>OZ012736.1:17604489-18204489 GCA_963859935.3 Lathyrus sativus
ATTGAGATATGTTGTGAATAAACATTCTTTTCCCTCTTGACATAACCGTCTCGAAATGTATGTCTCAATATATTTTGGCTTATTATTTGTCCATTGAATACTAAAAGGATCCAAGATGCCGTAACATTGGACTTATTTAACTCTATACATACACGACGAATGTACCTAAATTGTTAAACAAAATTCAAAAAATAAGTAAAGGAAATACAAAAATGATAATGTAATATAATGACATGCATATTAAAGTATATACTTACGTACACCAAAGTTGCAATATCCCTACGTCCAGCCAATTACCACCATAGAGAAAATCTCAAATATCACTAGGACAAACATAATAGAGCTCTACTAATAGACAATGCTATAGAGAAAGAGGATACATATCATTACATTCTGCAACCAAAATGTATAACGTGACGATTTCATTTGTGGAAGAATCCAATAACTCATTAACCTCTTTAGCGGAGGCGGCTGAACAATTGCTTCCTTTGGTGCTAGTATGAAGTACAACATGTGTTTCGGGAACTTGATCATCAACATTATTAGTATCATTTTCATTCGTGCGTTGTGGTAAGGATCCACTTATTCTCTGCGATAATATATCAATACACAATAAACAAATTTCTATCTTTTCTAACTTTTCAGGTTAAACATAATATATCACATATTTCATATAAAACACTATCATCTAAGATAAAACACTTACCGCATATAACTCTTCTAACTTTTCTATGTCTTTCTTCCGACTTTCCCGCTTGGCTTCTAACATCTTCCTCTGCTCTTCTAACTCCTTCTCAACAAGAGCAAACTTTTCTCTATGCTCTTGTAATTCGACATTGTCGGCGCTTTTTTTTAAACCAAAGAATAATCTAATGCCGACGCCTTCTCCAACACCACAAACGCGCCCGCCAGTCTCATCTGTTCCAATAGCCTCAACTACTATATCATATCGTAGTTCTGGAACAAATGAGCCTCCATGGGCCTCCTTAACCAACACATCCTACACAACATATATGATAATATTAATATTGTAATTAGTACAACATTTAAATAACATATAACATACGAACAATAAATCATACTTACAATTTTCTCAGCAACTACTCTTGAAGTACCTGAGATGTATTCTCCATTTGGTCTTAGTCAAGCCCTCTTCCAATTCTCATGCCTTGACGGTGGAAATGGGTTATGATCACGACTAATGGAGTCCTCATCTCCCATTTGTTGTATTTTTTCCTCCATCATTTTTTATCCAGTTTTCTGTAACCCCCACGAGATAATCTATGAGGGTAAATGTTTTTTGCTTTATTTTGAATTCCTGCTTGACTCTTAGTCTATTATAAACATAGTGGAAATATGATTAGTATATATAAATCATTACCATCAAATTATCAAGATAAATAAGACTATTACTAACCAGGAATTTCTCAGAACAACGACCCGTTGCAAACTTTTTCCAAACCTTCTTTGAGAGAAAACTATACCACACCCATGAACGCTAAAGACCAATCTTAGGATTCCTAATGTAGTCACACGTGACATAAAGCCCCTGCAACACGCACCAGCATGAGTTAACCACTTTTTTTAAGTGCTTATCACCATCTGTAAACTCAAAGGTCAACTATATTTAAATCAATAAGAAGGTATTAGAAATTATAGAAACTCATATCGAAATTATGAAAATTAAAACTAATACCTTAACATCTGTCCATATGCTATCTTTGACTTCAGTTGGCGCTTGTTTTCAGTCATCTACCAATATTCTAACTTTGCTACGTCCAAGAAATGCAATACAAATCTTAAAAAGAGAAAAGTATTCCCCCACCAACTACTTTATTATATGAATCAAACGCGATAGGCAATTTGATACCAGATTTGTGGATTTTTGTTATTTTGGTAAGCATAGTGACATCTCTTTGTGATCTTTTGTTTTTGATTTGAGTATCACTTGTCATAGTTTCCTCGCCACTAGATGAAGAATATGATGAAATCAACATCTATTTTTAAAAACAACAACAACAAACTCTTTCATCTATTATCATATACACATTCAACAACAACAATAACAAACTCTTTCATCTGTTATCATATACACATTCAACGACAACAACAACAACAACAAAATCTTTCAAAGATTATCACATATACATTCAACAAAAATAACAACAATAAACTCTTTCATCTATTATCACATACACATTCAACAACAACAACAAATTAATCAAATTTTATGACACACATTCAATAAGAACCAGAAAAACAACAACAATAATAACATCAACAACAGTGGAAACTGAGTTTACTGTAGCGCATGGGAAAAAGGTTTTACGTATTGTAAATGTGATGACTAAGTAAATTTAAATATTTGGATTGGTACAGATATTGTTATTGTTGTACTCCTCCTTGACGATGACGATGATGTTAGTGTTGGAGTTGGTGTGTTAGGGTTGAAAACGGACGATGACGATGACTACGGGTTGAAAATGAACAACGAATGCAAAACTATGAAAATTGATGATGATTAACGATAAACCGATGATAATGAACGATGATAATGAACAATTAATGCTAGAGTTGAAATGGTGTATCATTTCTCAATATTGAACATTAGAGTTGAAATGGTGTATCTTTTCTCAGTAAAGAATAGCTACTGAAGAGACAAGCTAGTTAGCTTGATAAAAATGAATGAATGATACCACGACGGTCTAAAACGCGAACTGCGGTGATATGTTACTTACTAAATTACATTTCATAAAGAAGCGCCAGTGTATTACAATTTAAAATATTTAAAACAAAATGAATATGTCACAACGGTTTTGCTAAGAAACCGTGATGGTATCTCATTTTTTTTAAAATTAAAAATAAATAAAAATAAAAAGGCGTGACTAAATATTAAAGAAATAAAATATTTGACACGTTAGTATATTACAATTTAAAATATTTATAACAAGTCATAACGGTTGAGTTATTCAACTGTGGTGGTATCTAATGTTAAAGAAATGTTACAAATACAAAGGTGCCATTAAATGTTAAAGAAATAAAATATTTGAGGGTGCTGAGATTCGAACCCATGAAATGATGATTATATAACCATGGTCTTATGTTTCATCCATGATTATATCATATCAAAGAAAATGACCGCACGTTAAGTAAGACATATCATCACGATGAAAGTCTAACTGTAGTAGAATTAGTGTTATCGAATATGTATTTTGTAGTAGTGAAAGTTTTAACGAGGCATATCCTCAATGAACATTCAAGGGGGAGTGTTATGAATAATATAGTAAATATATGTGGGTGTTCAGTTATCCAACTTTTTATATTCCTTAACTCCTATGAGTTAACTTCCTAACTTTTGTGTATTCCTTAAGTTAATAGTTATTTATTGGTCATGACTATAAATATTGTATATGTTGCAATGCTAAGTAAAACTTGAGGTGAATAATATAATACCATTTTTCTTCTTCTCTTTATCTCCTACATCTCTATATCATTTTGGTTAATTTAAGAACAAAAAAACATATTTTACTAAAATGACATATAATTTGATCCAAGGAGACGATTTATTATATATTTTAAAATATTTTACACACAAAACCGACAAATAAATTTGGTTATAGTTTAAATAATATGTTTTCTATTATTTTTAATAAGTTATTTTATTATATATATCTCCCATTCATAGGAAATGTGAAACTTTAACCACTCGCACTTACATCCGACATTCTCATCCACATCCTATATCAGGATCGAACATCGGATCCAACTTCCACCCCCTCAAAGTCGAACCACGACTCTGATACCACCATTGGAGTGTACGAGAGAGTCGGGAGCACCAATGAGACTAACATTCTATGACCACAAGAGAGAGAGAGAGAGAGAGAGAGAGAGAGAGAGAGAGAGAGAGAGAGAGAGAGAGAGAGAGAGAGAGAGAGAGAGAGAGAGAGAGAGAGAGAGAGAGAGAGAGAGAGAGAGAGAGAGAGAGAGAGAGGTCACATCTCAACCCAAAAGCTTAAGGTTTTAGGTAAATAGGTCATCTCTCATAAATCCAACATTTCACCCATTCATGGGCAATATGAGACTTTAACCACTCACTAGACAACTATATATATATATATATATATATATATATATATATATATATATATATATATATATATATATATATATATATATATATATATATATATATATATATATATATATATATATATATATATATATATATATATATATATATATATATATATATATATATATATATATATATATATATATATATATATATATATATATATATATATATATATATATAACCACAAACATATTTAACCTTATAAGAAAATTAAAATAGCCTAACATTGACATATTTTAGTTTTCTTGAATATAGAACTTAGGTGAAGCTTACAAAACTCAATCTTTGACTATTAGACTCAGAGAGAGCTTACAAACCTCAGACTCTGACATTGCCAAGTGTAACACGGTGGGAGAACTGACTTTAAACAATGTTGCGGATAGCAAGAGTCGCCACCGACTTTTATTTTATCCATAAGGAAAGGTTATAAAAGAACAGGAAAGACCTTAGAGAATATTTTGGGTCCGGGGGGTAGGTTATGAAAAGGGAAGGTGTTAGCACCCTTTTCATCCATGGTTATCCATGGGCTCTTAGATACTTAAGCTCACTTTTGAATTGTTTTGAAAGTGTAGTGTGTGAATAGAAAATTTTCAGAATAGTTAATAAATAATCCATGTAAGGATGTGTTGAGAACTTGTTTGAAAACTTGTTGAAAATTTGTTTAAGTGTGAAACAGTTTTGAAGTGAGCAAGCACCTAGGAGTAACCTACCCTAATGTTTAAAGGTCTTTCTTATTCTTTATCCTTTCCTTAGTAAGACTATCCCTACTATAATGGAGTAGGTAGTCCTTACTTTGGATGTTAAGGGACATGTGAGGGACAATTGGATTTTTGAAGGCCATGGTGGGGTGTAATAAGCACATATAAGGGACCATCATCATTTTTCGAAAGGGACTTGATTCGTAAAGGCAACCATAAGGGACTTTGATGATTTTTTTATTTGAGGGACTTGCTTTATACACCCCACTTAACCATTATTCGTAGGCAACTTGAGGGATATCCTTAGGAAGTGAGACGGCGATTAAAATCGACTTACGTGTGTGACGTGTTTATTTTAATTATCTTTATTTAAAAGTGATCTAAATTTATTTTAATATTACATACATGTTGTTACACTCCCTAATTACTAACCATAATAATAATTAAATAATTAAACAACTTTACATCCAAGAACCAATTACAAAATAATAAGCAAAATAATTAAATAGCAAAGATAAATAAAATATAAATAAGCAATAATAAATAATAAAGGGGGTTAGTAAGCAATATTTAACAAAATAATAAGCATGATTAGAATATAAATGGGTTAGTAAATAAGAATAAACAGAATTAATCCAAATATTATAATAATAAGAAATTAACAATTTTTTAATATAATCAACTAAAAAAAAACAAATATGAATAAACAATTGTTTTAATTTACAAATTATTAAATTATATTTTAATCATGAAGTTACTACAAAAAATCTAATTATTATAAGCACAATTATTTATAAACTAAAGTTATGTAAAAAAAATATTTATAAGTATATTTACAAAAATTTGTAAGAATTATAGTAAACATACATACATAATAATTATATTAGAAAATAACATTAAAAAAAAATAGGATTAGATTTGTATTAAAAAATATTTTTAGAGTTTTATGAAATTAGGGTTTATATGAGAAATAAATTTTTAGGGTTTATATAAAAAAAATAGGATTTAGTTATATACAAAATTTTTCTAATTTATACATATTACAATTTAGACATAAAATATAGAAACAAAATTTGTGAAAAAAAAAACATATTTTTTAAAATTAAAGAAAACAGACATATTTTATTATTATTTATTTATTATTGAGAAATATACATAATATATTTAATTTTTAATATTATAATATTTAAATCAAATAAAAGGAAAGAAAAAAAAAAAGCGGAAACTTACCTGGCTGAGGTTTGAACCCAGGCCAGCTTGATTTCCAGGAAGCACAACAACCATCAGGCTGCGGATTTTGCAACGTTTTCTCCTACGAATATTGTTACGAGGTCTTCCACCCTGCGAAACACAAACTTCATCCAAACGGCAAAATTTCACAAAATTGATTGCACCATTGTATTGCTACTGAGTTTTTCAATCGTCCTATGTTCTTCAAATCCATTTATCATTTGAAAATCGTGAAACCCTAAAGAGGGCCGAAAACCCTAATCATGGTGAATTCTTGTTCCTGCAATGAAAATCCAATTGAACCACCCAGAATCGTTCTAGAGTTCATTCTAAACATCCTACAACAATCAAAAACAGTTTAAACATGATAAATCAATGGATTCGAAAACAAAATATTCAAGGTCAAGATGAACTCGGGTTGAGCAATTGGGTGTGTATATGATGCATATGGATGATGATTTATGATCAGAAGAGTCCAAGGAAGCTTGCTATGTCTTCCAAATACCTTGCAATGCTCTGAATTTGAGAACCCGAATATGACTTTTTGAAAGATTTTTGTGCTTTTGATCTTATCTTTAGGCTGCTGCAAATTCGTCTCTAGGGTTATGTTTGTGCTTAATATATATGTGTGATGGATTTAGGTCAGAATCATTGATGTGTTGTGTGGATATTTGATCCAAAAAATATTCAAAAAGATCATTGTATAAATTTCAAATATTTGATCATGAGTGCTTGCTATTTTGGGAGAGATCACATGATTTCCTTCTCATTCTAATTCAATCAATGATTATGAATTTCTAGAAACAAAATCTTCACCCAAAAATAGATTTTTATATTTTTTATTTATTTAAAATGATTTTTATGAATTAAATCAATAATAAATAAATAAAAAATAATAATTTGGGAGAGATCACATGATTTCCTTCTCATTCTAATTCAATCAATGATTATGAATTTCTAGAAACAAAATCTTCATCCAAAAATAGATTTTTATATTTTTTATTTATTTAAAATGATTTTTATGAATTAAATCAATAATAAATAAATAAAAAATAATAATTTGGGAGAGATCACATGATTTCCTTCTCATTCTAATTCAATCAATGATTATGAATTTCTAGAAACAAAATCTTCACCCAAAAATAGATTTTTATATTTTTTATTTATTTAAAATGATTTTTATGAATTAAATCAATAATAAATAAATAAAAAATAACAATTTGGGAGAGATCACATGATTTCCTTCTCATTCTAATTCAATCAATGATTATGAATTTCTAGAAACAAAATCTTCACCCAAAAATAGATTTTTATATTTTTTATTTATTTAAAATGATTTTTATGAATTAAATCAATAATAAATAAATAAAAAATAATAATTTGGGAGAGATCACATGATTTCCTTCTCATTCTAATTCAATCAATGATTATGAATTTCTAGAAATAAAATCTTCACCCAAAAATAGATTTTTATATTTTTTATTTATTTAAAATGATTTTTATGAATTAAATTAATAATAAATAAATAAAAAATAATAATTTGGGAGAGATCACATGATTTCCTTCTCATTCTAATTCAATCAATGATTATGAATTTCTAGAAACAAAATCTTCACCCAAAAATAGATTTTTATATTTTTTATTTATTTAAAATGATTTTTATGAATTAAATCAATAATAAATAAATAAATAATAATAATTTGGGAGAGATCACATGATTTCCTTCTCATTCTAATTCAATCAATGATTATGAATTTCTAGAAACAAAATCTTCACCCAAAAATAGATTTTTATACTTTTTATTTATTTAAAATGATTTTTATGAATTAAATCAATAATAAATAAATAAAAAATAATAATTTGGGAGAGATCACATGATTTCCTTCTCATTCTAATTCAATCAATGACTATGAATTTCTAGAAACAAAATCTTCACCCAAAAATAGATTTTTATATTTTTTATTTATTTAAAATGATTTTTATGAATTAAATCAATAATAAATAAATAAAAAATAATAATTTGGGAGAGATCACATGATTTCCTTCTCATTCTAATTCAATCAATGATTATGAATTTCTAGAAACAAAATCTTCACCCAAAAATAGATTTTTATATTTTTTATTTATTTAAAACGATTTTTATGAATTAAATCAATAATAAATAAATAAAAAATAATAATTTGGGAGAGATCACATGATTTCCTTCTCATTCTAATTCAATCAATGATTATGAATTTCTAGAAACAAAATCTTCACCCAAAAATAGATTTTTATATTTTTTATTTATTTAAAATGATTTTTATGAATTAAATCAATAATAAATAAATAAAAAATAATAATTTGGGAGAGATCACATGATTTCCTTCTCATTCTAATTCAATCAATGATTATGAATTTCTAGAAACAAAATCTTCACCCAAAAATAGATTTTTATATTTTTTATTTATTTAAAATGATTTTTATGAATTAAATCAATAATAAATAAATAAAAAATAATAATTTGGGAGAGATCACATGATTTCCTTCTCATTCTAATTCAATCAATGATTATGAATTTCTAGAAACAAAATCTTCACCCAAAAATAGATTTTTATATTTTTTATTTATTTAAAATGATTTTTATGAATTAAATCAATAATAAATAAATAAAAAATAATAATTTGGGAGAGATCACATGATTTCCTTCTCATTCTAATTCAATCAATGATTATGAATTTCTAGAAACAAAATCTTCACCCAAAAATAGATTTTTATATTTTTTATTTATTTAAAATGATTTTTATGAATTAAATCAATAATAAATAAATAAAAAATAATAATTTGGGAGAGATCACATGATTTCCTTCTCATTCTAATTCAATCAATGATTATGAATTTCTAGAAACAAAATCTTCACCCAAAAATAGATTTTTATATTTTTTATTTATTTAAAATGATTTTTATGAATTAAATCAATAATAAATAAATAAAAAATAACAATTTGGGAGAGATCACATGATTTCCTTCTCATTCTAATTCAATCAATGATTATGAATTTCTAGAAACAAAATCTTCACCCAAAAATAGATTTTTATATTTTTTATTTATTTAAAATGATTTTTATGAATTAAATCAATAATAAATAAATAAAAAATAATAATTTGGGAGAGATCACATGATTTCCTTCTCATTCTAATTCAATCAATGATTATGAATTTCTAGAAACAAAATCTTCACCCAAAAATAGATTTTTATATTTTTTATTTATTTAAAATGATTTTTATGAATTAAATTAATAATAAATAAATAAAAAATAATAATTTGGGAGAGATCACATGATTTCCTTCTCATTCTAATTCAATCAATGATTATGAATTTCTAGAAACAAAATCTTCACCCAAAAATAGATTTTTATATTTTTTATTTATTTAAAATGATTTTTATGAATTAAATCAATAATAAATAAATAAAAAATAATAATTTGGGAGAGATCACATGATTTCCTTCTCATTCTAATTCAATCAATGATTATGAATTTCTAGAAACAAAATCTTCACCCAAAAATAGATTTTTATACTTTTTATTTATTTAAAATGATTTTTATGAATTAAATCAATAATAAATAAATAAAAAATAATAATTTGGGAGAGATCACATGATTTCCTTCTCATTCTAATTCAATCAATGACTATGAATTTCTAGAAACAAAATCTTCACCCAAAAATAGATTTTTATATTTTTTATTTATTTAAAATGATTTTTATGAATTAAATCAATAATAAATAAATAAAAAATAATAATTTGGGAGAGATCACATGATTTCCTTCTCATTCTAATTCAATCAATGATTATGAATTTCTAGAAACAAAATCTTCACCCAAAAATAGATTTTTATATTTTTTATTTATTTAAAATGATTTTTATGAATTAAATCAATAATAAATAAATAAAAAATAATAATTTGGGAGAGATCACATGATTTCCTTCTCATTCTAATTCAATCAATGATTATGAATTTCTAGAAACAAAATCTTCACCCAAAAATAGATTTTTATATTTTTTATTTATTTAAAATGATTTTTATGAATTAAATCAATAATAAATAAATAAAAAATAATAATTTGGGAGAGATCACATGATTTCCTTCTCATTCTAATTCAATCAATGATTATGAATTTCTAGAAACAAAATCTTCACCCAAAAATAGATTTTTATATTTTTTATTTATTTAAAATGATTTTTATGAATTAAATCAATAATAAATAAATAAAAAATAATAATTTGGGAGAGATCACATGATTTCCTTCTCATTCTAATTCAATCAATGATTATGAATTTCTAGAAACAAAATCTTCACCCAAAAATAGATTTTTATATTTTTTATTTATTTAAAATGATTTTTATGAATTAAATCAATAATAAATAAATAAAAAATAATAATTTGGGAGAGATCACATGATTTCCTTCTCATTCTAATTCAATCAATGATTATGAATTTCTAGAAACAAAATCTTCACCCAAAAATAGATTTTTATATTTTTTATTTATTTAAAATGATTTTTATGAATTAAATCAATAATAAATAAATAAAAAATAACAATTTGGGAGAGATCACATGATTTCCTTCTCATTCTAATTCAATCAATGATTATGAATTTCTAGAAACAAAATCTTCACCCAAAAATAGATTTTTATATTTTTTATTTATTTAAAATGATTTTTATGAATTAAATCAATAATAAATAAATAAAAAATAATAAAAATGATGAATTTTGGTCAATTGGGTCGTGCACCATGTTATGAGATGGATTGGGTCATAAATTAGGCAGCCCATTTGGAAAGGAATACTTCTAAGCCTCCATTTTCAACATAAACCATCACAAAATTGCCCAACTTTGCAAGGGCACATTTCTCTCAATTTTAAAGGTATGATGGTGTTCTTGGACTTTTTGGAAAGCTTGAAGAGTCCTCTAAACAACCCCATTGGTTTCAGGTCCATATCATTTACCAATCTCAAGTTATGTCCTTTTGAAGTTGTTGACTTTTTGTTGACTTTTGAAATGACCCATAATGTCTTAGATCATATCTTTCAAATAAAGCATTTTTGGGCTTAACCTTCAACGTCAAAGTTGTAGAGAATTCAATTTCCTTCAAAATGAGCTTTGGATGGAGACTTGGTGATGAAGTATGTGAAAGTTATGCCTGGTCAAAGTTCAGTTGACTTTTACTGAGGAAACCCTAATTTAGAAACTCCTGATTATTGATGATCTGGAATCTCCTTGATGAATCATGATCAACCCTTGATCAAATGATGAATTTTACTTCATATACTTGATGTTGGCAAAAAATCATGAAGTTTGACTTTGGTTTGACCACAGTTGACCTCAGTTTGACTTTTTAACTGCATTGACTGCTTTTGACTTATCTGATCATCTGACTGAGCAAACTTTTGAGAAAAGTCTTGAAACTTGACATGGGGGTTCTTATACACATATAAGATGTTATGAAGCTCACTTGAAGTCTTGGAAGTCCATTTAGCCTGATTAAAGTCAAAACCCTAGTTTCGGATGCACTGCTTAGGAGGTGCATTGTCTGAGGGAATTGTCAACTCTTCTGACCAATTATGAACTTTGTGAACCTTGTGAACATCATGAAGTGGCTTTGTAGACCTCATGACCCTTAGGAAAGCTTTGTAAACATTGTGAATCTTGTGAACCTTGTGAACCTTCACGAAGCAACCTATGGACTTCATGAACCTCATGAAAGGTCTTGTAGATGTTGAGAAGTTTGTGAACCTGGTGAACCTTCAAGAAGCACAAAGTCTTGTATTGTGAGGGCAAATTTTGGGGTGCAACAGCTGCCCCTATTCAATTTTCTGAAACCTGAGGGGTTAGATTGGTATATTTGCCAGTCGTAACCTGGAAGGTTGAAGGGGATTGAACACAAAAGCCCAAAAATTTGCACTCACCAGTGCACTAGAGTGGTACAGATGGCTAGTCGAATATGATTGAGTGGGCTTAAAGATGCCACTAGGGGGGGAGCAGTTCAAAATATGGGTGTATGATGAAAGCTGTCAGGAGTCTGGAATAATAATGATGTAGCAGCATGTCTTCATGAGGATAGAGCAATCAATAGTGATAACCCTAAAGCAATCTTGAAGCAATGATATGATTTCAGGAGGATAGAACAATGAATGGCTCTAAAGCAGTCTTGAAATAATAATGTGATATGTCTTCAGGAGGATAGAGCAATCAATAGCTCTAAAGCAGTCTTGAAGTAATGATTTCAGGAGGATAGAGCAATGGATAGCTCTAAAGCAGTCTTGAAATAATAATGTAATTTCAGGAGGATAGAGCAATGGATAACTCTAAAGAAGTCTTGAAATAATTAGATGGCTTCAGGAGGATAGAGCAATCAATAGCTCTAAAGCAGTCTTGAAGTAGTAATATGACCTCATGAGGATAGAGCAATGAATAGCTCTAAAGCAGTCTTGAAGTAATAGGATGATTTCAGGAGGATAGAGCAATCAGTAGCTCTAAAGCAGTCTTGAAGTCATGAGAGGCTATCAGGAGGATAAAATAACCCTGAGGTTACAATAAAGCAGTCCCAAAGTAATAAGAAGCTCATCAGGAGGATAAAGTAACCCTGAGGTTACAATAAAGCAGTCACAAAGATCATAAGCTGGTTTGTTGGATAATTAACCTGAAAACAAGGTAGCATTCTGTATAACAACATTAGTTTATGCTTTATGTATGCATGTATGACATGATACACTTAGGTAATGTACTATAGACATATATGTTATGGTATGATGTAAATGATGTATGTATGATATGACACTGCTGGAAGTGTCTGGATATCCTTGTATAACAACTGCTGGCCAAGGAAAATAAATCCCGATTCGTTGTTGAAGAATATATAACCCTCCGTCTGCTGGGGATAACAAGGTATAGATAACCTCCCGTTGTTGGGGATAACAAGGTATAGATAACCTCCCGTTGTTGGGGATAGTAGGGTATAGATAACCTTCGTTTTCGTTTGATAGTAGGATAAGTATAACATCCCGTCTTCGTTCATCGTGCCCTTATTGGAAAGTAATTTCCCGTATATCCGTATGAGGATAAAAGAGATGGATATAAATTCCAGGGGAGATTAGACTTTGTGAAAATGGATTAGTCCTACTGATGGTTTGTAACTGTCTTGTAAAGATGAACCGGCGAAGCTTCGTTGAAATCCTTCCCTCGTTCGTCCTTAGTAAATACTATTACTGCATTTTCATGCATTTCTGGTAAACATCAATCATATTAAAAGCATACATGCATTTCTGGTAAACATCAATCATATTCAAAGGCATACATACATTCAAACACAACCAATGGACGTTTCGCTTATGTAAATAGGGTAAAAGTAAATCTGGATTCAAAAGATGGAATTTATTTATATCAAAAGTGACCCATGCACGGGTAAGTTTGTACAAGGAGACATAAACCCTAGTAAGAGAATTTTGTCATGAAGTTTTACAAAAAGAATCAGCTATGTGGGAAATAATCCTATTGAGTTTCAATTCTACTATTGCCACTCAAGTATCTCATCTTCTTGCTGTTGAGACGGAAACGATTGGATTGAGCTTTATCTGTTTGAGCTTGAGTAAGTAGTACAACTGGTTGCAGTTTCATGAGTGATCCAAACGAGACATAGTCATACGCTTTAATCCCTAACTTTTGCCTGGATTGCCCTTTCAGGTTTTCAATCCACCGGGATACCCTTTTTTGCCCAAGCCGCCTTTTCAGGTTTTCGACTTGCCGGGTGTACATCTTTTTATATATATATCCCTAATTTTTGCCCAAACCCTTTTGGTTTGCCGGGATGCCCTTATTTTTGCCTAGGCCTGTCAACCTAGCGGGTCTCTTTTTATGCGTAGTATTTTTTAACTATGTCTGCGTTTACAGTTTGTGGGAAGTCTTCACCATCCATTGTAGTCAGTATCATGGCACCTCCTGAGAACACTGTCTTGACTACAAATGGTCCCTCATATGTTGGAGTCCACTTACCCCTAGGATCACCCTGTGGTAATATGATACGCTTGATTACCAAGTCACCAGCCTGATATACCTTTGGCTTAACCTTCTTGTTAAAAGCTTTGATCATCCGTTTCTGGTACATCTGGCCATGACAAACTGCTGCTAACCTTTTCTCATCAATCAAATTTATCTGGTCAAGTCGAGTCTGAATCCACTCATCTTCATCCAAGCCTGCATCCTTCATAATTCTCAAGGAGGGGATCTGAACTTCAATAGGCAGAACTGCTTCCATACCATAGACTAAGGAGAATGGGGTTGCCCCTGTTGAAGTACGTATTGTAGTACGATAACCATGCAGAGCAAATGGTAACATCTCGTGCCAATCCTTGTAAGTAACAGTCATCTTCTGTACAATCTTCTTAATGTTCTTATTAGCAGCTTCAACTGCCCCATTCATCTTTGGACGATACGGAGAAGAGTTGTGATGCTTAATCTTGAACTGCGTACAGAGATCAGTAATCATAGTGTTGTTCAGATTAGAGCCATTGTCAGTGATAATCCTTTCAGGGATACCATACCTACATATGAGATTATTCTTAATGAACCGAGCCACAACATTCTTAGTCACAGATGCAAATGAAGCTGCCTCTACCCACTTCGTGAAGTAATCAATAGCAACCAGGATGAAACGATGCCCATTAGAAGCAGTAGGCTTGATCTCACCAATCATATCAATGCCCCACATGGCAAAGGGCCAAGGAGCAGTCAACACATTCAATGGAGATGGAGGTACATGTACTTTATCAGCATAGATTTGACATTTGTGACATGTTCTGGAGTGTTGATAGCAATCAGCTTCCATGGTAGACCAATAGTAACCTGCTCTCAAAATCTTCTTTGCCATGGTATGACCATTAGAATGAGTGCCAAAGGTCCCATCATGCATCTCTTCCATAATTTCTGTAGCTTCCTTCTTATCCACACAACGAAGCATAGTTGAATCATGATTACGCTTATACAGAATGCCATTACTCAGAAAGAACTTAGCAGAAAACCTTCTCAGGAACTTCCTATCTTTGACAGATGCCCCTTCAGGGAACTCCTGAGCTTCAAGATAGTTTTTCACTTTATAGAACCAAGGCTTCTCCTCTGCCCCTTCAGTGTCAATCTCATTGCAGTATGCAGGCTTCTCAAATCTATCAATGGTAATCTTGGGAGCTTCATCATCCCAGCTGATCTCAAACATAGATGCCATGGTGGCCAATGCGTCTGCCAACTGATTCTCTCTTCGTGGAATATGTCCAAAAGTAATCACTTTGAAATGTGGGATCAAAGACAACACATGTTCTCTGTAAGGAATGAGATTATCATGCTTTGTATCCCAATCTCCTTTAATCTGACTTACTACCAGAGCTGAATCTCCATACACCTCAAGGAACTGAATCTTCATATCAATAGCAACTTGCATACCCATGATACATGCCTCATACTCAGCCATGTTATTGGTACAATAGAAACAAAGTCTGGCAGTAATCGGGGTATGACAACCTTCAGGGGAGCTAATCACAACACCAACACCATTACCATGTGCATTGGAGGCACCATCAAAAACCATAGTCCATCGGGATCCTTGTTCAGGTCTGTCATATTGTCCAGGTTCTTTGGTAACAGACATAATGTCTTCATCAGGGAACTCAAAATTCATTGACTGGTAATCATCTACTGCTTGATGAGCCAAATGATCAGCAACAACACTCCCCTTAATGGCCTTCTGAGTAGTATACTGTATATCATATTCCGTCAAGATCATTTGCCATCTTGCAATTCTTCCGGAGAGAGCAGGTTTCTCAAATATGTACTTGATTGGATCCATCTTCGAAATCAACAAGGTAGTATGGGTCAACATATACTGTCTTAGTCGGCGAGCAGCCCATGCCAAAGCGCAGCAAGTTTTCTCGAGCAGTGAGTATCTTGTTTCACAGTCGGTAAACTTTTTGCTAAGGTAGTATATTGCCTGCTCTTTTCGACCAGACTCGTCATGTTGCCCCAATACACACCCCATTGAGTTGTCTAATACTGTTAAATACATAATCAAGGGTCTTCCATCAACTGGTGGCATTAAAATTGGAGGTTCTAGCAAATATCTCTTGATTTCATCAAAGGCAGTCTGGCACTCATCATTCCATTCCATCACCTGATCTTTCTTCAACAACTTGAAGATTGGCTCACAGATGGTAGTTAATTGGGAAATAAATCTTGCAATGTAGTTCAATCGTCCCAAG
This sequence comes from Lathyrus sativus, assembly GCA_963859935.3. Classification (NCBI taxonomy): domain Eukaryota; kingdom Viridiplantae; phylum Streptophyta; class Magnoliopsida; order Fabales; family Fabaceae; genus Lathyrus; species Lathyrus sativus. The sequence goes on from OZ012736.1 coordinate 17,620,835, forward strand.
AAACCTCTAACCTCCTTCTCAGTACGGGGAGCTGGCATCTCTCGTATAGCTTTCACTTTTGCAGGATCCACTTCAATACCTTTTCCACTGACAATGAAACCCAAGAGTTTTCCAGATCTAACTCCAAAAGTACACTTGTTTGGGTTCAATCTCAACTTGTATTTCTTCAACCTCTCAAACAACTTGTGCAGATGATCAAGATGTTGCTCTTCATTCTGAGATCTGGCTATCATATCATCCACATATACCTCTATCTCATGATGAATCATATCATGAAACAAAGCCACCATAGCACGCTGATATGTTGCCCCTGCATTCTTCAAACCAAATGGCATTACCTTATAGCAAAAGGTGCCCCACTGTGTCACAAATGTTGTCTTCTCCATATCTTCAGGTGCCATCTTGATTTGATTGTAACCAGAGAAACCATCCATAAAAGAGAATACCTTATGCTGAGCAGTGTTGTCTACCAGAATATCGATATGAGGAAGTGGAAAGTCGTCTTTAGGGCTAGCCTTGTTCAGATCTCTGTAGTCTACACACATACGTACCTTACCATCTTTCTTAGGAACTGGTACCACATTTGCAACCCACTGAGGATAAGAAGTTACGGCCAAGAACCCTGCATTGAACTGTTTCATTACCTCTGCTTTGATCTTTTCTGACATTTCAGGACGCATACGACGAACCTTCTGCTTCTTTGGACGACAATCTTCTTTCACTGGCAAACGGTGAACCACAATGTCCGTATCCAACCCTGGCATATCTTCATAAGACCAAGCAAAGATCTCCACATAGTCACGTAGCATCTGAACCAACCTGCTCTTGACACTGTCCTCTAAATCAGCCCCTATCTTGACCTCTTTTCTGTTTTCTTCAGTTCCCAGATTCACAACTTCGACTGGCTCTTCATGTGGCTGTATAGCTTTCTCTTCTTGTTGTAACAACCTAGCAAGCTCTACAGGTATTTCATAATCGTCCTCGTCTCCGTCTTCAGTTTGATAGATCGGATTCTCGAAATTGTAATTGGCAATAGTAGAACTGTTATCAACTGGATCCAGAGTGGATGAGGATCTGCATTTTAGTGACGTGGGTGTGTGTAAGAACACATAGCTGATAAAGCAAAAATAAAAGAAAAAGAAAGACAAGGAACACAATATTTACGAAAACGAAACGTCCATTGATTTTATTGAATGAAGTATGCAAATGAAATGACAACCCGTAACAAGCACACCATTGTGCCCCGGGTAAGGCACATGGCTTGAAAGTTTTAATTGTTCCAGAAATTATAAATTTAAAAACATAACACAGTAATAGTATTTACTCCTGACTAAAGGAGATAGGGATAACATCTTCAGCTTTCCAATTATTGAGTCCAGCACCCACAGTAGGAAAAATCCATGCCTCCAGGTTGTAGTCTTCATCTTGATCTCCCACAGCATTGATAACCCCTTGATTGGTGATACGAACAGCACGGGCACGACGGACAGCCTTCTGGGACTTTCTTCCACCACAGCTTTTGCATCATTGAGGGAGGCTATTGCCATTGTTGGAGGGTTTCTGATGACCACAGGAACCTTCTTCACAGCAGGAGGAGTCACACAATCCTTAACAGGCCAGGGAACCACTTCAAATGACTGACATGGAGTTTCAATGTATTCACCTTCTACTTCCAGATACTTGAAAGTGTTTACATGGCTGACAAAGTATTCTTCCTCTCCAAAGACAGTAACAACTTTTCCATTCACCGGATATCTCAACTTTTGATGTAATGTGGAGGTCACAGCACCTGCCCCATGGATCCAGGGACGACCAAGCAGACATGAGTACGAAGGACGAATATCCATCACATAGAATGTAGCAGTAAACACCTGAGAGCCAACCTTGATTGGAAGATCAATTTCCCCATGCACTACTCTTCTAGAACCATCAAAAGCCTTTACCATAATATTACTGGGCTTCAATACCGTATCTTCAGGACTCAGTTTGTTCAGGACTTCCTTAGGCAACACATTCAGAGAGGAACCATTGTCTATCAGCACATGAGACAGGGTAGTGCCCCTGCATTCAATTGAAATATGCAACGCCCTGTTATGATCCCTCTTGGCAGGGGTCAAGTCAGCATCAGAAAATCCTAACCCGTTGTCATAGGTCAGGTGAGCAACACAATTCTCAAACTGGTCCACAGAAATTGCACCGGGTACATGAGCCATCTTTAGAAACTTGATCAATGACTTGGCATGAGCCTCAGAACATAATAACAGGGAGAGCATAGAAATCTTTGAGGGAGCATGCCCCAGCTGATCAACAATATCATAATCACTCTTGCGAATGATTTTCAATACTTCTTCCATCTGCTTAGAGAGGTCATCAGCAGCTGGCACATCAGTAGATACAGGCTCAATAACAGGACCCTTGCCCCGAGCATCAGTGGCGGAAGTAACAGCAGGAGTAACTGCACTCTTAGAAGCAACTGGAGGAGAGAAGACTCTTCCACTACGAGTGATCTTGCTAGATCCAGCAATATTATCAATGTCAACAGGCATATCAGGTAAAGGCTCCTGCTTGGCACCATGGATGTAAACATCAGACCCATAGTGCCAAGGCACAACTTTGTCAGATGTATAAGGAATAGGACCAGGAGTGGTAATGATCAGAGGAGCTACTCTGGCTTCAGCAACAACTTTCACAGGACCTTCAGCAGTAATCTTGATTGGGCCCTGATGAGTGATTTTAATGGGACCCTTTGAAGTGATTCTTAGTGGTACTTTGTCAACCATGTCAACCTCTTCAATCTTCTTACCCTGAGTCAGATGATCCACCATACTTTCTACAGATGCTGGTCTTCTTTCAAACACTATAGTATATTTATCCATGAGACGTTGAATCCCATCTCTCAAAATGAAGCAACTATCCGGCTTATAGGTACAATATAGACAATCTTCATGACAACCTGGAAAGATCCCAGCTTGTACTAACCTCTTTTTGATAACAGACAATGGTGTGCTCAACTCCATAACTGAATAGACATGCAGATCTTCATCAATATCTTCATCAATGGCGTTGACAGTCTTCTCGTGATTTGGCATTGGAGCTGTAATCACGTTTGGAGTACCTGGTGGATCAAACTCAATTTCTCCAACATCAATCATATCCTGAATTTTGTTCTTCAAGACCCAGCAGTTATTAGTATCATGTCCTAGACAGTTTGAATGATATGCACATCGTGCATTGGGATTGTACTTGGGAGAGGTAACATTGGGATTCTGAGGGGCCTCCCTCAGGGTAATAAGTTCAGCTTTCAACAAGTGTTGCAATGCCTGAGCCATTGACATGTTGATCTTCGTGAACTGTCTTCTAGCCCTCTGTTGGTTGCCTTGAGGCTGCTCTGTTGTTGCAGGAGTTGGATTTGAAATATGAACTGCACTAACAGACTGATGCCTTCTGTTACGATCAGGCTGACCATACACAGCATTAGATTCTTTCTTCCCAGTGGGAGGTTTCTTTGCAGCACCTGATGAAGAAGTGCCCACTTGGATCTTACCACTCTTGATACCATTCTCTACTCGCTCTCCTGTCATGATCAACTCAGTGAAGCCAGATGATGAGCTTCCAATGAGATGACTGTAAAACGGACCATTCAGCGTACACATGAACATATCAACCAACTCCCTATCAGTCAAAGGGGGTTGAACTCTTCCAGCTAAGTCTCTCCACTTCTGAGCATACTCCTTAAAGCTTTCTTTGGCACCCATAGACATGCTTTGAAGCTGCATGCGAGTGGGGGCTAAGTCAGCATTGTATTGATACTGCTTGTAGAAAGCTTCAGCAAGGTTATTCCAATCTTTGATGTTGACACTCTCCAACTGATAATACCACTCTAGCTGAGCTCCAGATAAACTCTCTTGAAAGAAATGGATCCACAACTTTTTATCAGCAGTATGGGGTTGCATTCTTCTGACATAAGACCTCAGATGCAATTTGGGACAAGAGACCCCATCATAGACAACAAATGTAGGAACTTTGAACCCAATGGGTATGACCACCCCAGATATCAAGCTCAAATCCTCAAAATCCAGCCCAGATGATTTCTGTAATTCCATAGCATCCATTCTATCCACCAGCATCTTGAATTTGTCTTCGTTAGGCTCATGGTAGTAGTTAGCCTCAGAATCAGAGTCCCCCATAGTGTTGTGGAGACTGCCTCTCTCCTGCTCAGATTCTTCAGATTCATAGTCTTCAACATGTTCCTTGGTCTTGACAGGACCTTTGAACCTTCTTCCCATGTTGAGCAACCCAGCAGACCTTCTAGCCTTCTTAGTCTTCTTGGCCAGCAGTGTCTTCAATTCATCCTGCCCCTTGGATAGGTTCAGGATCAGCTCTTGGAACTGTGCATTCTGTGCCTGGAGATCCTTAACTGATTGTTCAAGAGCCATTGCTGAAATAAACAGCGAGAAGATGAGAAACCTGTGCACAATTATAACCTGTGATGCAATGATATGGGAATGCATATGCAATGTTTTCAAGGACCGCAGGATTTAAATTTGTTTAAACAAACAAGAAAGTAACTTTTTATTAGTAATAACTTGCTTTGCCTTTTAGGCTTACAAAAAATGAAAACGAAATAAGTACAAAAGATGGGGTTTTAAGTCTCCCATGGACGTTTCCTCTTTGTGTTGAGGTATGAGTTGAGGTTTCGTTCCTCATGAAGTAGCTTTGTTAGTTCTAGGATCCTTGCTTGGCTTGCTTTGTAATGAGCCTCGAAAGTATCCCTTTGCTCTTTCAGTTGGATCCATGATCTCTGCAAGTCTTCCATATCAGTAGGCATGTCTGGGTGAAGGATGGTATAAGCTGTGTCTCCTTCAGCAACAGGTTCCATGGTAACTGGTAGGACGGCAGGATATGGCATCATGAGTGTCTGAGCACGAAATCGTACCCATTTGAGATAAGCCTCCATAGGAATGGTGTACTTAGGCTCCAGTGTCTTGCTGTCAATCCTGTTTACCTTTCCCCAAGCTCGGATGAATCTCTGACGGTAACCCTGAAGATCGTTGTCGTAATCAAACACAATGCCCTGAATCAACATGTCATGTGGACCATCGCTCCGGGCGTAACCAAACTGTCGTAAAGCTAGAGATGGGTTGTAGGTGATGCCTCCTCTTATGCCTAGAAGTGGCACATTAGGAAACTCCCCACAACGGTCAATGATGGTGACATTCTCCATAGATCTGGAGCACCAATGGATGTCTGAGTGAGAAAGTGACATGATCCTCTTGGACCATCTGAACCCTTGCTCATTCTTCATTACTGAGCGAGGAAGGTGAGAAATAAACCACCTAGAAAGTAAAGGTATGCAGCACATCAAAGTTCCTCTTGCCCTTGTAGTACGGGTGTGAAGAGAATGTAGGATGTCTCCAAGTAAGGTAGGCACTGGATTGTGACTCAGGAATATGTTGATGGCATGAACGTCTATGAACTGATCAGGATTGGGGAACAACACTAAGCCATAAATCAATAAGGCTAAGATCTCCTCAAAAGCATCGTAGCTCATAGCCTTCAAGAACATTTGAGCTTTATCCACTAATACCTTGGCAAGAATACCTTTAACTCCACTTCTCGTCTCTAGAACAATGTCAGACTTCTTCAGATGTAGAGCTGCAGCAATAACTTCTGGTTTAAGCTCCTTCTCTAAGCCTGTGAATGGCTTCTGATCAAGAACAGGTATACCCAGAAGTTTAGAGAACTCCTCCATGGTTGGAACCAGCTGATAATCAGGAAATGTAAAGCAATGGTGCTTAGGGTCAAAGAACTGAAACAGCACACTCATCATGTCTTCACTGAACCCTGAAGTAACTAGATCCAATAAGTGACCATGTCTCTTGTTGAACTGGGAATGATCAGGCACTAGGGAAACCAACTCCTTGAGCTTAGCAGGTATCCCTACAAAGTTGATCCTGATGGTGTTTCTACGAGCAGAAGCCATGACCTGCAACAAAGAACAAAGATAAATCCTTTGGTCCTTGAAATGGTTAGGGAAAATGATATGCTTATGATGCATGATGATGTCATGATGTCATGCTCAATCACAAACATGTGGCACACACAAACAAGTCACACCATAGCCCTAGGTTTAAAGGCTTGCATGAGGTTCAAAGGCAAGTACCCTCCCCTGAAGTTAGATGGTTCATCCTGTCCTACAAAAGTAACCAGGTTCTAAGGGATCTCAATATCATTGATCCTTCACAAGGGTGGTTGTTCAGAAGGCAACTTACTTGCCAACCAAAACCCTCCAAGTTTAAGATCTCAATGAGCGTAGTATCGAGTGTCAACCAACTTCAGTCTGCACTAAAGCCGGTTACCTCACTACTTTCTAAAGGCCAAGATGAGTTAACTAGGGTTCTAAAAGTCAGTTAGTGCATTGACAACATATGGCAGCCTCAATATTATCCTCAACTTGACTTAAGGAATATAAGCACCAACCAAGAAGTCGCACTAACTATGGCCACCAGATCAACCGTATCGATATACGTCGTACAGTTTCCTTGGTCTATTGCCATTTACCTAAGGTACACTAGATCCGGGTTAGGACCTTTCACACATAAGAGCACCCCAACAATATAATAATAAAGCAAACAAGGCAAACAATTTAAAGTGATCTTAATTCCTAAGGGTACCCCTCTTAAATAGATCCCCAGCAGAGTCGCCAGTTCTGTAACACGGTGGGAGAACTGACTTTAAACAATGTTGCGGATAGCAAGAGTCGCCACCGACTTTTATTTTATCCATAAGGAAAGGTTATAAAAGAACAGGAAAGACCTTAGAGAATATTTTGGGTCCGGGGGGTAGGTTATGAAAAGGGAAGGTGTTAGCACCCTTTTCATCCATGGTTATCCATGGGCTCTTAGATACTTAAGCTCACTTTTGAATTGTTTTGAAAGTGTAGTGTGTGAATAGAAAATTTTCAGAATAGTTAATAAATAATCCATGTAAGGATGTGTTGAGAACTTGTTTGAAAACTTGTTGAAAATTTGTTTAAGTGTGAAACAGTTTTGAAGTGAGCAAGCACCTAGGAGTAACCTACCCTAATGTTTAAAGGTCTTTCTTATTCTTTATCCTTTCCTTAGTAAGACTATCCCTACTATAATGGAGTAGGTAGTCCTTACTTTGGATGTTAAGGGACATGTGAGGGACAATTGGATTTTTGAAGGCCATGGTGGGGTGTAATAAGCACATATAAGGGACCATCATCATTTTTCGAAAGGGACTTGATTCGTAAAGGCAACCATAAGGGACTTTGATGATTTTTTTATTTGAAGGACTTGCTTTATACACCCCACTTAACCATTATTCGTAGGCAACTTGAGGGATATCCTTAGGAAGTGAGACGGCGATTAAAATCGACTTACGTGTGTGACGTGTTTATTTTAATTATCTTTATTTAAAAGTGATCTAAATTTATTTTAATATTACATACATGTTGTTACACTCCCTAATTACTAACCATAATAATAATTAAATAATTAAACAACTTTACATCCAAGAACCAATTACAAAATAATAAGCAAAATAATTAAATAGCAAAGATAAATAAAATATAAATAAGCAATAATAAATAATAAAGGGGGTTAGTAAGCAATATTTAACAAAATAATAAGCATGATTAGAATATAAATGGGTTAGTAAATAAGAATAAACAGAATTAATCCAAATATTATAATAATAAGAAATTAACAATTTTTTAATATAATCAACTAAAAAAAAACAAATATGAATAAACAATTGTTTTAATTTACAAATTATTAAATTATATTTTAATCATGAAGTTACTACAAAAAATCTAATTATTATAAGCACAATTATTTATAAACTAAAGTTATGTAAAAAAAATATTTATAAGTATATTTACAAAAATTTGTAAGAATTATAGTAAACATACATACATAATAATTATATTAGAAAATAACATTAAAAAAAAATAGGATTAGATTTGTATTAAAAAATATTTTTAGAGTTTTATGAAATTAGGGTTTATATGAGAAATAAATTTTTAGGGTTTATATAAAAAAAATAGGATTTAGTTATATACAAAAATTTTCTAATTTATACATATTACAATTTAGACATAAAATATAGAAACAAAATTTGTGAAAAAAAAAAACATATTTTTTAAAATTAAAGAAAACAGACATATTTTATTATTATTTATTTATTATTGAGAAATATACATAATATATTTAATTTTTAATATTATAATATTTAAATCAAATAAAAGGAAAGAAAAAAAAAAGCGGAAACTTACCTGGCTGAGGTTTGAACCCAGGCCAGCTTGATTTCCAGGAAGCACAACAACCATCAGGCTGCGGATTTTGCAACGTTATCTCCTACGAATATTGTTACGAGGTCTTCCACCCTGCGAAACACAAACTTCATCCAAACGGCAAAATTTCACAAAATTGATTGCACCATTGTATTGCTACTGAGTTTTTCAATCGTCCTATGTTTTTCAAATCCATTTATCATTTGAAAATCGTGAAACCCTAAAGAGGGCCGAAAACCCTAATCATGGTGAATTCTTGTTCTTGCAATGAAAATCCAATTGAACCACCCAGAATCGTTCTAGAGTTCATTCTAAACATCCTACAACAATCAAAAACAGTTTAAACATGATAAATCAATGGATTCGAAAACAAAATATTCAAGGTCAAGATGAACTCGGGTTGAGCAATTGGGTGTGTATATGATGCATATGGATGATGATTTATGATCAGAAGAGTCCAAGGAAGCTTGCTATGTCTTCCAAATACCTTGCAATGCTCTGAATTTGAGAACCCGAATATGACTTTTTGAAAGATTTTTGTGCTTTTGATCTTACCTTTAGGCTGCTGCAAATTCGTCTCTAGGGTTATGTTTGTGCTTAATATATATGTGTGATGGATTTAGGTCAGAATCATTGATGTGTTGTGTGGATATTTGATCCAAAAAATATTCAAAAAGATCATTGTATAAATTTCAAATATTTGATCATGAGTGCTTGCTATTTTGGGAGAGATCACATGATTTCCTTCTCATTCTAATTCAATCAATGATTATGAATTTCTAGAAACAAAATCTTCACCCAAAAATAGATTTTTATATTTTTTATTTATTTAAAATGATTTTTATGAATTAAATCAATAATAAATAAATAAAAAATAATAATTTGGGAGAGATCACATGATTTCCTTCTCATTCTAATTCAATCAATGATTATGAATTTCTAGAAACAAAATCTTCACCCAAAAATAGATTTTTATATTTTTTATTTATTTAAAATGATTTTTATGAATTAAATCAATAATAAATAAATAAAAAATAATAATTTGGGAGAGATCACATGATTTCCTTCTCATTCTAATTCAATCAATGATTATGAATTTCTAGAAACAAAATCTTCACCCAAAAATAGATTTTTATATTTTTTATTTATTTAAAATGATTTTTATGAATTAAATCAATAATAAATAAATAAAAAATAACAATTTGGGAGAGATCACATGATTTCCTTCTCATTCTAATTCAATCAATGATTATGAATTTCTAGAAACAAAATCTTCACCCAAAAATAGATTTTTATATTTTTTATTTATTTAAAATGATTTTTATGAATTAAATCAATAATAAATAAATAAAAAATAATAATTTGGGAGAGATCACATGATTTCCTTCTCATTCTAATTCAATCAATGATTATGAATTTCTAGAAACAAAATCTTCACCCAAAAATAGATTTTTATATTTTTTATTTATTTAAAATGATTTTTATGAATTAAATTAATAATAAATAAATAAAAAATAATAATTTGGGAGAGATCACATGATTTCCTTCTCATTCTAATTCAATCAATGATTATGAATTTCTAGAAACAAAATCTTCACCCAAAAAAAGATTTTTATATTTTTTATTTATTTAATATGATTTTTATGAATTAAATCAATAATAAATAAATAAAAAATAATAATTTGGGAGAGATCACATGATTTCCTTCTCATTCTAATTCAATCAATGATTATGAATTTCTAGAAACAAAATCTTCACCCAAAAATAGATTTTTATACTTTTTATTTATTTAAAATGATTTTTATGAATTAAATCAATAATAAATAAATAAAAAATAATAATTTGGGAGAGATCACATGATTTCCTTCTCATTCTAATTCAATCAATGACTATGAATTTCTAGAAACAAAATCTTCACCCAAAAATAGATTTTTATATTTTTTATTTATTTAAAATGATTTTTATGAATTAAATCAATAATAAATAAATAAAAAATAATAATTTGGGAGAGATCACATGATTTCCTTCTCATTCTAATTCAATCAATGATTATGAATTTCTAGAAACAAAATCTTCACCCAAAAATAGATTTTTATATTTTTTATTTATTTAAAATGATTTTTATGAATTAAATCAATAATAAATAAATAAAAAATAATAATTTGGGAGAGATCACATGATTTCCTTCTCATTCTAATTCAATCAATGATTATGAATTTCTAGAAACAAAATCTTCACCCAAAAATAGATTTTTATATTTTTTATTTATTTAAAATGATTTTTATGAATTAAATCAATAATAAATAAATAAATAATAATAATTTGGGAGAGATCACATGATTTCCTTCTCATTCTAATTCAATCAATGATTATGAATTTCTAGAAACAAAATCTTCACCCAAAAATAGATTTTTATATTTTTTATTTATTTAAAATGATTTTTATGAATTAAATCAATAATAAATAAATAAAAAATAATAATTTGGGAGAGATCACATGATTTCCTTCTCATTCTAATTCAATCAATGATTATGAATTTCTAGAAACAAAATCTTCACCCAAAAATAGATTTTTATATTTTTTATTTATTTAAAATGATTTTTATGAATTAAATCAATAATAAATAAATAAAAAATAATAATTTGGGAGAGATCACATGATTTCCTTCTCATTCTAATTCAATCAATGATTATGAATTTCTAGAAACAAAATCTTCACCCAAAAATAGATTTTTATATTTTTTATTTATTTAAAATGATTTTTATGAATTAAATCAATAATAAATAAATAAAAAATAATAATTTGGGAGAGATCACATGATTTCCTTCTCATTCTAATTCAATCAATGATTATGAATTTCTAGAAACAAAATCTTCACCCAAAAATAGATTTTTATATTTTTTATTTATTTAAAATGATTTTTATGAATTAAATCAATAATAAATAAATAAAAAACAATAAAAATGATGAATTTTGGTCAATTGGGTCGTGCACCATGTTATGAGATGGATTGGGTCATAAATTAGGCAGCCCATTTGGAAAGGAATACTTCTAAGCCTCCATTTTCAACATAAACCATCACAAAATTGCCCAACTTTGCAAGGGCACATTTCTCTCAATTTTAAAGGTATGATGGTGTTCTTGGACTTTTTGGAAAGCTTGAAGAGTCCTCTAAACAACCCCATTGGTTTCAGGTCCATATCATTTACCAATCTCAAGTTATGTCCTTTTGAAGTTGTTGACTTTTTGTTGACTTTTGAAATGACCCATAATGTCTTAGATCATATCTTTCAAATAAAGCATTTTTGGGCTTAACCTTCAACATCAAAGTTGTAGAGAATTCAATTTCCTTCAAAATGAGCTTTGGATGGAGATTTGGTGATGAAGTATGTGAAAGTTATGCCTGGTCAAAGTTCAGTTGACTTTTACTAAGGAAACCCTAATTTAGAAACTCCTGATTATTGATGATCTGGAATCTCCTTGATGAATCATGATCAACCCTTGATCAAATGATGAATTTTACTTCATATACTTGATGTTGGCAAAAAATCATGAAGTTTGACTTTGGTTTGACCACAGTTGACCTCAGTTTGACTTTTTAACTGCATTGACTGCTTTTGACTTATCTGATCATCTGACTGAGCAAACTTTTGAGAAAAGTCTTGAAACTTGACATGGGGGTTCTTATACACATATAAGATGTTATGAAGCTCACTTGAAGTCTTGGAAGTCCATTTAGCCTGATTAAAGTCAAAACCCTAGTTTCGGATGCACTGCTTAGGAGGTGCATTGTCTGAGGGAATTGTCAACTCTTCTGACCAATTGTGAACTTTGTGAACCTTGTGAACATCATGAAGTGGCTTTGTAGACCTCATGACCCTTAGGAAAGCTTTGTAAACATTGTGAATCTTGTGAACCTTGTGAACCTTCACGAAGCAACCTATGGACTTCATGAACCTCATGAAAGGTCTTGTAGATGTTGAGAAGTTTGTGAACCTGGTGAACCTTCAAGAAGCATAAAGTCTTGTATTGTGAGGGCAAATTTTGGGGTGCAACACCAAGAAAATTAAAATAGTCCAACATTGTTCTTTAATCTTATTGTCTTTAAGCTTATTGAATGTATCAACTTCTGGTGATCATTCAGAACCAACGATAAAGTTAAAGTTATTTGTACTGCAGAAAGCAAACTATATTATCAAATTTGTTGTCAGCTAGAGCCTGTGTTGACAAGGCTTGAGAAGATTTGATATGCTTTACAGATATCTACTCCCAATGGATCTATAATACCAGATCACAAGAAAGGCACAATTGTTAAACAAGTTACACAACGGATCAAGATCTTTTGGTGTATCTATCTTTAACGTCTCTTGTACTATGGAGTAACAAAGACACTTGTACAAGTTATCTCTTCCAACTAATATTCTTCTAAAACTGCTATATAAGTAGTTGAATATTTGACATGGATTTTCAACAAGGAGCAAGGAGAAAAATAAGAAGAGTCAAGAAGGAAAGAAGCATTCCTTGCTTATATCAGAATAGAAGAATAACGAGATCAACAATAGCAACACAATCGAGTATGCATAATTTCTGTTATATGTTGTAAATTGTATAAAGCCTTAAGATTTTTTAAACATTGAATATCTTAAAAATCTTAATTGTTGTGATCTTTGTTATGGTTATTGCAATGTACCTCTGATTATGTATCAAGTACACCTTATTCTCTATTATACTAAACAAGTTGTTTAGTAGTTTAGATAAAGTCTCTTGCTATGTGCTTGAGCTTCAAAGTCTCTTGCTACGAAGCTTGAGCCAAGTAAGTCTCCTGCTATATGCTAGAGCATTGATGTCTTAATCAACTCTTGATTGAGCAAGAAAGTCTTGGACTGCAGGTCTGAGCAGAAGTCTTGGATTCGTGAAATCTAAGCAGAGAAGTCTTGTACCTGAAGGGTATGAGCAGAAGTATTGAATCCGTGGGATTTGAGCAGAAGTCTTGGATTTGTGGAATCTAAGCAGGGAAGTCTTGGACCGAGTGTCTGAGCAGAAGTATTGAGCTTGAGGGAACAATTTTGTGGCTATCATAGAATTGTCCAATATGGAAGAATGGTAGCATTTTTAGTACACTCTCGACGCTATTCAAAGTAGTACGCATACATTATAATAATCATGACCACTACTACATAGTCGTCACATCAGCTTAAGTACATGCACTCACAATCATGATTTTAGATTTCAACTTTCAAGACTATCGTGGGCCACATAATTAACCGCTTTAAAAGAAAATTATTCAACTGATTTTTAATCCAAAATTTAAAGTGTTAGTGGGTTTCTAGAAGGAAACTGAAGGGGTTCCTTGCAAAACTATATATACACTCTCATTTTTTTTTCTTTTCGCAACTTCTTCTTCTCTGAATCCTAAGAGCCTTCACTTTTGTGAAACCTTTATTCTCTCCTCTACTCAAGTTATAAGGACAATGGCTTCTATAGTATCAAAAAACAACTTCCAGTTCCATCTACTGCTAATATTATGCTCATACTCTCTCTAGCAATTACACCTAAGTCCCTGAGTCACCAATGGAGAAAGCAAAAATTGTCATCTGGGCTTCCTAGGTTTTAATATCTTTTTCTATCTCAAGTAATGCTCATGCGTTTTTGGGTCAATTTCTTAGATCCTTCGTAAAACCTGCTATGTTAAACAAAACCTTTCCTTGTTCCTGTCGCTATAAACCTCGCGCATTTAAGGACAATACCTATGAGTTAGATTTTATGGAATTACCCCACCATGTCTGTTATTCTTCTCCTTCCATCAACAATGAAACTTATATCAATTGGTTGAATAAGGTAGAAAGAATTGAGAACAAATCTGGAAATACCAAGGTATATTTGACATGATTAAATTATCCAAAACATGCCCCAAATATAACACCCACATGCTCATTTCAGCCCTTTACTTTTGGGAAGTTTCGACCAACACCTTTTACCTCTGCTGTAGAATGTTAACCCCACCCTCTTCGAAGTGGCTGTTATTACTTGCCTTGAACCAATTGGGGATACCTTTGACCCTACTCTCAAACACAAAATCAAACCCAATTTTTCTTTAAGATATGGTAGCTTTAGAAGTTATATTGAAGACCATTATGAAGATCATGAAGAAGTCTCTGTTATGAGCATATTACTTTCCTCATTCTTTGGCTATCCTATTTTTTCTTTTGTTATAGTTCTCTTAAAATATCCAAGAAGTTTGTAGCTTTGGAAACTCAAATTCATGAGGTGAAAAATATCTGTCTTAGAAAAATGCTCTTAGGTTCCCTTTAAGAATCTCTAGGGCTTGCTTCATTTGGCCTAAAATCTATAACCCATCTCGACAAAAAGCTTTTGATCTTTTGCCGTATGTGGATCTTGCAACTTTGGCTTAATTTCATCTTTAAACCTTCTCTTAAAGTTACCATCCCGTTTGATTTAGAGAGACATATCAAAAACAGACGGGTTAAGGGCATTAGGCTTGATTTTCTTACTTAAGAATACACTAGCATTTCAACTAGGAAGCCTTCAAAAACTATTTATTTATGTATGCAGGTTTTGCTACATTCATCTCGTCCATGGCCCCATTTGCCAATCAAAGTTATGGGCCAAATTGGTTTAAGAGAGAATTTCCATTTGTTTTTACTGAACACTATTCTGAAGCCCTCGACATTTGGGTATATTTCCTCAAACCTACTATTCTAGCCACTAGAATTTCGACGGGGAGAGTTGGGTTGGGACTTGTCAGTTATCAACCAAACCTGGTGGCCAGATAATTTGGCTTTAGCCAATTTTTACCAAAGTCTTTATCGATAAGGGTGAAATATGTTTGGCGAACAATGCACTGTTGGAGGAATACTATCAAGAATGTTTAGACTTTCATGCCAAAGAATTCATTACTCTAAACCCTTTCAAATTCCAACCTTCTTATTTATCCATAAAAAAGTTTAAAGAATGGTTGTCAACCTATATTCTTGATGTTTCTGTGGATCACTCAACTCTTTTACAATGTTTAATAGAGGCTTTTCCTCTTTGCAAAATACAAAGAAGAAAATCCAAAGTATGCACATCAAGCAAATTCAAGGTTTTATACGTTATTTTTAAACTGTGTATAATCCTTAACAACTTAGTCGACTATCTATGATGCAACTTCTACTTTGAAACAAAAAATCATTGACAAAATCCCTAAACTTAAATTTCCTCTTTACATAAAAGATAGGTATAATTTTTCTTTTGAATTTCACCCTATCAAAATTCCATTGTCACCAACTTGTGAATTTGGCTTAGCTTTTCGGCCACCATTTCAAAATTAGTTGTCTTGTGGATCTTTGTCAGCTTTAAATAATGAATTGAAAAAACGTGCCCAAAAATTCCTTTTGACTAAGTGCAATAATAAAAATATCCCGTAGCCTTTAAGAATTGACCTTGATTACGTTCTAATCATAGACACCATCCAAGAAGGTGAAATAAAAGGACTTATAGAACTTACTAACTCTATTTTATGTTTCTTATTATTTACTCGTGTTAAAGTCTTGTAGCTCTACCTCTTACTCCAAAAGGATAAAAAAATAAAAGGAGTTAAAACAATCAACGATGGCAAAGAATTCAACCATCCAAAAGAAACAAAACAAGTACGATTCTTTAAACCTTTTCTATTTATTTTAAAAATAGGTCTTTCTTTATCCCTTATTTATTCTTGTTCTTATTTTCCATAGTCGAAAAAGAGGAAGTGGTTACACTACTGCTACATCTAGTCAAAAGAAATAAAAGAAAGACAAAGGGGCCATCGTTATTGATAGTGAAGGAACACAAGTCCAACCTACTCTCCAACTCCCTTTTATTTCTTCACATTCATTCTTTATTATACTAACAATTATACATGCTTTAGCATGGCTTAAGATTTCAAGAAGAAAGTAAAGAAGTCAAACCCACTTATGAAAGTGATGAAAGTGAGGTTTCTCATGACTTATACCTCCCAAATATCAGAGTAGATGGAAAGATGACGCTGAACTCTCAATAAAAAAGAAAGAAGTTTCTGTTGAAACTTCTGCATTTCAACAAAGCAAGAAGAAGAAAATAAAAATCGCAAGCTTCTGAGGCTAGTTCGCCAAAGAAATCAAGGAGGGTGTTTGTTGTGAACATTGATGATGATAAATAAGAGGGAGAAGAAGAAAGAGATTCTCAATTAACCCTAAAAAAGACTAAACACCAAAGGTAGCCCACTCCTAAAGAAATCTCATAAAATGTAGAGTCAAGTCCTGGTTTCAAGACATCCATGTTACTTTAAGTTTCATTTATATCTTCCTTTTGATCCACAAATACCAATTCTATTATATCATTCCATGTTTCTCATCTTTATAGGAACAACCTATTTCTATTATACTTCCATCACCACAACCAACTACTGGAAATTGAGTCGAAGAACAATCAATTACTAGAAATCCAATCGAGGAAACAGTTGTTGAGAAAACAAAATAAGTTGTTGAATATCAAAATCTTTCACAAAGTCTACACTAGATAACCAAAATTCTGAACACCAAACAACTCCAGGAACCCCAGATTGTGAAAAACAATCCCCTGGTTCATAGGCTAAACTCTAAACCTTAATCATATAGTCCAGGAAACCTTGTTCCAACATAAGAAATCCTAGAGCACTTTAATCAACTATAGGAGGACCAAAGTGTTGCTTGAACACAAGAGGATACAGATGTTAGTCGAATCCAAAAAGATCAAGGACAAAAAGAACCTCAACATGTTATTGAAGAAGAACAACCACAAGCTGCTCATACTTCAACAACCTCTAATTCAGGATTCTTCATTTAACATATTTGAACTTCTCTAATTCAAGAAGAATTGAAGTCTATCAAAGAGAGAAACCATATAGTTTCTTTGAATAATTTTATGATCAGTCGAGGTATTTCACTTGAAAAATATCAATGCTCTTCAATTGCTTCAAGCAATGAGCCTTCTGGTAAATCTTCTATCGTGTTGGTTCAAAAACTGAATGCAAAGCTTTTCAACATGGATGTATTTCAGATAATTAAAGACAACCCTGTCACTATTTATGATATCAAGACCTAGTTGAAATAGCTTAACATTTCAAACTCACCTGATTTTATTGTCAGCTTTATCCTTGAGTTTGATTCGTTTCTTAAGCAAATTGGTCATAACATCAAAATGAAGAAGGAGTCTGCCAACATACTCAAACAATAGACTGATGCCATTTCTCAACAATGGACCCTAATTACTTAATCTCATAGTTGAATTAATAAGCTAGAGGCACAAGCTAAAAAGGACAAGGATTAAGTGGATATTTTCAGTGCAAACATATCAAGCTGGGTCAAATAGGTGGAAGAGATACAACTAAATATTGAAGAAGAGAAACGAAAGAAAACTGAAGAGTGAAAGGTAGATGGCCGAATGATGGGGAGTAGATATTTTTCCAATCATTGTCCCATTTGGATCAAAGGGAACTCGAGTAATTGGGAACCCAAGCCTTTTAAGTTCTTTAATTAATAAATTCATCATCCAAATTTTATTCCTTATGTTAATTAGGAGTGGAATCCTTTGGAGCTTAAGGGGAACACAATTTTTTTCTTTAAAGAAAAGCTCAAATTTCTTAAAGGTAAGTTGAGAAGTTGGAACAAAGATGTGTTTGGAATTTTGGATTTTTGGGTGGAGTTGGCTATTAAAGAGTTGAATATCTTGGGTTTTGAGGTAGAAAATGATGGTATTTTGAATGTTGATGAGATGGCACATAAAAGGACTTAAACTACTAGTAAGGTGAGGCAATCTAGTTTCGATAAAGAGAGTATGTTTAGACAAAAGGCTAGATAAAAGTGGTTAGTTGAAGGGGATTATAACTAACAATTTTTCACAAAGCTATGAAATAGATTTTTAGGAGGAATTGCTTATTGGGGATTAATTTGGTTAACGGTTGGATGGATAAGGTGGAAGATATGAAGAACAAGGTCAAAAGTCACTTTGAAGCAAGATTTCAAGAGTCTGTTTATAGAAGGATGTCCTTGGTGGGTATTCCACTTCAGATGCTAGATGATGTTGATAAAGATTTTCTTGAGAGGCCTTTCTTATTGGAGGAATTAAGGGAGGTTATTTAAGAGGGATCCAGGGGAAAAATCCCCAAGAAATACAGTTTTAACTTGTGTCTTTACAAAGCTTATTAGGACATATGAAGGTCGATCTTTTTGAGCGGTGGATGAGTTTTATCTTGTTTCTCGCGTGCCTAAAGTGATCATATATTATTATATAACTTTGATTCCTAAAGTTGATAATCCTCTTGCTATTGATGATTTTAGTTCGATTTACTTAGTGGGAAGTGTATACAAGATTTTAGCCAAGCTTCAAGAGTCAAGATTGAAATTAGTGTTTCATAAACTTATTTCAAAATGCCAAACCACTTTTGTTGCTAATAGAAAATTGTTGGATGGTATTTTTGTTTTTAATTAAGTGGTGGATTTTTCTAATAGGGTGAAAAGGAGATGTATGTTGGTAAAAGTGGATTTTGAAGAAGCTTATGATTGTGTCTCTTGGTAGTTATTTAAGAGTATGTTGAGAAGGATGAGGTTCAATGTTAAGTGGTATGGGTGGATGAAAGTGTTGGTGTTTAACATATCTATTTCAGTTCTTTTTAATGAGAGCCAAACAATGAATTTCAAGGTTACTAGAGGTTTAAGAGAATGATATCCCTTTTCTCCTTTTCAATTTATTTTGGAGGCGGAAGGGTTTGTCGCCTTATTGCACAAAGCAGTCTCTTTAGAGGAATTTGAGGGTTTTTAGTTTAATGATTATAACTGTTTTGAATTATTAAAATTTGCAGATGATACTATCTTGATCAGAGATGTATCTTGGAAGAATATTTGGGAAATAAAAGATTTACATAGAGGTTTTGAGTTGGTGTCAGATATTCAGGTGAATTTGTCCAAAAGTAAATTATCTGGACTTAATATTAAAAACAATTTTTGGCAGGCATCCACTTCCTTCTTATCGTGTGGTTTTGGTTCGATTCCCTTTGTTTTTATTGGCATCCCTATTGGAATTAATCCTAGGAGAAAAGACTGTTGAAACAAGTTTGGTTCCACAACTATCCTTAAGTTTTGATGATAACAAAATGTAAGAGAAAATTTTTGTACTCTAACAAATTTATCAAGTGTGCAGAAAAATTGGAATAGATTCTGACTCTGAAGATGTCTCGAATCTTAACCAAAGAAAAAAAGAGTTCAAAAAATTCTATCATGATCTATCAAAGTCAACATTCTGAATAGTAGTTCTCAAGCCTGACTGTGATATATATAACTCTAACTGTCTATCTACTTTTTGAGTCTCAGAACCTAACATTCAAAGACTATAAAGTCTCACCAAAGATTATGAAGACAAACATTGGAAATCCTACTCAAGCTTTAACAACAAATATTAGAAGCCTCTAAATGGAAGTTGCCCAAAAGTTAACAAAATATTTGATGTGACAGAAGTACTAAAGAAAATCTACTTTTTCCATAAAGTATTGTACTCTATGTAAAAGAAGTCTTCTGCGTCCAATTATCTTCACAAACTACAGGTTACAATGCCATTCTTGTGTTTCGTTTAAAGTGATCTTCTCCAATGAATACTTAGAGGATATTTTCATCTTCACCTCCAACAGATCTATTTTGCATATATTTAGAGAGGACTTTGAAGATTGAAGAATGTGAGGAATAAAGACTTGATACGCACACAAAACAACATCAACGCTCACACTCAGAAACAAATAAGAAGTGCTTCTTACACTTAGAAAAAAAATCATTGTATATTCTTGTTAGGTATATAAATTAATTGTAAACTTATGTATCTTATTTTTAAGAAGCATTTGTAAACACAACAACTATTATTACAATTTTAATTGTAATCCTCAAGCGACCAGGTTAGGCCAAACTCTTGAAAGTTAGTAATAGGTTATTATTGAGATCTTCTTACGCGACCAGGAAGGTCGAGTCTTAAGGAGTCAGTGGCCATCGGTTTTCTTAGGAGACCGATTGGGTTAGATTCCTAAAGAAAGTTGGGATAGGTTGTCATTGCATTTGTAATCAGTTGCGATTATTGGATTAAGTCCTTGTCGAAGGCAAATCACCCAGGCGGGTGGACTGGAGGTAGCCCTGTTAACGGTGAACTAGGATAAAAATACGTATGTTCTTTATCCTTATGTTTTTTTATTTTAAGGTGTTGTTTTGGGTTGCGAAAAACTATCACTCTTGAAACCCAATTCAAACCCCCTTCTTCTGTTTCATGCACCTTATCAGAGTGCCGATTCTATACTGACAACTCTATGCCAAATCACTTAACTGTGTCAGATAAAGATCCATCTTTTTATTGAAACACAAATGGAATCTACCTCTGGTGAGAAGTCAGATACAGATAATAATGATCACTATTCTGCCAAACCTCCAATCGTTGATGGAGAAAAGTTCGGTTACTGGAAGGACAAAATTGAAAGTTTCTTTCTTAGATATGATGTAGATTTATGGGATATGGTAGTATATGGCTACACACATCTTGTGAGACCAAGTAGTGATAAGTTTGACAGAAGCAAAATGAGTGAAACTTAAAAGAAAGATAAAAAAAATCATCACAAATCAAGAACAATCTTGCTAAATGTTATTTCCTACACTGAGTACAAAAAGATCACAAATAAAGACACAAATAAGTATATATTTGATTCATTAAAAAGGACTCGTGAAGGAAATGATCTGGTGAAAAAGACCGAGGCTCTAACCTTGATTCAAAAATACGAGACTTTCAAAATGGAAGAAGATGAAACTGTTGAGGGTATGTTCTTAAGGTTTCAAACTCTTGTTGCCGGTTTGAAAGTTTTGGATAAAGGTTTTACTACTGTAGATCATGTCAAGAAAATCATCAGAAGCCTGCCAAAGAAATGGAGGCCAATAGTGACAACACTGAAAATGTCAAAGGATTTGAGCAGTACAACTCTGGAAAAACTAGTGAGTAATCTGAGAAGTTATGAGATAAAGCTAGAAAAGGATGAGCCTCAAAGGCATACAAAGTTTATAGCCCTGAAGTAAAATGACAAAGCTTTTCAAGCTAAAGCAGAAGAATCTAAAGAAGATTCTGATGATGAGGATGAACTATCAATTATGTCCAGAGGAGACAACCGCCTCTAGAAGAAAGGACATAACAACTTCAGAGGCTATAGAAAAAGAGGAATATCTAAGTCAAATCTGGACAAGATAAGTCTGGAATAGACACAGAGGGTACCTGTTTTAAATGTGGAAAACCAGGTCACTACAGTAATGAGCGTCCCAAACTCATCAAGGAAAAGCCAAAGAAAAGATTCTTCAAACTGAAGAATAAAAGTCTAATGGCAACATGGGATGACTCTGATTCCTCAGAAGATGACTCTGAAAAGGAACAAATAAACCTACCATTCATGGCGGGTACTGAAGCTTTAGAACCAGAATCAGATTCAAAATCATAAGAGGTATTTTCTCAACCAACTCATACTGAACTTGAAATACCATAAGCACAAATGTTTGAAAAGAGCCAGAAACTCCAGGAAAAGTTGGAACTTAAGCTTGAAGGCTCAGTAGGCTTTGGAAGAGATCAAAAGGGTAAGATCATTGGTAATGGAGAAATAGGTAGAATTTTTCTTCCCTTTATATCTAATGTATTATTGGTTGAAGGTCTAATGTATAATCTATTATCCATAAGTCAATTAAGTGACAAGGGCTATGACATTATCTTCAACCATAAGTCCTATAAAGTTATTAGTCAGAAAGATGGCTATGTACTCTTCATAGGCAAGATGAAAAACAACACTTACAAAATCAAACTTTCAGATTTAGAAAATCAAAATGTTAAATGTATTATGTTTGTGAATGAAGATTAATGGACTTGGAATAAAAGGTTGGGCCATGTTAGCATGAGAAGGATCTATATGTTTAACAAGCTAAACCTTGTCAGAGGAATTCCAAATCTAAAGTTTGTTTCAGATGCTCTTTGGGAGGCATGACATAAAGGGAAATGTTTTAAAAGCTCTTTCAAAGCTAAAAATATTGTATCTACCTCTAGACCTCTAGAACTCTTGCACATTGATCTGTTGGGGCAAGTGAAAATTGCATCAGTAAATGGAAAGAAGTACATAATAGTCATTTTTGATGACTATAACAAACAGACTTGGGTAAAGTTTTTAAGACACAAGGATGAGTCACATTATGTGTTCACAACTTCCTCCTCCCTAGTTCAAAATGAAAAGGGTCTGACAATTGTTAAGATCATGAGTGATCATGGTGGTGTCTGAAAATAAATCCTTTGAGAAATTATTTGATGAACATGGCATTTCACATAATTTCTCATGTCCTAGGACTCCTCAAGAAAATGGAGTTGTAGAAAGGAAAAAATAGAACATTACAAGAATTAGCCAGAACCATGATAAACGAGACTAATGTGGCAAAGCACTTCTAAGAAGAAGCAATAAGTACACCTTATTACATTTACAACAAGATCTCTATAAGACCTATTATGGGTAAGAAACCATATCAATTTTGGAAGAACAAGAAACCCAACATTGTTTATTTATATCCTTTTGGATGCACTTATTTTATTCTCAACACTAAAGTAACTTGAACAAGTTTGATTCTAAAGCTCAAAGGTTTATCATTTTAGAATACTATAAATGCTCAAAAGGATACAGAGTGTATAACACTGAAACCAATATTATTGAGGAATCAATTCATGTAAGTTTGATGATAAGCTTGACCCTGAAAAGTCAAATCTAGATGAAAAGTTTGCAGATCTGAAGAACACATACTCAAACTTCGAGGGTTTTCTACCTGAAACAAAACAATCAACATCAAATGTTGTTGATACTTCATATGATGTTGACACACCAGCACCTCAAAAGAAGCTTAAGAAAAGTCTCTCTCACTTGGAAGAACTTATTCTTGGTGACAAGTCAAAACTCGTCAGAACCAGGTCTTCATTAAGGTAAGATGACGAAATTCTTCTAGGACTTGTGTCTATCATAGAACCATCATTCATTAATGAAGCTCTTTTGGACTCTGAATGGATTTTGGCAATGCAAGAAAAACTCAATCAATTTTCCAAAAATGATGTGCGGGATCTAGTGCCAAAACCAAAACGAAAATATGTTATCAAAATCAAATGGGTCTTTATAAACAAGCTGAATGAGCAATGAGAAGTGGTAAGAAATAAGGTTAGACTGGTTGCACAAGGCTATAGTAAAGAAGAAGGAATTTACTATATCGATACTTTTGCACCAATTTCTAGGTTATAATCCATTTGTCTTTTAATTTCATTTATTGTTAATCATAATTGTCGCAGCCGGCAAAATGACAGAGTCACCATTATCCTTTATTTGTTCCTAAGAAACATGGAAATAATGATAAAACCTAAAAATTAAGGGTGAGAGATTAGGTTTAGGAGTCGGTTAAGTGAGATGAAGGTACTAGGCGCCCCCACCTCCATTGTATTAAATGGAATCCTCCTCTAAGTCTAGGGTTATGGTACACTTAAGGGAATATTTGCTTATACATATATTAATTGATTAATTATTTATTTACAAAAGTGGTATATTAAAAAGAAAAGAAGATTAATTATAAGAAGACCAAAGAAGGTTTTTTTTTTGTAGCTGTACTTGCTAGATCTTACAACTCTATGGGTATGTACCCTCAAGTTTATTGAAGGATCAGAGTTTCGTAGTTCGTCTTTAAAATGTTGGTGTGTTGGTTGTTTTTGTCCCTTGAAAAAATTTCTCACGCATCAAGGCGGAGAAGTCTTTGATGTTGAAAAATGCCTCAATGGACAAGGGCAGAAAACTTACTGTTTAGGTGAGTTGATTCAATTTTATCCCTTTTGATTGATTGCAAAAATTTCATTATTTTGTTTATAGAAAATAAACCCATAGTGGTATTACATATGTGATTATTCCAATATTAAAAAATTAATAAACCCAAAGCCCATATTCTTTATTATTGATTTGAAACTCTAAAAATTGTCAAATAATTTTATCTCATACTATCCCTAAGTTATCCTATGATTATCCCAAGAATCAACCCTATTTCCCAGTTGATCAATATCCCATAATTAACCATATACTTTTATCCCTCATATTATTTATATTATCCTATCTAAAAAATCAATCCCTAATTTTAATATGTCTATTTGTTCCAAAATTAATCCTTAATATTAATTATACTTTGATAATTATGATCATTTAGGTAATTATTTAAGTAATTTTATTTTGTACGTTTTTTACTATTATTTATCAGTGGAAGATATTACTTATTAATCTAATTATAACATTAACCCTAATCCCCATTAAAATCCCTAATTATACATTTTTCATGTTAACTAAAAATATCTAGATAATTAATATTAATTATTTTTGTATGCATTTCATTATTGTATTCATTAATTTAAATGTGTTAGTTATCCTATTTAATTATAAGTTATAACCCTAGTTAAAAATTAGGCAAAATTCCCCTTTTCGTCCCTTAATTTTAGCTTGGGGTCCAGTTTGGTCCCTTAAATTTAAAAAGTGTCAAGTTGGTCCTTTAACTTTTAAAATGGTGTCAATTTAATCCTCACCGTCAGTTATCCCCAAACGTCGGTTTATTTTGTATATTTGGCATATTACCTGACAATTGTGTTCATCATGTTGCTTCCTTCTCCTTCCTTCTTCCGTTCACATTGTGTGACTGTGATTTCTCAATCCCAATCCGAAATCCCTAAATTAATCTAGGGTTTTTTATTTGGCAAGCATGAAATCCGGTTGTTCCTCCTTCATGTTGAAATTAGAAAGTCGAGATTCAGATGTTTGTAGTAGGTCACGATGGAAGCCCATATGCCATTATGGAGACATGGCTGTTCTTCAAAAGGTAACTATTGTTAAGAATATGGGAAAACTTTTTTGGGATTGTCCAAATTATAAGGTATGCAAGCTGGTTTTGTTCTCTGTTGAAGTTCTGTTTTTATTTAAGTTATGTTCTATTTCTGTCCAAATTATAAGTTATATTTCTGTTTAAGTTTAAATTCATTATCCATCATCCTATAAACAATGAAACTTACAGGGAGGTATGCAAGCTGGTTGTGGTTTCTTTGGTTGGTTTTATGAGGAGATGGGTGATGAGAAGGAGCAATTTTGGATGCATAGGCTGGGTGTGGTAACTAAGGGACTTGCTTAAGCAAAAAAGGACATTGGAAAAGTGACAATGGAGAATTAAGAATTAGGAAAAAAGCTGATGAAACTTGAAAGTGAAATGAAGAATATCAAGAAGTGGAAAAAGATTTTGAATTTGATGTTTGTGATGATTATCATTGTATTAGTTGTTAGGAGTAGTTAGGGTATTAAGGTTTGTTTGGAAGTAGTATGTTATGGTTTGTTTGTAAGAATTAAGTTAAGTTTTGGTTGTAAGAATTAGGTTTAAGTTCAGTTAAAGTTTGTATCAGTTTTGGATTGTATCACTTCAACAGCAATGTAATAGTTGGATTCTAATATATAGATTCGAATCCTGTATCAGTTTAGTTAATTTCACTTTTTGCAGTTCAACATGAATGTATCAGTTTTAGTTTTGGATTGTATTAGTTCCACATGAATATAATAGTTAAAGATAATGTTAACTTGGTATGAATTGATTAATATCATGTCAAAGTGTTTTTAATTTGGTCTATCAAAGCATGACCAACAGTTAAAGATTATGTTAATTTGGTATGTCAATGATATCTTTGGTATGTTATGTTTTTATGTTTACTTGGTCTGTTATAGGCCTGTCAAAGTTGGTCTATTAATTTTGTCTGCATTTTTACACCACATTAGACATGATCTTAGTAATATAAAGTTCATGGCAGGTCCATTTCATAATACATAAAGTTCATGACAGGTTCTGCTTTTAGGTTAATTTCATAATACCTATAAGTTCGTTATGCTTTTAACATAAAGTTCATGACAACAGGATAGATAAACAACAACAACAACAGGATACATAAACTTGTAATACATTCTATAAATTAGGTTATGCTTTTAACACAACTAATACACATGTTCCACAACAACAGCAGAATACATAAACTTGTAATACATTCCACACATGTTCCACAAAATAGGTTATGATTTTAACGCAACTGATACACATGTTCCACAACTAGAGTTTCTTCTTTGGCGTGGTCCTCTTTATTGGAATAGACCTCTTTGTTACTGGGCCAACAACATTCTTGGCAGCACTCAACCTAGTTGTAGGCCCAGGTGGCACAAAAGGTCTTGTTGGCTTCCTTACAGGCAGCTTTTGTATCTTGCCCTTAGCAAGTCCATGTGTCTTCTGAGTAGCCTTTCCCTTAGAAGTCTGAGATGCTTGGCTAGATTGTTGAGTAGAAGTTCTCTTAGCAGTGTGTGTTGCTTTGTTCTGAGAGGGTTGGCTTAGTTGTTGAGTAGGCTGACTTGTTGAAGTAGTAGTGTGTTAGCTTGGTTGTTGAGCAGTCTGAGTTGGAGTATGAGAGGGTTGGGATAATTGTTGAGTAGTATGAGTTGTTGTGTCCTTACATGTAGACTTGTAATGTCTTGCTTTCTTAAACCTACTACACTTCACCAGAAAACCTATTCTTCTCAATTTGCGAGCAGACCCATTAATTTTACCTTGTTCTAGGTTCCTCCTCTTTTTAGGTCTACCAGGCATCTTCCTTAACTTGAGCGGTTGCACATCTGGATATGGTGTCTTAACCCACAAGTTTGCTCTATTAACAGGGTATATCACATGCTTATAAACTGCCTTGTACCTTGAAACCCTATAATAATCTGGATTGTAAGTATCAATTCTGAAACTCCTACTCTTCATAGCAGAATGAGCATGAAGACATGGGAGTCCTGTGAGTTCCCATCTTCTGCATGAACATATCTGATCTTTCATGTTCACAACAAAATTGTCAGCTTGGTTTTCTAGGTGCCTTACTTCAAATATATGTTCATTTGACATCCTAAATGATTAAAAAAAACAAAATACATTAGTAACATGTATGTCATAGACATCCTAAAGAATTAATGTATGTTGATATTACATACCTTACTAGCCAGTTGTTGGTGTATGTGCTTGTGACATCAAGTTTCTTTAATATTGGGCAAAATATCATTCTCATCCAAAGTACCAAATCTCATTCTATTATTTGCCCATCTCTCCATCATGTATGTTCTGATGTCTTCTAACATAGTGAATAGAGGTTTTGCCCTTGCTTCAAGAATGACACTATTAAAGGACTCAGACATGTTGTTGAGAATAACATCACATTTGTTTTCAGTCCTAAAGTAAGATCTACTCCAAAACCTTGGTGGGGTCTTCATCATATGTTTAAATGCTTCTTCATTGATGGCCCTCATTCCCTTCATCTCTCTTTCCCATGCCTGTGGGCATGTTGACTTGGCAGCCTTCCATATTATGTCCTTCAACATCTTTCCAGAAAACTTTTTCCTAAAATTGTTAGAGTTGCCTAACACAAAACCTATGCTACACCCTTGGCAAGTGCTCATCCATAGTAGGTAGCACACCCTGCAATAACATACAATGTAGCATTACAATATAACATAATAGGAATAACATAACATAAACACATAAAACCATAAGAATAGATGTAAAACTTGCCTTTTGTTGGTCTGACATTAAGGTGTAATTCAAGCATTCATCTTTGCCTCCAAGGTCATCAATTAATAGCTCTAAGAACCAAGTCTAGCTATCGTTGTTTTCACTTTCCACAACTGCATATGCTATGGGAAGCATCTGATCATTAGGATCCCTCCCAATGGCAGCTAGAATCTACCCTCGACACAACCCCTTAAGAAAACACCCATTTAGACCTATTACATGTCTGCACAACTTAAAGCTTTCCTTACACGCAGCATAACATATGTAAAGCCTTCTAAAATATGGTCTTTCATCCTCAACACCTTCTTGTACAGGCTCAACATTAAGCTTAACTATTGACCTTGGATTGGCTCTTAACAGTTCATGACAGTAGTCATAGACCCTTGTGTAATCTCCCAAAAAGGAACCATAAACATAGTCTCTAGATGAAAATCTTGCTCTTATAGCTTTGGTTTTGTTAACCCCAAGATTCCACTTTTTTTGCCTTCCCCTTGATATCTTTTATACTCAACCTTGGATTGTTTTTCAAGCTATTCTGAATTCTTTTACTCAACCACTTTGTACTCATACGCTTCAGATTATACTCTTTACTACAGTTATGTTTGTCAATTACTTTCCTGAGTTTCCAAGTGTCTTCATTTGACAACTTGCTACAATAAGCCTCCCACTCACAACCAACTTTACATCTAACACTTACCCTAACTCTGCCATTTTTTATAAACCTTAGGTCTCTACCATTTTGCATAGCATAATTTGTTATTACTTCCCTAAAATCACCCTTTGAACTAAAGTACATTCATACATCCCACTTGTAATCTGACATGTCTTTTGGCTGTCTGAAAATTGGATGTTTTTTTTCTTAGAACTCCACTGCTATCATCACTGTCACAACCACTTTGCATGTCCTCACTATCATTGTCACTCCCTTTACCATCATTTTCTTGGACTTCAACATTACCATCATTTTCATGACCAACTAGGGTATCAATTTATCCTCCTCAATCTCATCACACCCATCAGACTCATCCTCAAAAGCCACATCTTGTGCGCTATCATAATTGTAGTCCTCATCTTCACTATCATCAGATGATAATATTAAGTCATCATACATTGCAGCCTTACCTTTTTCAACTCCAACATTACCTTCTTCCTCTGCAGGATTCCCTTTTTCAATTCCAACATTACCTTCTTCCCCTACAGGATTCCCTTGTTCAACTCTAACAATATGTTCATCCACTGCAGGATTCCCTTGATCAACTTCCACAACTTCATCATGCAATTGACTAAGTAACTCCTCTACCTCATCTACAATTTCAACAGGGTCCTCATCAACTTCATCATCAAGAACAACAACATCATAATAGTCAGGTTGAGACAAGGTGTGTTCAATATAAATATCAACATTTTGGTGCACCCTATACAGATCTGTAATTTCTAAAGCACCATTGTCATCAACAAGTGGATTCATCCCAAATTGAGGGTCTTGTAAAATATTGTTTCAAACTCCCTATAACCTAAGTCTTTCAATACACCAACTAGCTCAAAATAACTCCATTTATCTACACCTACTCTAAAATCATCTACTACTCCATTCTCATATACACTACAACCTTCGTCTGTGAACACACCACTATGATGAATTTTGAGAGTTATGTATTCATCCATGATACCTAATCATATCATCTAAATAATTAGAGTTTACACTAACAAATTTACATAAACCTGTCATACCCTAAATTTGCCCTACCTGTGTATAACTTTCATCTTATACGTCCGCCCATTAACCATTAATCAGGAAATCAAAGAAAAATATGTTGTTGCTTTCATTTTTTCCTTGCTGACCGAAACCAAGTTGTTGCTAGGATGGGTTGAGGTTCATTAGTGGTTTGTCAAGTCAAGGTGTATCGATTCAAGTGGTGCTTATTTGAAGTTGCAGTTGGGGTTTATTAAAACAGTTACGTGTGGACCCATATATCAGGTTGTGCTAAGTTCAAATATTTCACGATAGAGAATCATGTGGGACCTGTGCATTTCAATTAGGGTTTTGTGGTGCAATTGTAGCGCGGCCATTTACTGCTTATCTGTTTCATAGTAAAGGATTGGTTTATCATTGCTCCAAATGGTTGTATGAGTAAGATCTATTCATTTTTGGGGTCTGTTTCTTAAAGAGCAAAGTCAAGGTCCCGACAATAAAGGGTTTGTTATTGGTTCAAGTCAAGCACGTTACTTGTTCAATATTCATTTCAAGATTAAGCCAATTTTAGTCCAATTCAAGAATCAAAGCCCATGTGTCTTTTTTCATTTCAAGCCCTTTATGTCATTGAGGAAAATACAAAGAGAGATTAACAAGAGGCCGTAGGCTTATTCCTAGAATTGAAGAAGATGTACAAATGAAATAAGAAGAGAGATGTTGCATTCTCGATTCCAAGTTTGTTGGTTGTGACTCTCGAGCATGTATTGGAAAATGAGACTATCAGTAAATATGCAATTCTTATGTTTCTTTTGTAGATCCTTTAAACTGTAGTGCTTCATTCAATTATTATCGAAGGAGGTATAGTACATTCCTATGGTTAATCATGTTTAGTATCAGAAATGTATTAAAAAATGCAGAAGATGTCTGGATAATTAGGGTGACTACATGCGTGTTCATGGAAATGAATATGGCAAGCAACTTGCCTAAGATACATTTGTAACGCAATGCAAATTTGTGATTTTTTGTTCAGTTCCTACTTAAAGACTTGATTAGTATGTCATTTTGTTGTTTACTTAAAATAAAAAATTGCCAAAAGCACTCTACACACAACCTCACCCCAAGGGTCAAAAACAACAACTTACTGAACCAACCCCACACAAAATCGACAAATCCGTACTGCTCATACTGCAACAAGTAGCATGAAAGAACATGAGTCCTCCGCAAAACGACAAAGGCAACAACGTTCACCATCACTCACTATCCATGGCCAGCTGCAAAAGGACAAACAAAGCCACACATCAAACCGTGAAACACGTAACCGTACATCCAACGAACCATATTCATGATGAACAAAACCATTTGTACACGCCAACCGACCTACAGCCTGCGAGCCACACGCAAAAAATTCCCTGCAATTCGCTCCAACAACCGATTTTAAACTCACACCGACTCTGCTGCTATGAAAGTCGTACCGACAAACCACCAAAATAGTACTCGCGTGCCAAACCGTAACAGAAACCTGTGCATAATAACAGGGTACACAAGGAGGGCTGGCAATGAGTTTGGGGGGAAACACGACTTGAAGAGGGAACTGAAAAAACTCTTAAATCCGAATTCAAAAAAACCTTCAGTCTGGAGCTGGACCCCTTCATTCACCATCAAAACCTTCACTCTCGATCTCATAATTTATTTTCACCATCAAAACCTTCACTCTCGATCTCATAATCTTCATTCACTGTCATAACCTTCAATCACCATCAAATCTCCTCCTTTCTTAACCATTATTTCCTTCAAAATTTCTTCATAAACTCAATCAAAATATCACTCTATTCTGAAACCGACCATAAAAAATCCCAAAAGCCATAATACCTTTCTTCATCACTATCCTTATGATATCATCTCATAGCTTGAAGCTCAAACCCCACAAAACTCCTCTCTGTTCTTCAAACTTTCATCCTTCATATTCAACCAACAAGAACACCTCCTTCAATCATCTTCTTCAACTTTTCCACAAAACCATTTCTTCCACTCCCAGAAATCGCTCGTCACCATCGTTTTCCTCTTCAAATCAACCCAGATTTCTACAACCAACTTCATCTTCAATCTTCGAAAGAACCAAATCCACCTTCAATAAACCTTCACCCCAAATCAACCCTAACCCTTCAATCTTCATCAATTGACAAACCGAAAATAGAAACAGAACAAGGAGAAAAAACGAAGTTAAACTAAAACTCACAAATCTGGAAGCGAAAAGTGAGAGACGGAGGAAAACAAGATTCGAAGGTTGGATCTTGAAGGTCTCGCAAAGAAAAGAGAGTGATGAGAGAGACTCGTTGAGTCTTGAGAAAGGTTGGGGGAAAGGAAGTTAAGCGCAAGTCTAAGTGGAGGAGGTATTCTGATTTTAGTGTTTTTTTTATAATTTATTTTCATTTTCAAGGTAATTAATATGGTCCTTCAATTGATTATTGTTATCACTTTTGCACTGCCAAATGACGTTTTCGAAACTTGGTACGTAGGGATCCTGTTTTTTTTGCTAATCCATTTTTTTTAAGTATTTGGTTTTGGATTGTTCCTGCTGAAGTTTGGGAGATACGGGTCTACACGGATGATACTATGGACCAACACGTGAAGCCTAGTAACTTTGATTTACACACTCCCTTCTTTCTCTTTTAAACATTTTCTTTTATAAATCTTAAGATGAAGTTTTAATATAATGTTTTTTTTAATTTTGATAACTTTTATTAAGACCTCATTTGGTTTATGTACATATTTATTAAGATTTTCAATTAATATTGGATATATTTTCGATTATATTTTCATTTTTGTTTTGTCGTGTTACGGTCGATGACGAAGTTTCCGCCGTTTAGCTGTCAAAATATTGACGTGAAACAAAGGATCTGAGACCACCTTTTTTCTCTCCGATTTTATTTCGATTATTGGATCGATGAAAGTCTTTTATTCGTAAGCGTCTCATATCAAAGTTGATAACCTTCTCGATTTCAAATCTATGGTGAATAACCATTGGGGTCATTTTCCGTACTTTGGGATCATGATAGGCTACTTTCGATTAATCGGCATTATGTTTGCGATTAAGACGAGATCTTTTCTTTCATATCCCGTTTCGATTCACTAACCATTGAATTTAATTTCTGTTGAATATTATCGCGAATATTATTGTTATATTATCCTACTATATTATTGTCACATTATTTATTCATACTATTATTGTCATATCTCATTATTCATTCATTCACCCATATTCGAAAACACATAATAAATTATCAAAACCGCTAAAAAACCAAATTGGTGGACTGTTGGATCTTTGGTCATTTGCAGGTATCTTAATTTTAAGTCGTGCCCGACTTTGCTCAAGGCGTAGTTTAGGACACAAATGCACACACACGGCTTTCTCTTGGGCTACCTGACAATGAGACCCCTTTATTTCGTGCAATCCCGTGTAAATTACATGTATCCCTTCCCCATTCCGATGTATGTTTCGCGTTTATTTGATTATTAGTTTATCTCCTAGGAGCACCCATAGGGACTAGGGCGGATTCAAACTGTTTTCAAACTAATTCTCGATTCATCATCGAGCCACTTTCAAACAACCTCGTAAGTCGAGTGCTCGTACGCATTCGCCATCAACCTATTACAACTCGACCCTTGATGCGTAAGTCAATTCGGTCTCTTTCTCAAAACAATTTCATTTTTAACACGCCTTGCACGCGATAACGAGTCAAACCCTTGATCCAACGTCAAGTGGATTTTCGAAACAAATCATCAATCAATTAACAACTATTTAATTCTTTTCAAGGTGTAAAAAGTAGGTTCAAGTCTTTGATCTTGCTTTCAGTTGTTTACATGCGAGTTGTCTTATTCGAGTGTGAACAATTGACGCCTCTAAATAACATTAACAACTCGACATCGTTCAACTATCTCCAACTCAAACAACTTTCTTTTTGCGATGAAAAAAGAGAGGGTTCCAAGTCTTTGGTCCGCTCTCCCGATTATTTGGAGTTTGAGAACTCTTTCTTAAGCTTCAATTAATCGTCATCATTTCAACCTCATCCTTTCAAACACAACTTTTCTTGCGAGGAAAAAAAGAGGGTTCCAAGTCTTTGGTCCGCTCTCCCGATTATTTGGAGTTTGAGAACTCTTTCTTAAGCTTCAGTTAATCGTCATCATTTCAACCTCATCCTTTCAAACACAACTTTTCTTGCGAGGAAAAAGAGAGGGTTCCAAGTCTTTGGTCCGCTCTCCCGATTATTTGGAGTTTGATAACTCTTTCTTAAGCTTCAGTTAATCGTCATCATTTCAACCTCATCCTTTCAAACACAACTTTTCTTACGATGAAAAAGAGAGAGTTCCAAGTCTTTGGTTCACTCTCCCGATTACTTGGGTCCGAGAAGTCTTTCTTAAACTTCAAATAATCGTCATCCGTACCCACTACAATCCAATTCAAACTAGTTTCTTTCGTGGTTGTTACCACGAACTACGACTGCTCTGATTCTTCATTCTCGTCCGAATGTAAGATACGTAGGCACAAGATTGCGATGATCTTGGCGAGCACACTTTCCATTTCCTCCCCTATTCCACACTTCTACCTTCCTCCATTATTCCGTCCATCCCCCATCCTTTCCCGTAGTCGAACTACGACGCTCTGATTTCTCATTCTCGTCCGAATGAGCATACGTAGGCACAAGGGCCCCAATCCTTGGCGAGCACCCTATTCTCCTAACCACCCCCTTTCCCCTAGTATCTTTATCCCTTTATAGTATCCTTTAGCATTTAGTAGCGAGAAGAGAAGAATTAAGTTTAGCTAACACCCATTAACTCGAATTAAGAGGTTCCCGTCGAGTACGACGGACGTGAGGGGTGCTAATACCTTCCCCTCGCGTAACCGACTCCCGAACCCAGGAATATGGTTGCGACGGCCGTGTTCCTTCCGCGTTTATGAGGTTTTCTCGATATTTTCCTCTCCCGTCTATTCGGGAAAAATAAAGTTCGGTGGCGACTCTGTCGAACCGCAATTTCCGCGCCTTTCGCGCGAGGGTCGTATATTCGAGATGAATTTTCGAGGTGCGACAGGTGGCGACTCTGCTGGGGACTTTGCTCCATGCAAGAGAGAGTCGAGCCTATCTTAGTTTGATTTGTTAGCTTGTTGTCTTTTATTTTCTTCTCGCTTTTTATTTGCATCCTATCTTGGTTACTTATGCTTGTGGCATTATGGGGTTGTTCTGCTTATGGTTACTTTGTGAGATGACTCTACACCCGAGTCTGAGTAAAACCCTAAGGATTAGGATGGTGGTTGTGTAGTGGAGACTTGCGTGGAGTCTTTCACGTTAAGTTGAAGCGAAAATCCCGCTTGGAGTAGATTCCTTGGAGATACTGTTGTTGTGGTGAGTCTTTGCCATGACAATAATGTTTTCGAGTTTGAATCGTTTATCCCAAGGACCATAAACCGTTTTATCCATGGTGGCTGGTAGTGTTAATTCTTTGTGAATTAATACGAACACCCCAATCAGATGAGATCCCTTGAACGTATTACTTTCTTACAGTAAAATTTTCAACCTCGATCTATGACTCTGAGAACCTTTTCTAGAATCCGTGTGTCGATGGTTGTGTAGTTGATTGCCTCCGAGAAGTCTTTCTCGCGTGGAAGATACGAGAACCTCACCTAGAGGAGATTCTTTTGAGGATATTATCATCATGATGAGGCTTTGACATGGCAGTAATATCTTTGAAAGATATCCATGACTCTAGGCACCTACCCATTTTAGAATCCTACCTGTGGGGGTTTCTTTGGCAGTGACTGTGATCCTTGAACCGTTCACCCGGCTAATCTCAGAATTGTTTGAATTTGTGATCCTGTGATCCTGGATCTTGCATCTTGCATTGCATATCATTTGCATTGCATCTCATTTGTTGTGCATCTTGCATTCTCCTTCCTTCAACAGTTTCTCATGTTTCTCTTTCCTTCATATCTAGTAAATCAAGCTGAGTCCTCGACACCAGTACGCAACTAGAGCCAATACAAGACGAATGATGGAGCAAATTCAACAGGAACAAGCTACCTTTAGGGAAGAGTTGGATTCTATGAAAGGAAAGATCGACCAGATCCTCGAAGCCATCCTCGCGGCCAGAAGAGAGGAAGAACAGCGTGAAGCCGCTACTGTTGTCAACAACAATGGTCAGGGACAAGGGTCTACTGTCATCCCTTTGGTTCCAATTCCAAATCCTCATGGGATGCCGTTGAACTTCAATAACGTAGCTGATGGGACCACTTCTCAGCCAATCCCAGTGACCGGAGTTACCATTGGAGCTATCCCGCAGGCCCAGCCTACTGATGTGCAAATCCCAGTTCCTCATTGTCGCTACTGCGAAAATCGGCGCCGGCTGAACAGAAGAGTCGCCACCGTGCGTTATTTATCCCACGGGAGGGAAAGGAAACGCTCAGAGTAAACCTCGCACAACACGGGAAAGGTATGGTCATCGCAACCAAAACCTGGGTTCGGGAGTCGGTTACGCAAGGGGAAGGTATTAGCACCCCTCACGTCCATCGTACTCGATGGGATCCACGCTTGTTTTCGGGTATGGATTGTTATTCTATCTAAACTATAGGTCAAGGGTGAAAAAGAAAATAAAATGAAAATAAAAATGACTCGGCAAAGTATCGCACTTTATGCCTACGTATTCCCGTCTGGAACGAGAAATCAGAGTCAACGTAGTTCGCCTACCTACGGGAAAGGAGGGGAAGGTTGCTCGCTAGGATATCGCATCCTATGCCTACGTACTTCCACACAGCATGGAAGATCAGAGCAAACGTAGTTCGGGCCACGTACGACACAAGCTTGTCTTGGTTGATTTTATTCCTTCTGAAAAAGGCTTTCTGATTAGCGGTCCAAGCGGACAAAAATGACGTTTTGATGAGTTCACATTCTTTTACGAAAGAAGTGTCTTTTATTGTGTTTGAAATCTTTATGTGTTTTTCTGTTTGTTTTGAGAAAGAAAGAGACAGAACTCTAACCTACGGTTGCGAAGGGAAACAAACTAACCTAATGTTATCATGCATGGGTTAAGACCTAGTGTCTATCATGCTCCTCTCTTGCACAGAGAGAAACAGAGATCCTACGGGATAGGCAGAAACAGAAACAATAACAGATATATATACAGTAAAGCAGTAAAATGCATGGATGCAACAGTACAAGCGAGGCAAGGGAATCCCACTCAACCTCGAACCTAGAAAACAATAGGCGAAAGTGAACAGACTTCACTCTCAACCCAGCAGGGTAAACAGCAAACAATACAGTTCAGAAAACCAATCAATACACCAACAAATGAAATACAGCAGAAGCAACAGCATCAGCAGCTCTGAATCAACAACTAGCTTCAAGCAATCTCCAATCATTCACAAACTTCAACAAGCATCAATCTCCATCTTCATGGCCTTCAGGCAAGGGCTTTGATCATCAGTCTTCCATCTGCAATGGCTCTTCTTCAAGCTCAAACCTCCAGGATGAGGGATTAGTCACAAGAGTGAATTGAGTGTTAAGCAATCAGCTGACTACCAAAGGTGGTGAACAGACTGCTTCTAACACAAAAGACATTTTCTCTCAAGAGTTCTATCTCATAGACACCATCACCAAGCCTTCCAAAGGAAGGGGGTGAGTGTCTTAGAGAGACTCTGAATCACAGAGAAGAATGGATGCAGACAAGGCAATCCATGTTTGAGAAACAATCATTCTAATCTAGAGCTCTGCCTAGCTCCTAAACCCTAGTCTCCTCAGCAACTGCTAGCAAGAAACTCCTCCTCAACTCTGACAGTTGATCTTCAATCTTTGAATCTCCAATGGCTTCATCTTCACAGATCTTCAGCTTCCCCAGGGCCCCAGACAAACCCAATACCCAAACAAACAATCAATAAACCCCAGAGGGCACACCACACCAAACAGCAGATATACAAACAGTAATAATATCAGTAGGGGAATCCTGATTTTTCTAAGGGATCTAATAGCTACCCATAGCCCCTATAGTCCCATAACTAACCTATTCAAACCCTAAGTCCTAAGGGAGAAAATTGAACTTCCTAAGTTGTCACCTAAAACCCTAGTTTTGTTCATGATATTCAAGCATTTATTAATCATCTAAAACTAGCCTCTAAAAATGGGAACTAAAATATTTCTACAAGCTTAATATCTTATCTAAACAATATGAAAAGAGTGATCAAAAAATATTAAAGCATGTGAGAGAACAAAAATCATAAAAATGATGCATGAAATGAATTATTTAATATGACATTTATTTAGAAAATATGTAAAAAATATGAAATAAAACTAAAAATGAAATTTTATTTTCCTATAATATTCTAGACATTTTAATGAAAATATGGTAAAAAGAATGGATTAAAAAACATTTTTTATGAATTTATTATGATTTAATGAAATTGGTGAAAAATTAAAATGAAATAAGAAAAAATAAAAATGAATTAAATGAGCCAGAGGGGGTGCATTCAGTAGGCGCGCTCAGTTCATTATTGGATGGGCCAGACAGGGTAGGGTGCGCATAGCAAATCAATTCAGGCCCAGAATCACTTCAGAGTTATTGAAATCAAAGAAAATCAGCAGGGGGTGAAAATAGAAACCAAACCACGTTGAAATTTGGAATTGGGCTCACATTGGGGGTGTGGATAGCATCACAAGCTGAGGCCCGCCCGTTTCAATTAATGAAACGGTGCGTTTGGCACCCAGTCAACTCCCTCCAAAACAGAATTAAATAACAGCCATTAGATCTCTCCCCAAGTCAAGAGTCTTCACACGCATTGGACGGACCAGATTATGTCTTCCCCACTTGGATCTGAAACTAGGGTTTCCTTTCACCATGAACATCCATGCACGCATAACTTCCTCCTCTCTGTTCTCACTCCACACGCAACGAATCCTCACGCCATAAACATGAAATCTGCTCAAAATCTTTCACTCTACAATCCTATGATCTCACATCAATCTGAAACTCAATAAATCTCTCAATCCGATAGCATCAATCTCTGATTTCCATGGAAGGACACTGATATGCAACATCACCATTCTCAATCAAACTTAACCTAAACTGAACTACAACTAATGGAGGTTAACCTATGCTATCAAGTTGCAATTATAACACATTCATCCAAGAGATTCGAACACAAACAGATTATGGCACCTGCTAACAAACCTCACCAAATCGTTCCAAACTCACCTAAACTAATCTCCTAACCACCTAGATCAATTCTACACTAAC
Source organism: Lathyrus sativus (assembly GCA_963859935.3). Classification (NCBI taxonomy): domain Eukaryota; kingdom Viridiplantae; phylum Streptophyta; class Magnoliopsida; order Fabales; family Fabaceae; genus Lathyrus; species Lathyrus sativus. The sequence continues at coordinate 17,659,794 of OZ012736.1, forward strand.
AAAATCATGCCTAACTAACTGAATCGAGCTGTGTGATTGAAAACTTACCTTGTGTAAAATCTTGCAAACAGCTATGGATATTGATGATCTGAGGCTTTGAAGTGTTGAATCTTGATCAATCCTTGAGGAACTTGATTCTGTATGCACAAACTTGGAGGTTCCTTGCTTGAATCATGCAATCCACTTGAACTTGTAATTTTGATGATCTTGAGAAAAGCACTCGAAAATGGATGATAACTACCAGAAACTTGCTTCAATTATGATCTATGATGATGATGGAGTGAAATTGAATTGGTTATGATGAAAGTTGGTGAAGGTTTTGAGAGAATTGTAATGAAACTCCAATGAAAAAGTGTGAGAAATTATGTGAAATTCTTGGTACAAATGAGGCCAACCCTTGATCAATGCACATTTCATGAATATATAGGCCCCAAATGAACATTCTAGATCCATCTTGCACATTCCCTTGCTTTCCAACTTTGGTTCATTTTGATCATGTTTCTTAAATGATAAGCAACCATGGATAACTTCATTTTTTCCTTCTAAACTCAAAAAAGTGGGTGAACCATTGTTCTTAGAATTGTTTTTCCATTCAAAATCATATATTGGAAGTCTCCATTTGGACTTGTAAATCTCCCAAACCATTTTCCAACTTGAAATTATTCACTTTATAAGCCTTTTTAGTTCATATTTTGACCAATCATGCAACTCCATGCTATGAGCTTCTCCAATAACTTGTGACCTTCTTTCTAGACTTAAAATCCCATTTGGAGCAAGTTTGATGTTGTAAATTTTTCCATTTGAGGCCTCCTTGTATGAGTTTTGGGTATAGGTTAAAATGACCTGTAATTCACAAATGCCCAAAATACCCTTTGCTTGTCAAGACCATAAGTTGAGTTCTCCACATCATATGAAGGCATGCCATACCATTCTAGAAAGCTAAGACAATGAGGAACAATTCTTATGTTGACCAAGAATTCATTTGAAATCTCCTTGAGGGGTAAAACTAGCTTGGAAGTCAAGTCACTTTCACAGACAAAAATTCAGACACCCCAAATGACCTGTAACTTGCAAGGACCATAACTTGAGTTCTATAAATCTCCTTGAGGTCTTCCACCACTCAAATTAAAGGTCTTGAGATCCTCTACAAGTTTCATGTTGGCCAAGAAGCCATTTGAAGTTAGCATTTTGACTTATCTTGCTTGGAAATTTGACCTAAACTAGGGGATTTTACAGAGAAACCCTAATTTAGTAACTCCTCTTCTCCTTGATTTCTCTTGAATTCTCCTTGTCATATCTCCATATCCTTCTTCATGTATCAAATGTTGATCCCCACATCTCTCCAATAGACTTGAATGCCCTCTTAAGTCAGTCAATTGACCTAGGGTTGACCTAGGGTTGACCCAGATGAAACCCTAGTTGACTGTCTTCAACTATAGCTCTTGTGCCTTCATCAATGACTTGTTTTCTTCTCCAAATGACTTTATAAGTCTCTCAAGATGTCTAGATGCTCTCCATACCTTCATTTCACAGCTCACAATCCTCTTGTTGGTCCTCAGATACCCTCAGCTAGGAGATGGACTCAAGGCTTGATCTGCTGAACTCTTTGCTTTCAAATTCTTTCCTGATGACTTGAATGAGGTTGAATTATGATGATAACCTCTTGCTAGGCCTCTAGAGATGGAAGTAATGATTGGTCCCCTGTTGAATGACTTGCTATGCTTATGCTATGCAGATGGTTAGTCTATGTACATGATTCTACATGCAAATGCTAATGATAATGAAGCATAAATCCAAGGAATAAGGTTGAGCAAATTTTAGGGTGCAACAGCTGCCCCTATTCAAGCGACTTGGACCCGATTGGATGAAGAGCCCGGAGCCTTCAGACATTCGCGGTACGAGACGGTTGAATACTAGTGAAACCAGAAATTTGCCAACCGCAGAAATAAATTGCGCTCCTGCTTGAGGAATGACATTCGTCAGCTAAATCTGACTGTTAGAGCAACCCGCTGATCTCGCGCGACCGTGCTGGGGATTGGTCTTCATCGTTCTGAAGAGGATTCTGTCATAACAGATTGCTTGCTTGTCCACGTTAGGACTCTGTCTGTCATCAACACGAAGAAATCTCAACTAAAACCTGTCCACGTTAGGACTCCCCTTACTGTCAACCCAGGAAAATCTCGGCAACTCCGCTGGGGATAATTCACCTGCATTTCCGTAAACTGAATCGTCCACGTTAGGAAAAACTCTTCCACGTTAGGAATAACACCTGTCTTTCCACGTTAGGAAGCAATCTTCTTTCCACGTAAAGAGAACTACATCAATCTGTCCACGTAAGGACTCCAATGCCATTTGACGTGTCCGCGTCAGGACTCCGATCTTTCCACGTAAGGAATTCCACTTTTCTTGAATCTGTCCACGTAAGGACTAATCTCCTTCTTCCACGTTAGGAATATCTTCTTCAATCTGTCCGCGTCAGGACTGAACTCTCTTTCCACGTCAGGAATAATCCATTTCTTTCCACGTAAGGAAACCATTTCTCTTCCACATAAGGAACGCTCTTGATATGTCCGCGTAAGGACTCTGATCTTTCCACGTAAGGAATACCAACTTCTTCTGATTTGTCCGCGTCAGGACTCATTTTTCCACGTAAGGAATGCCATCTTAATCTGTCCACGTAAGGACTCTCTTTTTTCCACGTTAGGAATACTATCATTTCCACGTTAGGAATCACTTCTGATACGTCCGCGTAAGGACTACATCTTTCCACGTTAGGAATCTCCGTCTTTCCACGTTAGGAATCGCTTCTGTTGATAGGTCCGCGTAAGGACTACATCTTTCCACGTTAGGAATAATAATCTCTTTGATCTGTCCGTGTAAGGACACTGACCTCGTCTTGATATGTCCACGTTAGGACTCAGGCGTCTTCGACTTGCTGAGGAAATAAGACTTGTCCACGTAAGGACTCACACCTTCGACTCACTGGGGAAATATCCGTGTTAGGACTTACACTTTGCCAACAACACGAAGAAGGATAAATCTGTCCACGTCAGGATTCTTGTATCTTGTTATCACAAAGAACTACAAACTTGTCCACGTCAGGACGCACATTTCACCATTACGAATAAAGATACCTTACCAATCCGGTAAAACAAACCTGTCCACGTTAGGACGCCCACTTCTGAAGAAATCCCGTCATTCTAGGAGTAAATGGTCCACGTCAGGACTTAGTTCTTCAATGATCCTTACCCACAAACTTCTTAGCACTGACGTGACAGCGACTTCGAGATGAACTCTACTGGGGATGTCTGAAAACCCACTATCGGACACCTGCTTCGAAATTCTGATTCATGCGACTCGTTGATGACAAACGAACTCTGCTTGGGGATAAGAAGATTCTTATCCTGGCCACTTTGGCTGGGGAAGATAAGATGCATTTGCATAAATGACTCTGCTAGAGGCAAAGAGAGTTTTATCACGATAACTCTGTGGGGAATACCGCCGAAACGAACATTGTTATTGAATATCTCCTGCCGAGATCTTGATTGTTTGGTGATTTATTTGAGCAAGAGCTCTCTCCACCTGAATTACTGGAGTACAGAAACTACTTCAGCAAAATAAATGCTGGAAGGGTAACGCCGACTCGCCGGGGATAGCCTGATGCTACAAAATTATTCCAGCAAAATAAATGCTGGAAGGATGAAGTCGACCCTGCTGGGAAGTTGGGAACTCAAACCACACGTCTTGTTGAAGTACCCCCTGCTGGGGAATATAACTCAAACCAAATACCTTGTGGAGGTAACCCCCTGCTGGGGAATAGCAGATGTGCGTAGTATGATCGGACTTCCTGCTGGAGAGTGAACTGATATCACACAGGTGTCTCTGACAAAATAAATGACAGGACCCACCATCAACTCTGCTTTGGAGAGTCTTGACCTTCGAATTCCACTGGAAGGAAAGAACACTCGCTGAAAAGAGAACTCCGCTGGGGATGGGATGATTCTCTCGGGGAAAATTAACTGACTCCACCGGGGGAGAATGCAGGACCCTGCGGGGGGAGATGAACCTGTCTGAATACAGCCTTACGATCTCAGAATCACCAAACTCTGCTGAGGACGAGTAACTTCTCTGGAGCACGTCCTTTGGATAAGCTACGGCTAGCTGGGGAATTCTATCCTTCTTCAGGAAGAACATGCATGACCTGCGTGAGGATCAAGCCTTTCACTATTGCAATCTTTTGATCACCTTCCTCGTACGGTTATGAAACCTGCAACAACACAAACAAGACACGACAAGCCTATGCAATCCAAATCGATTCAGGTTAGTGACGTTACACTCAGTTAATTCAAAGCTTTAACAATTGTTGGCAAGGGCCAGTAATGTTATACTCATGCTAGCTTCATCAAACTTAGGCGTTTTATCGTGCGCAAAACAGTAAAGAACAGGCATCAAGTACTGAATAACACATTTTCATTGATTGGGCCCCTGAATGGGCGGAGTTTTTGTACACGGGATGTAACTCCTGAAAAGAGGAAGCTACGCAAAGCAGATATACAAGTATGCACAGGAAGCATAAATATTGACAAATTAAATTTTGTACACATGTCGGCCACTGGATGCAGATGAACACCACGAACTGATCCTCCCATGACTCGTCCGACTCTAATGCTTTCCCGGTATCCCCACTTCTGAAGAGGTCGTATCCGATAACTGACTCCTCAAATGTATTCTCCCGCATTGATACTCAGTGAATTCAAATTCGGACCGCAGTCATTTGCTTTTCTCATCCCTAACTTTTGCGTGAACCGCCCTTTACGGGTTTTCAGTTCACCGGGATACCCTTTTTTGCCGAAGCCGCCCAGTGTAGGTTTTCAACTTCGCGGGTGTACATTTTTTCAATTTTATCCCTAACTTTTGCCCGAACCTTTTATTCTGTTTTTGGTTCGCCAGGATGCCCCATTTTTGCCTGGACTCTCTTTTTTTTGTCCAGCGGGTCTATTTTAAGCAAAGTATTTTTTAACTGCGTCCGAATTCACAGGTGATGCAAAGTCTTCCCCGTCCATGGTGGACAACAATAAAGCTCCTCCTGAAAAGACCTTCTTGACAACGTATGGCCCTTCGTAATTGGGGGTCCACTTGCCCCTGTGATCTGCTTGCGGCGGGAGAATCCTTTTCAGCACAAGGTCGCCCGTCTGAAAGCTTCGCGGAAGTATCTTCTTGTCGTACGCTTTCTTCATTCGTCTTTGATACAAACGACCGTATGCCAGAGAAGCTAGCCTCTTCTCATCCATCAAACTCAGTTGGTTCAATCTGTTCGTTACCCATTCTGCCTCGTCCAGCTGAACGTCTCGCAATATCCTTAGAGAAGGGATCTCAACTTCCAATGGTAATACCGCTTCCATTCCGTATACCAACGAGAATGGAGTTGCCCCGGTTGATGTGCGTACCGTCGTACGATAACCGTGCAAAGCGAAAGGTAGCATTTCATGCCAATCCTTATACGTCACCACCATTTTCTGGACAATCTTCTTGATATTCTTATTGGCCGCTTCGACAGCGCCATTCATCTTGGGTCGGTAAGGGGAGGAGTTGTGATGTTCAATCTTGAAATTCTGACAGAGCTCCTTCATCATTTTGTTGTTCAGATTAGAACCATTATCCGTGATTATCCGCTCGGGAATTCCGTATCGGCAAATGATATCTCTCTTGATGAATCTAGCCACCACTTGCTTCGTTACATTCGCGTAAGACGCTGCTTCCACCCACTTGGTGAAATAATCGATTGCTACGAGTATGAACCGATGCCCGTTAGAAGCCGTCGGCTCAATCTTTCCGATCATATCGATTCCCCACATCGAGAATGGCCATGGAGATGACATCACATTCAGAGGATTCGGAGGCACATGTATTTTGTCAGCATAAATTTGGCACTTATGGCACTTTCTTGCAAATTTGAAACAATCAGTTTCCATCGTCAGCCAAAAGTAACCTGCCCTCAGCAGCTTTCTCGTCATAGCATGCCCGCCAGCATGCGTACCAAAGGCACCTTCGTGAATTTCCTCCATGAGAAGCTTTGCCTCCTTCTCGTCCACACAACGCAACAACACCAAGTCGTGGTTCCTTCTGTATAAGACACCATCCGGGTTCAAATAGAAATTACCCGCTAATCTCCTGAGAGTCTTCTGATCTTGACTGGATGCCCCAGCCGGATACTCTTTGTTCTTCAGGAAAGTAAGGATATCAAAATACCACGGTTTGCCATCAGACGCTTCATCAATAGCAAATACATAAGCTGGCCTGTCCAACCGAGAGATAGTGATTTGGGGAGCTTCGTTCCAGAAATTGACCTTGTACATGGAAGACAAAGTGGCAAGGGCGTCAGCCATTTGATTTTCTGCCCGTGGCACGTGATGCAATTCAACTTTGTCGAAGAAAGGCAACAATCTCCTTGCATAATTCATATAATGTATCAAATTGGGCTGCCGTGTCTCCCATTCCCCTTTGATCTGATTCACCACCAGAGCTGAGTCTCCGTATACGTCTAAATGTTTGATTCGCAAATCAATGGCCTCTTCAAGCCCCATTATACAAGCTTCGTATTCGGCCTCATTGTTGGTAACGGCGAAGGTCAATCGGGCAGTAAACGGGATGTGCGACCCGTGCGGCGTAGTGATAATTGCCCCTATTCCGCTACCGTAAGCATTCACAGCTCCGTCAAATATCATCTGCCATTTGGACCCCGGCTCTGGTCCTTCGTCTGGTAACGGCTCTTCACAATCCTTCATCTTGAGATACATGATATCCTCGTCAGGAAAGTCAAATCTCATCGATTGATACTCTTCAATAGGCTGCTCCGCCAGATATTCAGACAACACACTCCCCTTTATTGCCTTTTGCGAGACGTATTGAATATCGTATTCAGTCAAGATCATCTGCCACCGGGCAATCCTACCTGACAACGCCTGCTTTTCGAATATATATTTGATTGGATCCATCTTCGAGATGAGCATGGTTGTATGATTCAGCATGTACTGCCTCAGACGCTTGGCGGCCCAGGCTAGCGCGCAACAAGTTTTCTCCAGCATTGAGTATCGAGATTCACAGTCTGTAAATTTCCTACTCAAATAGTAGATTGCATGCTCTTTTCTCCCCGTCTCGTCGTGCTGACCGAGAACACAACCCATGCTTCCCTCAAGAACCGTCAAATACATTATCAAGGGTCTCCCTGCCACTGGAGGTATCAAAATAGGAGGCTCCTGCAGATACTTCTTTATTTTATCGAACGCCTTTTGACAATTATCGTTCCACGTTACAGCTTGATCTTTCTTCAAGAGTTTGAATAATGGTTCACACGTGGCCGTTAGGTGAGATATGAACCGGGCAATGTAGTTCAACCTCCCTAAAAACCCGCGCACCTCTTTTTCTGTTTTAGGCGTCGGCATTTCTTGAATCGCTCTTATTTTAGCAGGATCGACCTCTATTCCTCTTTCGCTTACGATGAACCCCAGGAGCTTACCCGATCTCACCCCGAAGGTGCATTTGTTAGGGTTCAGCCTCAGCCTGAACTTCCTAAGCCTTTTAAATAACTTCAGCAGATTCACCAGATGCTCTTCCTCCGTCTGGGATTTAGCAATCATATCGTCAACATAAACTTCAATCTCTTTATGCATCATGTCATGAAAGAGAGTTGTCATCGCACGCTGATACGTTGCCCCAGCATTTTTCAAACCAAAGGGCATCACTTTATAGCAAAATGTTCCCCAAGGCGTTATGAAAGTAGTCTTCTCCATATCCTCTGGCGCCATTTTAATTTGATTATAGCCTGAAAAGCCATCCATGAAGGAGAATACAGAGTATTGAGCAGTATTATCAACTAACACGTCAATATGAGGAAGTGGAAAATCGTCTTTTGGGCTTGCTTTATTCAAATCTCTATAATCCACGCACATTCGAACCTTGCCATCTTTCTTTGGCACCGGTACGATGTTAGCAACCCATGAGGGATACTTCGTCACAGCCAGGAACCCAGCGTCCCACTGTTTCTGAACCTCCTCTTTGATCTTCATTGCCATATCTGGGCGAGTTCTACGAAGTTTTTGTTTGACAGGCGGGCAGTCTTCTTTCAGTGGCAGACGATGCACAACCATATCTGTATCGAGCCCTGGCATATCTTGATACGACCAAGCGAATACATCATTATACTCTCGGAGCATTTCAACCAGTTTTCGCTTGATATCACTCTGCAGTGCGGCTCCGATACGAATATTTTTCTCAACCCCTTCCGACCCCAAGTTGATAATCTCGATAACCTCGTCGTGAGGCAGAATGGCTCTTTCCTCTTGCTTCACCAACCAAGACAGTTCTTCAGGAACGTCGCTATCTTCGACAACCTCTTCTTCGGTCTGGAATACCGGGTGCTCGAAGTCGGGACGAGTCATAGGTGGTTCAAGGATGTCATCTGAAAATGTTATCCTGCAAAAGAAAGGGTTAAGTGCTTCAAAATGCGTATAAAGCGGATAACCACATTGCCATTTTATTGAAAAAATACAAAACAAGAAAAACAGGGATTACAGTATCTACACATGAAAAAACGCCATTTATTTAATGATTAACGAAGCAATGTTTATAACAACACAGCCCTAAGCAAATCCTGATGCCCCGGGCAAGACATCAGATTATTCAACAATTAATAAAGCAAAGCATTACTGTTTAAAAGTCACAGGAACAAGCTCCTGAATGGACCAGTTGCACAGTCCTTGTCCTGGCGTGCTTGGCTGAATCCAGGCATCCATATCACAGTCGCTGTCCCCTTCATCGGATTCTGAAGCAGCGTTGACAGATTCGTGGCATACTCCACTGGCAGAGATGGTGATTGACTTTCTGAAATGAGGGGCCCCCACAGAAGGAGTTGATGACGATGGTCGGTACCCCAGTCCGAACCGGTCCATTTTCACCGGAATGTCCAATACTTTGCCCCAGCCCGTGGCTTCTCCTGCCTTCACTAGCGCTTGAGCCTCTTTATACGAAGAAACAGCTATCTCTGGCACTTTGCTTGGCCCGGGACCCTTGTCCTTTATGCGCAAACCTTCGAATGCCTGGCATGGCGTCTCGTGGATCTCCCCGTCGACTTCCACATATTTAAACGAAGATAGATGGCTGACCAGGATGTCTTCTTCTCCGCACACGGTGACTACACTGTCTCCGACCATATACTTTAACTTCTGATGCAGGGTTGACGTAACTGCCCCTGCCCCGTGAATCCAAGGTCTTCCCAGCAAGCAGCTGTACGCAGGCTGTATATCCATGATATAAAACTCCGTGGCAAACACTTCCGGCCCCACTTGCAGAGGCAAGGTAATCGATCCGAAGACTGTTCTCCGCGTGCCGTCAAACGCTCTGACCACCAAATCACTTGGTGTGCACAAAATTCCTCGAACATCCAGCTTCATCATAGCCTTCTTAGGCAGCACATTCAAAGACGACCCGGTGTCAACCAATACGTGCGACATTGTCGACCCTCTGCACTCAACAGATACATGTAATGCCATATTATGATCCCTTCCTTTCGGAGTCAAGTCAAAATCAGTAAAGCCCAGACTGTGGCCTGCATTTACATGTGCCAATACTCCTTCTAGCTGGTTCACGGAGACATCCTGGGGTACAAAAGAAGTGTCCAGGACTTTCAGCAAAGCGTTTCGGTGAGCCTCCGAACATAACAGCAATGACAGAATAGATATTTTGGATGGCGTTTGCTGCAGATGCTCCACGATTTTATAGTCGCTCTTCCGAATTAAGCGCATGAATTCTTCGACATCCTTAGATGCTGCTTCTTTTTCATTTGCTTGAACCGGAACATTTTCCACCGCTTTCCCTTTTCCTTTCGCTAGCCTTTCGGCCTCTACTTCAGGAGATATAAAGATTCTGCCGCTTCTTGTCATGCCTCCTGAGCCCACAACATTATCCACAACCTCCGCTGACGGCTTGTTAACATCGATTTTAATCCCGTCACAATATACCTCTAGCCCATATGACCATGGAACCGCTTTCGTGCTCTCATACGGGATTGGCCCGGCTTTAGTTATAGTAATCGGTGGTCGCTGAGCTGGCGCTGAAATAGTGATCGTCTTCCTAGGAATTGTCACTGTGGCAACATCACTCCGATTATCCATTACTGCCCCTGCCGGCTCATCAGTTGCTGTTCTATCAAACTGCAATACACCTTCATCAATTAAGGCCTGAATGCCTTTCTTCAAATCCTCACACCCCCCAGACAGGGCCCAACAATCTAAGCAGTACTCATTACAACCCGGGTAAACACCTCCTTGCAACAGTCGGCTTTTTATTTCGCTCAGCGGCGTCTTTAAATCCTCAACATTCATAATCAGATTCATCCCTTCCTCAGTCAGCACGGCGTTCGCCCCATGATTAGGCATGGGTTTCTGGACTATATTCGCACCGGTCGTTCCGAAGTTGATAGACTTGTTGTCCAAGAGATCCTGCACAACGTGCTTAAAAGCATGACAACCTTCTATATCATGGCCCGGGGCCCCAGAATGAAACTCGCAGCGCCTATTCGCATCATAGCCGAACGGGGGAGTTCCCGTTATCGGTGCCAAGGTTCTTTTCTCCACCAGATTCAATCCCAACAAGGTCTGCAATAAATCAGCATAGTTAGAGGGAGGCTTCTCGAACACCCTTCTCGGCTTACCACCCTGGAATTTTCTCTGAGCTTGCTGTGCCCCCTGCTGAGGCTGCTGCTGCTGTGGCATTGGTTGCTGCTGAACCTGTTGTTGTTGCTGGATTGGTTGCTGTTGATAAGGAATAGTGACACTCGACACTTGCTGCTGCTGACGATATTGATTTCTTCCCCTGCCTCGGCCTCGGCCTCGGCCTCCAAATACAGCACTAGCTTCGCCCTGACGGCGCCCACCATAAGCTTTCCTATTACTGCCAGATGCTGCTGACTCGTCAACTTGGAACTTTCCTTGCTTAATGTTCCGCTCAATCTTTTCACCCATCAAAATCAGGTCTGAAAAACTAGCCAGAGACGTATGGAACAACATATCATGAAACAGCCCGGTGAATGTACCAACAAACATATCGTTCATTTCTTTATCTTCCACAGGAGGACGAACCCTGGCAGCCATATCGCGCCACCTTTGCGCGTATTCTTTAAAACTCTCCCCCTTCTTCTGCGAAAGCCCGGCCAACTGGACCCGATTGGGTGCCAGGTCACTGTTATATTTGTAATGGGCTACGAACGCCTCCGCTAATTGCTTCCAAGTCTTGATATCAGTGGGCTCCAACCCCATGTACCACTCTAAGGAAGGACCCGATAGACTATCCTGAAAGAAATGCATGAGCATTCTTTCGTCAGTGGAGTATGCAGACATCTTTCTGTAATAAGCTCGTACATGAACCTTCGGACATGTATCTCCTTTGTACTTATCGAACGCAGGCGCTTTGAACTTGATTGGCACCCTCAGCCCAGGTACCAAGCCCATAGTTGCCATGTCCAGACCCACAGCACTCTGGTTTAGGACTCCCTTCATTTGCTCTTCCAGCATTCTAATCTTTTGAGAATCATCCATCGGCCCTTCAAAACCTCCTCCAGAGAAGGCGTCTTCCTGCTGATCCTCTTGCCACATACCGTTTCCAGCCCCGTATCCATCATACGCATTATTACGTCCAGCTCTGACTTGATTCATCCCTGGAACTCGGCCTCTGTTGCCATACCCTTGAATACCTCCAGCAGGACCACCAGCCACAAAACCAGCACCGTTTCCGTTTCCAAAACCTCCGTAGCCCTGATTGACCATACCATAACCATCTTGCCCAAAGCCTTGAGCATTAAAGCCATACTTGCCAGTATTGTCGAATCCCTGATCGTTGAATCCGAACCCAGCGTTGACAAAGCCATTGCCTCCGAGATTATCTCCCACATTGACATCACCCAGCCCAGCGTTGTGGACAGCAGTTTCATTTCCAACTCCGACGTTACCATTCACAGCAGTGGTAGCGTTGTTGACGTTAGCAGCATTCACATTGACGACAGGCGGAGCCACTGGCGTTGGAGTGCCGTCTCCATGAGCAGTATCAACCCGGACAGACTGATGATCTTCGTTACCATGACCAGCGTTGCGAGCCAATAGAGGCTGGACCATGGCCTGCAAGTTCTCTTGCCCTTTTGCTATAGCCTCCATGGTCTGCATGAAGAGGGCGAGCTTCTCGCGTACATCCTGCATCTCGTTCTGAATCTGGTCCATGACTTTCCGACAGTTGGATCGTGTAGAATAGCGGTGCGGATGTTGATCTGGAATCCTGTTAAGTACCTGAATCAAAGCAGGAGATAAGACACCATTCAAAGATTACCTGTTATGCAATATGAATATGAATGCAACGCAATGTGTCTGTGCATTAGGGAAGTTCATTCCCCCAGTTCTAGTGCGAAGGTGCCGGTGCGGTGACAGTATTGACAATAAGAATACCGGAGCTGAATCATAGAAAGCCTCATATATGACAGAGAGAATCAATAAGCCCAGGGTACAATATCACTGAGAGTACAAAGATGGCATGACCTCAACCAACAATCCTGGTGATGGTCAGCACTATGCAAATAAAGCATACAAATAATGGAATGATCAGATCCTCCCAAAAGTCTGGTACTCCTCTATCAACTTCTTGGTCTCCGGATGGCTTGGTCGATCAAGCAGCCCTTCAACAAGCTGGTTTCTCTTCTTAAGAACACGGCGTACGTCTTCAGCAGTTTCTTCCCATGTTGCTTCTCCGAAGCAATCTTCTAACTTTCGCTTCTGGGACACTGCTTCATCTCTGGATTTGATTGCCTTGTTCAGTGCATGCTGGACACTATACCGGTTCATCACTTCCTCCTCACATTTCTTGATGCTAGACTTCAACTTCTCCTCGAGGTCGGAAATTTGCTGCTTTAGCTTATCTTCCCTCTTCTTGTTGTTGGTGAGTGTAGCATTCCAAGTCTTATTGCAAGAAGATATCTCTCGGTGTGCTGCGTCAAGCGCCTTCTTTTTGGCTTCCAGCATGTCATGGGAGCTTCTGAACTCTTGCCCCAGACGTTCGCGCCTTTTCTTTTCCTCGGTCAACTCAGATCCTAACCTGTTTACTAGCTCAATCTGTTGTTGGAAAGCATATACGGCCTTGTTCTTCTCACTGCGTGCCTGGGCTAGCTCTTGCTCTAACCCTTCGTTAATCTTCATTAAGGCTTCTTTCTCCCTCACAACCTGTTCATATGCTTCCCTAGAAACAGTGGTCGGCTCTTCTACCGGAATAGGATCAAGAATTGGTGCCTCTGGAAACGGCATCTTCAACTGACTAGCCCTCTCCTGAATCCAAGCTCTATAAGGTGCATAGGCCTGACAGTCATTCTTTCCTAACAACGGCTTCCCTTTGCGGTTAATACGCGTCCAAGCATGTCGCAACTTGGCTAATAACTCCCCCTTCAAATCTCCAGTGAAGTACAGAGATTCCTGTACTTCCTCCTCTTGAGGTGGATTCTTCAGTGCATATCCGAACTGGCGAATGAATAGAGAAGGGTTGTAATTGATACACCCCTTCCTTCCTATCAATGGCACATTAGGGTACCCAGCACAGCTAAAGATGAGCTCAGATCCCAACAGGTCTCTATCAAACCACTCCATATCTTCCGACGATAGCCTCATCAAGCGTTCAGGCCAACCAACTGGAATTGTAGTCTCTGCAGCAGATCCTCTCTTAGGAAGGTGACTCTCAAACCACATACTCAACAAGGGCACACACAGATGAACACTCTTCCCTCTTCCCTTCTCATTCTTGTAATGCAGCGAGTGGTAGAGATCTCCGAGTAAAGTAGGTACAGGATTACCAGCGGCAAACAAGTAGAAAGCATCGAAGTCCACAAAATCCGGTATATTGGGGAACAGTACTATGCCATAAATGCACAAGGCCAGCACAGCATTGAAAGCAACCCAGCACCCGCTCTGGGCGTACTCTTGGGCTTTACCCACTAAGAACTGAAATGAGAAGCCTGGAACTCCACGGGAAACAGTAGTCACAAGTTCAGAAGCATCAACTTGCAAGGCTTTTGCCAATTCCTCCGGCTTAGGCTTGGCATCATAATGAATGAATGGAACCTGTTTCTGCACGGGCAGCTCAACATACTCAGCGTATTCCTCCAGGGTTGGTCCCATAATAAAGTCAGAGAACGTAAAACACCTCAAAGCAGGGTCATAGAATTGCATCAAAGCATACAGCCCATCTAACTCTACCTCTGTAGGTTTGCACACCAATCTCAGTAATCTACCATAACTCATCCGGAAACTCCTACGAACACCCTCATCAGCAAGAGAGATCAATCCCAGTAAAGGAACAATATCAGGCGTAGGCAATTTGTAAGCAACTGTTCTCCGTAGGCTAGTCATGATCAAAACTCAGAAGTCTGGGCACTAGAACTAGGGAAATGCAAATGCACCTGCAGCACAGACACACGTTAGTGAAATGCAAATGATAATGTATATGCAGGGATGCAATGCAAGTAACATTCAACAGGGACCAAAACTGCAACTGCATAGCCTAAACCCAATCAAGAAAGGTCTCAGATAGACCATCCAGAAGTCATCAAACCCTGGTCTCAGATAGACCTAAAATAGAACTCCAACACTGGCCTCTGACAGACCTCAAACCATCTATAACTGGTCTCTGACAGACCTCATAACACATCTCCAAATAGTCTCTGACAGACCTCAAATCACCTCCATAGTTGGTCTCTGACAGACCTCATAACACATCTCCAAATGGTCTCTGACAGACCTCAAAATAAATCTCCAAATGGTCTCTGACAGACCTCAGAATAAATCTCCACATGGTCTCTGACAGACCTCAGAATAAATCTCCAAATGGTCTCTGACAGACCTCAGAATACATCTCCAAATGGTCTCTGACAGACCTCAGAATAAATCTCCAAATGGTCTCTGACAGACCTCAGAATAAATCTCCACATGGTCTCTGACAGACCTCAGAATAAATCTCCAAATGGTCTCTGACAGACCTCAGAATACATCTCCAAATGGTCTCTGACAGACCTCAGAATAAATCTCCAAATGGTCTCTGACAGACCTCAGAATAAATCTTCACATGGTCTCTGACAGACCTCAGAATAAATCTCCATAAATAACCAAGATCTCTGATCAAGAAATAACCGGTAGTCTGGAGGTCTAGTTACCTGCATAACCCCGAATCCCCTCACAGGTGGGTGGCCCTATAACTGGCACAAGGTACGGCATCCTATGCGGTCGTCGGCGTCACAGACTTTCAGGGTTGATGATACGATTCCCAGAAGGAGTGGCATCATCAAATCCTGAAGAGGCCTCACTCAGCCAACTTCCAAATGATCGGTCCCCAGAGTCGACAATCCAACTAACCAGCAACCCACGCCAACCAAAGGAAGGGGCAGGAGGCCAACCAGAGGAACCTCGTCTGAGTGTAGATTTCATGGGACACCAAAGCAAGCAAAGCAAGCGGGCGCCCACTAATTTCTACTCTAATTCTAGGTGCACTCAAGCCCAGGTCCGGCTTATCTCTCAATATCAGAACACCCGTCACACCCCAATACAGCAATAATAAACAATATATAAAGCTGAAAATACAAGGTTAGAAATATAAAATAACTCCATACAAAATCCTCGACGGGAAAACAAGCGTTAGGATTGACTCTCTCAAGGGACGTTGGATCCCAAATGCATAAGAACCATCGCAGTCCTTAGCAGCCAGGGGACGTTGGATCCCCAGCAGAGTCGCCAGCTGTCGCTACTGCGAAAATCGGCGCCGGCTGAACAGAAGAGTCGCCACCGTGCGTTATTTATCCCACGGGAGGGAAAGGAAACGCTCAGAGTAAACCTCGCACAACACGGGAAAGGTATGGTCATCGCAACCAAAACCTGGGTTCGGGAGTCGGTTACGCAAGGGGAAGGTATTAGCACCCCTCACGTCCATCGTACTCGATGGGATCCACGCTTGTTTTCGGGTATGGATTGTTATTCTATCTAAACTATAGGTCAAGGGTGAAAAAGAAAATAAAATGAAAATAAAAATGACTCGGCAAAGTATCGCACTTTATGCCTACGTATTCCCGTCTGGAACGAGAAATCAGAGTCAACGTAGTTCGCCTACCTACGGGAAAGGAGGGGAAGGTTGCTCGCTAGGATATCGCATCCTATGCCTACGTACTTCCACACAGCATGGAAGATCAGAGCAAACGTAGTTCGGGCCACGTACGACACAAGCTTGTCTTGGTTGATTTTATTCCTTCTGAAAAAGGCTTTCTGATTAGCGGTCCAAGCGGACAAAAATGACGTTTTGATGAGTTCACATTCTTTTACGAAAGAAGTGTCTTTTATTGTGTTTGAAATCTTTATGTGTTTTTCTGTTTGTTTTGAGAAAGAAAGAGACAGAACTCTAACCTACGGTTGCGAAGGGAAACAAACTAACCTAATGTTATCATGCATGGGTTAAGACCTAGTGTCTATCATGCTCCTCTCTTGCACAGAGAGAAACAGAGATCCTACGGGATAGGCAGAAACAGAAACAATAACAGATATATATACAGTAAAGCAGTAAAATGCATGGATGCAACAGTACAAGCGAGGCAAGGGAATCCCACTCAACCTCGAACCTAGAAAACAATAGGCGAAAGTGAACAGACTTCACTCTCAACCCAGCAGGGTAAACAGCAAACAATACAGTTCAGAAAACCAATCAATACACCAACAAATGAAATACAGCAGAAGCAACAGCATCAGCAGCTCTGAATCAACAACTAGCTTCAAGCAATCTCCAATCATTCACAAACTTCAACAAGCATCAATCTCCATCTTCATGGCCTTCAGGCAAGGGCTTTGATCATCAGTCTTCCATCTGCAATGGCTCTTCTTCAAGCTCAAACCTCCAGGATGAGGGATTAGTCACAAGAGTGAATTGAGTGTTAAGCAATCAGCTGACTACCAAAGGTGGTGAACAGACTGCTTCTAACACAAAAGACATTTTCTCTCAAGAGTTCTATCTCATAGACACCATCACCAAGCCTTCCAAAGGAAGGGGGTGAGTGTCTTAGAGAGACTCTGAATCACAGAGAAGAATGGATGCAGACAAGGCAATCCATGTTTGAGAAACAATCATTCTAATCTAGAGCTCTGCCTAGCTCCTAAACCCTAGTCTCCTCAGCAACTGCTAGCAAGAAACTCCTCCTCAACTCTGACAGTTGATCTTCAATCTTTGAATCTCCAATGGCTTCATCTTCACAGATCTTCAGCTTCCCCAGGGCCCCAGACAAACCCAATACCCAAACAAACAATCAATAAACCCCAGAGGGCACACCACACCAAACAGCAGATATACAAACAGTAATAATATCAGTAGGGGAATCCTGATTTTTCTAAGGGATCTAATAGCTACCCATAGCCCCTATAGTCCCATAACTAACCTATTCAAACCCTAAGTCCTAAGGGAGAAAATTGAACTTCCTAAGTTGTCACCTAAAACCCTAGTTTTGTTCATGATATTCAAGCATTTATTAATCATCTAAAACTAGCCTCTAAAAATGGGAACTAAAATATTTCTACAAGCTTAATATCTTATCTAAACAATATGAAAAGAGTGATCAAAAAATATTAAAGCATGTGAGAGAACAAAAATCATAAAAATGATGCATGAAATGAATTATTTAATATGACATTTATTTAGAAAATATGTAAAAAATATGAAATAAAACTAAAAATGAAATTTTATTTTCCTATAATATTCTAGACATTTTAATGAAAATATGGTAAAAAGAATGGATTAAAAAACATTTTTTATGAATTTATTATGATTTAATGAAATTGGTGAAAAATTAAAATGAAATAAGAAAAAATAAAAATGAATTAAATGAGCCAGAGGGGGTGCATTCAGTAGGCGCGCTCAGTTCATTATTGGATGGGCCAGACAGGGTAGGGTGCGCATAGCAAATCAATTCAGGCCCAGAATCACTTCAGAGTTATTGAAATCAAAGAAAATCAGCAGGGGGTGAAAATAGAAACCAAACCACGTTGAAATTTGGAATTGGGCTCACATTGGGGGTGTGGATAGCATCACAAGCTGAGGCCCGCCCGTTTCAATTAATGAAACGGTGCGTTTGGCACCCAGTCAACTCCCTCCAAAACAGAATTAAATAACAGCCATTAGATCTCTCCCCAAGTCAAGAGTCTTCACACGCATTGGACGGACCAGATTATGTCTTCCCCACTTGGATCTGAAACTAGGGTTTCCTTTCACCATGAACATCCATGCACGCATAACTTCCTCCTCTCTGTTCTCACTCCACACGCAACGAATCCTCACGCCATAAACATGAAATCTGCTCAAAATCTTTCACTCTACAATCCTATGATCTCACATCAATCTGAAACTCAATAAATCTCTCAATCCGATAGCATCAATCTCTGATTTCCATGGAAGGACACTGATATGCAACATCACCATTCTCAATCAAACTTAACCTAAACTGAACTACAACTAATGGAGGTTAACCTATGCTATCAAGTTGCAATTATAACACATTCATCCAAGAGATTCGAACACAAACAGATTATGGCACCTGCTAACAAACCTCACCAAATCGTTCCAAACTCACCTAAACTAATCTCCTAACCACCTAGATCAATTCTACACTAACAAAATCATGCCTAACTAACTGAATCGAGCTGTGTGATTGAAAACTTACCTTGTGTAAAATCTTGCAAACAGCTATGGATATTGATGATCTGAGGCTTTGAAGTGTTGAATCTTGATCAATCCTTGAGGAACTTGATTCTGTATGCACAAACTTGGAGGTTCCTTGCTTGAATCATGCAATCCACTTGAACTTGTAATTTTGATGATCTTGAGAAAAGCACTCGAAAATGGATGATAACTACCAGAAACTTGCTTCAATTATGATCTATGATGATGATGGAGTGAAATTGAATTGGTTATGATGAAAGTTGGTGAAGGTTTTGAGAGAATTGTAATGAAACTCCAATGAAAAAGTGTGAGAAATTATGTGAAATTCTTGGTACAAATGAGGCCAACCCTTGATCAATGCACATTTCATGAATATATAGGCCCCAAATGAACATTCTAGATCCATCTTGCACATTCCCTTGCTTTCCAACTTTGGTTCATTTTGATCATGTTTCTTAAATGATAAGCAACCATGGATAACTTCATTTTTTCCTTCTAAACTCAAAAAAGTGGGTGAACCATTGTTCTTAGAATTGTTTTTCCATTCAAAATCATATATTGGAAGTCTCCATTTGGACTTGTAAATCTCCCAAACCATTTTCCAACTTGAAATTATTCACTTTATAAGCCTTTTTAGTTCATATTTTGACCAATCATGCAACTCCATGCTATGAGCTTCTCCAATAACTTGTGACCTTCTTTCTAGACTTAAAATCCCATTTGGAGCAAGTTTGATGTTGTAAATTTTTCCATTTGAGGCCTCCTTGTATGAGTTTTGGGTATAGGTTAAAATGACCTGTAATTCACAAATGCCCAAAATACCCTTTGCTTGTCAAGACCATAAGTTGAGTTCTCCACATCATATGAAGGCATGCCATACCATTCTAGAAAGCTAAGACAATGAGGAACAATTCTTATGTTGACCAAGAATTCATTTGAAATCTCCTTGAGGGGTAAAACTAGCTTGGAAGTCAAGTCACTTTCACAGACAAAAATTCAGACACCCCAAATGACCTGTAACTTGCAAGGACCATAACTTGAGTTCTATAAATCTCCTTGAGGTCTTCCACCACTCAAATTAAAGGTCTTGAGATCCTCTACAAGTTTCATGTTGGCCAAGAAGCCATTTGAAGTTAGCATTTTGACTTATCTTGCTTGGAAATTTGACCTAAACTAGGGGATTTTACAGAGAAACCCTAATTTAGTAACTCCTCTTCTCCTTGATTTCTCTTGAATTCTCCTTGTCATATCTCCATATCCTTCTTCATGTATCAAATGTTGATCCCCACATCTCTCCAATAGACTTGAATGCCCTCTTAAGTCAGTCAATTGACCTAGGGTTGACCTAGGGTTGACCCAGATGAAACCCTAGTTGACTGTCTTCAACTATAGCTCTTGTGCCTTCATCAATGACTTGTTTTCTTCTCCAAATGACTTTATAAGTCTCTCAAGATGTCTAGATGCTCTCCATACCTTCATTTCACAGCTCACAATCCTCTTGTTGGTCCTCAGATACCCTCAGCTAGGAGATGGACTCAAGGCTTGATCTGCTGAACTCTTTGCTTTCAAATTCTTTCCTGATGACTTGAATGAGGTTGAATTATGATGATAACCTCTTGCTAGGCCTCTAGAGATGGAAGTAATGATTGGTCCCCTGTTGAATGACTTGCTATGCTTATGCTATGCAGATGGTTAGTCTATGTACATGATTCTACATGCAAATGCTAATGATAATGAAGCATAAATCCAAGGAATAAGGTTGAGCAAATTTTAGGGTGCAACACTCATATCGAAGATACTCTGATGGATCAGTATGACGACGTTCAGAACTATCATGCTGCTATCCCCATTACCAGTCCTGTTGCCGCTCAGGATTCAGAAGCCATGAAGATGTGCCGAGATCTAGCCGAGAAACTCCGAGCCATGGATGGGGCATAACTCAAATTCTTTCAGTGCTTTGGAATTGTGCTTGGTGCCTGATGTTGTCATTCCTCCCAAGTTCAAAGTGCCAGAATTTTCGAAGTACAAAGGTCTCAGTTGTCCAAACATTCATCTGAAGATGTACTGTCGCAAGATGGCTGCCTATGCCAGAGACGAAAAGCTCATGATCCAAGATAGTTTGTCTGGGGCATCACTCGAATGGTATATGCAGCTGGAACGTAACAGCATGCGCACTTGGGCCGAGCTAGCTGATGCATTTGTCAAGCAGTACAAGTACAACGCCGACCTTGCTCCTAACCGTACCCAGCTTCAGAGTATGACTTAGAAGGACAGTGAATCTTTCAAGGAGTATGCGCAACGATGGAGAGAGCTAGCCGCAAGGGTTCATCCACCTCTTGTTGACCGTGAACTTATTGACATCTTCATGGGTACTTTACAAGGTCAGTATTACGAAAAGCTGATCGGTAGTGTCTCCGCTGGATTTTCTGACCTAGTGATCGTCGGTGAGAGAATTGAAGAAGGGTTGAAGAGCGGAAAGATACCGGGAGGTTCCAACAACCAGGCCAATGCCAAGAACCCTTTCAATGGATACAAGAAAAAGGAGGGCGAAACAAATGCCATCTTTTCCCAGAAAGGGCAAGCTTCTCAACAAGCTCCTGCTCCTATGCCTTATCAAGTTCCCTATTATCAGTATCTGTATGTTGCTGCTGCGCAATATGCTCCAATGCCTTATCAGCCAGCTGTTCAAGCAGTGCAAGCTCAGATGCCACGGCAACAAGCTCCTCAGCAACAAGCCTACAACCAACAAGGATATCAGTATCCTCCTCAGCAACAGCAGATGCAAGCTAATCAGCAATGACAAAGTGTTCGCCCACAGCGTCCGCAGAGAACATGGAGACCAGATAGAGTCTTTGATCGTCTACCAATGACATATGCCAAAATCTTTGCTCAGTTGATGGAGAAGAAGGTTGTTGTTCCAAGAGATTTAGCTTCTCCAACTGTCATTCCTGCCGATTACGATGCAAATGCTCATTGTGAGTTTCATAAGGGCGCTCCGGGTCATACCATTGAGGATTGTAGAGCTTTCAAGCACATAATTCAAGACATGATCGACAGGGATGCTATCAACTTCAATGGGAAGTCTCCAAATATCATCAACAATCCGATGCCACCAGTCAACTAGTGCCAACATCAGATCGATTCCAGTCAAGTTCATTCCTCGAAGAAGGCAGTCATGTTGCCATTTTATTATTCGCAGTTCTTATATTTTGTCTTTGTTTATTTAAGTATTATATGCCTTGAACAATTGCCATTCGTATTTGGTTTTCATTAATGTATCGTTTATGCATGTTTTGAATTAGTTATGTCGTATTCACTCATTTTTCACTTATCACCGACACATTTATTCACTGTTGTTTAGCTTGATTTGAGGGAGGATGATGAAAACAAGATACCCATAATTGCAAACTGTATGCTTTCAGACCGAATCTCATCAATGATGTACAGGCATTGCTTCAATCCCCTAAACACCGAAGATATAAGGAGTTAATCCATAGTAAACCACTTCGAGCCTAGAAGTAGCAGTTTCCTTTGGATATTCAAACCTTACACTTAACCTGGGGCAGAGTAGTGTTCAGCTAATTCAACCCCGCACTCGAATCAACAAAGCAAAATCCAGAAGACAGTGGTTCATCAAAGACCCATGCTATGGAAGTCACAAAAAAAGGAAAAAAATCAAAAGCCTGCTAAGTCAAACACCTCAGAGGGGACTTAGACAAAATCAAGGCAATCCCGATGGATTTGACAAGCAAAATCAATCCATGCAAAAGTTAGGAATCAAAAACAAAAGCAAAAGAGGACCCCGAAATACTCAACAAAAACAAAAAAGATTCAGTGGCCACCCAAATCAAAGGGGCACTGGCATCCATCAAAATAAGGTGACTGCCACGTCGAGCAAACCTTGAACCTTCAAGCTTACACCGTCCGGACAAGTGTAGGATTAACTGAGCATAGGACTGGAGATCATTAAGAAGAATGGGAGGGTACAAATCATACTTTGAGCCTAACACCCTTTGTTTCATAACCGTGAACCAGACCACGTTACAACCCTCGAAAGACCTAATTGAGGCGAGGTTTATTCTGAAAGCATACTATTGCAAGGTTGCGTAACCTGACTCCTCACATGATTGATAATCATCAGCATTGGTGTCATTTCTCTCGATATATTTTTCGCACCAATCAAACAACACAACGTTTGAGATAATTCGTCTCACTACCACGACACTCTCAATAAATAACACTTTTTCAAACTTGCATCGAACTTTGCATTAATATTACCATTTGTGAATGTACAATGTTAATTGCGAATCAGTGCTAGGTATTCAAGGACATCTCAACAATAGACCATCAAGGAGGAACTTGACTTTCAGTGGCTGACACGAAGCAAGACTACCTTAGAACCCACAGGCTGGGGCAAATTGATCGGTGGATTTCAGTTGTGTTTTCAAACGCTGTTTGTGGTTAATTTCGCAATGTTTTTATCGGTTTTTCGAAGCTTTAGTTGTTATTATCTGCATTACTCGTAGTTGTGTGTCTACGAGTCTTATTTTTAAGTTTATGTTGCTTTTGCCGCTGGTGCGTTTGATTTGGTTTCTTTTAGTGTGTTTTTGGCAGGAATGGATAGCACGACAATCGCACCGCATTCGGAGGCAAAGAAAAGTCGAAAAAGGGAAATCAGAGCTACAACACGGCCACCCGTGTTGCACAACACGGCCCGTGTCATGGAGGACACGGTTGGCAGACACGGGTGGACCAAAGCAGAAGAAAAGAAGACTCCGACTTGCAACACGGGTGCCAGTGTCATGCAACACGACCCGTGTTGCAGCCCTTGGAGAGGAGACACGCCCTGAAGAAGTCAGCATCCTGACACGGCCACCCGTGTTGCACAACACGGCCCGTGTCAGGGCCACTGAAAGTGAAATTTCTCTGTTTTCTGATTTTTTTTGCTGTCAGACCTATTTCGAAGGGCATTTGAGACATTTCGCGATGTAATTTGAATTTAGATATAAGAGGCACATTTTAGAAAGTAGGGGACACTTTTGAACTGAGATTAGGATTAACAACTGAGAGGAGAGTTCGGCTGGAAACAGAGGATCGATCAAAAGCGGAAGCAATTGATGATCCAAGGATTTCAACTTGCATTGTAATGATCTTCTCCTTTTCATTTCTAATTGCTTTTATGTGTACCAAGAACATGAGCAGCTAAACCCCAAGTTGTTAGGGGGTGGTCCTAAGTGCGATGTAATGACTTTTGTTTAATTATTCTATGAGAACTATGTTTCTACCTTGATATATTTTATTTTGCATTAATCTTAATCGTATTCATATTAGAAAGTAGAATTCGAATCGTGCTTAGGCTTTAGTCTGGAAAGTCAACCTAACACTTTTGCAAAATAGTATCACGGTCGATATTGCTTAGGAATGAGGATATCCCGTATCACGTATTTTATGGTCGGAACTATTGATTGATGCTTTTCAGGGACACTGAGGAATTAGTGTACAGGAAAATCATCAAAGGGTTTTCATTAAGGAATTAAGGCAACTAAAGTGGCCAACTGATAAATTAAGGTTAATAACTAGTATAGTAGAATAATCATACATGGTCTTTACTCGCATCGTCTCCACTCCCCTAACACTGTTCTTAGATTGATTCATTAAGTCAGTATTTACTTGTTATATTACTCTGCTACCAAACAAACCACTAGACCTTTTGTTCATTTGAATCCTAAAAATTCCGTTAATTACTACGCAGTCCTCGAGATCGATACTTGGGACTTTTTCCTTATTACTACAATTGGTAAAAATAGTACACTTGCTATTTTCCTGATCAAGTTTTTGGCGCCGTTGCCGGGGACTGCCAAATTAACATTGTTTTTAGAATCCAAAAGAAATTTTGTTGCTCTGCGACTAAAATTTTATTGTTTACTGCATAACTTTTATCCGCTTATTATCTAACGCTTGTCTAATTGTGTATGCGAGGTCAGGCCTCAGCTAAATATTCTTTTGATACAGAACCAGAACGAGCATTACACGAAAGACGGAGATTAGCTAAAGTTAAAAGACTGGAAGAAATAGAGGAAATTATATCTGTGCAGAGCGACTCCGAAGAGAGAGAGACAACACCTGAAACTGTTCAAATGGCTGGAAATCCACCTCAGCCTGAAAGACTGCTAGGAGACTATGGAGGGGCCAATGCTCAACCAAACCGGATGACCATTGTGAATCAACCGGTGAATGTTGCGCATTTTCAGCTACACCCTTCCACCATCCGTCAGTTGGAAAGCAAGTCGTTCGCCGGAAGAATCAACGAAGATGCAAACAAACATCTTCAGAGATTCCTCACAACCACCACCTCGCTGAAAATAGAAGGACATTCCGAAGAGGCCAAGAGATTAGTTATGTTCCCGTTCACACTCACTGATGATGCGAAAGAATGGTTTTACTCGCTTCCCGCTGGGAGTATCACAACATGGCAAGAGATGGAAACTGCGTTCCTGAATGAGTATTTCCCTGCCTCAGTGTTCATCCGAAAAAGATATGACATTGTCAACTTCAAGCAAAAAGAAGGAGAATCTTTAGGGGATGCATATAAGCGGTTTAAGAGGTGTCTTACAGCATGTCCTACTCATAACATGGACGCCACGGAGCAGATGCAAAACTTTGTGAATAGATTACGACTCAAAACGAAACAGCTCATAGATACTGCTGCTGGTGGCTCAACCAACTTCTCAACGGCCACAGGTATCAGAAGGATCATAGAAGCAATCGCCGCGAACGAGCACCTTGAGTTGTATGATCGCACGGTTAACCAACCGGAAGGTAAGATTGATCTGAAGCTGGCAGACCAGGTTGTTAAAATGGAGGATCAGATCACCGCTGAGGTAGAGAGAAGGTTAAAAAAAATGAATGTTGAAACTCAGGTAGTGGCACAGGTTGAGCCACTTCAAGCAGCACCTTGTGAAATATGCGGTGGGCCACACTTTACAATGCATTGTGTAGCAACTCAAGAGCAAGTGGAACAGATTAATATGTTGAGGGAAAACAATCCTTACGCCAACACATATAATCCTGGTTGGAAGAATCACCCAAACTTTTCATGGAAAGATCAACAAGGTAATGTGCAGAAACCTGTTCAAGGCCAACAACCGTATCAACCTCAGCCACAGCAGTACCAGCAGACACCGTACCAACCTCAATATCAACCACAAGTGCCTCGAAAAGCTGACTGGGAAGTGGCCATTGAGAAAATGGCCGCCCAAAGTTCTCAATTTCAAGAAGAGACAAGGAGTAACTTCAGGAATGCTGGAGCATCCATAACAACCTGGTACACTTCCAAGTGCCACAGTACCAAATCCGAAGGATCACCACCAAATTAAGGCGGTAGTAACAAGAAGTGGAAAAGCCAAGGAAGTAGGAGAAGAGGAAACGGAACGAAATGATCAGATGATTGAAGTGGAGCTGGAAATTAAAGAGAATGAAATAGTCGAGGAAGAAGTGGTGACACCGGTACCGGTAACTAAAGAAAAAGTGGTAGAACCGAAACCGGTGATCAAGCTCCCATACCCCTCAAGAAATAAGAAGAAAGGACAGCAAGAGAAGAATTTCGAGAAGTTCCTGGAGCTGTTTAAAAAGTTGGAGCTGAACATTCCGTTGTTGGAGGCACTAGAACAAATGCCCACCTATGCAAAATTCATGAAGGACATCATTGCTAAGAAGCGGACGAGTGAGTCCGAACCTGTTATTCTAACGGAAACTTGTAGTGCTATTTTGCAGGGTCTGAAGATTCCGGTCAAGAAGAAAGACAATGGAGCTGTTACTATCCCATGCACTATTGGCGATGGGTCATTCAACAGAGCTTTAATTGATTTGGGAGCAAGTATTAGCCTCATGCCCTTGTCCATCTACAAAAAATTGGATATCGGTGCGGTTCAAGGCACTCGGATGACCCTCCAGTTTGCTGATCATTCAGTTAAGCGGCCATATGGAGTGGTTCAAAATGTACTAGTTAAGGTAGATAAATTTGTGTTTCCGGTTGATTTTGTGATCCTAGAGATGCCGGAAGATGAAGAAATGCCGTTAATTTTGGGCCGACCATTCTTGGAAACCGGGAGAGTCATGATAGATATGGAAGGCGGCACCCTGACCTTGAAAGTATATGACGAGGAGTTAAAAATTGATGTTAGTAATACCATGAAGCATAAACAGGATCGTGGCACCAGTAGCAACATACAAGCGCTAGAACAGGTCGTAGAGAGCGAACATTTGGAGAGTGTGACCCAACTACCCCTGGAGAGAGTGCTAAGCATGTCAATCTTTAAGGAAGACAAAGAAGTAGATGAGAATGACAGAGAGGTAGTCGAAATGTTGGACACTCGACCATTCCAAAGGGGATCCCGACCACACCGATGGGAGGACTTACGGCAACCTATAGCGCTGAAGGGTAATGACGAAAAGCCTAAAGGTTCGGAATTGAAACAACTACCGGAAAATCTCAAATATGTGTTTCTAGACACCGAGGAAAAGTTTCCTGCCATTATTAGCTCTAGTTTGAAAAGTGTCCAAGAGAAACAACTGATTGGGGTTCTTAAAAAATTTAAGAGTGCTATTGGTTGGAAAATTGAAGACTTAAAGAGTATAAGTCCTACTGTTTGCATGCACAAAATCCTTATGGAGAAGGACCATAAACCGGTTGTGCAGCCCCAGCGAAGACTGAACCCCGTTATGAAGGAAGTCGTAAGAAAGGAAGTGGTGAAATTATTGGATGCTGGACTTATCTATCCTATATCAGACAGTTCATGGGTGAGCCCTGTTCACGTG
The DNA here is from genome assembly GCA_963859935.3 of Lathyrus sativus. Classification (NCBI taxonomy): domain Eukaryota; kingdom Viridiplantae; phylum Streptophyta; class Magnoliopsida; order Fabales; family Fabaceae; genus Lathyrus; species Lathyrus sativus. The sequence goes on from OZ012736.1 coordinate 17,687,376, forward strand.
GTGCCTAAGAAAGGAGGTACAACTGTGGTGACTAATGACAAGAATGAGTTGATTCCTACGCGTACCGTCACTGGTTGGAGGGTATGCATTGATTATAGGAGACTTAATTTAGCCACCAGAAAAGATCACTTCCCGTTGCCCTTTATTGATCAGATGTTAGAAAGATTGGCTGGTCACGATTACTATTGCTTTCTAGATGGATACTCCGGATACAACCAAATCGCGGTTGCGCCGGAGGATCAAGAGAAGACAGCTTTCACATGCCCGTACGGAGTTTTTGCTTACAGGAGGATGCCATTCGGGTTATGTAATGCTCCAACCACATTTCAAAGATGCATGACTTCCATTTTTGCGGATATGCTCGAGAAACATATGGAAGTCTTCATGGATGATTTTTCGGTTTTCGGGTCATCATTTGATGATTGTTTAACTAACCTGTCACTTGTGTTGCAGAGATGTCAGAAAAGTAACTTGATCCTGAATTGGGAAAAATGTCATTTCATGGTGAGAGAGGGCATCGTCCTTGGTCACAAAATCTCACACAAAGGGATCGAAGTTGATCAAGCAAAAGTGGAAGTAATATCCAAGTTACCACCACCCGTAAACGAGAAAGGTATCCGAAGCTTCTTGGGTCACGCAGGGTTCTACCGCAGGTTCATAAGAGACTTCTCCAAGATAGCTAAACCGTTGACGTCCTTGTTAGTCAAGGAAATGGCGTTTGTGTTCAATAAGGAATGTGTTGATGCATTCGAGAACCTGAAAAATAAGTTAGTGTCAGCACCAATTGTGATATCCCCAGACTGGTCGCTGCCGTTTGAGATCATGTGTGACGCCAGTGACATTGCAGTAGGGGCTGTATTGGGGTAGCGGAAAGAGAAGCGTTTGCATGTTATTTACTATGCGAGTCACGTTTTGAACCCGACACAGATGAATTATGCAACTACCGAGAAGGAGTTGCTAGCGGTGGTGTATGCCTTTGACAAATTTAGGCAATATCTGTTGGGTTCTAAAGTGATTGTTTATACTGACCATGCTGCGTTAAAATATCTTTTTGCTAAACAGGAGTCGAAGCCCAGGCTGCTGAGATGGATCCTTCTTCTCCAAGAATTCGATGTGGAGATTCGGGATAAGAGAGGATGTGAAAATACTGTAGTTGATCACCTCTCGCGAATGTCACCGATTGAAGAAAACGAGGAAAAGCGCCCGATAAAGGATGAGTTTGCTGATGAACACATCCTAGTTATTCATGGTGTTCCTTGGTTTGCAGATTACGCCAACTATTTAGTCGGGGGTCTCATACCCGACAATTTTGATTCTAACAGACGGAAAAAGTTTGTTCATGACTGCAGGTTCTACTTATGGGATGACCCGTTTCTTTACAAGAAAGGGGTGGATGGACTGATTAGACGATGCGTTCCAGAAAACGAGCAAAGGAAGGTGCTCGAAGCATGTCATAATTCAGATTATAGAGGGCATTTCAGTGGCGACCGCACCGCAGCCAAAGTCCTCCAATCAGGGTTGTATTGGCCATCTTTGTTCAAGGATGCCCAGAACGTAGTTAAGGAATGCGACAGATGTCAACGGACTGGAAATATCTCGAAAAGAAACCAGATGCCGCAGAATTCCATGTTAGAAGTAGAGTTGTTTGATGTTTGGGGGATTGATTTTATGGGACCATTCCCACCATCATTTGGAAAACACTATATACTGGTAGCAGCTGACTATGTTTCGAAATAGGTAGAAGCAGTGGCACTACCAACAAATGATGCTAAAGTGGTGGTCAGATTTCTGAAGGAGAACATATTTTCGCGGTTTGGAGTACCAAGGGCCCTTATAAGCGATGAAGGAACTCACTTCCTAAATCATCTCATGGAAAAGTTACTCCTTAAGTATAATGTGAAGCAAAAAATATCTACTCCGTACCATCCTCAAACCAACAGGCAAGCCGAGGTGTCAAATCGACAACTCAAACAGATATTAGAGAAAACAGTGCTTGCATCCCGTAAGGACTGGGCAGTAAAGCTGGACGACGCTCTCTGGGCGTATCGCACTGCATACAAAACACCCATTGGTATGTCCCCTTACCAATTGGTCTATGGTAAAGCTTGCCATCTGCCTCTAGAGTTAGAACACAAGGCATTATGGGCATCAAAAGTCCTTAACCTAGACCTCACCAGAGCAGGAGAGTCCAGAACCCTCCAACTCCATGAGCTAGAGGAATTCAGGAACCGGGCATATGAGAATGCAAAAATGTACAAGGATCAAGCAAAGAAATGGCATGATCGACGTATTCAGAAGAAAGAATTTCGGGAAGGACAATTAGTACTGTTGTACAACTCTCGACTGAAACTATTTCCGGGAAAGCTTAAATCAAAATGGTCGGGACCATTTGTAGTACATAAGACGTTTCCGCACGGAGCAGTCGAGCTGAAAAATCCAGCAAATGGAGACATTTTTAAAGTAAATGGTCAGCGTCTGAAACCTTACTACGAGGGACAGCAGAAAGATCGAAACGATGTCGTTCATCTCACATGATACGATGACGGACCGTCGAGCCAGGCGACGTAAAACGAAACACTTCGTGGGAGGTAACCCACGTATTTCACATTCACGCTTTCATTTTGTTTTTGTTTTCACAGGTTTTGATCAACTCGCAGTTCATCGGTGAAAGAAGAATGTTGGAGACCAGAGGAGAGGAAAAAGTTGAAAAACAGCACCCTAACACGGGTGGCCGTGTTACACAACACGGGCCGTGTCAGGCCCAGCATGACAGAGATGATAAATTTGGAAAAATGTGGATGCAGTGGAGCAACACGGGTGCCCGTGTTGTGCAACACGGCCCGTGTTGCAGGTGCGTGGCCATGAAAAAAAAATGTTACAGGAGGAGCAACACGGGTGCCCGTGTTGTGCAACACAGCCCGTGTTGCAAGGCGCGTTCTGATTTTTAAATTTTTACCCTGTGGGGCCCACCACTTTAACCCCCACTTATCATTACCAACCACACAATTCATATCATTTTTCATCTTCCTCCTTCTTCTCCCTCACAAAACCCTTAACTTCCATAACCCTCTCACCACAAAAGCTTCATTATCTACCACACCCACTCATCGGAAACACTTTTGTCCTTCACAAAAAACATTCTACTCATCATTGTGATTAATTCTATGGTTGCGTTTTTCACTAATAGTGATTTCGAAATTTTTCGAACCATCTGTGTTGTTTGTGTTTTGCAGAGTAAGAATGCCTCCTCGTAGAGACACCGGAAAAGCAGTGGCGGAAACTTCGCGCCCCAGAAAGAGAGCACACCGTATGGCGAACCCTCACGGCATACTCTTTGAAGATCCGGATCATCAGAAAAAGTACTCTAACATCATCAAGCGTAAGCTCGTGCCCACAAGGTATATCTGTAACACTACGCTTGATAATCTAGGGCTGAGAGTAGAGGTCCATAGGATGTTTCACACTCTGGGTATGTTAGAATTTATGCAATTAGAAGCGCCAACTTATGAGCGCATAACTGTTGAATTTCAGTTGAAGCACAGGTGGACAGGGGTGGAGGAAGAATATTATGGTACACTGAGGTTTAGGTTATTTGATACTAACCATAGCCTGACCATAGCCGAGTTGGGGGATATTCTGAAGCTCCCCAATTTTGGACCCGGAGCCCCCCCGGGAAATTTTAGTGCAGGGGACTTCTGGAAAGCTATTACAGGCAGAACTGATTATGTCGAGAAAGCGGCAAAAGCCTCTTGTATCCATAACCCTTATTTCAGGTACGCTCAAAAGGGATTGGCATATACACTGTTCGGCAGGGGTGACAACACAGGAGTGGCGACTCAGAGGGAGTTGTACTTCATGTACGACATGGCAAATCAAGAACTAATTAATGTAGCGGCTTTTGCAGCTGATCACCTGAAGAGGGTTGCAAATGCACCTTCAGGCGAAATAAGTGTAGGCGGTATGATTACTCAAATCGCAAATCACTTTGGCCACGGTGCTCTCTTGAGAGAGGAACCCACTGTTGCAGGTAAGACAAAAATAGATCTTGCCACACTGACTTCCCAAGGTATGATTCGAGTCTTTGATAATTACTACTCCTTGGTAAGCCGAAACAGTCATCTCCTTGCTTTACCTGCCCCTGACTTTATTAGTATTCAAAATGTGAATAACTGGCTATATGAGAGCCTCATGCAGGATGAAGAAGACCAATTTTATGATGGTACAGTTGCAGAATTCTTTGAGGATGAAGGCGATCAGGTAGAAGAAGTGCCTATACCGCCTACTCGATTCTCACCCCATCAGGAATTCGGCTCAGGCTCTTGGAGCTTATCTAAAAAAGAATGGGATTGGATGGAGAATGAGATGTGCCATCTCCGAAGTGAGCAGACGAGGCAAGGCGAGGAGCAGACAAGACAAGGGAACGAACAAATCCGACAAGGCAGGTTGATCGGTGAGATGCATGAATGGATGCGGCAGATGATGTTGCGCGACCAACCTCCGCAACCATGAACTCTGTGAGTCCTCTGCTACTAGTGTTCCAACAGTGAGGACACTGTTGAATTCTAGTGTGGGGGTATTTTATTTGTGTTTTTATTTTATTTTATTTGTGTTTTTATGTTAGTTGTTTATGTTATTCGTGTGTTTTCAATTCTGTTGCAGTTATCTGTTTATTTAATTTCCAGTGTTAGTTTGAGAACATGATAGCGATCCACAGGAAGACCCCCCTGGCATTGAGCTAATAAAATTAATAACATTGTTGGTTGGGGAACTGTTTAGTGAAGATGTTGAGTGAGGTGATGAGAAAGTATATAGAATACTCAGAAAAGAACCGTGAGGATGAAATCGGGATAATCTTGAGAGATATGTAAAAGGCCAACACCCTGGGTTTCCCAAATAGGAACGAGTTCGACGTGTAGATTTGTACCATAGTGCTTTGATCTGAGAAGTACCCCTGAGTAGTTTATTTTCACAATCAGGTTCCATCAAAAATAATCGTGTGTGCAAGGGTAATGAAAAAATATTGAGTTAAGGCACAGAGAAAAAAAAACAAACAAAAAGGGGCAATTAGGTGACTAATCCTTCTAAGTTGGGTAACCCTCACCCGGTTATTCAGCCCAACGGCGGTCGAACCTGAAAGCCATTCAAAAAGAATAACAGTGCCAGAAAAAGAAAATGTCATTGATAAATCTTGTGCACACGAGGAAAATCATAAAAGTCGTATAGTGATTGTCCGAATGAAAGGGAGGAAAATCGAAAAAGAAGACTTAAGTACAAAGCATAGTCGGAGAGGTTACCCATAGGGAGACTGAGGTCTGTGGTTTACCGCAGTCTAGTGTTTGCATGTTACCTGTTTTGAGGGAAAAGTCGAGATTAATCCTAGGGGACTTGGAATGAGAAGTTCAAGTATGAGTATTATCACCGTAACTCACAATTCTATGGACGGTTCCGTGATGGAAAAAAAAAGATATTAAGTTCGGGTTGGTGAGCTTTTTGCTTGAGGACAAGCAAAAGTTCAAGTTCGGGGGAGTTTGATCGGTGGATTTCAGTTGTGTTTTCAAACGCTGTTTGTGGTTAATTTCGCAATGTTTTTATCGGTTTTTCGAAGCTTTAGTTGTTATTATCTGCATTACTCGTAGTTGTGTGTCTTCGAGTCTTATTTTTAAGTTTATGTTGCTTTTGCCGCTGGTGCGTTTGATTTGGTTTCTTTTAGTGTGTTTTTGGCAGGAATGGATAGCACGACAATCGCACCGCATTCGGAGGCAAAGAAAAGTCAAAAAAGGGAAATCAGAGCTACAACACGGCCACCCGTGTTGCACAACATGACCCGTGTCATGGAGGACATGGTTGGCAGACACGGGTGGACCAAAGCAGAAGAAAAGAAGACTCAAACTTGCAACACGGGTGCCCGTGTCATGCAACACGGCCCGTGTTGCAGCCCTTGGAGAGGAGACACGCCCTGAAGAAGTCAGCAGCCTGACACGGCCACCCGTGTTGCACAACACGGCCCGTGTCAGGGCCACTAAAAGTGAAATTTCTCTGTTTTCTGATTTTTTTTCCTGTCAGACCTATTTCGAAGGGCATTTGAGACATTTCGCAATGTAATTTGAATTTAGATATAAGAGGCACATTTTAGAAAGTAGGGGACACTTTTGAACTGAGATTAGGATTGACAACTGAGAGGAGAGTTCGGCTGGAAACAGAGGATCGATCAAAAGCGGAAGCAATTGATGATCCAAGTGTTGTGGTGAGAATCGTGATACCAAGCTATTGATTAACTTGAATCTAAATTCTTAAATTCACAACCGGACTTTAATTTATCCAACGGAAAGGTCTAAAGAAAGAAAAACCCTTTTCGCGATGTAACAACAACGCTAAGAGATTCGGGGAACGGGGGTTGGTTATGTATAGGGTAGGTATTTCACATCCTAAACATCTGTAGTACTCTACAGGAACCTTTTGTTTGTTTGCATGCTAAGTCGGTAAATGTTTGCTAAGGTTTGGGGTTGGGTAAGGGGTGTAGGTTAAAACCTAAAGATAGTTTCTTAGTTTGCTCGCAAAGACGTCGCGTCCTCTGCCTACGTATCCTAACTAGGATAGAATCAGAGCAATCGTAGTTCACCTCACTAGGGATGAAGAACACTTGATCTTGATCAAGGTTCAAAGGGGAACAAACATATCCATGCTTGTGTAGAGTTTCACGAAAACTCTCTAGATCTATGTTGAACTCTCAAGAAAGGGAAGCAAGTAATCATGTCCATGATTCTTACATAGAGTTAACCAAACTCTATCCTAAAGTTCTACGTTATGAGACCAATTGGTTCTATCCATACCAAAAGGTGGGAGAAAGGGGGAAGGTTGCTCGTCAAGATATCGCATCTTGTGCCTACGTATTCTCATTGTCTAATGAGAAATCAGAGCGGTCGTAGTTCAGGCACGAACTACAGAATAAGGATCTATTGGTTCTATCCAGACCAAAAAGAGGGAGAAGGTTCTATCCAGACCTACGAGTTTAAATCCTATTGGTTCTATCCAGAACAACAGGGGAGGAAGGTTCTATCCAGATCTATGATTTAAATCCTATTGGTTCTATCCAGGCCAAAAGGAGGGAGAGGTTCTATCCAGACCTGTGAGTTTAAATCCTATTGGTTCTATCCAGACCAAAAGGGGGAGAATGAGCTATCCATGACACAAAGGTCAATGGAGAGACTTTTCCTTTGGAGGGAAGGAGAGGAGGCAACTTAGATGAGAACTAAAAAGTTCCATCACTTGGGGAAGAAAATACTTAACAAAGTATAAACATATTCAAGCATGAGGAATATAGAAGACAATTATTATGATCAAGGATTAACCAACACATTACAATGAGCAAGTATTTTGAGTAGGATGAATGGTTACGACCAATTATAGTAAGCATATTACAATAAGCATGTCTTGACAAAGGTGTAGGCATATCATGACAAAGATTGAAAGCATGATGAAGGTAACAACCGTGTAAACAAATAACAATTTGAAAATAATCATGTCATAACCTCAAAGCCTAACAACATTATGCATAGATAACAATCTCACACAATTAAATTAGTTTAGCCTCGTAATTTAGGAGGTACATGGCAAGAGGATTACTTAACAAAGTAAAGATGAAGAAATCATGGTGACAACCATGGGAGAAAGTCCTAACATGCTCACTAATATGCAAGGAATGAGAATAAATGAATATCTAAGCGCAAACAATCATAGTGAAAAAGAAGATCATCTGCGTATGGGAGATAACGATCTCAATACCAAGAAAACTTGCAAGTAACCAAAAGGCATGAAAATGAACAAACATGGAATTTAAAAATATCACATGAAAGTAGGCATCAAGACAAATATAATGCAAAAAGAATGGGTTCAAAATGATGAAAAACGAGTGAGATATGAATTTTTGAAGTTGGAGTGAAAAATGGCAAGTTTTACAAGTAACTTCCACTGGTGGAAGTTTAGTATAAAAAGTGACAATTTTCTTTCTGGGCAGTTTTTACAAGTAACTTCCACTGGTGGAAGTTTAGTGTAAAAAGTGTCAAATTTCTTTCTGGGCAGTTTTACAAGTAACTTCCACTGGTGGAAGTTTAGTGTAAAAAGTGACAATTTCTTTTCATGCAATTTTACAAGTAACTTCCACTAGTGGAAGTTTAGTGTAAAAAGTTACAATTTTCTGGCTGGGCAAAAATACACAACAAATGGATTTACGTTTTGTATCATAACTTCCTAACCGTTAATCGGATCGGCACAAAATTTATATGGATTTGGGGTAGAATCACACAAGGAATCCAATGGTGGTCTTAGTTTTCAAAAATTCTCATCCCTCTTCAAAACCCGATAGCACTCTTGCTTTAGGCTCAAAAATGCATTTTTAAATGACCAGCCTTATACACTCATATTCCAAGCCTAATGATTATACACACACTTTAGATAAATGGTAAAGAATGAATGCAACTCCTCTTTGGGGCCAGAACTGAGCTGTCATGAAAATTCACATGTGATATGCAATAATGACATATATTATGCATGAAAGTTGGGATTTCTGTTTCAGGGCAAGCATTACTTGTAACAGCCTTTCATACACTTGCAAAATGATCTACCTAGTGAGTTTCAATGGAGATTTAAGGATTGTATTGACTGTGTAAGATTTTGGCTTTCAAAGTGCATATTTTGTGTGTAATCATGCATTTTGGTGTGTGATTCTTGTTCCAACCAGTTTTGACTTCAAACAAGAATGCAAACACATCACAAATAACAAATGTAAGCTATTAGAACATGCCTTGTACCTCAAAATACACTGATGCACAAATTGGTATATGATATGTCACTTTGTGAAGAAAAAATGCGTTTTGAAAGTGAATTTTCATGACAATGAGGTTTAGTGTCCAGTAAGCATACCAACATGTCATAAATGACCAATGTGAGGTGTGTGTGGTGTGGTTTTAGTGAAAATCAACTTGGTGCAAAAAGTAGCAATTGAGTGGTATTGTGTGATTTTGGTATGTACATGCCAAGTAGGTGAATCAATTTCTAAGCACAAAGGAACCAAAGCAAGTATACACACAATTTTCAAATGTATATTCAAACATGTTCAAATAGTAACAAATTGTTTTTCAAGGCTTATGATAAAAATGAATTTCTAACTGTTTGGATTTTTCTTGACAGCACCAATTGCAACAGCAGAAGAAAAATAGTATGTGATGATTTGAAATGCTTGAGTATGTTTACAAGGTAATGATGATGTTCAAAAGTTCAAATGACACAAAATACAAGATAGAAGTTGATGCAGCATGTGCTTGGTTCAGTTTGTATGAGTTTTGCAGCAAAAAATGCAAGAGTTTACACACATATCAAACATGATGAGATGCAACTCAGGAGAATGGGTGGCAACTTTTCTAAAACAGATATTGGCATCTGATGTTCATGTCATGCAAGAATAAAAGCTTAAAGGTGCCACAAGCAATAATCATGATAGTGTCAACAAACTCAACAATCTTGACATGAAGGCTATGGACTTAACATGAAAGTGTTGCTTCATTACAGAAACTAGACATGAGGTGATACACTCAACCATGTCCTGACATGATTACATTGTCACAGTTCAGATTAATGTCAAACTAAATCATCACATGAAATTACAACTCCACTGATCCAACAAGGAAAACTAGCTTAAACCTAAACAACACCTTAAATCTTAACATTACCATGCTAAGTCAAGGACAAAATAAACTTTAAACACAAACTCAACAAGCTACAACATGTTAATATGAGTTAACAGGTTCAAACCTAGCATAATCTCTAACAGCAGCTCTTATGCAAAAGAGGACTCCAATGAGAAATGCAAAAACACAAATATTGGACATATCCATTCATGAACAGAATTTATTCTTCACAAAAAATGATGAACACCAAACATAACAATGTTAAAGTTAATCCACCAACCTTAGGTCTTGACAGTAAATGGTTTGGTAATTATTCCAACATAACAATGTTAAGATCAAAAATTTATCCCAAAATACTAATAGTACACTTTGCAAAGGTACCAAGCACATATATGTTATTCTAACAGCAACTAACACATGATATTGGTTTCACAAGCATGGGACAGCAATAGTGCATAACAATGACAGTAGGTGTGCATAAGCAATAACAAGCAACAATGAGTTTTATGTCATGATAATGGATGGGATGAGTTTAGACACTACTTACCTGTGATGATAAACTTAAGCAAGCAAAGAAATACTCCTAGAACCCCAGAGATTTATGCTTCACTCCTTGGCCTTGAGACTTTTCTTCAACTTTTAGTAACAATTCACTTATGATGCTAAGTGTCAAAATAGAAGTGTCCAAGTGTTTATAGTGGTTTGGACAGTTGAGGAATGATGTTGGTGAGGTGTTAGAGGGATTAGAATGGCAAGAATCTATATGGAATGAGTTTTGGCCATTTTAGTGATTTTGGTCAAAGTATGGTGGGGAGAAAGTTGACTTTTTAATTTTTTGAGGTTTTTGATGGTTTGATGGATTACACACCTTCTATATGTTATTTAGAAAGTGCATGGATGGTTGTGGGAGTGTTGGAAAGGTTAGAAATGAAAATGGTGTGAAAGGTGCAAAGTGACCAATTTTGGTGTTTTTGAACTCTTCTTCACTTACAAGCAAAGAGAGAGTGAGAAGGAGAGCTATGATACTTTGATCTTGTGAATAGCTCTGATGTGTTTGAAGGGGAAGACAAGGTCTCTATTTATAGTGCAAGAGGAGTGAGGACCAACCTTGAACTTTATCATTTTGGGAGGGAAACCCTTTGGAAGAAAATCCTTCCAAATCTTTTGGGACAACCATGGTTCAAATCAATTCCAAGGCTCTAGGCAAGCCAATGACAGTATGAGAGATGGAATGAGGTGATTGGTGAGAGTCTAGAGGTGTAGGCATTGCAGCTGCCAGATGTGCTTGAAAAGTTTCTCTCTCTTTTCTTTTAAATGAATATTATAATGTCAACTTGCTCCAAGTTGAACAAACTCTCCAATTCTTCATTTTTTCTGGTGTTTGCATCATTCAAGCCTCATAATATCATAAAGGAACAAGATCCAATGGCTAGGAATGGTTAGTGTTGTAAAAATTATGGTTTTGAGAAATTTGGTCAAGTTGATTTTCAGTGTGAAAGACCCAACTTCCATGTACAATAACTTTCAGCTCACAACTCCTCTTGGGGAGTTCTTGTACTTTTTGGAAAGCCCTCATGTAGCTCTAAAATATTCATGTTTGTAAGAAGTTCAGAATCTATGTGAAATTTGGTTGAAAAGTCCCTTGAAGTTGGCTGAAAACATGTTTTGTGCAGCCAGAACTTGTAAAATTTCACTAAGTGTTTTACCCTTGAAAAATGATTTTTGCTATAACTCCAATTCCATGCAATTTTTTGAATATGGACCACTGTGGGACTTTTGTAGGGTTTGTCAAGACCTTTCAAACAAGCTTAGAACCACCTCAATTGGATGTGTGGTTGAGGAGTTATGGTTTTGCCCCTTTCGAAACCCTAATTCCCGATTTTTGCAATTACTTCCTAACCCTTTATCCAATGGTCATGAAATTTTATGGGGAGGTGTAATATGACATAAGGAACATTTTTTATTCACATCTTGAAGTCAAATTCCTTATTGTTGAAGAGTTGACTGTTTTGTCAACCGTTCGATCAATCGGTGACTACCGAGTCGACTGTTCATGCTCCGGACATTCTGAGGACTTGAAACTCTTTGGATGGACTTTAATAAGCCATAGGAGCTTAATGGACCTTGATTCCACCATTGAAACACTTTTCAAATCAAAAGTAAAACTACAGTTGACTTTTCCTAATCGAAAACCCTAATCGGGTATCTTGAACTGTACTGTTCTCAATTCCCGGGTGACCATCTCAAATTGGATTCATACTTGATCCAATGGAGTATATTTGATGATGTGGAGACCTATTTGAGGTTGAATTAATCCAAAACATTGATTGATCAGACCACTGAAGTCTCGATTTTGACGGTACGGAGCCCTAATTCATCTGCATTTTGACAAAGATAAACTTGAAATGGGTTAAGGTTAGTTAATCAATTGAATATGATCATAAAGTGATGACGGGGTTCTAAGGGGTCAAAATTTGGGGTGCAACACCAAGGATTTCAACTTGCATTGTAATGATCTTCTCCTTTTCATTTCTAATTGCTTTTATGTGTACCAAGAACATGAGCAGCTAAACCCCAAGTCGTTAGGGGGTGGTCCTAAGTGCTATGTAATGACTTTTGTTTAATTATTCTATGAGAACTATGTTTCTATCTTGATATATTTTATTTTGCATTAATCTTAATCATATTCATATTGGAAAGTAGAATTCGAATCGTGCTTAGGCTTTAGTCTGGAAAGTCAACCTAACACTTTTGCAAAATAGTATCACGGTCGATATTGCTTAGGAATGAGGATATCCTGTATCACGTATTTTATGGTCGGAACTATTGATTGATGCTTTTCAGGGACACTGAGGAATTAGTGTACAGGAAAATCATCAAAGGGTTTTCATTAAGGAATTAAGGCAACTAAAGTGGCCAACTGATAAATTAAGGTTAATAACTAGTATAGTAGAATAATCATACATGGTCTTTACTCGCATCGTCTCCACTCCCCTAACACTGTTCTTAGATTGATTCATTAAGTCAGTATTTACTTGTTATATTACTCTGCTACCAAACAAACCACTAGACCTTTTGTTCATTTGAATCCTAAAAATTCCGTTAATTACTACGCAGTCCTCGAGATCGATACTTGGGACTTTTCCCTTATTACTACAATTGGTAAAAATAGTACACTTGCTATTTTCCCAATCACAAATCACTCAACAGCTTGAGCAGGGGCAAGTCATCCAAGTTCAACTTCCATATGCCAGAACTGATTAAGCTGGGGCAGACCATTACCATGTTCGGACTGGGGAAAGACCAAGTTACCCTAATCATCAGGCAGAGCTGCAACCTTCTCTGAAGGAGATTCACAATAAATCACCAAGTACACAGACTTGGGGCATCCAGAGCGTCATCTTTTGCTTCAATCGTGGCGTCTTCAACAAACTACGTGTCGAGGAAGTCAAATCCTCCCACCACCCGAAGTCCAATCCGCATTGGCAACTACCAGAGTCCACCATGCTGGCGTCTCCACCTACATTTCCAATCACCTGTCTACAATCATGTGCATCATACGCATGGCATTCACTATCATAAGTATCCTGCATCATATGCATACCCAATCATATCATACTTCCTCGGCTCTTGCATTTCCGCGTGTCAGCACTTGCATTTGCACTTCCACTCGTATGGAATGTCATTTATCATCCAGCACTCATATATGCAAGTCAAGGTCCAGGATCAGTCTTGAAGGTTTCCAAGACCATCATCAGCCCAATCAGGGGCATTTTTTCAAGATTGTGGGTTTCTCCCACGAATATCAAGAGCTTCAAAGCAATCATCAGCCCAGTCGTGGGCAATTTTCTGCAATTGTGGGTTTCTCCCACAAAATCTGAAGTTATTCAAAGCAAGATTCAGCCCAGTCAGGGGCATTTTTCAAAGACCATGGGCGTCTCCCATGACGTATTTCAACCTGGTGGTTAATCAAATATGCAAATCAACATTCAGCCCAGTCAGGGGCATACCATTCAAGACCGTGGGTGTCCCCCACTAAGTTGTTCAACCTTTTGCTGGGCAAATCCAGGAAGTTCAGTACAAGATCCAGCCCGAGCAGGGGCATCATCAGCAAAGCCGTGAGCGTTCCTCATAAAGTTGTTCAGCCTTTTGTCAAGCAAGACAATTCCAAGACAAACTCAGCCCAGTCAGGGGCGTCCTCTTCAAAATTCATGGGCATAACCATGAAATCATTTCAGCAAAACCATGATCTCCAAACAAGACGGTGGGTGTACCCCGTTGACTCATTTCAATTCAATCTTCCTTTTGGGGGGGTCCCCCATTGAATTGTACCCAGCAGGCGTGACCATTGTCAATTGCCTTACTATCATCCTTTTGGTGATAGTCGAACTTCGTCAGTTCAACCTAGCCTGCATCCTTTTGGTGTTGGTAAACTTCAAATATGTGTTGTCCTATCATCCTTTTGGTGATAGCGACCTGTGTATTGTGTTTCGCTCTACCATCCTTTTGGTGGTAGGTCCGACATTTCGTCGATGTCAGATTGTGCGATATCTCGTTTGTGTTTCGCTCTGCCATCCTTTTGGTGTTGGGTCTGGCATTTCGTCAATGTCAGATTGCGCGATATTTTGTTTGTGTTTCGCTCCGTCATCCTTTTGGTGGTGGGTTTGGCATTTCGTCGATGTTAGATTGCGCGATATTTTGTTCGTGTTTTGCTCCGTCATCCTTTTGGTGGGGGGTCTATCATGGTCATTAATGATAGATTGTGCGATGTGTTTATTTGTGTTTCGCTCTGTCATCCTTTTGGTGGGGGGTCTATCATGGTCATTAATGATAGATTGTGCGATGTGTTTGGTGTGAGTTTCGCTCCGTCATCCTTTTGGTGGGGGGTCTGTCATAATCATTAATGATAGATTGGGCGATATTGTTTGTGTTTTGTGTTTCGCTCCGTCATCCTTTTGGTGGGGGGTCTATCATGGTCATTAATGATAGATTGTGCGATGTGTTTTATTTGTGTTTCGCTCCGTCATCCTTTTGGTGGGGGGTCTATCATGGTCATTAATGATAGATTGTGCGATGTGTTTGGTGTGAGTTTCGCTCCGTCATCCTTTTGGTGGGGGGTCTGTCATAGTCATTAATGATAGATTGTGCGATATTGTTTGTGTTTTGTGTTTCGCTCCGTCATTCTTTTGGTGGGGGGTCTATCATGGTCATTAATGATAGATTGTGCAATGTGTTTTGTTTGTGTCTCGCTCCGGCATCCTTTTGGTGGGAGGTCTATCATGGTCATTAATGATAGATTGTGCGATGTGTTTTGTTTGTGTCTCGCTCCGTCATCCTTTTGGTGGGGGGTCTATCATGATCATTAATGATAGATTGTGCGTTAGTTTATTCGAGTTTCGCTCCGTCATCCTTTTGGTGAGGGGTCTGTCATAGTCATTAATGATAGATTGCACGATATTGTTTGTGTTTTGTGTTTCGCTCCGTCATCCTTTTGGTGGGGGGTCTATCATGGTCATTAATGATAGATTGTGCGATGTGTTTTGTTTGTGTCTCGCTCCGTCATCCTTTTGGTGGGGGGTCTATCATGGTCATTAATGATAGATTGTGCGTTAGTTTATTCGAGTTTCGCTCCGTCATCCTTTTGGTGAGGGGTCTATCATAGTCATAGATTGTGCGATAGCTTGTGTGTGTTTTGCTCTGTCATCCTTTTGGTGGTGGGTCTATCATAGTCATTAATTATAGATTGTACGATATTGTGTCGTGTGTGTTTCGTCCCATCATCCTTTTGGTGATATGGACCTTTTGCCAGTTATTCACTGTTTAGCATTCCTTCTCTTTTCGGACAAATTCAGGGTCTTCTTCGTATCTAATTGTCTTCTGCCTTGAAAGAATGAACACTGCAGCAATTCATCTTACTCGGTCTAAGCCAATTAGATAGGGGCATCTGTCATACCCTAAATTTGCCCTACCTGTGTATAGCTTTCATCTTATACGTCCGTCCATTAACCATTAATCAAGAAATCAAAGAAAAATATGTTGTTGCTTTCATTTTTTCCTTGCTGACCGAAACCAAGTTGTTGCTAGGATGGGTTGAGGTTCATTATTGGTTTGTTAAGTCAAGGTGTATCGATTCAAGTGGTGCTTATTTGAAGTTGCAGTTAGGGTTTATTAAACAGTTACGTGTGGACCCATATATCAGGTTGTGCTAAGTTCAAATATTTCACGATAGAGAATCATGTGGGACCTGTGCATTTCAATTAGGGTTTTGTGGTGCAATTGTAGTGCGTCCATTTACTGCTTATCTGTTTCATAGTAAAGGATTGGTTTATCATTGCTCCAAATGGTTGTATGAGTAAGATCTATTCATTTTTGGGGTCTGTTTCTTAAAGAGCAAAGTCAAGGTCCCGACAATAAAGGGTTTGTTATTGGTTCAAGTCAAGCACGTTATTTGTTCAATATTCATTTCAAGATTAAGCCAATTTTAGTCCAATTCAAGAATCAAAGCCCATGTGTCTTTTTTCATTTCAAGCCCTTTATGTCATTGAGGAAAATACAAAGAGAGATTAACAAGAGGCCGTAAGCTTATTCCTAGAATTGAAGAAGATGTACAAATGAAATAAGAAGAGAGATGTTGCATTCTCGATTCCAAGTTTGTTGGTTGTGACTCTCGAGCATGTATTAGAAAATGAGACTATCAGTAAATATGCAATTCTTATGTTTCTTTTGTAGATCCTTTAAACTGTAATGCTTCATTCAATTATTATCGAAGGAGGTATAGTAAATTCCTATGGTTAATCATGTTTAGTATCAGAAATGTATTAAAAAATGCAGAAGATGTCTGGATAATTAGGGTGACTACATGCGTGTTTGTGGAAATGAATATGGCAAGCAACTTGCCTAGGATACATTTGTAATGCAATGCAAATTTGTGATTTTTTGTTCAGTTCCTACTTAAAGACTTGATTAGTATGTCATTTTGTTGTTTACTTAAAATAAAAAATTGCCAAAAGCACTCTACACACAACCTCACCCCAAGGGTCAAAAACAACAACTTACTGAACCAACCCCACACAAAATTGACAAATCCGTACTGCTCATACTGCAACAAGTAGCATGAAAGAACATGAGTCCTCTACAAAACGACAAAGGCAACAACGTTCACCATCACTCACTATCCATGGCCAGCTGCAAAAGGACAAACAAAGCCACACATCAAACCGCGAAACACGTAACCGTACATCCAACGAACCATATTCATGATGAACAAAACCATCTGTACACGCCAACCGACCTACAGCCTGCGAGCCACACGCGAAAAATTCCCTACAATTCGCTCCAACAACCGATTTTAAACTCACACCGACTCTGCTGCTATGAAAGTCGTACCGACAAACCACCAAAATAGTACTCGCGTGCCAAACCGTAACAGAAACCCGTGCACAATAACAGGGTACACAAGGATAGCTGGCAATGAGTTTGGGGGGGAAACACGACTTGAAGAGGGAACTGAAAAAACTCTTAAATCCGAATTCAAAAAAACCTTCAGTCTGGAGCTGGACCCCTTCATTCACCATCAAAACCTTCACTCTCGATCTAATAATTTATTTTCACCATCAAAACCTTCACTCTCGATCTCATAATCTTCATTCACTGTCATAACCTTCAATCACCATCAAATCTCCTCCTTTCTTAACCATTATTTCCTTCAAAATTTCTTCATAAACTCAATCAAAATATCACTCTATTCTGAAACCGACCATAAAAAATCCCAAAAACCGTAATACCTTTCTTCATCACCATCCTTATGATATCATCTCATAGCTTGAAGCTCAAACCCCACAAAACTCCTCTCTCTTCTTCAAACTTTCATCCTTCATATTCAACCAACAAGAACACCTCCTTCAATCATCTTCTTCAACTTTTCCACAAAACCATTTCTTCCACTCCCAGAAATCGTTCGTCACCATCGTTTTCCTCTTCAAATCAACCCAGATTTCTACAACCAACTTCATCTTCAATCTTCGAAAGAACCAAACCCACCTTCAATAAACCTTCACCCCAAATCAACCCTAACCCTTCAATCTTCATCAATTGACAAACCGAAAATAGAAACAGAACAAGGAGAAAAAACGAAGTTAAACTGAAACTCACAAATCTGGAAGCGAAAAGTGAGAGACGGAGGAAAACAAGATTCGAAGGTTGGATCTTGAAGGTCTCACAAAGAAAAGAGAGTGATGAGAGAGACTCGTTGAGTCTTGAGAAAGGTTGGGGGAAAGGAAGTTAAGCGCAAGTCTAAGTGGAGGAGGTATTCTGATTTTAGTGTTTTTTTTTTATAATTTATTTTCATTTTCAAGGCAATTAATATGGTCCTTCAATTGATTATTGTTATCACTTTTGCACTGCCCAATGACGTTTTCGAAACTTGGTACGTAGGGATCCTGTTTTTTTTGCTAATCCATTTTTTTAAGTATTTGGTTTTGGATTGTTCCTGCTGAAGTTTGGGAGATACGGGTCTACACGGATGATACTGTGGACCAACACGTGAAGCCTAGTAACTTTGATTTACACACTCCCTTCTTTCTCTTTTAAACATTTTCTTTTATAAATCTTAAGATGAAGTTTTAATATAATGTTTTTTTCTAATTTTGATAACTTTTATTAAGACCTCATTTGGTTTATGTACATATTTATTAAGATTTTCAATTAATATTGGATATATTTTCGATTATATTTTCATTTTTGTTTTGTCGTGTTACGGTCGATGACGAAGTTTCCGCCGTTTAGCCGTCAAAATATTGACGTGAAACAAAGGATCTGAGACCACCTTTTTTCTCTCCGATTTTATTTCGATTATTGGATCGATGAAAGTCTTTTATTCGTAAGCGTCGCGTATCGAAGTTGATAACCTTCTCGATTTCAAATCTATGGTGAATAACCATTGGGGTCATTTTCCATACTTTGGGATCATGATAGGCTACTTTCGATTAATCGGCATTATGTTTGCGATTAAGACGAGATCTTTTCTTTCATATCCCGTTTCGATTCACTAACCATTGAATTTAATTTCTGTTGAATATTATCGCGGATATTATTGTTATATTATCGTACTATATTATTGTCACATTATTTATTCATACTATTATTGTCATATCTCATTATTCATTCATTCACCCATATTCGAAAACACATAATAAATTATCGAAACCGCTAAAAAACCAAATTGGTGGACTGTTGGATCTTTGGTCATTTGCAGATATCTTAATTTTAAGTCGTGCCCGACTTTGCTCAAGGCGTAGTTTAGGACACAAATGCACACACACGGCTTTCTCTTGGGCTACCTGACAATGAGACCCCTTTATTTCGTGCAATCCCGTGTAAATTACATGTATCCCTTCCCCATTCCGATGTATGTTTCGCGTTTATTTGATTATTAGTTTATCTCCTAGGAGCACCCATAGGGACTAGGGCGGATTCAAACTGTTTTCAAACTAATTCTCGATTCATCATCGAGCCACTTTCAAACAACCTCGTAAGTCGAGTGCTCGTACGCATTCGCCATCAACCTATTACAACTCGACCCTTGATGCGTAAGTCAAGTCGGTCTCTTTCTCAAAACAATTTCATTTTTAACACGCCTTGCACGCGATAACGAGTCAAACCCTTGATCCAACGTCAAGTGGATTTTCGAAACAAATCATCAATCAATTAACAACTATTTAATTCTTTTCAAGGTGTAAAAAGTAGGTTCAAGTCTTTGATCTTGCTTTCAGTTGTTTACATGCGAGTTGTCTTATTCGAGTGTGAACAATTGACGCCTCTAAATAACATTAACAACTCGACATCGTTCAACTATCTCCAACTCAAACAAATTTCTTTTTGCGATGAAAAAGAGAGGGTTCCAAGTCTTTGGTCCGCTCTCCCGATTATTTGGAGTTTGAGAACTCTTTCTTAAGCTTCAATTAATCGTCATCATTTCAACCTCATCCTTTCAAACACAACTTTTCTTGCGAGTAAAAAGAGAGGGTTCCAAGTCTTTGGTCCACTCTCCCGATTATTTGGAGTTTGAGAACTCTTTCTTAAGCTTCAGTTAATCGTCATCATTTCAACCTCATCCTTTCAAACACAACTTTTCTTGCGAGGAAAAAGAGAGGGTTCCAAGTCTTTGGTCCGCTATCCCGATTATTTGGAGTTTGAGAACTCTTTCTTAAGCTTCAGTTAATCGTCATCATTTCAACCTCATCCTTTCAAACACAACTTTTCTTACGATGAAAAAGAGAGAGTTCCAAGTCTTTGGTTCACTCTCCCGATTACTTGGGTCCGAGAAGTCTTTCTTAAACTTCAAATAATCGTCATCCGTACCCACTACAATCCAATTCAAACTAGTTTCTTTCGTGGTTGTTACCACGAACTACGACTGCTCTGATTCTTCATTCTCGTCCGAATGTAAGATACGTAGGCACAAGATTGCGATGATCTTGGCGAGCACACTTTCCATTTCCTCCCCTATTCCACACTTCTACCTTCCTCCATTATTCCGTCCATCCCCCATCCTTTCCCGTAGTCGAACTACGACGCTCTGATTTCTCATTCTCGTCCGAATGAGCATACGTAGGCACAAGGGCCCCAATCCTTAGCGAGCACCCTATTCTCCTAACCATCCCCTTTCCCCTAGTATCTTTATCCCTTTATAGTATCCTTTAGCATTTAGTAGCGAGAAGAGAAGAATTAAGTTTAGCTAACACCCATTAACTCGAATTAAGAGGTTTCCGTCGAGTACGACGGACGTGAGGGGTGCTAATACCTTCTCCTCGCGTAACCGACTCCCGAACCCAGGAATATGGTTCCGACGGCCGTGTTCCTTCCGCGTTTATGAGGTTTTCTCGATATTTTCCTCTCCCGTCTATTCGGGAAAAATAAAGTTCAGTGGCGACTCTGTCGAACCGCAATTTCCGCGCCTTTCGCGCGAGGGTCGTATGTTCGAGATGAATTTTCGAGGTGCGACAAAACCCTAAATCTGAACCTCTAGCAGATATTGCCCTATGAGATTCGTAAACCCTAAATCAGAGATAAATAAACTAACCTTTTGATTATGTCTCCTTGAATCGTCTTCAATCCTCCACCCTCAATCCTTCGCGTCTGCAAACCTTGAATCGTCTTCAATGGTTCATTGAGTCTCCAAGCGTTGTATCGTGTAATCTTCTGGGTAATCGAAACGTTGGATTGTTTTATCTTCCTTTAAGACATTTCATTTCCACGTCAGCAGCTCCACCTGGACAAACATGACATTTTTTCAAAGTTTAACTAACGGAAACAAACGAAAGGATAAACGTGACACCATTTTAAAAGTTAAAGGACCAACTTGACACTTTTTAAAGTTAAGGGACCAAACTAGACCCCGAGCTAAAGTTAAGGGACGAAAAATGTTATTTTGCCTAAAAATTACTATAAAATGTTAATTAAACCTAATTACCTTAACTTAACCAATAATTATTTAAGGTATTCTTAATAACTAATTAAATTATCTAAAAAGAAGTAATTAAATTGAATAATAAGGAATGAGGGTTTAAATTCAGTTGAATTAGCAACTGGGCTAGAATTAGGGGGTGTCAATAGTAAAACAGAAAAGGCTCATTATTGTTGAAGCGTAACGTGGGGATGGAGTTCACAGAGAGCGTCCGAGTGTAGGCTCTAGATCTAAGGCGTTAGATCAGTTGATTAATGAGTCAATATGATCAAGCAAGGTGCATTGGATGAGGTGACTGTGGGGAGTAATCCAAATGGAGGGATGAGATGTGAGGTCAACGTAAGGACCATGGTGTACCTGACCGTGTCAAATGAGTCAATGGAAAACTCATTTGAAGGTCCTATAGGAGGCCACACAGGGGAAATTCGGGGAAGCGTGGTGACATATTTAAATTCACTTCGCCTCAGATCACCCTCACTTTTCTTTTTCTTTCTCTCTGTTCTTTTCTTTTTCTCACTCTAAACTCCTATGTTCTATCCCTCTGCCCCTCCCTTTGACCACCAGGTGTGGCGTCCAACCGCCCCTTAACCCACCTCCTCTGGTTGAACTTCAATTAGACTTCATCCCTCAAACCAAGTAACCCATGAACTCCATGAGCCCTAAGAAAGAACATTACCCAAAAACCTTAACATAAAGAACCCTAGCCCACCCACCCTAAGAACCTCAATTGGGTTTGGATGAACCCTAAGAATCCTAAGAGTTATGGGAAGAACCTTAACCCTAAAAGGAAAGAAACCTAACCCAACCCTAACCCAAAAATCCAAAAACAACCTTAAGTTACCCAGATTAAAGTAAAACTCGCATCAATAAATAGATCCCAACACCCCAATTCCAATTTCAAACCAAAAACACAATCAGAGCAACATTATAAATATCTGCTAACCAATACCCTATCCTCAGCAAACCCAAAAGCAACAAGATTTATACATCAACACGCCTCGATAAAGAGTCTAAGGCTTGCCTTCCCTGTAGTGTCCAATTCAAGCTTCGTCTCCCACTTCATTCTTTCTTTATTTGTCTTCTGTGCCTTGCTTAGATTCTGGTTTCCAATCCCTTCTCTTAATCTCTTTGTTCTTCTTCTAATCTTCTTCTTTTCCTCTTTACAGGTACGATGGGGTCTTAATTCTAATACTTAGGATTTCAATGTGAAAACCCTAAGTATCTGATTTGTGGAGCTTTTGGTAGAGGGCTGAGGATCAAATAAGCAAGAATTAGTCTCATAGGGTTCTTTTTTCATCTGAATTCTTCTGTATTTATAGATTTATTTTTTAGGTTTTAACATTAATTTGATGTATATTGTAATTGGTTTGATTATATTTTTAGGTTAAAATTTGTTAAGATATAACTAGATTGTAATCTGAATCTGATTGTATTACTTTCGAATTTAGAGTTTCTGATTTGATTGGATTTGTTGAAGATTTGATTGTACTTTTTAGGTTGTTTGGGCTTGTAATCATATTTATACCTTTAATTTGATTGAAATTGAATTTTCCAAATTTGATTCATTTTAGTTCCTCATTACACGCACATTAGGGTTTACGAATTAAGGTTGAATTTGAGTTGGTCAATAATTGACCAGATGCCACAATTAATTACAAAAATAAAAAAAATAAAAAAAGATAAAAAAAGATAAACTACATAATAAACCTAAGTGACATAAATCTACTTCACTCTGCTAAAAGTATAAAATCTAAGTAATCCTAACTTAATATAATAATAATAATAATGATATTATCTATAATAATTTTAATAGGAAAAACTGTCTAATAATAATAAGATATTAACCTAATCCTTATTACTAATATTATTAATAGTAATTCAATAATACTATTATTAATACTAATATTAAACCATTAAATCCTATTATGACCCTAATTAAATAATATATCAATTAATCTAAATACTAAAAAAAATCCAATTGATAATATATCATAGTGATAATTTGTTATAATTAACTTGCTAACACTTAAATATATTAGATAAAACTTAGTGAATAATAATATCTAGATAAACTACTAAAAACTAAGATCTAAATATCTTAATAAAATATTATCTAAATAAATAAAATTTCCTAATAATTCTAATATTTCTTGAATTTAGGAATAACCCCTTAGACTAACTTTAATAAATAAAATGAAATCTTAAATGAGAGTAAAAAGTCAAAATAGTCCTCCTTTGATTTTTTAGGTTATTTGGGTTTAGGTATGACAAACAAACTCGGACCAGCCAGCATCCGCCCGGGCCCGTCCCGAAATTAACGGGGAAAATTCGATTTAATTGAGTGCGGTTGCGGGTGCGGGGAAAACCCGATTCTTAACTACAGGATTGGATGCGGGTGCGGGAAGACACTAAGACCCGCCCGCACCCGCCCCCGAATAATACATTTTAGTTTAATTCTCTTATTTTACTTATTTTAATATTCATTTATTAATTATATTTTTAATTAAATTATTAATACCCTTATTGCAATTAAAATAATTAAATTAATTAAGTTAATATTTATTTACTAATTAAATTTTTAAATAAATAATTAATTAATTTATTAAAATAATTAATTTTTTAATTAAATTATTAATTTTTATTGCAATTAAAAAAATTTTTTTTTTTTGCGGGTGGGGGCGGGGCAGGTGCTGGTGCACCCGTTCTCCACTAGGGGCGGGTCTGGGCGGTAAATTTTTACCCCCGATTGGATTTGGGGGCGGGAGCGGGTGTGTTACATGGAGGCGGGTGCGGGTGCAGGTATAGTTAAACCCGTCCCCGCCCCGCCTCGTTGCCATCCCAATTTGGGTTGACCAGATGACTTATGATGGCTATGGACTTGTCAGTAACCTAAGTTACACGTTAGTAAAATGGGGAGAAATGGTAGTCAAAATTTGGGGTACGACAATAATAGTATCTTATATAAAATGAATGAAAAGCACATTTGTGAATGGTTACATAACTAAAGAAGTTTATGTCCATCAAAATTATGGTTTTGAAAATCATAAAATTTTTGACCTTGTCTATAAACTTTAAAAATCATTGTATGGTCTGAAACAAGCTCCTAGAGCTTGGTAAGAAAGACTCGTCAATTTTGTTTTGGAAAATGATTTCTCGAGAGGAAAAATGGATACAACCTTGTTCTATAAAACCTTCAAAAATGATCTCTTAATAGTTTAAATATATGTTGATGATATCATTTTTGGTTATACTGATGTCTTTCTCTGCCAAGAGTTTTCCAAGTCTTTGCAAGCAGAATATGAGACGAGCATGATGGGAGAATTGAAATTCTTTATGGGAATTCAAATTAATCAATACTCAGAAGGATCATACATTTATTAGAGAAAATCTACAAAAGAACTTCTGAAGAAGTTTGATTTGACTGAATGTAAGATTTCTAAAACCCCAATGCATCCTAGTTGCACTCTTTTGAAAATATAAGGAAAGCAGGAAGGTAGATCAAAAGGTATACAAATGTATGATTGGATCTCTCCTTTACTTAACTAGTTCTAGACATGATATTATATTCAGTGTATGATTATGTTCTAGATTTCAAAAGATTTTAAGTTAGTAGGTTTTTGTGATGTTAATTATGCTGGAGATAGACTTTAAAGAAAAATTAGCAGTGGAAACTGTCATTTTCTCGGTGAAAATATAATCTCATGGTCCAGTAAGAGACAATCAACCATTGCATTATCAACAACAAAAGTTGAATACATTGCAGCTCTGAATGTAGCACTCAGATCCTCTAGATGAAAAGTTAGCTAGAAGATTATTAGCTAAGTGAAAATAACATTCCTATCATCTGCAATAATACCTCTGCTATTTGTTGGTCTAATAATCCTATTTTACATTCTAGGGCAAAAAATATTAAGATCAAACATCATTTTAACATATACTATATTCATAAGGATATTCTAAGCCTACAAATTTACTGATACACACCATCAATGGACTTATATCTTTACTAAACCCCTTATTAAGGACAAATTTGTTTTTACTCTAAGAAATTTGAAAATGATAATCTATCTTGATTAAAATCTTAATCTGCGCAAACTCGGAGGGAGTGAAGATGAGATCTAAGACTTTGTGTGTTTTATGTGTAACATTGAAACAATCATCCCTCTGATAGTTATATGGTTTTTTGGCTCAGAAGGTCCAAGGCAGAATCCCTTTAGGTTTCTCTGTCTTTTGAACTCTAACATATATCAATGTTTTGTTTAAGATTTTTTTTAAAATGTTTTAATTTTTTTGCTTAAATAATCTTTGGGAAAATTATTTATTGGGTAAAACTAAATCTTACTTTAATAATCCCTTTGTCTTTTCTGTTTCCAAAGTCGTCTAGTCTTTTTGTTTCCTATCATAATGTGTAGTGTTGTATATGTTATTTCTTAGGTTCTTAAGATAACTTTTCAATTGTCACTGTCATAAATATCTTTTGTTCCTCAAAACCTCCGTCTTTACTCTCTTTTCACTCTCTTTAAACACAACTTTTCTATTATATTTGTTCATAACTCTTCCTTTACTTTCATCTCCATATTTTTACAAACCTCTCACTCTCTTCAGATCCTATAACTTCCTAAGCAAAAAAAAAATACTTCTCAAAATCAGAAGCTTTTGTTATGAAGAAGTTTTGAAGACAAGGTGGCGAAGGGGTTTAGCAGCTTGTGTCAGAGTCAATCAGTTGTGTGGTGCAATTGATTCTGTTGTTTTGGAGTCGTCATGGGATCCTAACTCCCTAGTTTAAACGCTTGTTTAAAGCACATGTTGTTGTTCATGTGCAGTCTAGTTTTCCTTCTGTGAGTCTTTCCCCCCACCTTCTCTTAATTTTTTTTAGCTTTTATGAATCTTTTCTTGTTTTCTCTTTTAATTTTTCCATGTAGTTCCATTCCTTTTTTCCGCCTTCCTTTTCTTGTCATTTTTTGATTGATGACAAAGGGTGAGAAATAGGTTAATAGGTTAATAGGTTTAGAGGTCTAGAGTCTTGAGTCTAGGTCCTAGGTTCTAGTGTCCAAGGAGTAGTAGGGATTTGATTTTGATCATTTTGATCCAATGATCATTCTCGAACATCCATAAATCTAGATGAAATTTCTTTGTAATTTCAATATTACATCAAATGAATGAAATTTCCTTATGATTTATTTGTGTTTTTGTTTTTATTGTGTTTTTATTTTGTTTGAATGAATATCTTGAGTGCTTTGTATCTTATTGTGTTTGTTTTAGTGTATCAATTGTTTTACGAGATTATAAGTCTTTAAATTTTGGGGGAGCTTGCAAACCTAACTATGGAATTTAAAACTAAAAATAATGGTTAAGCCTAGAAAGTTTTGTTAGTCTAGAATTCTAGAACCTAGGGGGAGCTTCCAAACCTAACTCTGAATTTTCGCCTGCTTATCTGATTTAAGATCTTATTGAAACCAAAATTATTTTGATTCTTAAACTCAGGGGAAGCTTGCAAACCTCACTCTATAGATTTAAGTTCAAGAAATAATTTTCAAAGTATAAAACTAAGAGAAAACTTATAAACCTATCTCTGAAGTTTTATAACATTTGATAAAAATTGTTCATCAAAATACATGGATTTGTCATCGCCTAAAACAGGGAGATTGTTGGAACAAGTTTGGTTCAACAACTATACTTAAGTTTTGATGATAGCAAAATACAAGAAAAAAATTTTATACTGTAACTAGTTTATTGAGTGTGCATAAAAATTGGAACATGTCTAGACTCTAAACCAAACAAAAGAAGCTTGAAACAAGTCAACTCAAATCTATCAAAGTCAAAGTTCTGAACATAAGTTCTCAAAACTCACTCTCAAATATATAGCTTTAACTATCTTCTTTTGAAGTCTTAGAACCCAACATCCAAAGACTATGAAGTCTCACTAAAATTCTAAAGACATACCTTGGAAATGCTACTCAAGCTTCAACAACAATACAAAATCCTTTGAATGGAAGTTGTCCAAAAGTCAACAAATGTTTGATGTGACATATGTACAGAAGCAAATCTACTTTTTCTATAAAGTATTGTACTATGTGCAAAAGAAATCTTCCATGTCCAATCAACTTCAAAATTACAGGCTACAATGCCACTCTAGTGTTTCGTTTGAAGTGATCTTCTCCAACAGATACTTAGAGGATATTTTCATCTTCACCTTCAACAGATGTATTTTGAATCTATTTAAAGAGGACTTTGAATATTGAAGAAGGTGACGAACAGAGAATTGATATGCGCACAAAACAACATCAACACCCACACTCTAAAACAAATAAGATATGTTGCTTACACTTATACACTTATAACAAAAATCATTATATATTCTTGTTAATTGTAGAACTTGATTGTAAATTTGTGTATATGCTTTTTGAGAAACATTTGTAAACACAAAAAATGTTATTACAATTTTCATTGTAATTCTCATGTGACCAGGTTTGGTCAGACTTTTGAGAAGTTAGTAACAAATTTTTATTGAAAAATCTTCTTAAGCGACCAGGAAGGTCAGGTCTTAAGGAGTCATAGACCATCAATTTTTTTAGGATACCAGTTGTGTCATATTCTTTAAGAAAGTCGAGACAAGTTATCACTGCATTTGTAATCAATTGTGATTATTGGATTAAGTCCTTGTCGGAGGCAAATCACTCAGGTGGGTGAACTGAAGGTAGCCTTTTTAACGACGAGCTAGGATAAAAATCCTTGTATTCTTTATAATTTTTTTTAAGGGGTTGTTTTGGGTTACTAAAAACTATCCTTTTTGAAATCCAATCCAAACCCCCCATTTCTTGTGTTTCTTGCACGTTCAAATACTCCCAGACTCATATTGTTACCGAAATTAGAAGAAGGTTGGCGATGTGACATTAGATTTTTTGTCCATTGGAGGTAGAATGGTTCTTTTGAATTCCATTTTATCCAACATTTCTATTTTTTCTTCTCTTTCTATAAGGTGCCTAAGGTGATTATAAAAATTCAAAGAGCTTTCTTATGCGGTGGTGGTAAAGAATCTAAGAGGGTTAGTTGGGTTAGTTAGGATTTTATTTGTTTACCTAAGGAGGAAGAAGGTTTAAGGGTTAAACATTGTGGGTTGTTCAACCTTGCTTTCTTAAGTAAGTGGAGATGACATATTTTAAATAACAACTCTTCTTTGTGGGCCGAGTTAATTTCTTGTAGGTATGGTAATGTGAAATAGGAGGTTTTGGGTGGTCCTTTTTTTTTATTAAGAAGACATCTTTGTGGTGGAAGAACTTGTGTTCTACTGGGGTCTCGAGGATATTTATTCACATTATAATTAGTTTTCTTCTTCTATTTATTGTAAGCTGGGAAGTGGGAGGTCCTAATACTTTTGGAGACACCATTGGCTTGGGTATTCATCCTTTGATGTTTTATTTTCTTCTTTGTTTCGGTTATGTGGTCCGAGTTAGCTCAAAGTAGGTGATGCGGGAGCTTGGAGTAATTAATGTTAGGTGTGTGATATTGGATTTAATGGGACGGTTTTGAATGATGTTGATGCTTCGTCGTTAGAGGAGTTATTGCAAATTTTGCGGGATGTGAAGCCTAAGTTCCATTAATAAGATCGTTTTGTTTGGTGGAGGCATAAACATGGGTTTTCAGTTAAAGATTGTTAGAAGATGATTCTTGAGTCTTACAATTTAGGGAATCATTTGGATCCTTTTAAGGCAAAAGCCGTAGCTTGTTTATGGAAATCTAAAGTGCCTAGCAAAATTCTTATTTTTGGTTGGCGGTTAACTCTTAATCAAGTTGTCCACGAGGATGGAGTTCGCAAAGCGAGACATTATTGAAGGTGCTCATAATGTGGTTTGTCCTTTTACTTTTTGGACAAAGATGGTAATGAGCATTTGTTTTGTTCATGCTCTTCTAATATCATTTGGACCAATTTTGGCTTATGAGTTCGAGTGGATGATTCCCCTCTTGCTGGTTCGTTGTTGGATAGACTTTTAATTCTAAATTCGACCTCTTCTTTTTGGTGTTTTGACTTAGCTTTTTGTTAGTCCATTTGTTCATGTAGAAATTCTGTTATTTTTAAAGGTAGTATTCTTTGAAATTTGAATGTTATGAGTTTATTAAGATTCTAGTTTGGGATTGGTTCAATACTTTTATTAAAAAATGGAGAAATTCTTCTTGGCCAGATTGAAACATGTTAGGGGTAAGTTGTGCCTTTTGATTTTTGTTTGGTGTAGTTGTCGGTTATTTTGTAGATTCTCTTTTGACTTTTTTGATTGTAAAAAGGTGAACATTCCTTATGCCTCTTTTTTTAATTTCAAGTTTCTTTTGCTTATTGAAAAAAAAGACAGATATTTATAACCTATGTAGTACTGATAACTCTGAAAAACAACATGTTCGTGTCCGTGTGGACACCGACATCTACCCCGACACTTGTAATTACTTTTAATTTATTTATTTTTCAAATTATTACCGTGTTGGTATCGGTGTCGTATTTGGAATGTCCGTACTTCATAGTTTATAACTCAAAAGGAAATTTATGCAAAGACTATACATGACATAGACTAACTATCGTCAACCAAGCAAACCACTAGCGTGAATGCTAATATCCATGAACATAACTATGGCGCCCATGCAAAGATACATTAAGTAGTGTAGATCATATACATGTTGTTATAGCTTTTGTAAGGTGTATGCTCAAGCGGATGCTAAGTAGCTTCAGCTGGACGCTCTTTTTGGCATTTAGTAGTGCTTAAAAGCGTTGTCTAAAGTGGCACTGCTAAAGGTAAAGACATCACTTTTTATGGAAAAAGCGCTGCTATAGGCCACCTTCAGCAGTACCTTTAGCAACGCCCCTCTCCTTTTAGCGGCGTTTTTGAAAAGCGTTTTTTTCCCATTGAGAATTTGAGCATCAGCACCAATGCTAATTTGATGTTAAATTCATGTTGGCTTATGTTTTTAGGATGGTTTATAAGGAGACAAAAAAGTGGTAGTGACTTAAAATTTAGTGGTTATATATGGATATAATAATAGCTTAGCCATTAGGAATTTGAGTTATAATATTCCACCATCACTCAAAAAAGATAGATGTAGATGTCAGTGCATTTTATACTTGTTTGCGTCATTGACTCTTGAGCACTAAATAGAAAATAATGAGAATTTGATTTTATTGTTTTTGTCTATTCATGTATAAAGGATTCGGATTTTATTCAAGAACTCTATATTTGGATAATTGGGTGGCCCAAGATTCTCAAAAGATATTGCACTTGGGTAGCAAATATAGGAGAAAAGATTCCACTCATACGACAATTCCACTTAAAATTTCTACTATTAAACATGACACCCCTAGATATCGAATGAAATGATTAAAATATTATTTTAATGTAAAAAAATGTAGAATTATAGAAGTAAAATAAGATTTTTCAGATTTTTAAATTTTTTTTTTATAACATTTTAGATTTGTATGAAATTATTCGAATATACATAAGAAAACATTTTTTTTTTGCATTTTATAAATTTATACCATATTTTATTTAAAATTATAAAAAGTTCAATATAAATGCATTAAATGTATGCATTTATATGAATTTGTATAAAACTTGGTTGTCAAATATATTGTATCATACCACATTTTTTTTAACAAATCTACTATACATTTATAGGGTTATATCAAATTTGTTAAAATATTCGATGCAAATGCACAACGGTATATCAAATTTGTTAAAACATCCAATATAAATGCATTTAGTTATATTAGTTTGTTAAAACTAACTCTATAAAAATGCATATGGATAAATCAGAGTTATGGGGGATCGAACCATGGTTCTCTCTACCAAATTCAGCGTCAATCACCACTAAACTAACTAATGATTATAAATTAAAAAATACATATTGTAAATAATTGTTATTATTATATATTTTAAAATATGTTATTATTTAATTAATATATTAAATAATTTAAAAAATATTTAAAAAACCAATTTATTACAATTAAATAAATATTAAAGTAAGATTTTGAGTCCTTAAGCAGTAGTCTAGGTAACCCACCCCTAAGTTCGACTCTGGTGACACCTGATTCTTAAAAAATTCAGCAAATAAATTTTTTTAGTTTTTTAATTTATTTTGTTTTTAGTAAGATATAGATGACAAGACAATAGCATAAGATCATACAGAAGTGTTTGTGCGATCATACAAAATTATTAGTGCAATCTCGATAACACATACCAAAGTGTTTGTGCAATCTCAATCATGTTAACTTTCGGACTTCACTTTTCCAATGTCTTATACATTTTGTATATGTCATTTTTCATTCTGTTGCACATTCACTATAGTTCTCTCTAACGGGAGGCAGTAGACAATTGAACTTCAATTTCAACTAAATCCAATAAATATTTTTGTTAAAAACCAACTTTAATAAATTTATATCTATTCATAAGAGAAGGTAACTATCTATCTATTTTAACAAAAATTAAATTACTCATAAACTTCCATAATTTAGTTAAAATTTTCAAAAGTTTAAATAAAAACGTAAGTAAAATATATAAAGGTAATGTTGAAAAATTGTGTAAAATATTTTGGAACTCAATCCATCTCAAATTTATTCATTTAAGACATTTTAACAAAAACAAACAAAACCACTGAAATTGTGGAGAAAGACAAAGAGTGAGGTACACCAATTTTCTACAAAAGTTTGATGGTCATAAAATTAACCTCGATTTATATATATTTCGAGCTGTTAATTTAGAGGACCAATAAATTTGAGTCTCAACCAATAAAAAAGAGGCCTACAAACATCTAAGAATATGAGCTTCAAATATATAAACTCCAAAATTTCGAAATATAAAACTTTATAAGATTAGAATCTAAATGATTTTAATATATTAAACTTTTTAAATATAAATTGTGTAATCTCTTAATAATAATATCACTAACTCGATTATTCATCTACTTGTTTTGGATTTAAGCTTATAAAATTTGGCTTTACTTGCACGCTTATACTACGTGGAGAGTTTTATAAACTTGAATTCTAACACTTTTGTGTGAATTCTAACACTTTATTCATGTAAAGGCAACTTAATATGAGCAATGTCTTTTTCTTTTTTTCTTTTAATAATTAAACCGTCAATAATAAATAGTAAATTTTTTGCAACACTAAACAAAGTTATAAAATGAACAGTAATATCGCTAAAAAAATTTAATGACGGTAAAAAGCGTTACAAAATAAACAATAATATTAAGTGAAGATTAAAAACTGTCGTTAAATTTTTTTTAACGACAGTAAAAAAACGTCACAAAATAAACAGTAATATTTAGTGACGGTTAAAAACCGCCGCTAATTGTTGAAAATGAAAAAAAAAGAAGCATCGCTCACGTGAGAGACTTACTTTGATATTATTTGTCGTTAAAAAATTTTAAGATTGTGCGAAGATAAACTATAAAGTTTTAACGAACTTCGTATCTCTTTTTTTTTTTAACGAACTTCGTTTCTCTGATGTATGATTTGTAGCATAGGTTGGTGAATCTCTCTATGTGAAATGAAATTTTTTGGATGAGGCGAGTCCAGAAAAATATATTTTTAAAAGGTAAAATAAATTTTATTACTAAAGGGTTTAATATATGAGAGTTTTTTAATGCACCTTTAATAATTCTTAATCAGCACACTAAATTATTTAAATGCATTTAGTTTTTAGAGATGTATCTCTGGACGCACCTATTTCTGAATAAACGTTAAAATATTCCAGAAACGTATTTATAGAACAGTTTAAAACACTCAATACATCTCACTCAGAAGTCATTTACATTTGAATTATACCGGAAATGCATCTCCATGAATATTCTGGAGATACATCTTCGAAACGTATCAGAACATGTATTCCATGCTATAAGTTGTTTATCTGTGTTCAGATGAAGTATACCGTACAATTGAAAATAAAAATACACGCGCATAATTCCAGATGGACCAAAAATGTCATACAAAAATAAAATACCAATAAATGTAGAAAATATCGTACAATCGAGATCAATAAAGTAGTAAAACAGTCAAAATAAAGTACGTACCATAGTACTACAACTATATAATAAGAGACTAATGTGTATGTCTGACAACCTCTCCTCTACCTCCTTTGCCTAATCTACCTTCTCGACCAACAATCCCACTATTCTCCGGCGATGTCTCAAGCACAACAATACCCCTTGTGCCTCCGTCATGATGGCATATAGGACTCGCTTGACATCAGGCCCATCAACGAAGATACATGTGTCAATACTTGTCTGCACAATCTCTACTTATGCGAGACACTTAGGCAAGACATCATCAGTATGATCTAGTTGTGTTTGTTTCTCCTCTAGTATCTCTTGATGAGTTGGTCTCGATGGATCATCTGGAGCACATGCACCATGTACGGATGTGACACCTTGAAGAACCATCTGGTGTACCCTTCAACGTAGCTCCAGTCGCTCTCAACTATGGTAGCTTGTGTCTCCTATGGTACCAGATGACTCTCATAATCATCAAACATGCCCTTTATCTGTCTACATGTCAAGGCATGAGGAGCAGAGACAACACGTTGTTTGAGAATGGTCTGAGTGTAGTCGAACTGCCACATGACACACTCGGGCAGATGAGGAGCAGTGAGACGCGGTTCATAGGCCAACCATCCAGAGTATAGTCTTATCTCGTCATATGGCCGCGTCTAACGGTGATCAACATGGTTGTTGAAGTGCATATCTTCAGCAACCAAACGATCAAGATTGACTCTGAAAGGCTCGGTCCCCTGGTTCCCTATAAGTGGGATAAAAGCAGTAGCACGCAACATATCCTCAGTATACTCAGGTACACTCGCCCATCCAAAGATGCGCATGAAGTGCTGGAGGATCTAAGCCTGAAATGAAAAGTTTGGAACACGTGAATCATTAGTAATGGCTTTGCAAATAAGAAATGAAAATAAAAAACATTCAAAGACCAATAATTATTACCATCAATAGTGTCACGTTGCATATGACCTGCTTCGTTTTCTACATACAACCCTCTCTCATCTTCGAATACAGGTAGACCAAGCAAGTCGCCCCACAGTTGTACTCATAGATCTGGTCGAGATCCATGAAGTACTGTAGGTAGACAACGTCTGTATAAGTGACACTCTTGTCAACAAAAATTGTAGTGCTAACCAAATAAAGCAAATATGTTCTCAATGCATGCGATATGTGGAGTGCAACTTACTCATCGTCACCATCAGCCTCTTATGCTTTAAGGATCTCAACATCATTATCGTCTTCAGGAATTCAAATCTAGCATCAACACCCTTCGTCTTATCCACCTCATTCTCCGCCTTCCCTAGATCATCCCCAAGATACTCTACCATCATCTTGAGTGCCTCATCTTTGGTAATCCTTTCATGATCTAGGAATCTCCCCCTGATCGAAAGATGTAGCAAACACGAGACATCGTCGAGTGTGATTGACATCTCACCATGCAGGAGATGAAACGATGAGGTCTCTGAGTGCCATCTCTCCACGAATGCATTAAGCATCCCATGGTTGACCATAGTGTAATCAATCATGCACAATTCCTTGGAGCCAAATAAGGACAGAACAGACTGAAACCAATCTGCACCCTCTTGAGGCAAGGCAGCAATCTTCCTCCCGTGGTTAAGAAACTTCTGGGGATCACTCACCTCAAATTTGTCAAGAATAATCATTGTCATAAATAATCAATGTCAGAAATTAAAATTAACCTAAAAATAAATAAAGAATCCAACTAATGTTACATCTCCGTCCCATATATGTTTGGAAGTATGGTCTGGATACAGAGGAGTTAGGACAAATCAACTAGACCTCCTCCGAAATCCTCTAGTTCATCATCCACAATAGCCTTACCCTTTAGAGGTGGCACTGGATCAACAACATCACAAGTAGAAGGTGGTACTAGATCAGCAGCATCATCCGTAGGAGGTGGCACATATGAAACCTAACGCCTGCTGGAGGATTGGGGAAGTGACGCGTCAAATGGCGAATCCCGTCGCCTATGGAAAGAAGAAGAGGAAGTGGAACAAGGAGAAGCGCGAACCATAGAAATAGATGGATTTGCATGACTAGAGGTACCTGGAGCTTCCGGAACCTGCTGACTCTTCTCCCTCCAAACGGATGCGTGCTGAAAAACCCTGTCATGCCTCAGCCTATCAGCCATTATGTCTGTAAGTTAAAGTAAGACAGACTATTGAAGGTGAGAAAAGTACACAAGAATAGGATTTAATTGTGTTTTTCATTTTCTTAATTTTCATTTAATCAGAGTTTTAAACTGGTGTTCAGATTCTAGTTATACTTAGCAGCAAAATGTTAACATTAGCAAATAAATAATAGCGGAAGACACAAAGATTTATATTGGTTCCTCCTAAATGAGAGTATTTCAGCCCCCTTGCTTCGCAAAAGGTATTCACTATAATCAAATCATAATTACAATCATTTATGCATTCTGCATAAGACTTTTATAATGGCCAGACCCTAAGTCCGGGACTTCTTGCTAAAACCCCTAAGGCTCAAGACTTCTTTGCTCAAGTCCTACAGACTCAAGACTTCCTTGCTTAGACCCTCAGCCTAAGACTTTCCTACTCAGGTCACTCAAACCCGAGACTTACTGCTCAAGCCCCTCAGGCCTAACACTTCTTGCTCAGACCCACAGTCTAAGACTTCCCTGCTCATGTTCCACGAACCTAAGACTTTATGCTTAAACCCCTTAGATTCAAGACTTCTACTTAGACCCTCGATCTGAGACTTCCTTGCTTAAATCCCATGGATTCAAGACTTCTACTCAACCAATCCACTTGATTAGGCCTTTCATTTCTCTAGCACATAACAAAAGACTTACATGGGTCAAGCATCTTGACGAGAGACTTAGTTTCTCAATCAATCCACTTGATTATGACTTTCAATGCTCTAGCACATAGCAGGAGACTTACATGGCTCAAGCATCTAGGGGAGAGACTTGGTTTCTCAATCAATCCACTTGATTAAGACTTTCAATGCTCTAGTATGTAGAAGGAAACTTACATGGCTAAAGCATCTTATAGATAGGCTTGGTTGCTAAATCAATCCACTTAATTAAGACTTTTAATGCTTTAGCACATAGCAGAAGAATTACATGGCTCAAGCATCTTGGCGAGAGACTTAATCTAAAATGCTAAATAACATGTTCAACATAATAGAGAACAAGGTGTACTAGATACAAATATCAGAGGTACAAAGAAATCACCATAACAAAGATCTAAAGCTCTTAAGATTTCTAAGATATTCAATGTTTAAGAAATCTTAAGGCTTTTACAATTATAACCTACAATAGAAATTTTGCATACTCGATTGTGTTGATAATTGTTGATCTTGTTACTCCTCTATCAGGTTGATCCTTGTTAAAGATTCAGTTTGAACCTTTAGCTGCTTATATAACATTTGCATAAGACTAGCCATTGGAGAGATAACTTGATCAAGTTTCTTTGCTTTCTCCATAGTACAAAAGATGTTGAAGATACATACACCAAAATATCTTGATCCACTGTGTAACGTGTTTAACCATTGAGTCTTCAAAGAGATCATGTACTATAGAGCCGTTGAGAGTAGATATTCATAAAACATGCCAACTTTTCATAAGCCTTGTGAACTAAAACTTTAGATGACAAACTGATTTGATAATGCAACTTGCTTTCTGCAGTACGGTAGCTTCAACTTTATCACTATCTTTGAGTTAGCCAATTTACATTCACCAAGTGTAGAGACAATTATGTTGCTTCTTTTGATGCTGAGATCTTCAGCTTCAGAGTTTACGCCAGACATCACTTAGAGAGTGTTTTTTAGATTATGCACCACCAAAAGCTAGCAATTCAGCTTCTCTCAAGTGTCCCATTATATATCTAAATCTGAATATATATCTATAAGTATTAGAACCTGCATACATGAAACACAGATCAAATAACACCATTGTTCTTTTAACACTTTGTTATCATCAAAATCTAAGGAATATTTGTCATGAAAAAATCTTGTTCTAACAATCTCCCCATTTTTGATGATGACAAACATAAGTATTTAAAGGATAATATAGGGCAGTTATATTTGTCTTTGCAACATCAGAGTACGAGGTTTGTAAGCTCCCCCTGAGTCTAATAGTCCAATTTTGAGTTCTGTTAACCCACCCTAAGTACTACTTTCAAGAAAAAAGTATTTTAATTATCTTAGTAACATTAGAGTCTGAGGTTTGTAAGCTCTCCCTGAGTCAAATAGTCCAAAGTTGAGGTTTGTAAGCTCCCCCTTAGATCTATATTTAAGAAAACTAAAAATAATATTTTAACTTCCTTTGGAAACATCATAATACGAGGTTTGTAAGCTCCTTCTGAGTCTAATAGTCTAAGGTTGAGGTTTGTAAGCTCCTCCGTAGTTCTATGTACAAGAAAGTTAAAATGTGTCACCCAAGAAAAATAACCATTATGTACAAAAATTTAAATACAAAAGTTATAAATGACCATTATGTACAAAATGAATGGTTCAGTTTCTAATTAAATATTTACTATCTTTTCTCCCTCTTTTGTCACATAAAAAGGAATAAAAAGAGAAAAAAACAAAAGAATTATAGTTATAGATACATAACAGGCTACCGTTACAAGATCAGTTTCCAAAGAAGAGAAAATGATCAAGTAACAGGGATCAATAAAGGATAGTGAAATGCATGTTAAATATTTATTGGTCGTAACAGTCCCAAGAATCAAGTAAAGGATCTTATTCTGTCGATTAGGTTACTCAGAAGCCATTATAAAAGCAACCAAAACCTAGTTCATTTTCATCAACATCCACCAATATGTCATGGAGTCATCAGGTGAGAGCAAAAAAATCTCTATTGTGACAAAAGTCATAGAGAGCTCTACGAATCTGAATATCCAAAACCTTCAGAAGCCAGTAGCTTTAGAAGCATCTGTTACTAGGCGTATGCCCTATACCATGGACACTTCAGAAGAAGATTTGTCAACAGTACCTCAACAACCTACAAAAGCAGGTCCTTTGGTAGCTGCGGTGAAGCCAAAGAAGAAGTCCATGAGGAAGATAAGGAGGAAGAGGCTCAACGAGATGTTCTACCGTCTTGTTATCCCAGAGGCTGAAGAGAAGAACATAAATGAAGATTAACTGGATATTGATTATGGCAACTACTTCTCCTACAAGGCAATGGATAACTTAGATAGGGATTTATTCTAAGTTCATACCAATTTCTTTTGTAATATTTATTTTGTAATCCTTTAACCTGATCAATGAAAAATAATTTTTGACCAACTTATTTCTATATACATTGCATGCAAATAATCACTTAATTTTTCCCTTAATGATTTTCTAATAAAAACATTAATGAAGTAATAAGATAACCAGAAGCAACAATTAACATGTTAACAATACTATTTACAGTTGTTAAAAGAATCTTAATAAGTCAGAATACTAGACATCATTTCCAAGATCCAGTATTTAATATTGATTTGACTTAATCAATAAAAAAATAATGGATACTCAAAGGTAATGAATGTCACGGTTCTCTAAAAACCCCTTAGAAGACTCACTTTCATAACCACTTAATCTTCTGAACACCAAAATGTATAAGCAAAAGCAAATTTGGGTTCCAAAGAGATATTTCAGAAAGATAGCCATGCTTAGTGTAGCAACTGAAGGATTTACAAGTAAGCAGATGGCTTCAAAAGTACACACTTCTTCAGTTACCTTTGTTGAGACACACAAAAGAAGAAGAACTTCTAGT
The DNA here is from genome assembly GCA_963859935.3 of Lathyrus sativus. Taxonomy (NCBI): domain Eukaryota; kingdom Viridiplantae; phylum Streptophyta; class Magnoliopsida; order Fabales; family Fabaceae; genus Lathyrus; species Lathyrus sativus. The sequence continues at coordinate 17,726,293 of OZ012736.1, forward strand.
TTAAAACACAGAGATCAATTGAGAAAGGAAGTTCTAGAGTTTGCAAAGGAAGAATGGCAAGATTATTTAGTCAATCTAGATATGTCAGATGATCCTAGGGAATACCTTAGGGAAAATCCGAATGCCTAAAAAGTATTAATAATTTGTAATGGCTTCCAGTTAATGAGAATGTTGCATGTTTAGAGTTTTTAATCCTATTTCTTTTATCCTTTTGAACAACAATATAAATGAATATTTATAACAGTTAAGATGCACAAAAGCATGAACAAACTTGGATTAACAATAAGATTTCTTAACATAAAAAGTATTAACAATTACAAGACGTAAATTTGTAGAAGTCTAACATTATAATCTCTCATAGATAGCTTCAAACTTTCCTCTCTATATTTTAGAAGAATCGGCCTCTGAACTTATGATAATTCCCTGTTGGACTAGTAGTTCTGAAAGAACTCATCCATAAGGAATGAAGAAATTATTTCCCTTGTGAAAGGAAGAAAGGGTCCTCTTCAAATAGTAAAACATAACTTGAGGAAGATTAATCTGCAAGTCTAAATTGAAAAGTAGTAGCAAATCCTTTTCAATAGGGTCCATGAGGTCTAGATCCTTATCCTTAGGAAGCAAGTTTTAGTTCAAAATCTGATTCCAAACAATTGCACCAGGACAAAGATTTGAGACCAAAGATGTGTTATATGAATCTACAAAGATACGCCAAGTAGGAAGATAGTATTCCCAAACAAGAGTTCCTGAGATTTCTCCAATATTTTCACAATTGATCATATTAACAATCGATTTAGAGGTTACTATTATAGAAACATCAGTCACTTTAGAAAGAATAACATACTCAGAATTCAGCTTAATAATTGAAGCATTAATTCAAAACTCTTTGACAAGACTTGGATAAGTGAAACCACAAAGCATCTCAAAGTATCCATTCCAACTTTGTTCAGACACAGGCTTCCAGAAGTTAAAATCTAGCTTAAGCAAAGAGAATTGACTAGAGAATCCATCTCAGGTTTAGTTTGATCAAGACACAACCAAAGAAAATAAAATGAAAAGAACTGAACAAGACTCTAAAGGAATAAGAATCTTGTAAAAAAAAGGAGACAAAATGATGTATCACAAGACAGGGGATAGAGATAATAATAATATATAAAAAGAAAAACATGATTACCCAAATGTTCTTATCAAGCAGATTTCCTGAATCCACTACATGATTTTCACCTTTATGAATATTTAAGTAATATAAAAGTTTTTGAAAAACCTTTTACCTAAACAACTTTATCAGAAGTAGAGAAACCTTTTCTGAATCTCAGAGTCTGACAATTTTCAGAAGCTATCTTCCACTAGAGTCTTGTAGATCTAGAATTAGAGTGAGAGATCTTCTGTTAGTCATCAATCTTCAAGATTCTATTCAAAACCAAACATTTTCTCTTGAAACAGGAATCATGAGTGATTAATGAATATTGAATTGGTTTCTTTAATAGTTAACAAACAACAGTATCATCACAAAAGTGAGGAAACTGTTTTAGTATAACCACCATCTAGCTAATGATATATTCAGTATAGACAAATACAACATAGTTTCTTCTTAAAGATCTCTGAATATTGTTTTATCAAAAGAACTTCTCTATAAATCTAACAAAGACTTTGTATTTACATATACACAAATAAGTCATTGATTCAAGTAATAAGCCAGAAAAGATCAGACGTCCGTTTTTTGTTATTTTCATTGTCAAACTCGTATGAGTATTCTGATTTAACCATAGAATCTGAATACTGCTTTGAGTGGATTCTGATTCAATGGTCGTTAAACCATTGACTCCACTTATTTCACCAAACTCAACACCTCTAGCACTTGAGTCTAGGTTGTAGGCTCTTCTTCCATCAAATGTTATAAACAACCTTTGATAAGCAACATGGAAGATGCCTTTGCTCCTTTTCTTCTATATCTGCATCAACTACATTTAAATAATGATACTCATATTTCTATGAGTCCATACATTTTGGTCCAAACAACCTTTCATTTTTCTTATGCCTCAATTTGATAGCAGTAACATGATTCATTCCAGAGTATTAATCTAGGATGAGTCATGATATGAACAAGATATTGTTCTTAGCAGAATAATTGATTTCATTGTCTTGGATTAAATATTTTGACTTTGAAATCTTTGACAAACATAAAACTAGATAATGTTAGATATTAGAGATTGGCATAAAAAAAAATAAAGAACTGTCATATAATTGTTGGAAGAACACGAACAAGAATTGAAGGTTTCTCATAGAATTGTCCTTTAACACGAATTCCATGATGACCCTCAATCAAGGGGAAATGGAGTCACTTAAGATATCACTTTAAAGACCAAACTCCTTATTATCAAATATTAAAGAAGGATAGAATTGGCATAATCTCTTTCTATTTAATACTTGATTATTATTCCAGGATTCAAATGCTTCTTCAGCAGTAATGACCGGAAGAGCCAAATTACTCTTTCTTCTTAATCCTGCGCTAATGTCAGCTTCAAATGAATATGCAGTGAAGACCTCTGACATTAGGTTCTGGTAGTGTTTCTCCTTGTTCTTGGATTTGGAAAATCAATTGAAATACGAATGTCTCATAATCTTTTGAAGTTACTCTTCTAACAACAGATGTCACGTTCCATTCAGCCTGTTAAAGAAGTCTTCTGATTAGGAAGATCAATTCCTCATCATTAGACATTTCATAGGAAGTATCCTTTAACAGGATTTAGGAAATATGATATGTTAGATAACTTTTCATAATCTAATTCCATTTCTTTTATTTGGAGATTGCAAGATAAACCTACAAGGCACATTAATCTCAAGTTGTATGACTTCAAGTATAACTAGGACCTCAGGTATGAATTATTTAGATGAAGTGTAACTGGACAAGCTTCATAACTGACTCCCACAAGTATGAACACAAGGATTCAAAGATAGTCTGAGCATTAGACGTATCAATGATGTTTATATACTCAGAATCGAGATAGAGCACCTACTAGAATGCATCTACCTCTGAAGATATTTCAAATAAGCTTCTTTTGAGCTGGTGAGAGAAACTTCCAAACTTCGATCATCCCTACACTGTTAACTTCTATAGTGATACCTTTTTCAATGGTATTCTACAGACTTTCACAAAACCCTTTATAAAGTCCAATGAAATAAAACTATATTTAACTTTTACATCATTTAAATTCAGCGGAATCCACCTTTGAATATGGTAGGAAAAATAATGTAAAATTTTTCATATGGCACTTTATTCCTTCTTGAAGGAAAGTATTTAACAGACATACTTTTCTCATTGGATCATTATCTACACCATTGTTATGTGTTATGTACAAACCACACTTTGATACCAACTGATGATGAGAAAAGTACACAAGAAGCGGGGGGTTGAATTGTGTTTTCTATTTCTTAATTTGCGTATGATCAGAGTTCAGAATCTAAGTTGGTGTTCAGATTCTGGTTATACTAAGTAGCACAATGTTAACAGAAGCAGATAAATAAAAGCATAAGACACAAAGATTTATACAGGTTCCTCCCAAATGAGATTAGTCTATTCCCCTTGCTTCACGTAATATTTTCACTATAATCAAATCATGATTACAATTTGATCTGCGGTCGCTCGCGGATCAAAAACGAGTAATTTTAGGAAAATGTAGTACATCGACAGTGACTCGGAATATCGTCTCACAAGGATTCTTGCAGGAATAATCAAATACAGTAACGAAATATAGGGGTTTTTGATTAAGATAAAATAAATGAAAAATAAGTGATTAGAAAAAGTGATTGTAGTAATGAGTTGAAACGGCTAATCTACTGTTTTCGTTTCCCAACTTATCATCGATCCTAATAATTCTCAATTCCTAAGCGGATTCTATCCCTTTTCCGATTATAATAACAATCAACAAGCACAATTGATATTATACGATACACGTTCCTAATTTCTGAATTAAGCAAACAGATAAAATAGTAACTGTGAATTAAGCAAACACGAGAAACATACGCGGATTAAGCAACCGCGATTAAAGTATAAGAACATGCAATCATCGAAATAAATCAATCATCCCTAAGATAAATCGAATTAAGCAAACAAAATATCATAGAGAAGAATTGAAAGGAAATCGATTTTATTGGAAATTAAAAGAACCTCAAAGTGTTGGCGGGAACCGATTACAGCAGATTAATTCGAAGGAATTAGTTCTCCATAATTCATACAAAGCTCCAACAAATATTTTCGTGAATAGTGAATAGGATACTGTAAACGAGGATTCCCCTCAAAATAAAACAATTGATTCAGTTCATAACCCAACTGGGTCAAAAACATAACCCAGGCCCAAAACAAGATTAAAACTAAAACAGAATTCTAATGTTGTAACTTGAAACAAAATTCTGGAATTTTGAGCTTGGAATCTAACTTCGACTACAACACGAAAGTCGTAGCTCTCTCTCTTAGCTTTCCGACAATTTTTAGAACGCCTCAAACGGATTCCCGGAACTCCAGTTATGATTGTTTCCGTGTAGACTGCTAAAGCTGAAAAATAAGTGCGAAAATTAAATTAAACCAAAAATAAAATAAAATATGAAAACATAATAAAATATAATAATAAAAAAAATAAAATAAAGAAATGCCTAAGTAAAAATGTAGGATCTCCTTATAGAATTGGTGTAATATAAGGATGGGAAACTCTATAAAATCATTGGATTTATTTGTACATTATACTCCATAGATGAAAAGCTATCACACTACATGCATCCTTTAGGACCATATGCTCATGGTAGTTGGAAAATATCACATCAACATCTTTGTAGAGGACAGTGGTGGAAGCAACAAATGTGGGGTCCCTAGGTATACCTTGTAGACACTTGCACCATCGTTGTACTCGCTCAGGTAGATGTGGGTACATATTTTGAGACCCACAAGTCAGCTATTGTTGGTGCGGTAAAGCGGCAAACAACAAATTTTTTTGGAAGTATTTATCCGGGAAATTATCGTGTCTACATAGATTAGTGTTATTGAACCGTCGTTCGACAATTATCGTGTCTACATAGATTAGTCACATTGACCAATGCCAACTTGTACTTCCAATCAATAATATAGATGTGAACCTTTGCATTCTGCAAGGAATTATTGCATAGAAGACAAATTCGTTCAGTTTCTCATAGGTTTGAATGACAACCTTTTTGTTATCAAGACTCAAGTTCCTATTATGTAATCATTACCCACCATCAACAAAATATATTTGATGGTCATTCAGGGGGAAAGAAATAAAATTTCTTTTTTACCAAAACTTGAAAACAACCTTCAAACTGAAGAATCCAACACTTAGATTAATGCTTATGATGCAAGAAAGTTTCAAAATTGTGGCAAGAATCATATGCATTCAGGATACAAAAAGGACCTCAAAATTTGCACTCATTGTAATAGAATTGATCATACTATCGAGGTATGATATAGAAAACATGGATTCCATCCATATTTTGGTAAGAAACAAGTTTCAGCCAATTCTTATTCTACTAGTAGTGATGAGCCACATCAATCTAATGTTGAAGATGATAATTCAACCAATTCTCAAGCCATTATTACTCAAGAACAATACTCTCAACTAATTATCTTACTTCAACATTAAAATTTAATGTCTCACACTACACCCTCTAATACCATACTCAACTTAAACTAAAATTCCACCCACTCTGATCATAAACCAAATGAATCCTCATGTATTTCTTATGTATCTATCCTAGCATGTTCTAGTCATTCTGCCTCTAATCTTTGGCTCCTTGATTCAGGAGAAAATGATCATGTATGTTCCTCTTTACACTTGTTTCCATTCATATTACAAAATCCAACCAATTAGCGCATGTTTACCAAATGGATCTTCTGTGTTAGCAAAGTATGCAGACACTTTCATATTCTCCCCTCACCTATACATTACAAACATTCTTTTCACTTTTTATTTCTCACTCAATTTAATTTCAGTTACAAAACTATGTCAGTCCCCCACCTATACATTACAAACTTTGTCTTATAGGACTAAAAATCTCAGTAGATGAGTGGTTTGGCTAGTGAGATGGATGGTCTATACAAACTCTTAATTGGTGGTGATGCTCAACCACATGAGTCTCCCTTTCATACCAATACAAAAACTTTTCATATCTTACACCAAGCAACCTTAAATTCTAGAATTAATAAAGTGTGTATTATACCTAGTCAAGCCATTTGGAATTTTAGACTAGGCCATTTATCTCATGAAATATTAGCTTGAATATCTCAATTGTATTCAAATACCCATCATGACTGTAACATTTTTGTGATATTTTCCATTTTGCTAGACATAAGAAATTATCATATCATTCTAATACTTTTAAAGCTTCTTCATGTTTTGAATTGATTCATTTTGACATATGGAGATCGCTAGCTATCAATTCAACCCATGGGCATATATATTTTTAGTGTCCTTAATGATTTTAGATGATATGTATGGATCATACTTCTTAAATCAAGGCTGAAGTTTCTAATCATGCTAAAAACTTCATTACCCTAATTGAAACCTAATTCAAAACTTGTCCCAAATACATTAAAAGAGATAATGGTTCAGAATTCTTAATTCCACAATTTTATATGACCAAGGGAATTATACACCAAAGATCATATGCAAAATCTCCTCAACAAAATTGAAGAGTTGAAAGAAAACATCAACATGCTCTCAATGTAGGCATAATTTTGCTTTACCAATCCAAACTTCCTAAATTTTTTTGGTCATATGTAGTATCCTATGTGTAGCACCCCAAAATTTTCCCATCTTTTTCTTATATCTTGGCTTATGTTTCATATCATCTTGCATTAGCATTTATACATAACATTGATCTTACACAGGAGATCAAGGTATCTTACCCAATAATCAAGGGCTCAAGATCCACTTTGTGGCAATCTTAATTCACAAGGTATCCATCATCATCAAGGCATGCTAATCAACCACTTGAATCAAGAATACAAGCATTGGTTCTCCTCCTCATATCTCATGGATAACTGGCTAGGGTTTTGGTTCAAAGAAGGCTTGTGGTTAGTTTCTTTGGGCAAGACATGATTCTCAAGCTCAACACACACCTTAGGGGTTTCCTACATGGATTATGTGCTATCACAAGCCATCACAAGAGCCTTAGTCAGTGGGATTGGTCTTAGGATTTCATCTGGTCAATAAAAGTCAATTGTGGTTCAAAGGGGTCTAAATCTTGGATCTCAAGGTCAACTAAGGGGATGATAGTAGTTTTCATGTGATTTCATGTGTTTGGAACAAGAAAAATCAAGAGGAAACATAAAATCAGGAGATTGGGTTAATTAGGGTTTTGATAGAAATTTTTAAGTGTGAAAAACCCTAATTCTAGCCATTTTGCAACTTCCATAACTTTCTCATTTTTATCTAATGAAGGAAAACTAGCTATCAAATTGAATAGGACATCATGAATTACAAGTTTGTAGAAGAAAGCATGTCCAAAAGATTCATGGTTTAGGAGATATGATGAGTCAAAGTTTGAAAAAAGGGGATTATGACATTTCTACACTTAAAAAATTTTCTAAGTATAGAAATTCTATTTCAAATGCCTACTTTCAAGCCCAATTTTCATGGTGATACAATCTTCATTTGGATTTTCCTACAACATGAAAGTTGTAGAACATCTTCCAAGCTTTCATTTGAGTACTACATCATGTCCTTTGGATGTGTAGAACTCAAGTTATGATGCTCCCAAATCAAGGTCCCAAAGATGTCAAGTTTAGCAAGTTGTTAGGCAGATTTCTCAACCAAGTTTCCAAGGAATTTTTCACTTAGATCTTGATATCAAATGAATTTTCCCACAACATGAAAGTTGAAGATTGTTCTTTAAACTTTCCATCCATTACTAGATCATCCTCATTGGACAAGTACATCTCAAGTTATGTTGCTTCAAAAATGGTGTCTCAATGTTGTCAAATTCCATGACTTAGATTTTTTCTATGTTGTTTTGGTGACATATTGGTGGACATGGTTTCAATTCAACTTTTCTCAACCATCCAAGTCCTATTTCAAGATGGTTTCCACATGAAAGTTATTCTATGATCTCCACACTTTGTATTGAACCAAAAACTCATGAGTTAGAGCAGAATACACCAAGCTAAAGTCATCCAAAGTGAGCTATGTGAATTGATGTTCATGCATGTATTCTTGTTAAAATTTCATGCACACTCTAAGTTGCTTCATGCAGCAACCATGTGACCTTAATTTCATGTGTATAGTGCCTTCTTTTCCACTCCAAACCTTGCCGAGATGAGCCAAACCATTCCATATTTCATGTAGCTTCATGTACATGTTTCACGATAAGAAGAACGGTTGAAAATCACCACAAAAACTTTGCCTCCACGTTATTCCCACGTGACATCATATTAATTCCTCATTTATACCCTCTTTTTGCTAAGACACACAACCATATCACACCATAAACATGCCAAGCTCGTGTACCATTTTCACACTTCAATTTGTGTAAAATTCTCAAACAAAGTGGTTCCCTTAATGCATGCCCATTAAATGCTCCTAATCCATCATATAAAACTCAAAGGAAAACCCTAGAGAGGAGAGGGTTCATTCTGATTCAGAGAGAGCTTGAAACTACAAAAGTAACCCTTCATTTTCTCTCACTTCGAATTTCAAATCTCCTTGGAGTTTTTGCTCAGCGTTCGTTCTTTTCTTCATCACTGAACCATAAGAAAGCCATTAGAAGGCTTTGTTTGGATTCTAAGCAGCATTTAAAGGACCAACATAGTTGCTTCGTTAGGTAATTTTCTCTACCTCGAATCTCTCATATTAGGCACCTATTTAAGTTCATGTTGGTACATCTGAAGTCCTCTAGTGATGGAGGCAATGTTTGAATGTGGTTTGTCTTGATTTGATTTGTTTTCAGTTTATGACACAAAATTTCAAGCACCGATTTCATCTTGTTTTAGGCATCTTTTTTAAATTGCATGATTATATTCGTGTTCTATGTAAGTTCCTCTTCAAAATGGTGTGGTAGGTTTGCATTTTTATGGCATTTTACAGTCTTCTCCAGCGAGGCTGGCTGGAGAAGACAACTGGAGTAGGGTTCTGGTGTCCCATGTGTAAGCTGAGGTGCCTGATGATGTGTTGCTCTGACTTGGCATTTGACTCGTCCACGTGTGCGTTGAAAGGTGAGGTGGCACGCCACCTCCTTTAATGAAACATTGTGTTTAATTTTCTTTGTGTGTTTGCTTAATCATTTGGTCATGGGCTGGGCTATTTTCATATCCACACCCTCCAATTTGTGGCCCATGTGCACGCGTAGCATGAAATCAGTTCAAGACTTATTTGCTAGTGCACCCTCCACTCTTTTATTTCTTCTGTTTGTTTTATTATTCCACAAAAATACTTTTCTGTTTGTTTGATATCTTGAACTAATTTTCATAATTTTTATTTTATTTTAAAATTAATTTTCCTATTTTATTTATATTTATTTTGTGAAGTGGTTTTACATGTTTGTCCTTGGCTAGGGTTTATGTTCTTGATGTCTTGTGCTTGCATATTTGATCAAATATCTTGGTTTTGTTTTGACATGTCATTGATGAATGTTTGGATGCTGGTTTGGTGCTTTGGTGTGGAATTTTTGGTTGCTTCCTAATTGATTTTTAATAGTCATTGATGCATGCTTGATTCTTATGATATGCTTGCCTTGATGAGTTGATTTGATGATGCATTTATAAAATTCTTGTTTGGATCTTTTGTGCACTTTGTCTTGAAGGACATAACATGATACAGAGCCTCTTTTTGAATTTTGTTAGGTCATTTATCTGTTTTTGATTGATGCCTAATTGTGACTTGGTTTTGGATTGTATGTGCATGGGGTTTAACCTAGTTTGAATCCATTTTGCCTACTTGTGCTTGAGTGAAGTTTGAGATGATTTATTAAAGTGATAACATGCTGTCTTAACTTGGTTTAAGTTTTGGTTTCACTTTTATTTGATTATTTTTCAATTTATGGTTGAATTCTTAAGTTGATGGTGTGTTGAGCATGACACTTGTTTGTTTTTGACCTATTCTCTTAACCTTGTTCTCTTGTGTGATCCTTTGATCTTCATGACTGTTATGTGAATTAATTGACTTGTGTGAGATTCTGACCTACATGTCTTGATGTCCGTTTCATGATCATTTTTCTCCTTTTACTTATCATGACCATTTGCTCCTTTTGAAGTTGATAATTGAAAGATGTTTACCTAGTTGTTGATGTGTGATGCATAGTATTTCATTCTTGATCTTTTGAGCTTGATTTGAATTGAAATATTCATGTATGCTACTGCCCCACCTTATTTTTCATCTCATTTGACTTCATTTCCATTGGCTTGATGGTTGATAATACTTCTTGTTGGACTTTAAGTCATTTGTGTGTGTTTTGGTACTTTGTCTTGCCAATTTATTTTGACTTGCACTCCTTGAGTATGGTTTGACATGTATGCATCCTTGTTTCATTTTGACATGATGTTGATGTGTGCTTTATGTGATTGGGATTAATTCTTCTTTATGTTGTTTCTTTTCCTTCATCCCCTTCTTCTTTTTCTCTTGCCTTGAGACTTGCTTGAGTCTTGAGTTTTGTTTTCTTTGTAATTGCTGAGTATGTTGTTTACTTGTGTTTTTCACATGATCCCTTAGGATTCCTAGCCCCTCTGTTTAAGATGAAAGTAGGAGAAACATTAAGCTTTCAATCCTCTGCATGTCAACATTTAGGATAATCCCTTTTGACCTCAACTTTAGGTCCATCCCTTGTATGATAACATTAGATAGACCTCCCTTTTATCCTAACTTTAGGACCATTTTGTATGATAACATTAGGGTTTTTCAGTTTCCAATTAGTGTTTTATTTTTTATCTTCTCTTCTCATCTCAAACAATCTTAAGACACTTAATAAAGGATGATGAACATTGTGCACCACGAGCCTTAAGTACATGGGGAATGATGAGTGATGGGTTTCTTCTTACTTGTCTAGAGTGTTTAGTGTATGCCCTTTGGGCTATATGCGACGCATTCACTTTTATGTCATAGTCTTTAGTGTAACGTAAATCTCAAACCACTTCAACTCATTTCACTAAAAGTCTTAAACCAAATTCAAACCTTTTTATCCTTTGGGATTGTTATTCAAAGTCATTTTCAAAAAAAGTACGCTACTTTTCCGTTCTACCGCAAACAGGCATCGACCCTAACTGTTGGAATGGGAACTTAACGTCACTCATAAAAACATTTAACCAATCGGTGGTCTAGTTTACCCGAACTACGTTTGCTCTGATTTCTCATACCAGATGAGGATACGTAGGCATAAGACGACGATGTCTTGGTGAGCAACCTTCCCCCATCACCCATAGTTTTCCGAACTACGTTGACTCGGACTTTTCCATTCCAAGAGAGAATATGTAGGCATAGGGTGGCGGTGTCCTATCGAGTCTCTTTTTTGTTTCCCTCCCCCATTTAGCAGTAGTTTTTAGATAACGCACCCTTTGATTAGACATCAATCGTGGATCCCGTTGAGTACAACAGACGTGAGGGGTGCTCATACCTTCCATTTGTGTAACCGACTCCCGAACTCAAGATTTAGTTACGATGACCTTGTCTTCTCCGTTCTTTTAGGTTTTCTTTGATCGTTTCCTTTCCCTCTCTTTGGGATAAATAACATTCGGTGGCGACTCTTCTGTTTGTTTCCGCTGGCCCCTTTTGTTGCAGTGTGCGACACTATGCTGCTTATATCATCAATAAGATAAACACTCCTCTTCTTAACCACAAATCTCCCTACCAACTGAACACAAAATCCTTACCTGACATGAATCAAATCAAAGTTTTTTGATCCGTCTGTTATGCCTCAACTCTTTAAAGCAACATAACCAAACTTTCTTGCAAAGTAAGAAAATCCCTTTTTCTAGATTATTCTCTTGTGTTTAAATGATATGTCCACCTAGACCTCAACACCAAAGATATTTTTATCACTAGAAATATTACATTCTATGAACATATCCTTCCATACCACAACCCTTCACCAACTACTCCATATAATTGGGAGTATTTTATTGACTTATCCCACAAGTCAGCTCCATTTGCCAACCAAGTTCCACATACAATCCCTGTAATACTAATCAAACCATACCTACCATTATTGAAGACACCCCACCTTTTTCTAATGATCCACCAAATGATCATACCACTAATCACCCTCCCACAAGAACTTCATCTCGAGCCAAGTATCCACCACGACATCTTAAAGATTATGTTTGTGCCTCCTTTAATGATACACCTCACTAATCATCCGCATGTACTCCTTATGCTCTATATAATTTCATTTATCACTCTCAATTGTCTCCCTCTCATTATCACTATAATCTTTCCATCAACATTCACATTGAACCAACATTCATACCATGAGGCAAGTAAGTTTGAATGTTGGAAACAAGCCATGAAAGTTGAGTTGGAAGCTCTTGATAAAAATGGCACCTGGAAAATTGTTTATCTTCCACTCAACATTAAACCCATAGGTTGCCGATGGTTTTACAATATTGAACATAATTCAAATAGGAGCATTGAGAAATTCAAATTCAGGCTAGTTGTTAAGGGCTATAACCAGATTGAAGGCCTAGATTTTTCTGATACATTTTCACCTGTTCCCAAATTAACCAGAGTCAAACTTGTCATATCCCTTGCTTATATTTACTCTTAGAACTTACATTAGTTGAATGTTAATAATGCATTTCTCCATGGAGAATTGCATGAAGATGTTTACATGACAATCCGATCAGGAGTTACTACTTCTAAACCTAATAAGGTTTGCAAATTGATAAAGTCCTTATATGGTCTTAATTTGGTAAGTTGATAATGGTATGAAAAGTTAAATTCACTCATCATTGATCATGTTTATAAACAGGATAATTCTAATCACTCTCTTTTCATCAAATCAACTAAATCACATTTCATTATACTTCTAGTCTATGTTGATGATGTTATATTATCATGAAATTCACTTCATGAATTTACAGCTATCACATATGTCTTACACCTTGCCTTTAAAATCAAGGATCTAGGTACACTGATGTATTTCCTAAGACCGAAAGTTGCTCATTCAAAAAAAGGGCGTTTCACTATGCCAAAAGAAGTATTGTTTGGATCTTCTTGTTGACTCTAGTGTCTGTTGTTCCTAATAATTAGATGCATTATACAAAACAACGTGGAATGTACAAGATATTTTGGTGAAGAAAGGACACATGTGGGACATAATGTTTCAACATTGGTGCAACGTCTGGCCTTTTTCAGTAGGCCATGATTGTTGTTGTTATGAGTAAATGTTTTTTGTTGTGGTTCAATCAGATTTGTTGCTATCTTTTAGCAATGTGTTAATTAGATTTGTTGGTAGATTGAATAAGATCAAATCTAATTAGAGATTTAAATTTAAATTCAAATCAAATATTTTTGGTGGAGGCTTTTGAAAAATAAATCTTAACTGAATCTTCTAGAAATCTAAACGTGATCCCAAATCAAATGCCCATTGGAGAAAAGCGCAGAAGTTGCATTGCTATTTAAGGAGACTCAAACCTAATGCTTCAAGAGGGTGCAAGTATTGAAGATATTTGTGTTAGTGTTTATATTTTGAGTCTTTTGTTTGTGTTGTTATTTGTGCACCATTCTAGCGCCTGCATTCATATCCAAAGGCATAAAGTTTAGTTTGACAGTTGAGTTGTAATTCAAACAATCATATCATGTGTATTATATTAATCACTAGGGTTAGTAATTGAGATGAAATGAAATGGATCTCATATTTAGGAGAAGTCCTAAATAGAAATACACAGGTAGAATTAAAAAGAGGGGTATTGAACAAGAGTTGTTCAACAAATTGTATTTGAATCATCCTTTAAAGTTAAGTATAGAGCACTAGTTGCAGCCACTTGAAAGCTTCAATGTATCTTGTATCTTTTGTGTGATCTCCAAGTCACTTGTGTCAACCTTTGGTTTTCTATTGTGACAACCAGAGTGCTTTACACATTGCTACAAATTTCGTGTTCCATAAAAGAAAAAAAAATACGTTGAAATCGGTTGCCACATTGTAAGGGAAAAGTTTTAAGCTGAAATCATAAAACTTCTTAAATATCATCCAAAAGTTAACTTGCTGATTTCTTCAACAGGTCCCTTTTGCCACAACCATTCACTTTTCTCATGTCCAAGTTGAACTTGATCAACATCTATCAAGTGTCAACTTGAAGGGGGTTATCAACCAATAATAGAAAGTTAGTTGAAAGTTAGGTATATAGTTAAATAAGTTAGTTAGTTTACCCTACAAGTTTCTAATATATATATATATATATATATATATATATATATATATATATATATATATATATATATATATATATATATATATATATATATATTCAATGATAGACTACTTTCTTTTACTGATCTTTCGGTGTTCTCCATTGTTGAATTCTCTCATCATAATATTAATGATGCTGTAAATTTTAGTTGAACAATTAAATCAATGATAACAAGAACATATAGTTGAACAATTAAATCAATGATAACAAGAACATATATTCGTTGAGAGGGATTTTTTGGATATCACTTTTCTTTGATTAAACAATTGTTGTCACAATGAACGTCGTTGGGCAGAAATTCTAAGTTCTTTTTCAAAGTAAAATTTTAATTTTCAGATCATGTACATAGTTTGAGGTTCAAAAATGATCCTTGGACTTTCATGCTCAATATATGTATAACATATTGTGTTATTAATAGGAACATAGTTTCTATGCTTAATGTGATCAGTTGACAGACATCGGAGGATGATGGAACAAAACAATGAGATAATTTAAAGGGGCTGATTTCGGTTTTCATTTGAAAACATGGCCAATAAGGATGGGTCGAGGATGGATATTGGTGAACTAAGAATTTGTTGTGTTCTATGAAAAGGATCAAGCAAAATATTCCCTCCATAGAACTTGAAACCGCTAAGACATTCACCATACAAACCCCCATTGCCATCGGTCAACACCATCTCAGGCATCATAGAGATTCATCACCAACATTCTTGTTGAAGAGATATAAAAATGAAGAAGATGTTTTAAACATGAATTTTTTCACCCAAGGAATCAATTATTTCCTATCTGTAAGAATTGGTATATGTATACTACAGAAATGCATAATGACTTATTCAAGTCAAGGTATTTTTGTTTTCATAAGAGCAACAACCATAATACAGAGAAATGGATTCAGTTAAAGGATGTCATAGAAGATATATTCTAGCATGGAAAATTATCAAGGTTCAAGATCTATGACAAAGATAAGATAAGGGATAAGTGTCCTTCTAGAAAAAAGAGGGTTGAGATCTTTGTGTTGTTAAGAGGAGTCATTGAATAGCAGTTTTCATAAATGAAATAATACTTGTCACACTAGAATTCATAGGGAAAAAATTCTGTGTTTTTTATAGGCTAATATCAAAAAAATAGTATAAGGGGTACTTGATACCTTTACAATAGAAAACATCGGGAATATTACATCCACTTTAAACACTTGATAGGAGAAACAAACCACTCATAGAAATCACAAGAGGAGGCTAAACAAGAACCTGAAATAAAAAAGTCCATCTCAAGAGTGAAATTTAATAGAATTAAGAATATCCTCTAAATTAAAGACCCCTCCTCTAATAATAGAGTTATTTCTACCAATCCAAATGAACCAAACTGTTGTGACCCAAAAAATACACCCCATCTTCTTACCAATCTTCTGTCTCAACGTTCTAACGAATCTATGTAAGGAGTCTAAACAATTGGTATTGAGAATAATCTTAACACTCAACCACCTCTCTATATCCTTCCAAACTTTCACTGCAAGCTCATAGTTCATAAATAAGTACAATGTGCATTCTTCGTCACTACGACACAAACCACAATTCAAATCACTACCATTATGAATGATACCTCGCTTCACCAATTTGTCCTTCGTAGAAAGCCTGTCCAGAAAGAGTTTCCAGATGAAAATATGAACGTTTGATGGTATCCTAGAGTACCACAAATCCTTCAAAGCTACAGCAAACTCCTTTTCAATGCCATTTAACTGAAGCTCGTTATGCAACATATTATAACAAGAACTAACAGAAAATCCATAAGAGTCGTTCAAAACCCAATCGAACATATCAATCTCATTCGAAATGGATGCTAAGTCTTCTAGGATTGTGATCAACTCCTGCTGCTCCTAGTATAGATTGGAGCCGGAAAAAAGGGTAAAACCTTTCATTGATGAAATAGTACTTGTCAAACTAGAAATCATATGGCGAAAATTCTAAGTTCTTTTGCAAAGTAAAATTTTGATTTATAGATCATGTAAATAGTTTTAGATTCAAAAATGAAACTTGATTTTCATGTTCAATATATGTATAACATGTTGTGTTAGTGACAATAACACTGTGTGTTATGTTTTTTGGAACATGTTTAGTTCTACATCTACGATCCTTATGTTTAGAAGAAAAAAGATATAAAGAACAATTTTGTACACTAATAGTTCCATTAAGTGTAAAAAAATTTAAAGATAAGGAAAGAAGATTCTAGACTCTAGACTAAGGGCAGAATCCTTGTTGTAGAAGTTATTATTAAGGGTTTTCGAGGTGGTGGTTGAGTTCTCATTCATCTCAACTTTGAACCTTGATTCGCTCAAAATCTTTTACACTTCCTTTTCCCACTGTATTTAAACACCTTACCCACTACTCACTCCTCATAACCTCTCTTTTCTTTTCAAACCTTCTCTAAAAAATTCTTATTTTCTCTTTCAACTTAGCCATCCATAAACCACAGAGATGTCTTCAAGAACTTTCATTGATGACGAAAACCTCTTGTTAACCCAAAATGAAAAGTTTGTTGTCTCTGTAGAATTGAAGGAACAAGGGTTTGTTCTTCAAAGAACTGTCTCTTTTCAACAGTGGGAAAACTACTTTGACATGCTCTATGGACCTATTTACCCTGTTCTCATTAAAGAATTCTAGGTAAATGCATCTGTTAAGCAATTTAACCACAATTCTTTTGAAATCTAATCAGATGTCTTTGGGTTCCTAATCATCATTACTCCACCACTTATTGCTAAAGCAATAAAGTGTGAAGATAATGGCGTTT
Organism: Lathyrus sativus; assembly: GCA_963859935.3. NCBI lineage: Eukaryota > Viridiplantae > Streptophyta > Magnoliopsida > Fabales > Fabaceae > Lathyrus > Lathyrus sativus. The sequence continues at coordinate 17,743,475 of OZ012736.1, forward strand.
GCGTGGAGAAGTTCAAAAGCAAAAGCTCGTTTATCTCCAACATTCTTCAACGTATTTATGCCAACCATGAAAAAATTGCAAGTGCCTCTACTCTCACTCCCATGGTAAAAATCTACATAAATTGCTGGTGACAAATTTCCTTCCAAGAGAAAAGGATCTAGACTTACTCACTTTTAATGATAAGCATCTCTTGTACTTCCTACTAACAAGGGTTAAAGTTATTCTACCTCTCACCATCTTCAACTTTTCGAAGTTAAAGGTCATGGCCTCTCGAGATGAAATGTATTTTTTCATTCCTTATGGATGAGTTCTCTTAGAACTTTTCTCTCGGGAAGGAATAATAAGAAGGTGCAAAAAGCTGGCATGACTAATGCTCTTGTAACCTATTGGGGCTTGAAGCTTGATGGTGTTGAAAGCGTTGATGGTCAAAGGTAGAAGTCCAGAAAAATTGCCTCTAAAGTTGGACCGTCTTCTCATTAGTTTTTTCCTTCTGGTCACCACCAGTCTCTCTTATGAACTATCTTTTCTCATATATTTTTATCCTTTTTAGTTCAATGTCGTGTAACTTTAATTGTTTAATGGAGTGTTTCTTTTCCTTTTCAATTAATATTATTATTCTTCAAGTTTATTTTTTATTGATGACAAAGGGGGAGAACCGGATAACCAGATCTGATTTTGATTCATTTTTATCCAATGATAAATCCAAAACATTTAACAATTTTGTTGAATAATTTTTGAGAGTATTGTGCTTATTTAATTTTATTTAGTGCTAAATTCATGGGGAGCTTGCAAACCTTGCTCTTTGTACTTAAGCTATGAAAGTTTTGAAGGTCTAAAACTCAGGGGGAGCTTACAAACCTAACTCTGATTTTTAGTTGATTTTTTACTAAGTAAAAATTATTCATCAAAATACTAGTATTTGTCATCATAAAAAATGAGAAGATTATTGGGACAAGTTTGGTCCTACATCTACAATTCATAAGTTTTTATGATAAAAAAAGTATAAAGAACAATTTTGTACACTAATAGTTTTTTTAAGTGTGCAGAATCTTAAAGATAAGGAAACAAATTTTGGACTATGGACAAAGCAGACTCTGGACAAAGCAGACTTTGGATAGAGCAGAATCTATAAGTCATTGACAATTAGTATTTAAGTTTGTAATCACTTTGATTAGTGGACTAAGTTTTTGTGAGAAGGCGAAATCACTCTAACAAATGGATTGGACTAACTTATTTAACACTGAACTAGTATAAAAATCTTGTGTATTTCTATCATCGTTGTTCTCACCATTTGTTTGTGAAAATTTTGTCAGATCTGAAATCCAATTCAAACTCCTCTTTCTTGTGTTTCTTGAACCTCCAATGCTTAATTTAATTAGATGGACATGCACCAGAAGAAAATTAAAAAAAAAAAAAGAAAAAGAAACTAAGAGAGTTGGAATGGGATGATGTTGCTCTTCAGATGCAACCATGTTCAGGAAGGTAAGGTTAGGTATGGATATGGGTAAAGGAAGAATTCTTGATATCCTTGAAAAGTAGTAACGTAAGTTTCACTCTTTCGTAGGACCTAAAATAAATGAGACACATATCTCATTTTCGAACACCATTAAGGCATTCGCTCTCTGAACCTCATTGCCATCGATCGATGCCATAGTAGGCATCATAAATATTCATCCCCAAGGTTTTCATCCAAGAGATATGAAGATGAATAAGACACTTCAAACATGAATACACTCGCCAAAATAATCAATTATTATCATATTAGTTATGAACTTCAATACCCCGTATGAATGATGACATGTGATAGATCTTAATGATCATATCTATCTTGTAACTTTCCTCCTTAATTTCCATGGAACAAGCGGGTTGGAGAAGTGAAAATTATATACCCTCACTCTAAAAGGTTTGAGAGAAAAATCCATTTATTTGTGGAATGATTCAATCCACTACATTACAACCCATTTCACCACATCTCTAAAGTACTCAAAATAAGCAGAAAGCTTAGGGTTAATTAGACATGAAAAGGACGAACCCATAAGATCTTATATATAGATATTCAATAGTGAGTTTTTCTTGATGAAAGGCGTCAATGACAAAAATATAGAAATATTTGTTAGGCATGGGGCTTTTGTTGGTGTAAGCCCTAGAGGTCATTACTTTTGATACTTGTATCGAATTATTTATTAATAATAAAAGGTACTTCTTTATTATGTTTATTTTTTCAGAATAATAAAGTCCCTAGAATAGTTAGCTCTTTTAATGAAATATTAAGTGTGACTTAATCATGAGATCCCGTTAAACATAAGGATAATATTCTTAAAGTATCCGTAGTCGAGCTTTACTGTGAAGTGAGATAACCTTAAAGCATTAAGACTATTATGTAAATAGAATGATGATCACATCTCATGGATCATGGATAAGGAGTTATTAAGTCTTAATATAGATATGAATATTATGAGTAATATTTATACTGGATTGAACCATTATGAGAGTACTACATAGAATGTTATGCAAAGTGTCATAAGTTACTCTCATGGTGATAGTGGTGTATACCATCTTTCGACCTGAAACTACTATGGGCTCTAGATGTAGAGTCGAGTACTTTATTACTGATTTAACATTGTTCGTAACTGGATGACCATAAAGACAGTTGATGGGTACTCCACAAAGCATGCTGAGGGACATGAGTGACCTAGATGGAATTTTCTCATCATATATAACAGGATAAATGTCTAAGAGTCTTTGTTTGATCACATGACATTTTCGTGACTTGGGTAGCAATGATGTATTGCTAGATACCGCTCACTGTTTATTATATTAAATATATGATTTAATATAATTGTAAACATCACGAGAACCTACAGGGTCACACACATAAGGACAGATTGATGAGATAGAATAAATAAGGAACATTGTAAGATACGGTGTACTTGAGAGAATTATGGAACACCGTAAGGTACGATGTACTTAAGTGAAATAGGAAACATCGTACAATATAATAATAAAAATTATTATTATTATTATTATTATTATTATTATTATTATTATTATTATTATTATAGTTATTATCATATAATAATAAAATATGTTTATTATAATAATAGTTATTATAATATAATAATAATAAAATATATTTATTATAATAATGGTTATAATAATAATAATAATAATAATAATATTATTATTATTATTATTATTATTATTATTATTATTATTATTATTATTATTATTATTATTATTATTATTATTATTATATGGTGCACTTAAGTTGGACTTTTTAGCTTGCGACCCACACAAGTAGTTCTATAAATACAACCCTTGCGTAGACGTTTTAGAACTTGATAAAATTCAGTTAGTGAAACCCTGGGAGTATTTCTCTCTTTCTCTCTCTCTCACTAAAAGTTTTCATTCGTAGCAGGTAGCACTGAGATTGAATGGACTGAGTAGTGATGTTGTTCTTCATTCAACGCTCGTGATCATTCATCCGGATCTGCATCAAAATTGTTAATCACCACAAGAGGTAACTGTTTTTATCACTGATCATGCTCATTCATAAGGATCAATATATGAAATTTTTTAATTTCCACTACGTTTTTGGATCGCGATTTCCCTTCAGTGGTATCAGAGTCACTTACTAAACCATGAATCTAGTAGATGTTTATTTTCTGTACGTTCTGATTTAATTCGTTTAAAATACAAAATAAATTAAATAATAAAGAAAATTCATTTTTGGCATCATGTTGTGTATGATTTGGATGATTTGATGTTGACTATGCTTTAGAATCTGACTTTTGTATGGTGAAGCAGCGATACGTCGATCATCCATAAGTTACACAAAAGCGATTGATCAATTTCATATAAGATATGAATAATTCGGATGCAACAGCGGTATATTTGATATGCCTTTATTTTGTAGATTCAATTTGTGTGATGATTATAATTCATGTGATTGGTCAATGTTCTTTTGCTTCGGAATCTGACATTTGTATCGTGAAGCAATGTCATTTTGATCGATCGATTTGAATAATTGATCGTTACGATTTTGATAGTATGAATGAGTTGCATTAGAGTTTTTGACGGTACAAGAGTTGTGTTGTCAAGAGTTATTTTAAGGTTTATAAAATTTTATATTATAATAATTGTTATTATTATTATTATAAGTATTTAATTTTAATTTATAATTTAATAATAAGTATTGTTATTGTTATTACAAATTACATACACATGTTGCGGTAACAGTAACGAGATGTTGTCTATATCATACAATAAATATAATAAAAGGTATTATAACAATATTTGTATGTAATATGTAGTATGTATCATTGTGTATACAAAATGCCAGTTTCCTGTATCGAAATACTCATTCAAGGTTACCTCACGGTTACTGTGTATATATAGAATGAAATTTTTTCAAAAGAACATGATAAAGTATCATGTTATTATTTAATTAAATAATAATAAATTGTTATTATTATTTATTTTAAAATAATTTGGTATACGTTAATAACCGGACAGTAGAAACACCAATTAACTCATGATCAATCGATAAAGTTTAGTTTAATTTATTTAATTTACAGAATTTAAATTTATAATAATAATAATAATAATAATAATAATAATAATAATAATAATAATAATAATAATAATAATAATAATAATAATAATAATAATAATAATAAGTCTTCTTTTATTTTGTTTTGGTATTTTTTAAATACGGCATGCGTGTCATGTCTTTCTTTATACATTCTTTATGTAACTTCTTTTTCCATCTCACTCCCTCGTATGTAAAACGAGTATTATTTAATGTAATGTAATGAAGAAAAGAAGAAGACAATATCAAAGGAGGACAACCATGGAGGTCTAACTTGGAGAAGTATATATCGTTATTAGGTTTAGCTTACGTTCTCTCATTGGCTTGAGAGAACAATTGCGCTAGGGGCCATAAATGTTTCATATTATATATGTATGTTGATGCATGTGAGAGACGATTTATATGATAAATAAGCCGGTGAGATCAAACTAATTGAAAATTCTTTGATAATTGAATATTAAGTTTATGTTTTCCAAGTTTTAGAACTCATCAAGACTAGTATCGAATAATGTAGGTTTAGCCTAACGCGAGGTGCATGTTCTATATTGGTAAGGTGCAATGGGATAAATGTAATATCCAATTTCTAAAATAATGGGTCAAACTTAACTAAACAAATTATAATAAGATTATATACGTTTAGAAGCAAGAGTTGGGAATGATCCATATGATGGATTAGAATAAGGAGTTATTCACCCAATTAAAAATATTCGAGAATTGTATTAGATACAATTGGAAGGAGTTCCTAACTAAATAACTGAGTTTTGTGTAATCAGCCTAACACTGACTTAAAATAAAGTGAAATATGAATCTCGATCCACTAGAAAATCTCCCAACGGGATTTTCCGTATCAAATGGTGAGGGTCATTTGGTTTGAGTAAAATAGTGGGAGCATATTTAATTAAAGACCTAATTGAATATGTTTTAATGATACTAATATCTTCACAATCTTTTATGTAGATTACCATGACAAAAAAACACCTCTAATAACATTTTGTGATCAATCCCTAATATAGAAAATTGTTTGGGACAAATTTTCTGGATTGACACCGAAACTTGTGGATTGTCCTCAAACATAATAAAAGGCCCACGAAGCAGGGTGGTAAAGCGAAAGGCAAGGAAGTTTTCATACCCAAACCTACTGCTCATGCTTTGAAACCTAGGAGAGGTATAACAAAGGCGGACATTTGCTTCTGTTGCGGTAAGACTAGACACTGAAAAAGAAACTGCCCAAAGTACCTGAAAGATAAGAAGAATGGAGTGGAGACTTCAACTTCAGGTATTAGATACTAGATATGGTTCTCACATTTGCACTAATGTATATGGGCTAAAAAGAAGTAGAGATTTGGCAAAAGGTGAAGTTAACCTACGAGTTGTAAATGGAGTAAAGGTTGTTGCTTTAGCTGTAGGAACTTATGTATTAACTTTACTTAGTGGTTTAATAATTCAGTTAGAGAACTGTTATTATGTACCTGCAATTAGCTGGAATATTATTTCCATTTCTTGTTGGGACAAGTTTAGTTTTTCATTCATAATAAAGAACAAGTGTTGCTCCATTTATTTGAATTATATATTCTATGCTACTGCGTAAATGAATAATGGATTGTATGTCCTTGATCTTGAAATGCCAATTTATAACATTAATACTAAAAGGATGAAACCTAACAAGTTAAATCCAAGTTACTTTTGGCATTGTCGCTTAACCATATAAATGAGAGACACATCTTCAAACTCCATAAAGTTGGACTCTTGGACTCTTTTGATTACGAATCATATGATACATGCAGATCTTTTTTAATTGAAAAGATGACAAAGTACACATTCATAGGAAAAGGTGAAAGGGCTAATGATCTTTTGGCCCTCATACATACTGATGTATATGGACCACTGAACATAGCAGCCAGAGAAGGTTTTCAATACTTTATCACATTTACTGATGATTTCAGTAGATATGGCTATGTGTATTTAATGAAACACAAATTTGAATCCTTTGAAAAGCTCAAGGAGTTTGAGAATGAAGTACAAAACCAACTAGGTAAGAATATTAAAACTCTTCGATCAGATCGAGGCGGTGAATATTTAAGCCTAGAGTTTGATGACCATCTCAAAGAGTGTGGGATTCTATCTCAACTCACTCTTCTTGGAACACCACAATGGAATGGTGTATCTAAGAGAAGAAATCGAACCTTGTTAGACATGGTTCATTCCATGATGAGTCACGCCGATATTCCAAACTCCTTTTGGGGACATGCACTACTGACAACAGCTTACACACTTAACCATGTTCCATCCAAAAAGGTTGAGAAGACACCATATGAGATATGGAGTGGTCAGTAACCACATATGTATTACATGAAGATTTAGGATTGTGAAGTTTATGTGAAATGATAAATTTCAACTAAGCTTGAGCCTAAATCTGATAAATACTTATTTGTGAGGTGTCATAAATAAACAAGAGGGTATTAATTCTACAACCCTTTTGAGAAAAAAGTGATTGTCGCTCGAACTGGGGTTTTCTTGGAAAAGGACTTTATTTCCAAAGGAATCAGTGGGAGAAAAGTAGAGCTTGAAGAAATTCAAGAATCACAAAGTGTTGATACACCTATGGAGGAATTAAAGCAGGAATCACAAGTAGTTGTGGAAGAGCAACATGCTCAAGTAGAACAAGACTAGCATAGGTCAAGCAAGATACGTCACCAACCATAGAGATATGGATATCTCGTAACTGATCAAGGTGATGTATTACTCATGGATCAAGATGAGCCTGTAACCTATCAAAAGGCCATAACTGGTCCTGAGTCTGAGAAGTGGCTAGAAGCCATGAAATCTAAAATGGATTCCATGTATACAAACCAGGTTTGGACCTTGGTAGAGCCTCCTGTAGGAGTTAATCCTATAGGATGCAAGTGGGTCTTCAAATAGAAAACTGACATGGATGGTAAGTTACATACCTATAAGGCAAAACTGGTTGCTAAATGGTATAAAAAATTCATGGGGTAGACTATGATGAAACCTTTTCACCAGTTGCAATGCTTAAATCTATTTGGATTTTACTTGTTATCGCTGCATGTCATGATTATGGAATACGGCAGATGGATGTCAAGACAACTTTCCTTAATGGGAATCTTCTTGAGGACATGTACATAACACAACCTGAAGGATTTGACATACCAGAAGAAGCCCAAAAGATATGCAAGCTATAGCGATCAATTTATGGATTGAAGCAAGCTTCCAGAAGCTGGAATCTTCATTTTGATGAAACTGTAAAACAATATGGATTCATAAAGAATGAAGATGAGACTTGTATCTACAAGAAGGTTAGTAGGAGCATGATCATCTTCTTGGTATTATATGTAGATGACATATTAATCATTAGAAACGATATCCCTACCTTGAAACAAGTGAAAACTTGGTTAAGGAACTGTTTTTCTATGAAAGACCTTGGTGAAGCAGTCTATATATTAGGAATCAGGATCTATAGAGATAGATCATAAAAACTGCTTGGCCTAAGTCAGACTACATACATAGACAAAGTGTTGAGACACTTTAATATGCATGATTCCAAGAAAGGATTCATACCTATGCAACATGGAATGTGTCTATCAAAAACACAATTCCCTTCAACTAAGGAAGAAAAGGATCACATGAATAAGATTCCATATGCATCTGCAATAGGATGTATCATGTATGCCATGTTATGTACTCGACCAGATGTCTCGTATGCTTTAAGTGCAACGAGTAGGTACCAATTTGATTTCGGTGATGCTCATTAGATAGCTGTCAAGAATATCCTTAAGTACTTGAGAAGGACTAAGGACTCATTCTTGCTATATGTAGGTCAGGAAGCGCTTGATGTAATTGGATACAACGATTCTAGCTTCTAGATAGATAAGCATGACTCCAGATTCCAATCTGGTTATGTGTTCTGCTTAAATGGTAGCGTTATGAGTTGGAAAAGTTCAAAGCAAGAAACAGTTGATGATTCTACAACCAAGGTCGAGTACATTGCTGCCTTAAATGAAGCAAAGGAAGCTGTTTGGATCAAGAAGTTCATTAGTGAACTTGGCATAATCCCTAGCATTGTGGATCTCATTGATCTCTATTGTGATAACAATGGTGCTATAGCACAAGTTAAGAAGCCTAGATCTCACCAACGATCCAAACATATACTTAGGCGTTATCACCTCATGCAAGAGATAATCGATTGGGGAGATGTGAAGATATACAGAGTACCTACATTTGACAATATAGTTGACCCACTAACAAAGCCTCTTACACAACAAAAGCATGATGGGCATACTAGATTTATGGGTATTAAGGGTATGCCTGATTGGCTCTAGTGCTAGTGGGAGATTGTTGGTGTAAGCCCTAGAGGCCATTACTTTTGGTACTTGTATCGAATTATTTATTAATAATAAAAGGTATTTCTTTATCATATTTTTTTTCCAGAATAATATAGTCCCTAGAATAGCTAGTTTGTTTAATACTATATTAAGTATGACTTAATCATGAGATCTCATTCAACATAAGGACATTACTCTTAAGGTATTTGTAGTCGAGCTTTACTCTGAAGTGGGATAACGTTAAAGCATTAAGACTATTATGTAGGTAGACTGATGATCATATCTCGTGGATCATGGATAAGGAGTTATCAAGTATTAACATAGGTACACATATTAGAAGTAATATTTATATTGGATTGACCCGCTATGAGAGTACTGCATAGAATATTATGCAAAGTGTCATAAGTTACTCTCATGGTGATAGTGGGGTATACCACTCTTCAACCTGAAACCACTATGGACCCTAGATGCAAAGTCGAGTACTTTATTACTGATTTAACATTGTCCATAACTGGATGACCATAAAGACAATTGATGGGTACTCCACAAAGCATGTTGAAGGACATGAGCGACCTAGATGGAATATGCTCATCCTGCATAACAAGATAAATGCCTAAGGGCCCAATATTGAATTGGACAAGGATGACACAGTATATGCCTTGTGTTCAATATAGACATAAGGGCAAAAGGGTAATTGTACACACATGTACTATCACAAAAGGTTTTGTTAGATCACATGACATTTTCGTTACTTGGGTAGCAGTGATGTGTTGTTAGATACCACTCATTGTTTATTATATTAAATATATGATTTAATATAATTGTCAACGTTATGAGAACCTATAGGGTCACACACTTAAGGATAGATTTCTGAGAGATGAATAAATAAGGAACACTGTAAGATACGGTGTATTTGAGAGAATTATGGAACACCGTAAGGTACAGTGTACTTATGTGAAATATGGAACGTCGTAATATAATAATAAGAGTTATTATTCTTATTATTATTATTATTATTATTATTATTATTATTATTATTATTATATAATGATAAGATAAAATAACCTTTTTCGTCCCATAACTTTAGCTCAGAGTCTAGTTTGGTCCCTTAACTTTAAAAAGTGGCAAGTTTGTCCTCTAACTTTTAAAATGGTATCACGTTTATCCTTTTGTCTGTTGCTGTTAGTCAAAGTTTGAAAATAATTGCCACGTTTCTCCAGGTGGACTTGATGTTGTAGACGTGGATATAAAATGTCTTAAAACAAACCCCCTTTGAACTGGCTTTCCATTACCCAGAAGATAAGAGGATTGATTGTAGGGGTAAACTCAGCGAAGCATTGAAGATGATTCAAGGATTGTTCCAGACGTGAAGGATTGAAGACGCGAAGGATTGAAGACGATTCAAGGAGACACTATCAAAAGGTTAGTTCATTTCTCTCTGATTTAGGGTTTACGAATCTCATAGGGAAATATCTACTAGAGGTTCAGATTTAGGATTTATGTAAATTTTTTAGTGTAAACTCTAATTATTTAGATAATATGATTAGGTATTATGGATGAATACATAACTCTCAAAATTCATCATAGTGGTGAGTTCACCGATGAAGGTCGTAGTGTATACGAGAATGGAGTAGTAGATGATTTGAGAGTAGATATATACAAATGGAGTTATTTTGAACTAGTTGGTTTATTGAAAGACTTGGGTTATAGGGAGTTTGAAACAATATATTACAAGGACCCTCAATTTGGGATGAATGCAATTGTTGATGACAATGGTGCTTTAGAAATTACAGATCTTTATAGGGTGTACCAAAATGTTGATATTTATATTGAACACACCTTGTATCAACCTGACTACTGTGGTGTTATTGTTGATGAAGTTAACGAGGGCCCTGCTAAAATTATAGATAAGGTGGAGGAGTTACTTAGTCAACTGCATGATGAAGTTATGGGAGTTGAACAAACCACTGTTGTGATGGAGGAAGGTGATGTTAGAGTTGATCAAGCCATTGTTGTGTTGGAGGAAGGTAATGTTGGAGTTGATCAAGTGAATCTTGCAGTGGATGAACATATTGTTGGAGTTAAGGAAATTAATGTTGGAGTTAAACAAGGTAAACCTGCAGGGGAAGAATGTAATTTTGGAGCTGAAAAAGGTAAACCTGCAGTGGATGATGACTTAAGTTTATCTTCTGATGATAGTGAAGATGAGGACTACAATTATGATAGTGCACATGAAGTGGATTTTGAGGATGAGTCTGATGGGTATGATGAGATTGAGGAGGATGAACTTGATACCCTAATTGGTCATGAAAATGATGGTAATGGAGAAGTCCAAGAACTTAATGATAAGTCTTTAGAAGATAAAGGGAGTGACAATGACAGTGAGGACATGCAAAATGGTTGTGACAGTTGTCGCTACTGCGAAAATCGGCGCTGGCTGAACAGAAGAGTCGCCACCGTGCGTTATTTATCCCAACAGAGGGAAAGGAAACGCTCGAAGTAAACCTACCGCAAAGACAGGAAAGGAATGGTCATCGCAACCAAATCCTGGATTCGGGAGTCAGTTACGTAAGGGGAAGGTATTAGCACCCCTCACGTCCGTCGTACTCGACGGGATCCACGCTTGCTTGGTTTGTCTAAAGGATGCAAAACAATCTATCTACGGCTGCTAAATCTAAACGGGAAGGAGCTGACTCGCTAGAGCGTCGTGCCCTATGCCTACGTATTCTCAAGAGAGAAAGTTAGAGTCATCGTAGTTCGGGAAACTATAGGGAATTGGATCGCCAAGACTTCGCGTCTTGTGCCTACGTACTTCCACACAGCATGGAAGATCAGAGCTTACGTAGTTCAGGCTAACTACGGCTAGACAGGGTGTTCTCACACAGGAGTGAGAGATTTAAGTTGTTTTAAAGGTACGGGAACCTACGGGAACTAAAACTACGGTCTGGTCTCAAACGCGCAAGGGCAAGAGAAAGGGAATCAATCAGTCGTCAGCGGGAAAGTCACAATCGCACAGCAGCGAGAGAACAGATAGGTTAGTTGTTAGCGTGCTCTCTAGGATATCGCATCCTATGCCTACATATTCTCATGAGATATGAGAAATCAGAGCAGCTGTAGTTCAGCCTACTACAGCTAAAACCTGGAAAAAAGGGAAAAGGGAAAAAGGGAGCTCGCTAGGATACGGCATCCTATGCCTACGTACTCTCGTCGGGCACGAGAGATCAGAGATAACGTAGTTCGGAGGGAAAACGAGTCTCGATTGCACGGGGCAAGAGAGAGGAAACAGGGATTCGCTCGCACGGGGCGAGAACAAAGAGGAAGCAGGCCTACGCCTAAACGGGAAGGAACTCGGGACACGCACGCAAGAACCTAAGAAGAAACTCCTCAGCTGGCACTTCCTTTGTATTTAATGATGCAGCCCACAACACTCGCTGGTTGCCTGAAGATTTGAATACGACAATGATAATGAACGAAGCAGCTCCGGGGCTCCTGACGTACGCGCAAGCTCCATTCCAATCTTCTCCTCTCTGGATCTTGATGTTGACGCTCGAATCAAGAACAATGTAACGCTTAGACTGTCATGGTTAGATTTATACGAGAAATCGAACTCTAAGAGGTAGCGTATTGATATCCGTGTCAAAGACAAGATAGAGAAATGATATCGAAAATCATTCTCCAATTGAATCGTGTCACACGGCCAGCCAGAAATAAAATCGGGATAAAAGTCAGATGGAAACGAAAATAAGAGAGACAATCCAAGGCGAGATGGAAATAAAATGCTACTCCTAAAATACGGCAATAAGTCTCTAACTGAAAATATTCTAAAGAAATATAAAGAAACTTGCATACTAAAATAGCATAGAAAATACTATAATATTCTATAAAAAAAAATATATGAAGAACTATATTAAATCTATATTATTCTAAAAGAAATTAGAATTAAAACCCATAATATTGCATTTAATATTTCCAAGAAAAATAAAGAAAAATATAAAAGAAAATAAAATGCAGCAGGGGGTTTATTAGTATTTGAGGGAGCAGGCAGAAAAAAACAAGGTGAGAGTTGGGCCCAGCCCAACAAATGGTCACAAAGAAAACAGGGAAGGGGGTGCGAAAAGAAACACGGGGGGTGTGAGCTAGCAAAAGGTAAGTTGGGCTTAGGCCAACGTCACAAAAAAAAGGAAAAAACGGACATGGGGGCAATAAACAAAAACGGAGGGGTGTTGCCAAAATTCGGTGGGCTTAGAGGCCCAATGCCCACCTCCAGCCTCATTGTAACACGGTGAACTGACTTTAAACAATGTTGCGGATAGCAAGAGTCGCCACCGACTTTTATTTTATCCATAAGGAAAGGTTATAAAAGAACAGGAAAGACCTTAGAGAATATTTTGGGTCCGGGGGGTAGGTTATGAAAAGGGAAGGTGTTAGCACCCTTTTCATCCATGGTTATCCATGGGCTCTTAGGTACTTAAGCTCACTTTTGAATTGTTTTGAAATTGTAGTGTGTGAATAGAAAATTTTCAGAATAGTTAATAAATAATCCATGTAAGGATGTGTTAAGAACTTGTTTGAAAACTTGTTGAAAATTTGTTTAAGTGCGAAACAGTTTTGAAGTGAGCAAGCACCTAGGAGTAACCTACCCTAATGTTTAAAGGTCCTTCTTATTCTTCATTCTTTCCTTTAGTAAGACTATCCCTACTATAATGGAGTAGGTAGTCCTTACTTTGGATGTTAAGGGGTATGTGAGGGACAATTTGACTTTGAAGGCCATTGTGGGATGTAATAAGCACATATAAGGGACCATCATCATTTTTCGAAGGGGACTTGATTCGTAAAGGCAACCATAAGGGACTTTGATGATTTTTTTATTTGAGGGACTTGCTTTATACACCCCACTTAACCATTATTCGTAGGCAACTTGAGGGATATCCTTAGGAAGTGAGACGGCGATTAAAATCGACTTACGTGTGTGACGTGTTTATTTTAATTATCTTTATTTAAAAGTGATCTAAATTTATTTTAATATTACATACATGTTGTTACACTCCCTAATTACTAACCATAATAATAATTAAATAATTAAACAACTTTACATCCAAGAAACAATTACAAAATAATAAGCAAAATAATTAAATAGCAAAGATAAATAAAATATAAATAAGCAATAATAAATAATAAAGGGGGTTAATTCTAAGTTTACTCGGCAAGACATCGCATCTTGTGCCTACGTATCCTTACGGGAGTGGAATCAGAGTAATCGTAGTTCCCCTCAATAGGGAGGTTAGAAACTTCTTGACTGTGGTCAAGGTCTCAAGGGGAATAAACGCATCTTAAGGACACGCTTACGTGGAATGTAGAAACTCCAAATCTCTACGTTGAAATGTTAAGTTGTAATTAGGGTTAAATTAGGGATTCCACGGCGGGAAACCCTAAAATGAGCGCGGCGGCTCTTTGACCTAATGCTAAGGGTAAAATTGTAATTTTGCCTGCGGCGAGGCATTTGTGAAAATTAGGGTTTGTAGTTTGTAGTTTTGAGGATTTGAAATTGAATGTGTGAAGTTTTACGGACTATTGGCGCGGCGGCCAAACGGTTAGACCTAACCTTCGGATGTGTGCAATGTGACAGAAATAATAGTAAACGCGTGAGATAATTGAATCATGCAAACAGAGAGATAATGTCATAATTTAAACCATGCAAGCAGAAATTTAAAGGCAGAATTTAAAGAGCGATTGTTAAGTTCGCGAGGTTACATGAGAGGAGCAGATACAATATGATAATGAAATTTGAATTGAACAATAATAAAATAAAATAAATAACGGTTCTAGTTATTATTTAAAAAAAAAGATTTTAGTTATTATTTTAAATTTATCTAAAAAAAAGTTTTTCTTAAAAATAATAGGTTTTCATATTAATTTGGAAAAGATGTTAATGTTATTTATTTTAAAAAAACAGATTTTTATATTATAACAAATTTTAATAAATTAATGATAACAATAATAATAATAATGGTAATAATAATGATAATAATGATAATAATAATAAATAATGATAATAATAATGATAATAATAATAATAATAATAATAATAATAATAATAATAATAATAATAATAATAATAATAAAGCAATAATGAATTTTAAATGTGCCAAATAACCCAACAATGTTGCTAACGCAGAAATGCGCTCATCGCAACCAGATCTAAATCGGACGAAACAAAATTTATCGCAAAGAAAAAGAAATTAAGCAAAAAATAGTATTATTGCTCACACAAAAATGCGATCATCGCAACCAGATCGAACTAACACAAATGTCACGCGTCATGCACACAAATGTGCAAACATCGTATCGACATAATTCGATCAAAAATCTTATATATATAAACTCTAACAATTTAAAAATTATATATATATAAACGTAACAGTAATAGATAAAGAAAAAGAAATAACGGTAATAGATGAAGAAAAAGAAATAACGGTAAAAGATGAAGAAAAAGAAACAACAGTAATAGATGAAGGAAAAGAAATAACGGTAAACGATGAAGAAAAAGAAACAATAGTAATGGATGAAGGAGAAAACTAAATAACGGCAAACGGCAATCACTCCTCTTAGGTTTTTTTCATTCTCTCCTCCTTTTTCCAACAAGGCAACACATGTATATATAGGGAACAAATTAGGGTTAACACCAAATTGTCAATAATGTCCCTAAAGCCCATTTTAAAGCCCAAACTAAATAATTAGTTAAGAAAAAATAAAATTTAAATAATTTAAAATAATTAAAATAGACTTAAAATAAAAACTAATAATCCTATTGATTCCTAAAATAAAAAAGAACAAAATTTTTTTCAATATTTTTTATTTTATGATTTTTTGGATATTTTTATGAATAATTTAGAAAAAAGTGAAAAAAAAAATAATATTTTAAAAAATGATTTAATTAAAATACGAAAATAATAATTAAATAATAATAAAAAACTATTTTTGTTATTTTTTTAATGAAAGATAGAAAAATTTAGAGTAAAAATAATAAAAAACAAAAAAATGACAAAGGTGAGATTCGAACTCTCAACCTCTCACACTCATAACTCCTTACACATGTCCTCCTGCCAATTGTGCCATTTTTACTTTTTAGAAAAAAAATGCATGCCATATGATATTTACCTGCAAAAAGTCAAACGACTACACAAATTTGTTAGTAATTGATTAAATGCAATGAAATGCGATGACAAATCTTAGGGCAAAATTTGGGGTATTACAGTTATTATGATAATATTTCTCACCCAACCTCTCTTTGATGTTGGCAAAAAAATCATGAAGTTTGACTTTGGTTTGACCACAGTTGACCTCAGTTTGACCTTTTAACTGCATTGACTGCTTTTGACTTATCTGATCATCTGACTGAGCAAACTTTTGAGAAAAGTCTTGAAACTTGACATGGGGGTTCTTATACACATATAAGATGTTATGAAGCTCACTTGAAGTCTTGGAAGTCCATTTAGCCTGATTAAAGTCAAAACCCTAGTTTTGGATGCACTGCTTAGGAGGTGCATTGTCTGAGGGAATTGTCAACTCTTCTGACCAATTGTGAATTTTGTGAACCTTGTGAACCTTCTTGGAACACAAAGTCTTGTATTGTGAGGGCAAATTTTGGGGTGCAACAGCTGCCCCTGTTCAATTTTCTGAAACCTGAGGGGTTAGATTGGTATATTTGCCAGTCGTAACCTGAAAGGTTGAAGGGGATTGAACACAAAAGCCCAAAAATTTGCACTCACCAGTGCATGGAGTGATATTGATGGTTGGTTGAACATGATTGAGTGGGCTTAAAGATGCCACTAGGGGAAAGTTCTTCAGTAGTATAATGAGAACTGTCAGGAGTCTGGAGTAATACTGATGTAACAGCATGTCTTCATGAGGATAGAGTAATCAATAATGATAACCCTAAAGCAGTCTTGAAGTGATAAATCTGACCTCAGGAGGATAGAGCAATCAATAGCTCTAAAGCAGTCTTGAAGTAATAATGGCTTCAGGAGGATAGAGCAATCAACAGCTCTAAAGCAGACTTGAAATAATAATGTGATATGTCTTCAGGAGGATAGAGCAATCAATAGCTCTAAAGCAGTCTTGAAGTAATGATTTCAGGAGGATAGAGCAATGGATAGCTCTAAAGCAGTCTTGAAATAATAATGTAATTTCAGGAGGATAGAGCAATGGATAACTCTAAAGCAGTCTTGAAATAATTAGATGGCTTCAGGAGGATAGAGCAATGAATAGCTCTAAAGCAGTCTTGAAGTAGTAATATGACCTCATGAGGATAGAGCAATGAATAGCTCTAAAGCAGTCTTGAAGTAATAGGATGATTTCAGGAGGATAGAGCAATCAGTAGCTCTAAAGCAGTCTTGAAGTCATGAGAGGCTATCAGGAGGATAAAATAACCCTGAGGTTACAATAAAGCAGTCCCAAAGTAATAAGAAGCTCATCAGGAGGATAAAGTAACCCTGAGGTTACAATAAAGCAGTCCCAAAGATCATAAGATTGTTTGTTGGATAATTAACCTGAAAACAAGGTAGCATTCTGTATAACAACATTAGTTTATGCTTTATGTATGCATGTATGACATGATGCACTTAGGTAATGTACTATAGACATATATGTTATGGTATGATGTAAATGATGTATGTATGATATGACACTGCTGGAAGTGTCTGGATATCCTTGTATAACAACTGCTGGCCAAGGAAAATAAATCCCGATTCGTTGTTGAAGAATATATAACCCTCCGTCTGCTGGGGGTAACAAGGTACAGATAACCTCCCGTTGTTGGGGATAACAAGGTATAGATAACCTCCCGTTATTGGGGATAGTAGGGTATAGATAACCTTCGTTTTCGTTTGATAGTAGGATAAGTATAACATCCCGTCTTCGTTCATCGTGCCCTTATTGGAAAGTAATTTCCCGTATATCCGTATGAGGATAAAAGAGATGGATATAAATTCCAGGGGAGATTAGACTTTGTGAAAATGGATTAGTCCTACTGATGGTTTGTAACTGTCTTGTAAAGATGAACCGGCGAAGCTTCGTTGAAATCCTTCCCTCGTTCGTCCTTAGTAAATACTATTACTGCATTTTCATGCATTTCTGGTAAACATCAATCATATTAAAAGCATATATGCGTTTCTGGTAAACATCAATCATATTCAAAGGCATACATACATTCAAACACAACCAATGGACGTTTCGCTTATGTAAATAGGGTAAAAGTGAATCTGGATTCAAAAGATGGAATTTATTTATATCAAAAGTGACCCATACACGGGTAAGTTTGTACAAGGAGACATAAACCCTAGTAAGAGAATTTTGTCATGAAGTTTTACAAAAAGAATCAGCTATGTGGGAAATAATCCTATTGAGTTTCAATTCTACTATTGCCACTCAAGTATCTCATCTTCTTGCTGTTGAGACGGAAACGATTGGATTGAGCTTTATCTGTTTGAGCTTGAGTAAGTAGTACAACTGGTTGCAGTTTCATGAGTGATCCAAACGAGACATAGTCATACGCTTTAATCCCTAACTTTTGCCTGGATTGCCCTTTCAGGTTTTCAATCCACCGGGATACCCTTTTTTGCCCAAGCCGCCTTTTCAGGTTTTCGACTTGCCGGGTGTACATCTTTTTATATATATATCCCTAATTTTTGCCCAAACCCTTTTGGTTTGCCGGGATGCCCTTATTTTTGCCTAGGCCTGTCAACCTAGCGGGTCTCTTTTTATGCGTAGTATTTTTTAACTATGTCTGCGTTTACAGGTTGTGGGAAGTCTTCACCATCCATTGTAGTCAGTATCATGGCACCTCCTGAGAACACTGTCTTGACTACAAATGGTCCCTCATATGTTGGAGTCCACTTGCCCCTAGGATCACCCTGTGGTAATATGATACGCTTGATTACCAAGTCACCAGCCTGATATACCTTTGGCTTAACCTTCTTGTTAAAAGCTTTGATCATCCGTTTCTGGTACATCTGGCCATGACAAACTGCTGCTAACCTTTTCTCATCAATCAAATTTATCTGGTCAAGTCGAGTCTGAATCCACTCATCTTCATCCAAGCCTGCATCCTTCATAATTCTCAAGGAACTGGATCTTCATATCAATAGCAACTTGCATACCCATGATACATGCCTCATACTCAGCCATGTTATTGGTACAATAGAAACAAAGTCTGGCAGTAATCGGGGTATGACAACCTTCAGGGGAACTAATCACAACACCAACACCATTACCATGTGCATTGGAGGCACCATCAAAAACCATAGTCCATCGGGATCCTTGTTCAGGTCCGTCATATTGTCCAGGTTCTTTGGTAACAGACATAATGTCTTCATCAGGGAACTCAAAATTCATTGACTGGTAATCATCTACTGCTTGATGAGCCAAATGATCAGCAACAACACTCCCCTTAATGGCCTTCTGAGTGGTATACTGTATATCATATTCCGTCAAGATCATTTGCCATCTTGCAATTCTTCCGGAGAGAGCAGGTTTCTCAAATATGTACTTGATTGGATCCATCTTCGAAATCAACAAGGTAGTATGGGTCAACATATACTGTCTTAGTCGGCGAGCAGCCCATGCCAAAGCGCAGCAAGTTTTCTCGAGCAGTGAGTATCTTGTTTCACAGTCGGTAAACTTTTTGCTAAGGTAGTATATTGCCTGCTCTTTTCGACCAGACTCGTCATGTTTCCCCAATACACACCCCATTGAGTTGTCTAATACTGTTAAATACATAATCAAGGGTCTTCCATCAACTGGTGGCATTAAAATTGGAGGTTCTAGCAAATATCTCTTGATTTCATCAAAGGCAGTCTGGCACTCATCATTCCATTCCATCACCTGATCTTTCTTCAACAACTTGAAGATTGGCTCACAGATGGTAGTTAATTGGGAAATAAATCTTGCAATGTAGTTCAATCGTCCCAAGAAACCTCTAACCTCCTTCTCAGTACGGGGAGCTGGCATCTCTCGTATAGCTTTCACTTTTGCAGGATCCACTTCAATACCTTTTCCACTGACAATGAAACCCAGGAGCTTTCCAGATCTAACTCCAAAAGTACACTTGTTTGGATTTAATCTCAACCTGTATTTCTTCAACCTCTCAAACAACTTGTGCAGATGATCAAGATGTTGTTCTTCATTCTGAGACCTGGCTATCATATCATCCACATATACCTCTATCTCATGATGAATCATATCATGAAACAAAGCCACCATAGCACGCTGATATGTTGCCCCTGCATTCTTCAAACCAAATGGCATTACCTTATAGCAAAAGGTGCCCCACTGTGTCACAAATGTAGTCTTCTCCATATCTTCAGGTGCCATCTTGATTTGATCGTAACCAGAGAAACCATCCATAAAAGAGAATACCTTATGCTGAGCAGTGTTGTCTACCAGAATATCAATATGAGGAAGTGGAAAGTCATCTTTAGGGCTAGCCTTGTTCAGATCTCTGTAGTCTACACACATACGTACCTTACCATCTTTCTTAGGAACTGGTACCACATTTGCAACCCACTGAGGATAAGAAGTTACGGCCAAGAACCCTGCATTGAACTGTTTCATTACCTCTGCTTTGATCTTTTCTGACATTTCAGGACGCATACGACGAACCTTCTGCTTCTTTGGACGACAATCTTCTTTCACTGGCAAACGGTGAACCACAATGTCTGTATCCAACCCTGGCATATCTTCATAAGACCAAGCAAAGATCTCCACATAGTCACGTAGCATCTGAATCAACCTGCTCTTGACACTGTCCTCTAAATCAGCCCCTATCTTGACCTCTTTTCTGTTTTCTTCAGTTCCCAGATTCACAACTTCGACTGGCTCTTCATGTGGCTGTATAGCTTTCTCTTCTTGTTGTAACAACCTAGCAAGCCCTACGGGTATTTCACAATCGTCCTCGTTTCCGTCTTCAGTTTGATAGATCGGATTCTCGAAATTGTAATTGGCAATAGTAGAACTGTTATCAACTGGATCCAGAGTGGATGAGGATCTGCATTTTAGTGACGTGGGTGTGTGTAAGAACACATAGCTGATAAAGCAAAAATAAAAGAAAAAGAAAGACAAGGAACACAATATTTACGAAAACGAAACGTCCACTGATTTTATTGAATGAAGTATGCAAATGAAATGACAACCCGTAACAAGCACACCATTGTGCCCCGGGTAAGGCACATGGCTTGAAAGTTTTAATTGTTCCAGAAATTATAAATTTAAAAACATAACACAGTAATAGTATTTACTCCTGACTAAAGGAGATAGGGATAACATCTTCAGCTGTCCAATTATTGAGTCCAGCACCCATAGTAGGAAAAATCCATGCCTCCAAGTTGTAGTCTTCATCTTGATCTCCCACAGCATTGATAACCCCTTGATTGGTGATACGAACAGCACGGGCACGACGGACAGCCTTCTGGGACTCTGCAGTGAAACCCAAACCAAACTTGTCAGACTTGTATGGAATATCAGGAAGCTGACCCCAAATAGTACAACCACCTTCTTCCACCACAGCTTTTGCATCATTGAGGGAGGCCATTGCCATTGTTGGAGGGTTTCTGATGACCACAGGAACCTTCTTCACAGCAGGAGGAGTCACACAATCCTTAACAGCCCAGGGAACCACTTCAAATGACTGACATGGAGTTTCAATGTATTCACCTTCTACTTCCAGATACTTGAAAGTGTTTACATGGCTGACAAAGTATTCTTCCTCTCCAAAGACAGTAACAACTTTTCCATTCACCGGATATCTCAACTTTTGATGTAATGTGGAGGTCACAGCACCTGCCCCATGGATCCAGGGACGACCAAGCAGACATGAGTACGAAGGACGAATATCCATCACATAGAATGTAGCAGTGAACACCTGAGAGCCAACCTTGATTGGAAGATCAATTTCCCCATGCACTACTCTTCTAGAACCATCAAAAGCCTTTACCACAATATTACTGGGCTTCAATACCGTATCTTCAGGACTCAGCTTGTTCAGGACTTCCTTAGGCAACACATTCAGAGAGGAACCATTGTCTATCAGCACATGAGACAGGGTAGTGCCCCTGCATTCAATTGAAATATGCAAGGCCCTGTTATGATCCCTCTTGGCAGGGGTCAAGTCAGCATCAGAAAATCCTAACCCGTTGTCATAGGTCAGGTGAGCAACACAATTCTCAAACTGGTCCACAGAAATTGCACTGGGTACATGAGCCATCTTTAGAAACTTGATCAATGACTTGGCATGGGCCTCAGAACATAATAACAGGGAGAGCATAGAAATCTTTGAGGGAGTATGCCCCAGCTGATCAACAATATCATAATCACTCTTGCGAATGATTTTCAATACTTCTTCCATCTGCTTAGAGAGGTCATCAGCAGCTGGCACATCAGTAGATACAGGCTCAATAACAGGTCCCTTGCCCCGAGCATCAGTGGTGGAAGTAACAGCAGGAGTAACTGCACTCTTAGAAGCAACTGGAGGAGAGAAGACTCTTCCACTACGAGTGATCTTGCTAGATCCAGCAATATTATCAATGTCAACAGGCATATCAGGTAAAGGCTCCTGCTTGACACCATGGATGTAAACATCAGACCCATAGTGCCAAGGCACAGCTTTGTCAGATGTATAAGGAATAGGACCAGGAGTGGTAATGATCAGAGGAGCTACTCTGGCTTCAGCAACAACTTTCACAGGACCTTCAGCAGTAATCTTGATTGGGCCCTGATGAGTGATTTTAATGGGACCCTTTGAAGTGATTCTTAGTGGTACTTTGTCAACCATGTCAACCTCTTCAATCTTCTTACCCTGAGTCAGATGATCCACCATACTTTCTACAGATGCTGGTCTTCTTTCAAACACTATAGTATATTTATCCCTGGGACGTTGAATCCCATCTCTCAAAATGAAGCAACTATCCGGCTTATAGGTTCAATACAAACAATCTTCACGACAACCTGGAAAGATCCCAGCTTGTACTAACCTCTTTTTGATAACAGACAATGGTGTGCTCAACTCCATAACTGAATAGACATGCAGATCTTCATCAATATCTTCATCAATGGCGTTGACAGTCTTCTCGTGATTTGGCATTGGAGCTGTAATCACATTTGGAGTACCTGGTGGATCAAACTCAATTTCTCCAGCATCAATCATATCCTGAATTTTGTTCTTCAAGACCCAGCAGTTATTAGTATCATGTCCTGGACAGTTTGAATGATATGCACATCGTGCATTGGGATTGTACTTGGGAGAGGTAACATTGGGATTCTGAGGAGCCTCCCTCAGGGTAATAAGTTCAGCCTTCAACAAGTGTTGCAATGCCTGAGCCATTGACATGTTGATCTTCGTGAACTGTCTTCTAGCCCTCTGTTGGTTGCCTTGAGGCTGCTCTGTTGTTGCAGGAGTTGGATTTGAAATATGAACTGCACTAACAGACTGATGCCTTCTGTTACGATCAGGCTGACCATACACAGCATTAGATTCTTTCTTCCCAGTGGGAGGCTTCTTTGCAGCACCTGATGAAGAAGTGCCCATTTGGATCTTACCACTCTTGATACCATTCTCTACTCGCTCTCCTGTCATGATCAACTCAGTGAAGCCAGATGATGAGCTTCCAATGAGATGACTGTAAAACGGACCATTCAGCGTACACATGAACATATCAACCAACTCCCTATCAGTCAAAGGGGGTTGAACTCTTCCAGCTAAGTCTCTCCACTTCTGAGCATACTCCTTAAAGCTTTCTTTGGCACCCATAGACATGCTTTGAAGCTGCATGCGAGTGGGGGCTAAGTCAGCATTGTATTGATACTGCTTGTAGAAAGCTTCAGCAAGGTCATTCCAATCTCTGATGTTGACACTCTCCAACTGATAATACCACTCTAGCTGAGCTCCAGATAAACTCTCTTGAAAGAAATGGATCCACAACTTTTTATCAGCAGTGTGGGGTTGCATTCTTCTGACATAAAACCTCAGATGCAATTTGGGACAAGAGACCCCATCATAGACAACAAATGTAGGAATTTTGAACCCAATGGGTATGACCACCCCAGATATCAAGCTCAAATCCTCAAAATCCAGCCCAGATGATTTCTGTAATTCCATAGCATCCATTCTATCCACCAGCATCTTGAATTTGTCTTCGTTAGGCTCATGGTAGTAGTTAGCCTCAGAATCAGAGTCCCCCATAGTGTTGTGGAGACTGCCTCTCTCCTGCTCAGATTCTTCAGATTCATAGTCTTCAACCTGTTCCTTGGTCTTGGCAGGACCTTTGAACCTTCTTCCCATGTTGAGCAACCCAGCAGACCTTCTAGCCTTCTTAGTCTTCTTGGCCAGCAGTGTCTTCAATTCGTCTTGCCCCTTGGATAGGTTCAGGATCAGCTCTTGGAACTGTGCATTCTGTGCCTGGAGATCCTTAACTGATTGTTCAAGAGCCATTGCTGAAATAAACAGCGAGAAGATGAGAAACCTGTACACAATTATAAACCTGTGATGCAATGATATGGGAATGCATATGCAATGTTTTCAAGGACCGCAGGATTTAAATTTGCTTAAACAAACAAGAAAGTAACTTTTTATTAGTAATAACTTGTTTTGCCTTTTAGGCTTACAAAAAATGAAAACGAAATAAGTACAAAAGATGGGGTTTTAAGTCTCCCATGGACGCTTCCTCTTTGTGTTGAGGTATGAGTTGAGGTTTTGTTCCTCATGAAGTAGCTTTGTTAGCTCTAGGATCCTTGCTTGGCTTGCTTTGTAATGAGCCTCGAAAGTATCCCTTTGCTCTTTCAGTTGGATCCATGATCTCTGCAAGTCTTCCATATCAGTAGGCATGTCTGGGTGAAGGATGGTATAAGCTGTGTCTCCTTCAGCAACAGGTTCCATGGTAACTGGTAGGACGGCAGGATATGGCATCATGAGTGTCTGAGCACGAGATCGTACCCATCTGAGATAAGCCTCCATAGGAATAGTGTACTTAGGCTCCAGTGTCTTGCTGTCAATCCTGTTTACCTTTCCCCAAGCTCGTATGAATCTCTGACGGTAACCCTGAAGATCGTTGTCGTAGTCAAACACAATGCCCTGAATCAACATGTCATGTGGACCATCGCTCCGGGCGTAACCAAACTGTCGTAAAGCTAGAGATGGGTTGTAGGTGATGCCTCCTCTTATGCCTAGAAGTGGCACATTAGGAAACTCCCCACAACGGTCAATGATGGTGACATTCTCCATAGATCTGGAGCACCAATGGATGCCTGAGTGAGAAAGTGACATGATCCTCTTGGACCATCTGAACCCTTGCTCATTCTTCATTACTGAGCGAGGAAGGTGAGAAATAAACCACCTAGAAAGTAAAGGTATGCAGCACATCAAAGTTCCTCTTGCCCTTGTAGTACGGGTGTGAAGAGAATGTAGGATGTCTCCAAGTAAGGTAGGCACTGGATTGTGACTCAGGAATATGTTGATGGCATGAACGTCTATGAACTGATCAGGATTGGGGAACAACACTAAGCCATAAATCAATAAGGCTAAGATCTCCTCAAAAGCATCGTAGCTCATAGCCTTCAAGAACATTTGAGCTTTATCCACTAATACCTTGGCAAGAATACCTTTAACTCCACTTCTCGTCTCTAAAACAATGTCAGACTTCTTCAGATGTAGAGCTGCAGCAATAACTTCTGGTTTAAGCTCCTTCTCTAAGCCTGTGAATGGCTTCTGATCAAGAACAGGTATACCCAGAAGTTTAGAGAACTCCTCCATGGTTGGAACCAGCTGATAATCAGGAAATGTAAAGCAATGGTGCTTAGGGTCAAAGAACTGAAACAGCACACTCATCATGTCTTCACTGAACCCTGAAGTAACTAGATCCAATAAGTGACCATGTCTCTTGTTGAACTGGGAATGATCAGGCACTAGGGAAACCAACTCCTTGAGCTTAGCAGGTATCCCTACAAAGTTGATCCTGATGGTGTTTCTACGAGCAGAAGCCATGACCTGCAACAAAGAACAAAGATAAATCCTTTGGTCCTTGAAATGGTTAGGGAAAATGATATGCTTATGATGCATGATGATGTCATGATGTCATGCTCAATCACAAACATGTGGCACACACAAACAAGTCACACCATAGCCTTAGGTTTAAAGGCTTGCATGAGGTTCAAAGGCAAGTACCCTCCCCTGAAGTTAGATGGTTCATCCTGTCCTACAAAAGTAACCAGGTTCTAAGGGATCTCAATATCATTGATCCTTCACAAGGGTGGTTGTTCAGAAGGCAATTTACTTGCCAACCAAAACCCTCCAAGTTTAAGATCTCAATGAGCGTAGTATCGAGTGTCAACCAACTTCAGTCTGCACCAAAGCCGGTTACCTCACTACTTTCTAAAGGCCAAGATGAGTTAACTAGGGTTCTAAAAGTCAGTTAGTGCATTGACAACATATGGCAGCCTCAATATTATCCTCAACTTGACTTAAGGAATATAAGCACCAACCAAGAAGTCGCACTAACTATGGCCACCAGATCAACCGTATCGATATACGTCGTACAGTTTCCTTGGTCTATTGCCATTTACCTAAGGTACACTAGATCCGGGTTAGGACCTTTCACACATAAGAGCACCCCAACAATATAATAATAAAGCAAACAAGGCAAACAATTTAAAGTGATCTTAATTCCTAAGGGTACCCCTCTTGAATAAATCCCCAGCAGAGTCGCCAGTTCTGTAACACGGTGAACTGACTTTAAACAATGTTGCGGATAGCAAGAGTCGCCACCGACTTTTATTTTATCCATAAGGAAAGGTTATAAAAGAACAGGAAAGACCTTAGAGAATATTTTGGGTCCGGGGGGTAGGTTATGAAAAGGGAAGGTGTTAGCACCCTTTTCATCCATGGTTATCCATGGGCTCTTAGGTACTTAAGCTCACTTTTGAATTGTTTTGAAATTGTAGTGTGTGAATAGAAAATTTTCAGAATAGTTAATAAATAATCCATGTAAGGATGTGTTAAGAACTTGTTTGAAAACTTGTTGAAAATTTGTTTAAGTGCGAAACAGTTTTGAAGTGAGCAAGCACCTAGGAGTAACCTACCCTAATGTTTAAAGGTCCTTCTTATTCTTCATTCTTTCCTTTAGTAAGACTATCCCTACTATAATGGAGTAGGTAGTCCTTACTTTGGATGTTAAGGGGTATGTGAGGGACAATTTGACTTTGAAGGCCATTGTGGGATGTAATAAGCACATATAAGGGACCATCATCATTTTTCGAAGGGGACTTGATTCGTAAAGGCAACCATAAGGGACTTTGATGATTTTTTTATTTGAGGGACTTGCTTTATACACCCCACTTAACCATTATTCGTAGGCAACTTGAGGGATATCCTTAGGAAGTGAGACGGCGATTAAAATCGACTTACGTGTGTGACGTGTTTATTTTAATTATCTTTATTTAAAAGTGATCTAAATTTATTTTAATATTACATACATGTTGTTACACTCCCTAATTACTAACCATAATAATAATTAAATAATTAAACAACTTTACATCCAAGAAACAATTACAAAATAATAAGCAAAATAATTAAATAGCAAAGATAAATAAAATATAAATAAGCAATAATAAATAATAAAGGGGGTTAATTCTAAGTTTACTCGGCAAGACATCGCATCTTGTGCCTACGTATCCTTACGGGAGTGGAATCAGAGTAATCGTAGTTCCCCTCAATAGGGAGGTTAGAAACTTCTTGACTGTGGTCAAGGTCTCAAGGGGAATAAACGCATCTTAAGGACACGCTTACGTGGAATGTAGAAACTCCAAATCTCTACGTTGAAATGTTAAGTTGTAATTAGGGTTAAATTAGGGATTCCACGGCGGGAAACCCTAAAATGAGCGCGGCGGCTCTTTGACCTAATGCTAAGGGTAAAATTGTAATTTTGCCTGCGGCGAGGCATTTGTGAAAATTAGGGTTTGTAGTTTGTAGTTTTGAGGATTTGAAATTGAATGTGTGAAGTTTTACGGACTATTGGCGCGGCGGCCAAACGGTTAGACCTAACCTTCGGATGTGTGCAATGTGACAGAAATAATAGTAAACGCGTGAGATAATTGAATCATGCAAACAGAGAGATAATGTCATAATTTAAACCATGCAAGCAGAAATTTAAAGGCAGAATTTAAAGAGCGATTGTTAAGTTCGCGAGGTTACATGAGAGGAGCAGATACAATATGATAATGAAATTTGAATTGAACAATAATAAAATAAAATAAATAACGGTTCTAGTTATTATTTTAAAAAAAAGATTTTAGTTATTATTTTAAATTTATCTAAAAAAAAGTTTTTCTTAAAAATAATAGGTTTTCATATTAATTTGGAAAAGATGTTAATGTTATTTATTTTAAAAAAACAGATTTTTATATTATAACAAATTTTAATAAATTAATGATAACAATAATAATAATAATGGTAATAATAATGATAATAATGATAATAATAATAAATAATGATAATAATAATGATAATAATAATAATAATAATAATAATAATAATAATAATAATAATAATAATAAAGCAATAATGAATTTTAAATGTGCCAAATAACCCAACAATGTTGCTAACGCAGAAATGCGCTCATCGCAACCAGATCTAAATCGGACGAAACAAAATTTATCGCAAAGAAAAAGAAATTAAGCAAAAAATAGTATTATTGCTCACACAAAAATGCGATCATCGCAACCAGATCGAACTAACACAAATGTCACGCGTCATGCACACAAATGTGCAAACATCGTATCGACATAATTCGATCAAAAATCTTATATATATAAACTCTAACAATTTAAAAATTATATATATATAAACGTAACAGTAATAGATAAAGAAAAAGAAATAACGGTAATAGATGAAGAAAAAGAAATAACGGTAAAAGATGAAGAAAAAGAAACAACAGTAATAGATGAAGGAAAAGAAATAACGGTAAACGATGAAGAAAAAGAAACAATAGTAATGGATGAAGGAGAAAACTAAATAACGGCAAACGGCAATCACTCCTCTTAGGTTTTTTTCATTCTCTCCTCCTTTTTCCAACAAGGCAACACATGTATATATAGGGAACAAATTAGGGTTAACACCAAATTGTCAATAATGTCCCTAAAGCCCATTTTAAAGCCCAAACTAAATAATTAGTTAAGAAAAAATAAAATTTAAATAATTTAAAATAATTAAAATAGACTTAAAATAAAAACTAATAATCCTATTGATTCCTAAAATAAAAAAGAACAAAATTTTTTTCAATATTTTTTATTTTATGATTTTTTGGATATTTTTATGAATAATTTAGAAAAAAGTGAAAGAAAAAAAATAATATTTTAAAAAATGATTTAATTAAAATACGAAAATAATAATTAAATAATAATAAAAAAACTATTTTTGTTATTTTTTTAATGAAGGATAGAAAAATTTAGAGTAAAAATAATAAAAAACAAAAAAAATGACAAAGGTGAGATTCAAACTCTCAACCTCTCACACTCATAACTCCTTACACATGTCCTCCTGCCAATTGTGCCATTTTTACTTTTTAGAAAAAAAATGCATGCCATATGATATTTACCTGCAAAAAGTCAAACGACTACACAAATTTGTTAGTAATTGATTAAATGCAATGAAATGCGATGACAAATCTTAGGGCAAAATTTGGGGTATTACAGTTATTATGATAATATTTCTCACCCAACCTCTCTTTGATGTTGGCAAAAAAATCATGAAGTTTGACTTTGGTTTGACCACAGTTGACCTCAGTTTGACCTTTTAACTGCATTGACTGCTTTTGACTTATCTGATCATCTGACTGAGCAAACTTTTGAGAAAAGTCTTGAAACTTGACATGGGGGTTCTTATACACATATAAGATGTTATGAAGCTCACTTGAAGTCTTGGAAGTCCATTTAGCCTGATTAAAGTCAAAACCCTAGTTTTGGATGCACTGCTTAGGAGGTGCATTGTCTGAGGGAATTGTCAACTCTTCTGACCAATTGTGAATTTTGTGAACCTTGTGAACCTTCTTGGAACACAAAGTCTTGTATTGTGAGGGCAAATTTTGGGGTGCAACACTCATACCTCTCATACCCTCAAAAACAAACCCTAATCCCTTACTCTCTCAGCTTCACTGTTCACCTCCTAATTCCTTGCGCCGTTCTTGGACGCTCTCACTCTCAGCTTCTCTCTCAGATTCTTTCTCTCACTCAAACAAAACTCCTCCACCTCTCTCACAAAATCTTTTTCGCTTCAACTTTGTTCAACCATCTCTGATCATCTCCTTTCGTTGTTTATTCTACTCAAACCTTGTCTCAATTCTTTCAAAAAAAACACAAATCTCTGGAAGCAAAAGTAGATCCATGGCTTGACGGTCTCCGAAAGTGAAGATTGGAGGTCCTTGGTGTTCTGATGAAGGAAATCATTGGTGAAGATGAAGATCAAACATAACTTTGGAAGAATCTGTTGCAGATTGATGACCTCGTTGGAGCTCTAGACGGATCTGGAATTCTTTTGACGGAGATTATGTGTTCTTAAGGTTGAAGGTTGCGGATCTGAAGGAGATGAAGATGTTTGAAGACGGAAGTTTGGATGACATTGACGAATCGTGGATCCAGATGATGATAAAGGTTGTTGAAGATCCGTTTGTGGATGCGTGTGAATCTGGAGAGTGCTTGATGTTGGAGTTCTTGAATCTCGCTCGCGGATTTCATAAGATTTCCAGAAAAACTATGAACGAAGTTGCTCACTGAAGATTTCCTGAGGTCGTTGAAGGTTACGATTTGGATGAATCGTTCTTAGATGTTTCTTTTTGATGAATCTGGACAATGAAGCTGTGAACTATTCTTGCTGATAGATTGATGAGCGTTCTTGTACGATGCATGCAGATCTGTGAAAAATTTGATGAAGACGTTGATAGATCTATAAGGATCTTGGAATTTCTGAAGAGTTGGATGAAGATCGTGGGAGATCTGGGCGAAATCAAGAACAGATGATGAACATGATGAATCCGGTGAAGAACTCCGTTGAAAATTATGAGCGAATCTGGGAAAACTGAGAACACAGATGATGAACATGATGAATCCGGTGAGATTCTGGGCGAAGTGCATTTTCCGGTGACCGTTGCGGTGGTCCGGTGAGCGGTTATAATTTCCGGTGGCCTGCCGGCGGTGGTTGCATGACCGGCAGCGAGGGTTGATAATGGGGGACAGGTGGAATGCGTTGGCAAGCATGCAGGAAGGGTGGGGCATGCAGTGACAAGTGGCATGCGGAGAGAGAGAACAAGCCAAGTGACAGTGTGAGAGGTGGTGGAAGTGTGAAGTGGCGAGCTCTCTGAGTGGAGAAAAAATGAGGTGGCGGAAAATAGAATAAACGTGTGGCAAGTCCTTTATAGGACACCTGGCGCAGCTGGACTTTGGCTTATGGGCCTCCAAGAAACTGGGCCCACGAAAATGCACAAAAATGGACCAAAAAAAGGATAATGGACTGAACAAATGATTAAGACTCATAAGACTCAATTAATCCTGATTAATCTAAACAATAAACCTAATCAATAATATTCTAACAGGTTAATATTCTAAAAATAGAAAAATTTATTAAAACTATTAAAACCTATTAAAATTCATATCCATAATATTCTAAAACCCAATAAACCTATTTAAAAATCTATTATTCTATTAATATCCTATAAATTCTAAAAGATACTATTAAAGATAATACGATTTTAAAAACGACTAAAGGCCTTATTTAAATTCTAGAAAATAATAAACCTATTTAAAATCTATAAAAAGGCTATTAAATCCTAAAAATGCAAACAAAGGCAAACAACCAACATAAAAGAGAGCGCGAGACCAGATCGAAGCAAGCAGTAAACCCAGACACCAAAATCCTCAAAAGCAACCGCGTAAGCTAAAAACACCCGGGAAGCGCGTGACTTCTCAAAAATAACCTCCGATTACCCGAACCGGTCTTAAACGCCCGAAATGTGAAAACAGGGCTGTAATCCCGATAAAATCAACATGACTGGACAAATGCACTGTATGCGGTATACGAATGTGAATTCGAAAATGCGTCGAAACATAAACCAGATATGGGGACCGGTTGGTCAAATTTTAGGGTGCAACAACATTGATGATAGTAATGGAGAACTTTGAGATTTTTGCAGTGGATAGTTTGACGAATAAAGACTGGAGGAAGCCTTTGGTCGAGTACTTACGTAATCCATCAGGGTCTACAGAGTGAAAGGTTAAGTATCAAGCTCTAAGTTACGTTCTTCTAGGAAACGAGTTGTTTAAAAAGATCTCTGAGGGGGTCTTACTTAAAAGCCTTAGTGAATCTGAGGCATATTTGGCCCTTTCGGTGGTCCATAGTGGGGCATGTGGGGCGCATCAGGTAGGCCATAAGATGAAATGGTTATTGTTTCATCAAGGTGTGTATTGGCCTACCATGTTAAAAGATTGCATTAAATTCGCCAAGGGCTGCCAGGAATGCCAGGTCCATGCTGGCATACAGCATGTCCCGGAAAGCGAGCTATACTCTATAGTCAAACTATGGCCTTTTAGAGGTCGGGTTTTGGACTTGATTGGGGAAATTCCACCAGCATCCTCCAAAAACCAGAAGTACATCCTGGTAGGAATTGACTACTTTACGAAGTGGATCAAAGCAGCACCTCTACCAAAGGTAGATCAAGAGGACGTCATCGAGTTCATTCAAAAGTATATCATTTATAGGTTTGGAATACCATAAACAATTACGACAAATCAAGGGTCAATATTTACTGGTCGAAAGATGAAGGAGTTCTCTAAGGAGATGGGATTCAAACTCCTAACTTCGACACCTTATTATGATCAGGCTAATGGTCAAGTCGAGGCAACAAATAAAGTGGTGATCGGGTTTATAAAAAAGTATGTGGGAAAGAAACCTAAAAATTGGCATAAGACGTTAGATCATATCCTTTGGGCATGTCGAACTTCTCCCAAAGAAGCCACCAATAGCACTCCATTTCGACTGACTTTTAGCCACGATGCAGTATTACCTGTTGAGATCTACCTTCAGTCAATTAGGATTCAGAGACATCATGGAATTCCTCGCGAGACTTATTGGAATATGATGTTAGATGAGTTGGTAGATTTAGATGAGGAAATACTTAAAGCTCTAGAGCTTTTGAAGAGGCAAAAGAAAAGAGTAGAAAAATCGTACAATAAAAAGGTTAAGGTTAATACCTTTTTGCCTGGAGACTTAGTTTGGAGGGTAATTTTGCCTATGGATCGAAAGGTCAAAGCCTTGGGCAAATGGTCCCCAAAGTGGAAAGGCTCGTTCCAAATTACGCAAGTGTTCTTCAATGGAGCTTATGAAGTTGAAGAATTAAGCGAAGATAAGAGAATTTTGAAAGTAAATGGAAAGTATTTGAAAAAATACAAACCAGCGCTTCAAGGAATTAAAATCTATATATAATAGTTTAAGACATAAAGCAAACCTAAAAATGGTATTTATAAATGCCAAAGTGGCTCAAATCATTACATAATCAAGTCTAAAAGACTATGGCATATGATGGCCAAAACAGGAAAACATTACAAAAATAGTGACAAGCTAAAAAGGGAGATTCTCTTTCATTTTGAAATATCTCGACTTCTGAAGTTCGAGGCTCCTTTCACACAAGGTTTTGTCGGACTTCATATGGGCAACCTCTGCTTCCAGTTGTCGAGCTTCCTCAGCGAAAGTGATGGCGTGATCAAGCTCTTTCGAAAGGCCAGAATCGTCGAAGGTAGATAGCTCAGTGTTCCGTTTCTTAGCCTTCGAGATCTTGCTTCGAAGTTTCTTAATTTTTCGCTCCCAGGAAGAAATGTTCTTTTCATTAGAGGTAATCTCTTGCTTGTTCTTTTCTTTTGCTTCCTCTAATTCTGCTAACTTGCTCTCAGACTCAGCAGCAGAAGCCCAAGCGGCAGTCTCATTCCCAACTTTGGTCGAAATGGCTTTTTCAATCTAAGGCAGCCGCTTGAGATCTCCATAGACTTGGTCAATCATGGTGCCAAGTTCTAGGATAATGGTAGTAGATTCAGGGGAAATATCGTGAATGTCCACTTGTTGGAGGAGACTCTTCAGAGAAAGGTTGGTGACATGGTCCATTTGCAAGATAGAGAAAAGATCACCCTTGAAGATTTTTTCTTTGATCTTCTGGAGGATGTTCTCTTCAGGCTTGCTCGAAGCTTAATCTTCAAAAGTTGAAGTACTCAGAGTCTTGCCAGAAGAACTCCCCCGACTTCCAAGAAGGATCTTGATGTACTGTCGTGGGTTGCTAACTTTTAAGGAATTGAGTTCTATTTTAGTAAGGCCCACTCCACACATAGTGGGCATTACTTTGCCTTCTTTAGCCACATCGGTGGTTGGAGTAGCAACAACCTCGACTTGGGTTGATTCATTGGCATGACCTTTCTCAATTTCCTCCTCCTCACTTTGACCATCATCTGCCTTGTCCTCATCCATTCCATCGCCAGTGTTCTCATAACTATGGTCGTCCAACTCAGATTGATGCATGGTTTCATCCTCCTCGGTATCCTTGCTCCCTGCTGGCTCAGTATTTTCGACGCCAAGAGTGTTGCCCAGTGGGGAATTGCCTGCATCAGCTAAGGATGTATTTTCCTCCATAGGGATGTCTCTTGCATTGTTTGTCTCAAGGTTCTATTGTGCATCATCTTCTTCATGATCAGAACCATCAGTTTGAGATTGTTGAGTAGCAGTTTTTGCAGGCGAAGGAGGAGCTGTTTAAAGGCCAGGTTTATTAATTTCACCAAGTGAACTCATGCCAGAGCCTAAATCAGACGTGGGATGGTAAGTAGGCTCACCTTGGTTGTTTAAGATGGTGGTTGGGGAAGGAAATTTGTCCAACATTGGCTTCAAGCCACCAGCATCAGCCTGAATCAAAAGAAAATAAGTCATGATGGAAGGGAACAAGGTGTAAGTAAACCAAGACTTCAAGGAGAACTGAGGCATAAATTCCCATGGCACCCTCATTAGCAGGAATAGAATTGTCACTTTCGATAGGGACTACGGTTGGGGTCGAGGCACCCTTAGTGGAGGTTTCTACACCACCACTGATAGGTGTAGTCAGTTTTGAGACCTTAGCCGTCGAGGGGTCAGATAGGTTACCAGCAACATTTGTCCCTTGGCTGGTTCTCCTCCTCTTCTTCAGTTGTAATTCCTTAGGAGGAGATTCGTCATCATCCTCTGAGTCGATGATAATTTGAGCAGAGGCTCTTTTCATCCTCTTTTGAGGTGTTAGAGGTGTCTTGTGAGACGCCTATGTTACCAAGAAGTATTAGAAGCAATCAAGAACAGATTAACAAAATAAAGAGGCACACAAAGTACCTTATGGCTTTCAGTCTTTGTTTCAACCTATGGTTGAGGTGGATTCTTCTTAGGGGCAGCTGCAAAACAAACCATGTTGCTACAAGTTAGTAACAATAGAGTTCAGATAAAAGAGTCTAAAATCGAAGGGTGATGACCTTCAAGAATTTCGGATTCGATGCGAACATCTTCGATGCTGACATGAAGTGCTCTTTGAAACTGTCGAGCGTATGTTTAGTCGGAACCACCCGTTGGGCCTTAGATTTTGAATGCTAACGAAGGATTTTTATAGAATCCCCATAGACAAACCAATCTGGAAATGGAGGGGCAATAGCCACTCCAAAATCAGTAGTTGAAAATCGAGGAGTCTTTGGGGGAAATAAGGTGAAAGCCACTTCGTAACGTTTCTCACGAGGAACGTACAAAGGGATATTTAAATTCTCCATTTTCTTTGAAATATTTTCCTTCAGCGTGAAAGCGGCTTCGCGGACGGTTCGACTAACATCATTTGGTTGATAGGCAGTTTCAAAGTACTTCTGGAAGGCTTGAATCTCTTTGATATGAATGGATATACCTTTCTTGACTTTTTCCTACACATCAACAAAAGTCTGGTCAATCAAGCAAACAAACCTTGAAACATCAAGGAATTCTGAAGTATAGTGCCTCGACCACTAGTTATAGAATTCTTGGGTGCAAAGGTAAGAAGGTTCGAAGTAAACAGGTGTTAGAAGGGATTTGTGAGCATGTCAAGCTAGAAGCTTCGAACTCTTGATAGTATTGGAGACAATATTGGGGAGGATCACATGGGCCTTCTTATCGTATAGGCATTTGGGAAATGTTTGGACTAAGCCAAATTGTTGAGATACAAGGTTTGGCTGGTAGGCCATCAAAGCTGCCTGGCCCCTCAGAAGGTTAAGTTTGTGGACTATCAGCCGAGGAATTAGAAAACCTTACCAGACAAGCATCGACTCTGCTTCATGTTTTTTGAACGCGAGAGGAAAAGCCCTAGTGAACCATTCAGGGCCATATTTCCATTCTGCGAATGGAGCCATCTATGATGTGAACTCATGGCACTTTGCAAACATCTTAATAAAACTAGAGATATTCGCCCTAAGTGTTTGTCCCTCTTCACTAGGGGTTAGCTTGAACAATCGAGTCCATTCGAATCGTCTCCCTTTTATCTCAGGATCTTCTTCATCGACTACCCCTTTGTTGGGAAGGCTAGTCTCGAACGTGGAATTTAGCCAGAGCTGGAGTAGCCAAAAAGGCCCCGACAGCAAGAGGTTCTCGTTGCTTTCTTGGCTTTTTAATTTACCAGCGCCTTCGCTCGGAGACTCATATAGACTGGCCAGAATCATTTCACTTAGGCAGATACCTCGATTCAGGTGCAGTTAATTGGATAAAGTAAGGTACTTCCTTGCTACCTGCAGAGATTTTGTACAGAAAATGCAACGAGAGAGCCACATAGCTAGAAATGCTATGTGTTCCTGATCTTCGATAGTTGTTGTTTACTTGTTGTGATAATGATTGATGAAATGGGTGTATGTGTGTTTGGTGGTCGAAAACCCTATAGTGTCTTGGAAATCCACCTCAGGATCGTAAACCAATTCATGAGGTTTTAGCCATGTTGTTGCACCCCCAAATTTGCCCAACCTTTATTATCACTTGGTTTATGTTTCATTGCATTAGCATAGCATAATTCTAGCATTTGCATAGTATAACATCCTTCATTTATCAGGGGATCAAGTGTGGTATATGTCAAGAGAAGCCTAGCCAGGAGTTTTTTGCAAGCTTGAGAAGTCACCAAGATCACCAGAAAGAGGGTTGAGTTCTTGAGAGGTTTGATTGCTTGTATGGGATTCATCTCCTAATTTGAGAGCTATTTGAAGACTATCAGAGGGTTGTGAAGCCTTGGTCATGGGTATGGTATATGGATAGAGCTCATGGAGTTCCTAGAGGGTTATGATAGAGCTAAGACAAGTGTTTGTATCAAAGTACAAGAGCCACAGTTGAAGTTGGTGCCACTAGGGTTTCATCTGGTCCACCCTAGGTCCAATGTGCAAATTGAGGAAAGTCAAAGCCTACTTCTAGGTCATGGTATTCATGAAATGATGTGTTGAATCATGTGATATGTTGTTTTAAGAACAAATCAAGAAGAATCAAGAGTGGCTGAAGTTGCTAAGTTAGGATTCCTAGGGTAAAATCCCCTGCTTAGTGCCAAACTTCAAAGCCATGTAAGTCAAGATACAAGTCTCATATGACTTTGGGCCAAACATGAGACTTGTATAGGATGTTCATACCTTTAATTTGAGTACTAGAAGTCATCCATATAATTTGTAGAACTCAAGTTATGAGCCAGACAAGTTACAGGTCCTCAAATGCATCTCAAATTTGTCTGTGAAAATCATCTGACTTCAAGCTACTTTTGACCTAGGAGGGTGTTTCTCCTAAACTTTTGGCAAACATGAAAGTTGTTCCTCGTGACCGTAGCTTTCCAAATTGTATTATAAGTCTTCCATATGATTTGTAGAACTCAAGTTATGAGGTTTACAAGTTAGGGGTATTTTGGGAAAGTGAGATTATAGGTCATTTTCAATCATAGATCAAAATCTCCAACTTGCACATCTCAAATGCAATTTTATCCAACATGAAAGTTGCTCAAAATGGGATTATTAGGTCAACCATGTGTTCATGAGACTTTGATTTGGCGTAGAACAAGATTTGGTTCATGGAGGCTTGAAAAAGGGGAATTAAAAGGCACTAAACTTGAAAATTTCAAAATAAATTCTATGTGCTCAAACAAGACCAAGTAAGGACATATTTTGAGTGGAAAAATCATTCTAAACACATTTTGTAATATTATATTTTTCATTTGAGGTCTATTTCATGGTGCTTTAGTTTGTTACTTCAAGAATAAGCTACATATCCAAAATCATTCATAATGCACAAGCAAGGTCTCCTTTTAATCCAAAATAATTCACAATGGTTCAAACAATGGCAAATTGGTACATATTTTGATTGCAAATGACTTTCTAAACACAATGGCGTTGTTAGAATTTCAATTTGAGTCATATTTAATGGTCATTTTATGGATTGCTTCAAAAGGAGGTTACATACCCAAAATCATACCATTAAGCTCCAAACCAATTTTCACAAGGCAAAGTCCAAACCTTACCTTGGGATTCAAGCCTAAGAAGTACTTAAGTGACCTACTCCAAACCAAAAAGGGGGAATCCACACAATTTTCATTTTTCATTTTCAAGAATTCTCTCACTCTCAATTTTCTCATTCTCCAAACCCTCACCCATAGCTCCTCATCATCGGATCCATTGATTTTTCATTGAAATCAATGGAATCTTGAGCATAAACCTCCACTCATCATCATTATTAGATCAAGTTTTGTAATCAATTTTCGTGCAAATTGAAGTTGGATATTGGAGCGTAAGTTGGAAGCACTTATTCGGAGCAATTCGGATTCGAAGTGTTTGATCTTCATCTTCTTGCAAGAATTATTGTGGATCTTGAAGTTTTCCATCTAATCTCGTTCGGATCTTTGCAAATTCACTTGATCAACGATCACCGGATCAAATCTCCAATTCGTAGGTTGGTTTTCCGATTTAATTTAACCATTTGATTGTTTCATTAAAATTCTGTTTTGTGTGCAATTTGATTTTAATTCCTAAAAAATAGAAAAAATGCTTAGAAAAATATGAGAAAATTCTAGGATGATCCTTATCATGTATATAATTATGATGCGCAATTGGATTTTAGTTTTGTTTAATTTTCAATTTGATTTCGTTTTTCTCCTTTAGTTGGATAATAAAATGCAAAAAACTGCATAGTTTCTTGCCAATTTTTGTTCTGGATTTTGGTATATAATTTGGACTTAATTCTTTGCTGGTTTGTTATAGGCATATTAAGGAACTCCCAGAATTTTTTAGGGTATTTTTTAGGTAGCTTTAGATTCTGTTTTGAACTAGATCTTTAGAGGCTTCCCCACTTGATTTTCCTTTTGACCACTTTTGGTGTGTGATATCTTTAGTGCCTTTAAGCATAGTTTTAGGCGCTGGTTGTTCTACTATAGACCCATATCATGCTTAGGCTCCCCTATAAATAATCATAGAATTTTAGGATTAGCTTTAGTATTTTAGATGGAATTAACAATTAGACTAGTCATAATATGCTTTCAACCTAGTCTTCCCATTTGATTAATTTCAATAATGATTTTTAGATCAAGATAAATTGTTCATTGATTTTGGAAGTTGTGATATACATGATAAACCTCTGTTTGATTGATGGTGTTGATTTAATTTGGAGTTTTGAGTTCCTTTTACATAGCTTTTTATAGCTTTGTTTTAATTAGGGATTAAGGAGAGCCTTAGTGGTTTGCTTTCTTTCTTCAAATAAATATGGTTGGCTTCACTTGCCTTCCATCCTATCCTATGATGCAAAGTCCTCACATGAAATCCCATCTCTCCTTTGGAGGGATGTATGGCATGTCATGATGAGTAGAACTTTTGAGGATACCTTTCATGGATGCATGGTTGAGTGCCATGATGGATACCTTTGGTATACATCATGCTTCCCATCATCATACCTTCATCTTGTTGATTCCTTTCCTTCTTGGAGCATTATTAAAACATGAAGATGGAGTATTATATTCCTTCCCTTGAAGATGATGTGGACTTGAAGAACTGTTACAGACTGTAGGCGGGATTGCTGTCAGAGAGTGGCTTTGCTGTGAAGCTGTTGTTTTGCTTTCTTGACTGTCTGTTTTGCTGGATTGCTTTGATGTATTGATGTGACTTGATTGGATTGTTGCATTAGTAATAGGCTTCATGTAGGTGATAATAGGCCTAAGAGAATCCTAATGGTTGAGCTTTTCCCCTTGCTTGTATTGCATTAGAAGTTGAGTGGGACTCCTTCTGCTTGTATTTTTACTGTGTGGCTTTGCTTGCTGGTATTTGGTAGAGCTCAGCTCCCTTGCCTGTGTGGTGTGTGGCCTTTGTGCCTTTCTTGTTTAGAAGTTGAGCTTGGCTCCTTCTGCTTGTGTGATGCATTGCATGCATTTTATTTACAGCAATTTGTTTACAGTAATCTTTCTTGTACAATTTTTCTATTTACTGTTGTTTCCATTGCCATGTTCCCCTAGGAACTCTGACTTCTCTTATTCAAGAGAAGTTATGACAGACATTAGGATTCTAACCATGCATGATAAAATTAGTTAGTTTCCCTTTTAACCACAACCGTAGGACGAATATTGCATGATAACTGTAGGATCGAGTCAGTTTCCCTGTAGAGAGTTTGTTTCTCTTCTCATCTACGAATACAGTTAAAACACTTAATAAAGGTTAACACGTGTTGTGCGTTACGAGCCTTATGCTACTTGAGAAAGAGTTGTGGGAGGGCTTCCCTCACATAACTCGAGTGTTTAGTGTGGTACCCTTTGGGTGACATGCAACGCATTCACTCTCAAGTCCAAGTCTTTAGTGCAACACGAGTTACAAATAGAACTCAATTCACTTCTTCCGTAAAAGACTTAAAAAACAAACGTCAAATCCTTTTTGTCCTCTTGGACTTCTTAAATCAGGAAAACCCTTTTCTTAAAGGAGAGTTCTGTTAACTTTCAGTTCTACCGCAAACGGTAACGCCTAAGTCTCCAAGGATCGAGCTGAATACACCAACTGTTGGAATTGTCTGTTAACTTTACTTGGATAAAAAAATGCTGAACAAACCTGTGTTCTTCGTAGCCCGAACTACATTTGCTCTGATCTTTCACGCCGTGTTAAAGTACGTAGGTACAAGATGCGATATCTTGGCGAGCAGCTTTCCACCGTAGTTAGGCGAACTACGTTGACTCTGATTTCTCGTTCCAAATACGTAGGCATAAAGTGCGATACTTTGCTAACTCATTTTCTTTTTTTAGACCAGACCTTTAGCGTAGATAGATGTAACAAACTCGTCAGATAAACACAACAAGCATGGATCCCATCGAGTACGATGGACATGAGGGGTGCTAATACCTTCCCCTTGTGTAACCGACTCCTGAATCCAGACAATGGTTGCGATGACCTTGTCTTATACCTTTGCGTCAGGTTTTTATGATCGTTTCCTTTCCCGTCCTGAGGGATAAATAATGAAAGGTGACGACTCTTCTGTCATTGTCGGCACCTTATTTTCGCAGTAGCGACAACTGGCGACTCTGCTGGGGAATAATGGTTCCTTATACGAGTCTCGCCTTGGGTTTTCTTCCTAGCTGTCTGGGCCCGTCCCCAGCAGCTGGCGACTCTGCTGGGGACTCCAACGGTTCCCTGTACGAGTCATTCCTAGCGCTTGTGTGTTTACCTGTTGGGTTTTATTGCACTTTACTTTCCGCATTTTATTTTCAGTATGGTTATTATTATTGAGTTGTTGTGGGGAAGGGGATCTGATGAGCGAGAAGCCAGACCCAGGCTTGAGTGTACTTAGCATTAGTTGTGGAAATTAATGGGCGCGTGCTTGCTTTGCAGGCACTAGTGTCTCATGAAATCCATGATCAGACGAGGTTCTCCCGGTTGACTTATTTTCCGGCCCTTTGGGTCTGAGGGGTTGTTGGTTTGGAGGATTGTCGACTCTGGGGACCGATCATTTGTGACTCAGCAGAGTGAGGCCACTTCAAGAGATGATGATGCCATACCTTCTGGGTATCGTATCATCGCTCTTGAAAGTCTGTGACGCTGGGAAACGCATAGGATGCCATACCTTGTCTGTGATTAGGTCCATACCTGTGAGCGGGGTCGGGTTATTGCAGGAAACTTTAACCTTCAGACTACCTGGTTTTCTTGTCAGTGAATCAGTGTTGTTGGGTTCAGAGGTTCTTATCGTCAGAGATGTGGTTGTTCTCGACAGTGTGTATCTATTGGTCCTCTTCAGGGTTGTGCTATCAGAGCAGAGTTTTGATTGTGTTGGATCAGAGCTTTGGTCCTCTCAGCATCCACCTTGATCCTCTGTTTGCATATACATTTGCATTTTCATGTATGCATCTCATTAACATGTATTTGTGTTTCAGGTGTGATTTCCCCTCAGATTCTAGTGTTCTCTTATTGCCTGACATGGAGTCCCTCAAGAAGACAATTGCTTACAAGTTGCCTTCTCCTGATATCAGTTCTCTATTGAAGTTAGTTACTCTGACTGATCAGAAAGTAAAGGCTGAATTCAGAGAGTCATATGGGAAACTGCTTAGTCTGGTGTGCAATCCTTCTGTATTTGAGTTGAATGGACTTTATGCATTGATGCAATTCTATGAACCTCAGTTGAGATGCTTTCTGTTTCATGACTATGTTTTGGCCCCAACCTTGGAGGAATTCTCTACCCTGCTAGGGATCCGGGTGTTGAATCAGATGTCGTTTGTTCACGATGATGCTGAGCCTGATCTAGTTAAGCTTGCTGAAGTTGTCAGTCTGGATGCTTCTGAATTTTCAGGGAATTTGGTCAAGCTTAATGGAGCATATGGGTTTCATTTGTCCTTCTTGGTTGATAAGATTGTTCAGTGTGTGAAAGACAGATGTTGGATTGTATTCAATGCTATCTTGGCTATATGCATCTATGGGATCATCTTGTTTCCCAACTTGCCTGATTTTGTGGACTCAGATGCGTTCTTCATTCTGGCTTCGAAGAATCCAGTGCCTACTCTATTGGGAGACATTTGTCATTCTATCCACTACAAGAATGAGAAACATAGGGGTAAGAACGTGTCCTGTTGCGTGCCTATATTGTACAAATGGTTCTCCAGTCACCTTCCGAAGACAGGACCATTTGTTGATATTGCCAGTACTATGGAGTGGTCTTCTAGATTAATGGGTTTATCTGCTGAGAATATTGTATGGGCTAACTGGAGTATGCTGGGGGCTGACATTATCTATAGTTGCAGTGGTTTTCCAAACGTCCAGCTGATTGGACGGAAAGGCTGTATCAACTATAACCCTGCTTTTCTTGTGAGACAGTTTGGTTACGCGTTGATTGGCCCTCCTACTAAAGACAAGATACATGAATCTTTGTATCTC
Source organism: Lathyrus sativus (assembly GCA_963859935.3). Classification (NCBI taxonomy): domain Eukaryota; kingdom Viridiplantae; phylum Streptophyta; class Magnoliopsida; order Fabales; family Fabaceae; genus Lathyrus; species Lathyrus sativus. Next base: position 17,786,849 of record OZ012736.1, read on the forward strand.
ACGGGCTTATTGGAATCAGACATCCTAGTTAGGTTGAAGCATGCTTGGGGTAATGTTCATAGAAGAGGAAAAGCCTTGCTTGGCAAAAGCAACAGTCGAGCTTATAATCCTTATCGGCTCTGGATCCATGAAAGAGTTGAAAAGTCTTTGATGTCGTTTCCTGCTGTAGAACCTTTATATCCTCCAGTGATTGAAGAACCCACTACTATGTAGATTGAGAAGTACAATAAGCTCTTGGCTGAAAAGGAAGAATTGCAGAAAGCAAACGAAGAGCTAGAGAAAGAAATCTTCCAACTCCGACATGAGAAGACTGAGGCTACCTACACTTTGAGAAAGCAGACAGAGGTAGTGAACAAGATGGGAACAGAATTAACTGCAGAGATCAACAAGAGAGAGCAACTGGGTCTAGACATGAAGGCTGTTAGTAGTGTGTCGGCTACTAAGAAAGAAAGTTTAGACAAAGCGTATATGAAAATCTCCAAATGGGAATCATTGTGGAATGCCACGCTTACTAGCCGCAAGGAGCGGGAGGATAAGATGAAGCTACAGATTTCCAAGTTGAAGACACAACTTAAGGCCAAAGAGGCTAAGATGGCTGAAGAATCATCGCTGAGGCGAGATGCTGAGCATAAATTGAGCGACATGGTCAAGGAGTTGAAGAGTTGCAAGCTGAGGGCGGATTTCAAAAGATGCAAGCTTGACACATGTTTTGGCCAGGGTACTTGTATAGAGGATGCTAGGAGTTTGCAGTCCACTATTGTTCAGCACGAGCTATTGATACAGGGTCTACTCTCCAGACCAGGCCATCCTGAGACGTTGAGACTATTGGAGGATTTTCGGGCTCGTCATCCGTCTTGACTAGCTTTGATATTTCCCTTTGTATCTTGTTGTACTTGACCATCGCCAGGCATGTTGGTCGAGGTCTTATCAGTTTTATCTTGTACGCTGCCTATTGGCTCTTTGATTACATATGAGGATTTCTGATTTGATTGCCTGTCTATATGGGCTCCATTGTCGTTATGGCTTCTTCCTTGGAACTGGAATTAGGGGGGGGGGGGGAGTTAACCTGTTGCATATTTACATGTTAGCATAATCATGTTGCATAGTAGGTACTTTGAGTGTTTTCGTCTAACCCTCTGTGTGTGCCGGTATGGCAGGATAGATCGCAAGTTCCGAGCAATGGAACAGATTCAAGCTGAGTTAATTGAAGTCCGAGGCCAGCTGGGGCAGATTGTGAATGACATGCGAGCGTTGCGCTCGAACCAGAATGCGCTCGAAGAGGAGAACTACCGGTTGAAGGCCCAGGTGGGTTTGATGGCAGAAGTATTAAGGAATATACTCCGAAGAGAGTGTGAGCAAGTTCCCGAAGCCACAGCCACCGGGCTCACTCCACTGGTGTCTGAAGAATCTGTGCCAAGGCACGTTAGGCCTAAGAAAATCTCTGCACAGCTTGAAGCACAGGATTTTCCTCGTCAGCGGTCACGGCTGATCTCTCAGGATAACCCTAGAAGGTATGGTAAAAGGATGAAGCTCTCTGAAAGAGTATTTGATAAGCTCCCGATGGATTATGCTCAGTTGGTGCAACTCTTGCTCCAGCTTCAATTGGTTGAACCTCGTACTTTGGCTCCATTGAATGGCCAGCCACCACCAGACTATGACGTGAACGCCCGCTGTGTTTTCCATTCCAGGGCACCGGGGCATGACATCGCAAACTGCAGATCGTTTAAGCATAAGGTCCAAGATTTGCTAGACGAGAAGGCAATTGAATTTGTGTCGGGCGGCATGAAGGTATCAGGAGTTGATATTCCTATCCCCCCATCTGAAGATGCAAAGGGACTGGGGTATATGCTGGAATGGTTGGAGTCTGAATCCCCTTGCCCACTGCAGTTACCTGTTCCCGGGTCGAACTTAAGAGCGAAAGCGCCTGAACACAAGGAATGCCTCGATCAGCATCGATAACCTCTTGCTCCATCGCAGCAAAACTGTCAGAATCAGAGTCGACCTCACAACAATTTGAAAGGAGTTGATAGACAGAAGGTGCATGTCCTTCCCAAAAATAAAGTTGGTCGTACACCGCTCTTCTGATCGAGCCTAAAGACCTCAAGGGTCGCTCCCCTCAGCAGTAAATAAGTGTGAAAGCCCAGGGCCTGAAAGCTGGCAATCTGCATTTTATCATGTCATTGCTTTGCATTTGTAGTTTCTTTCCCGTTAGAATTCAAATTTTCGCTTGTAAAACTTGTTGTTTTTCAATTGATATTGACAATGAAATAAATGTGCATGTTTTGAATTAATCCATTCGTGTTCACTCTATTGCTTTCTTTTTTTTAAACGCTTGTTTAAGTGGAATCTGGGGAGGATGACGAAATCGAAAGACGTGTAAGCTTCCGATTGTATGCTCTTGGATGGAAAAACTTGTTGACGATATACAGGCATTGTTTCAAATCCACAAACACCGGAGATATAAGGAAGATAATCCCTTGTCAACCCCTTTGAGCCTAGTAGTAGGAGTTCTTTCTGAAAACGAAAAACCCTCAATCTTAACCTGGGGCAGGGTAGGTGTTAGCTAATTTGACCGAGCATCCAAATTGCAAAAAGGAGTATCCGTTCGAGGATCAATCACGCCTTTAGAGGTCGTGCCTAAAAAACCACAATGGTTAAACGTCAAGAGTGAAACAGTCACATTTATTCCCTAAAGAGTCAGACAACCAGTGTCACACGACTTGTTCGAAAGAAAGAAAAAGAATCAAAAGGAAAAGCCCGCTAAGTCGAATCTTGCGAATAAGCGACTTAGGCAAAAATTAGGGTATCCCGCTGGACTTCAAAATCAGAAACTCAAAAGAGTTAGTCCAGGCAAAAGTTAGGGAAAAATAAAAAAGAACCGAAAAGCAAAAAGGATTACCAAAGGAAAATCCTCAAACAAGAACGAAGTCGTGTGACTCAGACGTCCAAAGATGAAAAGTGAATGACTGTCACTCCGAAAACGTGTGATGTCCTGAACTATCACTCCTATACAACCTTTGAAAGGTGAGCGCTAAGGTCGAATTAGCTGAACGTAGGGTCGGAGAACATCAAGGAGAATGGGTGGGTTAAAATAAATTTTGAGCCTTTATCCTTTCTTTCTTAAACCGTGAACCCGACCACGTTACAACCCTGAAAATTCCTAATTGAAACAGGTTTAGTTCGAGAGCATACTTCGGTAAAGACCGCATCGAAACTGACTCCTCAAAAAGGATTCCCCTTGCAGTGTTGTATTGATTTTGACATTTTTTTGATAATTGATTCGTTCATTATATGTCATAAGTTTTTCCAGTGAACAGGATTGGATTTTGAAAACTGTCATATGCATTGCATTTAATATATCTTTTATGCAGAACAATTTGTTTTACTCGCGAGTAAGCGCTTGACAGCAGGAAAGTTTCCACAGTGGAAAGTTTGATCAAGATAGAATGCAGAACACCCGAATACTCCATGAGCCGAGGCAAGTCGTATCAAATAATCCCTAATGAAGTCAGCTATCTGGGGCAATCAGGTCAAGATTCGGTAAATTGCTCGTAGTCAGAGGCACTACTACGAATCAGCCAGTCAGGGGCAAAGTCGTTACAAGACTGGGGCAGGCCACCCTGAGAGCACAAAAGCTATTGTTGATCAGAAGGCGATTAATCTGAAACACCTCTTCGAGGTTCGAAACGCGAAAGTAGTTCATATCTAACCATCAGGGTACGGAGATTGCAATGCTCTTTTAGGGGAAGATTTTACGAAGATCCCATGAGCTGGGAGTAAATGTAGAAGCGAAGGAAATGTTCCTCTCTGTTTTATCGGGGTTTACCAGAAATTGACGCAGGGTCAGGGGCAAGCCATCTCGAAGTTGGTTTATGGCAAGTTTGCCTTTTCAAGTTGAAATATTTGGACTGGGGCATTGTCGTTAACTTTGCAGCGGATATCCAAAAGATCATGTTCCCCAGCCAGAGTCCTTTAACACAGGAGCAGGCTCTATGTGAAACTTATTCCTCCCTAGCAGACGGAATTTGCTTTTCCTCCCCAGCAGATGGAAGTCGAAGTTTTTATCCCCAGAAGAGTTGGGATTGCATCAGAGCAGGATCAGATTATCCTCGGCAATTCAAGATTGACTTATTCGGTAGGATAAAGTCATCCCCAGAGGGTCGAGATTGATATACCCAGCAGAGGATGCATTTTTGGTGTTTGGTTATGAATATATTTACTCCTCAGAGAGTCCTCGTAGAGTACAATCAGAGTAAACAAATCGATTCCCAGCTGAGTATCCCCAGCAGGATGTTTAATCCCCACAGAGCAGGATCAGGTGATCAGTGGTTTGAAAGGATCCTCCCCGTACAGGACCGTCTTTTCTGTTCTCCAGCAGGTTGTTTTTCCTCCGATAGGATGATCATCCTCAATAGAGTTCGTAATTTCGAGCTTGTGAGCCATTCCCCAGCAGGATGATTATCCCCGGCAGAGTTGGTTTCACCTTTCCAGCATTTATTTTGCTGGGATATGCCCGTGATACCCAACTATCCCCAGCTGATTCGATTTGTCTTCAGCATTTATTTTGTTGGAGTGCCTCATTGAATTTGCATATATCATCATATTTGCATCTACCCAAGCGCGTAGCATTTCCATGTTGTATGGAGCATTACGCCATTGTCAAACATATGCATTTTGAAACATAAGCCAAGTTGATTACCTCTTTGTTTTCAGGTGTTTTTCCCTGCAGATAATTGAGAATGTTGTTCAGGAAGGTGTCAAGATATTCAGATTTGTGGCGCGAGATACGCGACGACAGCGTTCGTCCTATCATATGCTCCCCTAGCAGAGTTGCTTGGTTAAGTTTCTCTTCTCCCCACAGTGGAGATCTTCTCAGGTTGCTGTTACGTCAGCATTAAAGGATTTCATGGTTTGAACTGTCAGAGTTGTTACCCGTGATTTCCCCGGAAGAATGTTTCCCCACCGAGTTGCTTGGTTAAGTTTCTCGTCTTCCCCAGCGGAATTTCTTTCAGACTGTCGTACATCAGTTTTGAAAATCTTGAAGTTGTTACCTATTGTCGAAATAGGTGTTTGGCGGCTGTCGTCAGAATTTCCCTGCAGAGTTGTTTGTTCAAGTCTTCGGTTGCCCGACTCGCTTTTATTTAGCGTATGCTCATTTCCTTGTAAACAAAAGGTTGACGTGATGGTTCAACGGTCGGCGTGATGGTTCGACAGCACTCGCTTTTTTTTAGCGTATGCTCGTTTCCTTGTAAACGAAAGGTTGACATGATGGTTCAACGGTCGACGTGATGGTTCGACAGCTCTCACTTTTATTTAGCGTATGCTCGTTTCTTTGTAAACGGAAGGTTGACGTGATGGTTCAACGGTTGACATGATGGTTCGACAACACTCGCTTTTATTTAGCGTACGCTCGTTTCCTTGTAAACGAAAGGTTGATGTGATGGTTCATCGGTCGACGTGATGGTTTGACAACACTCGCTTTTATTTAGCGTATGCTCGTTTCCTTATAAACGAAAGGTTGATGTGATGGTTCAACGGTCGACGTGATGGTTCGACAGCTCTCGCTTTTATTTAGCGTATGCTCGTTTCCTTGTAAACGAAAGGTTGACGTGATGGTTCAACGGTCGATGTGATGGTTCGACAACACTCGCTTTTATTAAGCGTATGCTCGTTTCCTTGTAAACGAAAGGTTGACGTGATGGTTCAACGGTCGACGTGATGGTTCGACAGCTCTCGCTTTTATTTAGCGTATGCTCGTTTCCTTGTAAACGGAAGGTTGACGTGATGGTTCAACAGTCGACGTGATGGTTCAATAGTTCGCACTTTTATTTAGTGCTTTTCCCACTTCTTAGGAATTGGAAGGTTGACGTGATGGTTCAACGATCGACGTGATGGTTCGTCAGTTCGCACTTTGAGTTCGTGCTTTGGTTGATGTGATGGTTCAACGGCTCACGCTTTTATTTAGTGCTTTTCCCGCTTCTTCGGAAATGGAAGGTCAACGTGATGGTGCGATAGTTCGCACTTTGAGTTCGTGCTTTGGTTGACATGATGGTTCAACGGCTCGCGCTTTTATTTAGTGCTTTTCCCGCTTCTTCGGAAATGGAAGGTTGACGTGATGGTTCAACGGTCGACGTGATGGTTCGACAGTTCGCACTTTGAGTTCGTGCTTTGGTTGACGTGATGGTTCAACGGCTCGCGCTTTTATTTAGTGCTTTTCCCGCTTCTTCGGAAATGGAAGGTTGACGTGATGGTTCAACGATCGACGTGATGGTTTGACAGTTCGCACTTTGAGTTCGTGTTTTGGTTGACGTGATGGTTCAACGGCTCACGCTTTTATTTAGTGATTTTCCCGCTTCTTCAGAAATGGAAGGTTGACGTGATGGTTCGACAGTTCGCACTTTTATTTAGTGCTTTACCTGCTTCTTTGGAATTGGAAGGTTGACGTGATGGTTCAACGGTCAACGTGATGGTTCGACAATTTGCACTTTGAGTAGTGCTTTTCCCATTTCTTCAGAAATGAAATGTTGACGTGATGGTTTGACAGTTTGCGCTTTGATTCAGAGCTTCGCCCGCTTCTTCGGAAACGGAAGGTCGAGGATGATATTTAGATATGGTCTTTTGACGGTGCCTGCTTATTGTGACATATTTCGGGAGGATTGATGGTGTTAATCCAGTTTGTTTATTCGATGCCTGTGGCGTCACGCAGGTGGTTGATGATGAAATTAAGTTAGTTTTTATCAGACGATTGACCAGTTATTGCTGTGACAACCGGATTCAATTTTCTGGATATTGTTTCCCAAGCAGTTTGCGCAGTTTATTTCTACGGTTGGCAAATTTCAGGGTTCTTTAGTATTCAACAGTCTTCTACCTTGATTGTTTAAAAGTTGTTCGCTTTTCATCCAGTCGGGTCCAAGCCGCCTGAATAGGGGCAGCTGTTGCACCCAAAAATTTGCCCAACCTTTATTCTCACTTGGTTTATGTTTCATTGCATTAGCATAGCATAGTTCTAGCATTTGCATAGTATAACATCCTTCATTTAGCAGGGGATCAAGTGTGGTATATGTCAAGAGAAGCCTAGCCAGAAGTTTTTTGCAAGTTTGAGAAGTCACCAAGATCACCAGAAAGAGGGTTGAGTTCTTGAGAGGTTTGATTGCTTGTATGGGGTTCATCTCCTAATTTGAGATCTATTTGAAGACTATCAGAGGGTTGTGAAGCCTTGGTCATGGGTATGGTATGTGGATTGAGCTCAGGGAGTTCCTAGAGGGTTATGATAGAGCTAAGACAAGTGTTTGTATCAAAGTACAAGAGCCACAGTTGAAGTTGGTGCCACTAGGGTTTCATCTGGTCCACCCTAGGTCCAATGTGCAAATTGAGGAAAGTCAAAGTCTACTTCTAGGTCATGGTATTCATGAAATTATGTGTTCAAGCATGTGAGATGTTGTTTTAAGAACAAATCAAGAAGAATCAAAAGTTGTTGAAGTTGCTAAATTAGGGTTCCTAGGGTAAAATCCCCTGCTTAGTGCCAAACTTCAAAGCCATGTAAGTCAAGATACAAGTCTCATATGACTTTGGGCCAAACATGAGACTTGTAGAGGGTGTTAATACCTTTAATTTGAGAACTATAAGTCATCCATATGATTTGTAGAACTCAAGTTATGAGCCAGACAAGTTACAGGTCCTCAGATGCATCTGAAATTTTTCTGTGAAAATCATCTGACTTCCAAGCTACTTTTGACCTAGGAGGGTGTTTCTCCTAAACTTTTGGCCAACATGAAAGTTGTTCCTCATGATCTTAGATTTCCAAATTGTATTATAAATCTTCCATATGACTTGTAGAACTCAAGTTATGAGGTTTACAAGTTAGGGGTATTTTGGGAAAGTGAGATTATAGGCCATTTTCAATCATAGATCAAAATCTCCAACTTGCACATCTCAAATGCAATTTTGTCCAACATGAAAGTTGCACAAAATGGGATTATTAGGTCAACCATGTGTTCATGAGACTTTGATTTGGCGTAGAACAAGATTTGGTTCATGGAGGCTTGAAAAAGGGGAATTAAAAGGCACTAAACTTGAAAAATTCAAAATAAATTCTATGTGCTCAAACAAGACCAAGTAAGGACATATTTTGAGTGGAAAAATCATTCTAAACACATTTGTAATATTATATTTTTCATTTGAGTTCTATCTCATGGTGCTTTAGTTTGTTACTTCAAGAATAAGCTACATATCCAAAATCATTCATAATGCACAAGCAAGGTCTCCTTTTAATCCAAAATAATTCACAATGGTTCAAACAATGGCAAATTGGTACATATTTTGATTAAAAATGAAATTATAAACACAATGGAGTTGTTAGAATTTCAATTTGAGTCATATTTAATGGTCATTTTATGGATTGCTTCAAAAGGAGGTTACATACCCAAAATCATACCATTAAGCTCCAAACCAATTTTCACAAGCCAAAGTCCAAACTTACCTTGGGATCCAAACCTTAGAAGTACTTAAGTGATCTACTCCAAACCAAAAAGGGGAAATCCACATAATTTTCATTTTTCATTTTCAAGAATTCTCTCACTCTCTCAATTCTCTCAATTTTCTCATTCTCCAAACCCTCACCCATAGCTCCTCATCATCGGATCCATTTATTTTTCATTGAAATCAATGGAATCTTGAGAATAAACCTCCACTCATCATCATTATAGGATCAAGTTTCGTAATCAATTTTCGTGCAAATTGAAGTTGGATATTGGAGCGTAAGTTGGAAGCACTTATTCGGAGCAATTCGGATTCGAAGTGTTCGATCTTCATCTTCTTGCAAGAATTATTGTGGATCTTGAAGTTTTCTGTCTAATCTCGTTCGGATCTTTGCAAATTCACTTGATCAACAATCACCGAATCAAATCTCCGATCCGTAGGTTGGTTTTCCGATTTAATTTAACCATTTGATTGTTGCATTAAAATTCTGTTTTGTGTGCAGTTTGATTTTAATTCCTAAAAAATAGAAAAAATACTTAGAAAAATATGAGAAAATTATGGGATGTTCCTTATCATGTCTATAATTCTGGTGCGCAATTGGATTTTAGTTTCGTTTAATTTTCAATTTGATTTCGTTTTTCTCCTTTAGTTGGATAATAAAATGCCAAAAACTGCATAATTTCTTGCCGATTTTTGTTATGGAGTTTGGTATATAATTTGGACTTAATTCTTTTCTGGTTTGTTATAGACATATCAAGGAACTCCCAGAATTTTTTAGGGTATTTTTTAGGTAGCTTTAGATTCTGTTTTGAGCTAGATCTTTAGAGGCTTCCCCACTTGATTTCCCTTTTGACCACTTTTGGTGTGTGATTTCTTTAGTGCCTTTAAGCATAGTTTTAGGCCACTAAGGGTTGAGCTTCTCCCCTTGCTTGTATTGCATTAGAAGTTGAGTGGGACTCCTTCTGCTTGTATTTTTACTGTGTGGCTTTGCTTGCTGGTATTTGGTAGAGCTCAGCTCCCTTGCATGTGTGGTGTGTGGCCTTTGTGCCTTTCTTGTTTAGAAGTTGAGCTTGACTCCTTCTGCTTGTGTGATGCATTGCATGCATTTTATTTACAGCAATTTGTTTACAGTAATCTTTCTTGTACAATTTTTCTGTTTACTGTTGTTTCCATTGCCATGTTCCCCTAGGAACTCTGACTTCTCTTATTCAAGAGAAGTTATGACAGACATTAGGATTCTAACCATGCATGATAAAATTAGTTAGTTTCCCTTTTAACCACAACCGTAGGACGAATATTGCATGATAACTGTAGGATCGAGTCAGTTTCCCTGTAGAGAGTCTGTTTCTCTTCTCATCTACGAATACAGTTAAAACACTTAATAAAGGTTAACACGTGATGTGCGTTACGAGCCTTATGCTACTTGAGAAAGAGTTGTGGGAGGGCTTCCCTCACATAACTCGAGTGTTTAGTGTGGTACCCTTTGGGTGACATGCGATGCATTCACTCTCAAGTCCAAGTCTTTAGTGCAACACGAGTTACAAACAGAACTCAATTCACTTCTTCCGTAAAAGACTTAAAAAACAAACGTCAAATCCTTTTTGTCCTCTTGGACTTCTTAAATCAGGAAAACCCTTTTCTTAAAGGAGAGTTCTGTTAACTTTCAGTTCTACCGCAAACGGTAACGCTTAAGTCTCCAAGGATCGAGCTGCAAACACCAACTGCTGGAACTGTCTGTTAACTTTACTTGGATAAAAATATGCTAAACAAACCTGTGTTCTTCGTAGCCTGAACTACGTTTGCTCTGATCTTTCGCGCCGTGTGAAAGTACGTAGGCATAAGATGCGATATCTTGGCGAGCAACCTTCCCCCGTAGTTAGGCGAACTACGTTGACTCTAATTTCTCGTTCCAGACAGGAATACGTAGGCATAAAGTGCGATACTTTGCCGAGTCATTTTCTTTTTTTTAGACCAGACCTTTAGCGTAGATAGATGTAACAAACCCGTCAGATAAACACAACAAGCATAGATCCCATCGAGTACGATGGACGTGAGGGGTTCTAATACCTTCCCCTTGCGTAACCGACTCCCGAATTCAGACAATGGTTGCGATGACCTTGTCTTATACCTTTTCGTCAGGTTTTTTCGGTCGTTTCCTTTCCCGTCCTAAGGGATAAATAACAAAAGGTGGCGACTCTTCTGTCATTGTCGGCACCTTATTTTCGCAGTAGCGACACATGTGATAGCGGCTAGGTCGAATAATGTGGGTGTCATCATCCCACAAGGAAGATGAAAAATGTAATGAGTGATATCCCGGAAGTACAAGGTAGAGGCCAGCAGAATGGGGCAATAGGTAGGACCTGCTTTCGACATCATGATCAAATCGTAAATCCTGGTCCTCTTCCAAGTGTCAGCTTTGACCTTCTCCATTTTGGTCAACCAATTCAGGTAAATATCAGAATCCTTGAAATAAGGGGTAGCTCTAAACAACCTGGATCCATCATTTAGATACTTAAGGTCTACATTGTGTAAAGTCAAGCTGTCAGGACCTTTAGTAGATACTTTGGTAGGATCCTTTTGCCCTAAAGGTTTAGTTTTGCGATAAGAGGGAAAAAAGTCACTAAGGGTTGAATAATTGGTTCCTAAAGGAGACAGAGGGCCAGCCAAAGCTAAGGATTTACCTACAACATTTATAGGGATCATTACCTGTGATTCATAAATATGCCTCTTCTCTTCTATAAGGGGTTCAGGGATAAATTTTTGGTTCTTCACCATCTTAGACCCACTCAGTGTAGCGAATGGAGGAAGTAGTGATGCAACTTTTAGTCCTTTGGCCTGGGTATTTTTCTTTTGATCTTGGGTGGTAGCAGTAGAGGACGTCATTGATGAAGTTTTGGTAGAAATGGGTTTACTGAAGAAAGATTGGGAGTTGTTTTAGAAGAGATGCGTAAGTGATTGCTAGAGTGAAAAAGTTTAAAATGATTTTTGAGAAAATTATTTATAAGGCGTTTTGAAGTAATCAAAAGCCATTATTCATCATTGAGGGCTAAGAGTAGTGGGACACGCGGCGTCCTAGGAATGAGAGTGGAGGCGATGGCAGTAATTGCCTAGACCCACGATTTTATAGGTCCTAAGAAAGTGATGATGATCTGGGTTTTGTGGGGTTTCCGAGAAACTGTTCATAATGGGCCATGACGTCATGGACGTGTATGAAAAGTAACTGAACATTTTTCTTTTAATTCATGGGTAGTCAGTTGCATTGACATTTATGTAAAGGTCGAAAGATGGCGTCGAATTGGATGCTGTCAAAAAATAGTCTTTTTTCTTTAGCATGGTCGAAAAAGACATTTTTTTGGGACAATTTGTTAGCTCACAAATTCTATGCTCACATTAAATAAAAAGGGTTGAGGGAAATATTAAATTTTCAAGGGGATATGAAAGAAACCTTATATTGGAGAAAACCTTTGAGTGGTTGAAATGTTAAAGTACTTGGGACTTAGAAAATATTTCTAACATTAAAAAGACCACCTCCGACCGAGACTGCTGGCTAAATATTAGTGGAAATTGAAATTCAAATAAGGGAGGGAGTAGTTATACTTTCTCATGGTTAAACAAGACAAGTGGCGTACACCCAGCGAACAAGTACATGCGGCGTGACACTTGTCATGGGCTGGTCATTTTAGGAGGTTAATGGTAGTTAATTGTATTATTATAAATAGGGGTTCTAGCAATGGAATTCAAGTGTGTTGTAATTTATTATTGTACAAGTTACTCCAAAGTTTACTCGAAGTATCCGAGTGTAGAGAAAAGAGTTCTAGGAGAATGTACGTCATGTAAAAACACCATTTCTACGTTTTAATTAAACTTATTTTGCTTTATCTTAAAGAGTTTATCTTTACTTCCTCACAATTTATATCTTTCTGACATTATTCTTTACTTTATTTAAATGTTTTTGAAGGATTTTTACTTTGTTTCCTACAAATTCATGTCCTTTCATTTCAGTCGAACCTTGCCTTTATATTAACCTTTTTCTCAAAAAACACTGTTGAAGTGTTCAGTTTTAGGTAGTTTCTTTCAAGTAAAATTTAGCACATGTCCTAGGATCAACCTGATCGATTCTGTGAGTCACCAAAGTTAGATTTGGAAGATCAGCGGTGTTTTCCAATTTTCACGGGAAACACTACCTTAATAGAGTTTTAAATGATGCAGAAACCATGTATAGCATAGTTGAAAGTTTGTGTTTATGCTTGTATTTCTCTTGTACAAAGTTGAAGCATTATATAAAACCAGTTGATTTTTATGTTTCATCCCATTTCAATATCATTAAACATATGTTGTCCAAACCAATTTTGCATAGTCGAATTAGTAAATGGGCGTTAGCTTTGACTGAGTATTCCTTAACATATATGCCTTTAAACGCTATTAAAGGAAAAGTGGTAGAAGACTTTATAGTCGACCACTCAATAAATGAAATAATATAACTTATCTCGAAATCGAGCCTTGGAAATTATATTTCGACGGCTCTAGTCGTAGAGATGGAACCGGTGTAGGAGTGTTGATCATTTCTCCTAATAAAATTCCAACAAAATTCAAGTATAAAGTCGAAGGGCTCTGTTTGAATAATGAGGCTGAATGTGAGGCTTTAATAGCCGGACTTGAAATATTGTTGGAATTGGGGGCAACTGGAGTCGAAATAATGGGAGACTCAGAGTTAGTCATAAAATAAATTACAAAAGAGTACAAATGCGTCAAAGAAAATCTTATTATGTACTTTGTAATAGCCAATCGATTACTGAAAAGATTCGAAATGGTTAGTATTCGACACATACCTCAATTGGAGAATTAAGTGGTTAATGATTTGGCCCAAATTGATTCAGGGTATAAAATTTAGAAAGAAAAACTACAAGATGCAGTCGAAGTCAGAGGAAGACTTGTGTCAGCCAGACTGTCCCCATCAGATTTGGAAATGACAAAGCTAGGGTGCACTGATAAAGAGAATTTTGAAATACTCAAAATAGATAGCTTGGTGGATGGAGATTTGAGGAAACTAATAGTGGAGTATCTGCAAAATCCAACGACATCCACAGAAAGGAAAGTCAAGTATCATGCTTTGAGTTATGTTCTTTTGGGAAATGAGTTGTATAAAAATACTTCTGAGGGAGTTTTACTTTAGTGCCTTAGTGAATTAGAGGCTTATTTAGCCCTTTCGGTTGTCCATAGTGGGGCATGTGGAGCACACCAGGTAGGCCATAAGATGAATTGGTTGTTGTTTTGACAAGGCATGTATTGGCCCACCATATTAAAAGATTGTATTGAATTTGCTAAAGGATGCCAACAGTGCTAAGTACAGGCAGGCATACAACATGTTCCTGCAAGTGAATTGCATTCTATAGTTAAACCATGGCTCTTTAGTGGCTAGGCTTTGGATTTTGTTGGAGAAATTCGACCAGCATCATCCAAAAATCAAAGGTACATTTTGGTAGGTATTGACAATTTTACAAAATGGATCAGCTATACCTTTGCCAAATGTCGATCAAGAAGATGTAATTGAATTCATCAAACAACATATTATCTATAGATTTGGAATCCCAGAAACCATTACAACAGATCAAGGATCAGTTTTTACTGGTCGAAAGATGCAATGTTTCGCTAAAGAAATGGGTTTCAAATTGTTGACTTCAACGTTATATTATGCTCAAGCTAATGGTCAGGTCGAAGCAGCAAACAAAATAGTGATAGATCTAATCAAGAAACATGTGCGAAAGAAGTCTATAAATTGACACAAGACTTTGGGTCAAGTGCTTTGGGCATGCCGAACTTCTCCCAAAGAACTGACCAACGTAATGTGTTTCATTTAACGTTTGGTCATGATGCAATATTGCCAGTGGAAATCTAATTACAGTCAATAAGGATCCAAAGGCACCATGAGATTCCATCAGAATCCTATTAGAACATGATGTTGGATGAATTGGTTGATTTGGATGAAGAAAGACTTAATGCCTTAGAATTGTTAAGAAGGCTGAAGAAAAGAGTAGAGAAATCATATAACAAAAAAGTTAAGGTCAAAATGTTTTTGCCAGAAGAATTGGTTTGGAAAGTAATTTTGCCTATGGATTGAAAAGATAAAGCCTTAGATAAGTGGTCCCCTAAATGGGAAGGACCTTTTCAAGTTATACAAGTCTTTTCTAATGGTGTGTACGAGATCGAAGAATTAGATAAAGATAAAAAAATCTTGAAGGTAAATGGGAAATATTTGAAAAAATATAAGCTTTCACTTCAATAAATAAAGATTACCAAAGAATAATTATGCAAGAAAAAGCAAAGCTAAAATGGTAAATAAATATGCCAAAATGGCTTTATCTGTTACAAAAATTGCCACAAAGGCCCAAATTCATAATTTGCAAAGAAGGAAAATACTACAAATCAAGTTTATAAGGGAATGGATCTTTTCATCTTTTCATACTTTGACTTTTGAAGGAGCAGACGGAATTCACAGAAAGTCTTGTTGGTTGAGAGAGCTTCGATATCTTTTCCAAGTTGTTGAGCTTTCTCAAGGTGTTGAAGGCCAGCCTGAATCTCTTTCAACACCTCATCTTTGAAAGAGCTGAGCAGATTAGTCTTGCATTGCTTAGCCTGAGAGATTTTTTTTTGTAGAATGACAATTTGTCTCTCCCATTCTGCAATGCTCTTGTCACACTTTTCGACCTCCTTCTTATTCTGCTTAGAAAGTTTCTCAAGTGTCAAAACTTTTTCAGTGGATGCAGAGACAACCTCCCATGCAGCTTTTGACTGCTAGTTTTCTTGGAAAGGTTGTTTGAGAAGTCTCGAAGGCGGTTGAGATCAGCGGCAACTAGGTCAATTATCGTGCTCAGCTCCATGATGACATCAACCACTTCTAGGGAAGCTTCCAAGACATTGATTTGTTTCAGAAGCTTTTTAAGACTAAAACTGGAAGAAACATCTTGTTCCAAGATTTGAAACACTCTACTACAAAGATTTTTTCTTTTATCTGCACCAGCAAGTCACTGTCAGTTTTTCCAGTTAGGGTGTTCCCGGAGGCAGTTGAAGTAGTAGTGCTCTTGTCACCAAAGTTGTATTGAGAACTAAGCATAGCCTTTAAATACTCCAGTGGTCGTTGAACTTTCAAAGATTCCAACTCTTCATGGGAAAGACTGGTTGATTGAGTGTTAGTCGAAGTGGTAGTTGGAAGATCCTTGGATTGGTTGTCTTGGTTCACTTGGCCTTCCAGAACCTCCACTTCAATCTCTGCTTCAGATGCAGTTTTCTCTTCTTCTTTTCCTTCTTCATCTTCTTTTTCATTATCTTCTTCTTCTTTATCTTCTTCTTCCTCATCTTCTTCCTCTTTGTCTTCTTCTTCTTCTTCGACGGGCTTGTCATCCTCACTGGGTTATTCCTTGATATCACCCTTAGCAGGCTGCTCTATGTTAGGCATCACACTGTCCCCAAAAAGATCAACAATTTCTTTCTCGATCGGGTCCTCTTTTGGAATAGGCGCTTCGACATGAGGGAACTCCACCACAGGAATGACTGGCGTCTTCTTGAGAACACATGTAGATTGGATGCCCTCCTCAGAACCTTTTGTCGAGCCTTTCGCATAGGCCCAGATGGAGTTGTTGGATGGTAACTAGGGTCACTGCTTGTTGTCAAAATAAGTTGTTTCACCATGGGTTAACCTCTGGTGTCGGTGGTGACCTGTAAAGAAAAAACCAAATAATTAGAGGAATAAATGGTAAAGAAATTTTGCAAGGTTGCAGGAGAATTTTTTACCTTGGGCTCATCAGCCCCAGGACTAAAATTGTCGCTTTCAAACTGTGTTGCGTGACTAGCAAGAGTTGTTGTTGTCGAGAGTTTATCAGCCTTTGATTTTGGTTGGTTGAAGGCTTTAGTTATTTTTGTTTGCTTCCTCCTCCTCTTCAAAGTTTGTTCTTCAGGAGGAGATTGGTCTTCCTCATTTGACTCAATGATGATTTGGTGGGAAGCTCCCCTCAATTTTTACTTCTTGGGAGTAAGGGGTAGTCTTCGAGAACTCTAAGAAAAATTGAAGTATCAGCCAACGTGAGATTTTGCAGTAAAGGAGAATCAAGTAAGAAATTCACCTTAGCAGCTTGAGTGCTTTCTTCTGTCTGTTCTTTGATTTGCTTCTTCTTTTTGGAGGCAACTTTAACAATTGAAAGTTAAACAAAAATAATACAAGTAAGATGATAAAAAATCAAATAAGGGAATTTAGTTCGAAAACCTCCCATTCCACACCTTCATATATTTTGGATTCGATGCGAACATCTTCGAGACCGATACGAAGAGGACCTTTGAAACTGTCTAGAGTATGCTTAGCCGCAACCACCCGTTGAGGCTTTGATTTTGAATGTTGACGAAGGATCTTTATGGAATCCTCACAGATAAACCAGTCTACAAAATGGAGGGGCAAGGGCCACTTCAAAGTCAGCACTTGGTAGTCGAGGAAATTTAAGAGGAAACTTTTTGAAAGCCATTACGTACCGTTCCTTGGGAGGAACGAACGAAGGGAGTTCCAAATTCTCCATTTTCTTTAAAAACTTTTCCTTTAAAGTAACAGCTTCCTCGTGGATGGTTCGACTATGATCATCTGGTCGATAAACAATTTCAAAGTACTTCTAGAATGCTTGGATTTCTTTGATGTGTGTCAAAGTACCTTTCTTGATCTTCTCCTGCACAGAGAGAAAAGCTTGATTAATAAGTTGAGTAAAAGAAAGTGTAGGGGTGAGCAAGGGACGGGTCGGGATGGGTTATGACTAACCCTAACCCTGTCCTAAATTTTGATCGGGTTATTTTAATGACCCTAACCCGTACCTAAACCCGTAAAAATCCCGATAATATGTCATCACCTTTTTATTTTCCCTAAAACATACTAAGAAGATGTAAAATAAAAAACATGATGTAAGAGAACAAATGTGTACTTAGTATTTACTTAGTGCATATATTAAATTATGAGGTGAAAAGTGGAAAACTCTATTGGAAATTTGGAATAATCTAAATATACCAATAAATTAAAAAAAATAAATAAATAGTATCACATGTACATTCATAATATTAGGACGGGTTGGGTAACCCGAGGGTCAACCCGAACCCATCCCACCTATATTGGGTTAGGACGGGTCTTCGGGTTGGGTTGGGTTCTGCTCACCCTTAAGAAAGTGCATCAAAGAACTCTTCTATGTAGTACGTTGACCACCAGTGGTTGAAATCTGGGGTACAGTAGAAATAGGAATCGAAACCAATGGGGAAGAGTTGAGCTTTGTTGGAGTAGTGGAGAAGGTGTATCGAAGCCATCTGTTCGGTGTACTTCACACTATGAAGTAGAAGAGCACCTTTCTTTTCAAAGAGGCATTTAGGGAGAGCTTGCACCAACCCAAACTGTCGAGCCAACAAGTTTGGTTGATAAGTAACTAAAGCAACTTGAGACTTCGACAGATTCAGTCGAAGTGTTATCAACCTTGGAATCAAGAAGGCTTCTCAGATCTGTGAAGATTCTGCTTCTTGAGCCTTATTTGGAGTTGGGAAAGGTTTGGTGAACCACTCAGGACCATGTTTTCTTGCAGCAAATAGGGCCATGTTCGAGGTGAACTCATGACGTTTATCAAACATCATTACATAGCTTAGAAACATTGGCCTGAGGGTCTATCCTTCTTCGTTGGGAATAAGCTGGACCAAGCATGCCCCTTCGATTCTCCTATTTCTGATATCTTCAACAGCTTTGTCAACTAAATTTTTGTTAGGGAGGCTGGCTTTGAACGAGGCATTTAGCCACAGTTGTAAAATCCAGAAGGGACCAGATAGCAACAGGTTTCCCTTTGCTCCTAAGTCTTTGAGTTGGGCTACCCTTTCACTTAGAGACTCGTAAAGGTTCCCCAAGATCATTTCGCTTAGGAAGACGTTGTGGCCTTTGTGAAGTTGAGTGTCCTAAGTCAAGTATCTCCTAGCTACTTGAAGGGACTTCGAGCAGAATACGCAGTGGGATGGCCACACAGTTAAAAAGGCTATATGTTCTCGATCAGAAACATCAACAGTGGTTTTGTCGAAAAAGTGTGTTATAAAATGAGAATAAGTGGCTTTGGCAGAGGTAAAACCTATGGAATCGTTGGATTCTAGGTCAGGATCATATGGGTTTCTGGTGGGTTTAAGCCTTGTGATAGCGGCTATGTCAAAAAGAGTGGAGGTCATCATCCCACAAGGGAGATGGAAAGTGTAATGGGCTTTGTCCCAGAAGTACAAGGAAGAGACTAACATAGTCTGAAAATAGTTGAGACTTGTTTTCGACAACATGATTAAGTCATGAATTCCCAGTTTCTTCCAGGTTTGGGATTTTACTTTTTCTATCTTTGCTAGCCAGTTCATATAATCATCCGAGTCTTTGAAGGAAGGTGTCGCTCTAAAAACTTTAAAGCCATTCTCATGTACCTTAAATTTATATTATTTAACACTACCGCGTCAGCAGAAGCTTTCTTAACCCTAGTTTTGTTGGCTTGTCCTATGGGTTTTGATTTATGGTAAGAGGGGAAGAAGTCCCTAACTTTACTATGATCAAAACTAGAGGAAGGTAAAGGGCCACATAGGGCATTCATTTTACCAGAAACAACAAGAGGGATAAGTACCTGGGATTCGTATATTTTCCTCTTTTCTTCCACAAGTGGCTCAGGGAGGAACTGCTGGTTTCCCATCATCATCGGTGCTGACAGCGTGTCAAAAGGGAGAAGTTTAGAAATTTTTTTCAAGTCTTTGGACTTGTGAATTTTCTTGGAATCCTTGACATTGGTAGTGGAAGATGCCATTGTTGAGATTTTGAGAATCTGGGTTTTGTTCAGAATTTGGAAATAAAGAGACAAAAGGGTTGTTTGAAGATTTATGGGAGCGTAAAAGTTAAAATAAGTGAGCTTGGAGCAATTTATAGGCTTATGGGAGATCAAAAGACCTCAAATCAGCATTAAAGAGATAATAGTTAGTGGGGCGCGTGTCCCACAATGACCGTTTGACAAAATGTGGGAAGTTAATGCCTAGTGTATGATTTCCTAGTATCTATGGATTATGATGATGGCTAGGGATAATTGTGTGCTTTGAGGAGACGTGTTGCAGAAAGTTCCATGATGTTTTTGACGATGTAAGTTTTTGGAATAGTAAAAGACATGCAAAAGTTGTTCGAGGCGTCGAATGATACTATCAAAAAATGTCTTGTTTTTCATTTATGTCGAAAATGATATTTTTGGGGGGCATTTTTTTGGCTCCTAATTTCGACGCCTGACTGAAGTTAAAAGTGACAAGTAGAGTTTCCAAAAGAAATCTAACTACTTCGACTAGAGTCATGTTTTGAAATGAGAGTCGAAGTCGTCCTTTCTCCAGGAGGGTCTATGTTATGGACTTAGAGATGTTCTTCAGCAGTTGGAAGACCTGATTCGAAAGACGTGTTGCTAGGGGTATTCCGACGAGTTCGTTTGAATTCATATTAAAGAGGGAAAGTCTATTTTTAAGAGAGACACGTGTAGCGCCCCTATGTTTTGAAGACATGCACAACGACACTTGTCTTGATTTCGTTTGTTAGCCGTTAATGGCAGTTATGTTCGATTGTTATAAATAGCAGGTCTTAATGTTAAGATTTGTGTGTATTCAGTTATGTATAAAATCTTCATTTACTCCAAGTATTCGTGTGATTGAGAGAAACGAGTTGTAAGAATGTACGTTGACTAAACACCTGTTTTTCATTTCAATGCAATTTGACAAATCTCTTTATTTAAGAGTTTATCTTTTCTTTATGCCAGTTCTTATCTTTTTCATTTACCAGCATGTCGATTTCACTTACTGCCACTTAAATTCATTTACATTTGAAATAAGTTTCCTTATCATGGACTCTGTTGAAGTGTTCATAGTTTTCATAAACTTCACTTAAAAGATCAATTAGCACATGTCCTAGGATTTGTGTGGTCGATCCTGCAAGTAAAACAAATCTCTTTTCAATTTGTAAGACCAACGATTGTTCACCAATTTTCACAGCGAATAGTTTCATGTAACCGGATAATTGTGGGTTTGGTTCACTCAAATTTTTCTCCTTGATTCCCTTCTCCAAAAACGTTTCAGCTATACCTTGCTCAAGTGCAAGTTTCTCTTTTTCTTGGTTCACTTGAGGTTCTGGCTCCTTTATTTCCTTTTTTTGAATTTTTATAAACTCATCCTCCTTAGTCTCTATACCTACACCTATCCTAACCACCTTGTATGTTTCTTTCCTAGGATTGTCTACAATGTTACCTGAAAAATCCTCCGCTCAAACTTGGGAAGGTTGCGAGTTGTCTTGATAATTGCCCAATTTGTGTCTCCAAATTTTTGATGGCGACATCATGGTCTCATGGTTCTTATTTACCTACTCAAAGATAAGTTGATTGGCTTTCATGAAATTTTCCAAGGTCTCTTCCAAGCTTGAAGGCTTCCTTTGGGAATTTTGAGCTTGTTGAGTTTGTTGCACAGCTTGGCCTCCACTTTGATTTTGATTTTTTCTCCAACAGAGATTCAGATGATCTCTCCACCCTAGATTGTTAGGTGTGGGAATAAGGATTGTTCCTTTGAAAATTAGCATATTGAACTTTTGTACTCGACCCTTCAGATGAGCATCTTCTATTCTCATGTCCTCCACCATAAAAATCAAACTTAAGTGCTTGAACCTGGCTCATGTTAGTGTTATTCAAGCAGCTTGCAGCTAGCTGCTTATTCAATGGTTCAATTTGAGCTAATAAAGCAATTTAAGTCTCAACAGTTAATATACCTTTGGGTGTACCTATAGTTTCAAACTTTATCGGTCTTTCACTCTTGGTGCAGTACTCATTCATACATATCTTGTTAATTATATCCTTGACTTGGGGCTTGGTCATTTGTCTAATTGTTCCTCCCTTGGAAGCATCCAGCAACATGTGTGTCTGACTCTTTAGGCCTTTGATAAAACTTTGCATTTGCGCTATATTGTTCAGATTATGGTTGGGGGATCTGCGTAGCAATAATTTGAATCTCTCCCATGAGTCATATAAGGTCTCCGCATATTGTTTCTCAAAGTTCAAAATTCCATCCCTTCTCTCAATAAACTGGGTAGTGGTAAAGAATCTTTTCAAGAACTTATCCTTAAGCTCCTTCCATGTTCGAATGGTTCCATTTGGAAGGCATATCAACCAATCTTTATCCCTTCCAATAAGCAAGAACCCAAACAAACACAACTTCAATTGATCGTCCGTGACATTATTCGGCTTGCACATCCAAGCGGTTTCATAGAAGCGTGCAAGATGAGCCCATGGATCTCTGATAGCATTCTCGTCAAACTGATTGTCTCTTAGACCTAAAAGCACGGAATTTTTAATATCAAAGTTAACAGGGTCTGCTGGTACAAACCCTCTAGAAGCTTGACTGTCCTTGGTCCTTTTGCAGTAATCTCCCATAGTTGGGAGTTATGGAGTCGCCATGTTATTCTCGTCTTCCGAATTCGAAGAAAGTATTGGTGGATCTACTTCGGGTTGCTCTCCGTCATCCAGAATTTCTTCTCTAGTAGCTTTTCTGAGGGCATGTAAGGTTCCTTTAATTTGTGGATCGAATGGTAGTAATGTTGATCCAGAACTGCGCATACACAAATAGAAAATACCTCAGCAGAACTATGATAAATGAGAAAACAAACAAAACTAAAATCAAAGTAAAATACGAAAAATATGTTGTCCAAAGCGTTGCCCTGTTGCAATCATCAGTCCCCGACAACAACGCCAAAAACTTGATGACTTCTTGGCAAGTGTACCGATAATATTGCAACAATAAAATGATCAAACCCACAAAGACTGTGTTCGAACAGAACAATAATTGGTGCGATGTTAACTAAAAGCAGTAAAAAAAAGGGGTTTTGCAAGTTTCAGTGCAAAAAGGTATATTTAAGAGAAAACAAGGTCATGAAGGTCGTTAGGTTGTGTTTTAGAATCCCTTTATCTGCTATTGTTGATGAACGATACCTTGTATGAATCATCTTATTCTTATAATTTTACGACGAACTAACAAATTGTTATAGCCAATTCCCCACAAAATAACTCACTAACAACTACTAGAAGCTTTATATCCCCAATCCGCCAGCGTAAGCAGTGTTAGGCGATGTATAGGTCGTTAGTTCTCTGTGCCACTACTCGAGGTATCTTATCCCTATTCAACCGGCTTAAGTAGAACAATTTCTCTAGATCCAATACATAGGCTACGGGTCAGGAATCCTTATGAATCTAAAAACATATTAATAGAGTATCTCAAATAATACGCATTAAGCAAAAGAAACAACTGAATAAAATTATAAGTGATAAGGTTCATACAAAGTCAAACTGCCATATAATGCCAATAAGGTTGAATAAAGTTCATCATACACAACCTAACCTATGAGAATTTAATTACACATAGTGAAAATTACAACACCAAATGATAAAAGATGAATAACATATGAACTCCCTTGAAGTATTAGCCTCCAATGGCTTCCAATGCTCTCAAAACCAACCTTTGATGTTGTAAAATTGTGCTTCTAGTGCCAAATTTCGTCACCCTTGTAAAAGTGCAAAAGATCCCCTTTTAAAGTTAAAAAGTTGTTATCGCGTGCACTACAAAAGCATTGTGTGTGATGGTCCCTTTGCTTTTCTATCGCGTGCGCAATAGGGCATGATGTTGTACGTGATTATTCTATTAGTTGCGTTGTTTCTTTTTGACAAAAATTTTGTCTAGGTCCTTTAAGTTATTTTAAAATATCAAGTTAGTCCTTTAAGTTTTTTTTGTAACGCTTGGGTCCTTTATGTTAAGTAACATTTGTGTCGTTGACCTTTTTAAAAATTTCGATTATAATAAATTGCAAACTCGTATACAATTTGAACTGGTTTTTCGCGCTGATCACGAATATGCAATCAAATTTATCAAACAAGTTACGATTCATGAGAATCAGAGAAAAAGTGAACAAATACATAATGAAAAATCGTTCGATCCGACCAAAATACACAATCAAACGCAAAACTAATTACATATTCGTGATCGGTGCGAAAAACTAGTTCAAATGGTATATGAGTTTGCAATTTATTGTAACAGAGATTTTTAAAAAAGTCAACGACGCAAACGTTACTTAACTTAAAAGAACAAAACGTTACAAAAAAAAACTTATAGGACTAACTTGATATTTTAAAATAACTTAAAGGATTAAAACAATATTTTTGTCTTTCTTTTTTTTCTATTGATAAAAAAAACAAAAGAAAGAAGAACGTTAAATCATAATTCAAATGACTCTTTAACACTAATTCTCTTAATTAATCGTAAAAACGAAATACTCTAAATCCTTACAAATCTTAAAACCCTACTATAAAAGCTTAAGAGCAACTTTAGTGCATGGTTGTTAAACTAAAATTGTGTATAGTTTACGTTAGTAATAAAAAATTTGCATTATAGTAGAGCTGACATGACATTTAGTGAACTAAAATTTAGTTTCTATTATCTATATAGTTAACGTTAACTATTCAATGTGAAACATATTATAATATTATTTAATATTAATAAAATATTTCAACAGCATTAAATTAATGGTAATTTGAATAAAAAATATAAAATGTGGGATCAAGTTTTGATTTCTTATAGACAACCATTTTTAAAATAAAAACTACTCAAATCAACTATAATTTTTTTAAATCCTACAAAACACTTTAGACCCACAAAAAATATCTTAGTTTACCCATTTAATTTACTCCCATTAAAAATACTCTAATAAATATCTCTTATTCAGATACATTTTATTCTAACCCTAAAACATCTCACCTTTATCACTAATTTGGAGTGTTTCCAAGTACTTCCTAATTTTGGTTCACTCTTTTTCATGCTAGCCAAAAAAAGGTTCCATATCATAATATTGAATAATGAAAATATAGTTTTGTGTGTTGTTGGAAATACTAACAATTTGAAGAATTTCAATTTTAATTTTTTTTCAAAATTTGTAGAATACTATTTTGATTCTTATAATTGATTTTTATTTTTTATAATAAAAATTTCGAAAAAAATTTCATAATTTAAGTTGTTTAAAATACTTTTTTTTGTAACTTAAAATTTAAGCTAACTATAGTATTTATTGTATTTTCAAAGATTCAAATTTTGAGGTTTTAAAACTTAAACATTGAGTTTCAAAATTTTGTATTTGATTTGTAATTTTCTTTTAAAATCAAATATACTGTTATTTATAGTATTTTAAAAGTCGATCAAAAGAGTAAGTAATTCCAGAAATTTTGATAAGCGCAAAACTGAAATATTGTAAAATGTGGGGTGTGGGATATTAGAAGTGGAGCATATAAAAAATATTTCAACAATTTTTGGGCTTTTGAAGAATGGGCCGTAACAGAAAACAGTAAAGAAGGCCTTAAGTGTTTTCCATGGCCCACAAAAGTTTTAAAAAATTGTTGAATGAGATTGTTCAATACACCTCATACATTCCTCACTACTTTGTGAATGTTCAAAAATATCTTTAAAATCTAGATTTTAGAATTCAGAATCAGGAGCGGAAAAATGCGTATGATCAGTTGGATATTTCTATTTTACTGACACTTTAGTGAGTAGAGAGTTTAGATTTGCATCCTCTAACGTGTTTCATCTGCTTCTCACCTGTTCTTTTTTAATTTTACGAGTATTTACATTATCATAAATTTTTTATTTTTAAATTTAAAATGTGCAAGATTCAGAGATCTGCTTCACCCTCACTTTTAGTGTAAGATAGATTAAGACTTAAATTCTACAATTTTTATTATATTCGTTATGCTCCGTCCCATTTTTTTTATAAATTTTTATAGAAGAGTTAAACTGGATGATCATACCCGTTTAACAGCCCACTCTTAAGTACTTGATGAGCATAGCATAAACCAATCAACACAACCTACCAAATCACAAACATAGACACACAATATTCAACAAATGAGCGAGTACGAAAAAACATTATCACAAAATTCATGACAAAAATCATCTGAATCACCAACATTTAACATTTATACCTCACCAATGTCACCATGATATTTTGTTCATATAAAGGTTCTAAGTTATTATTTACCTTCATTGAGTAAAAGGACATTTTTTATGTCTGATAGTTATGATTCAACCACTCCACTAATTAACATTTAAAGCAACTCTGCTATGCAGGGTTAAGATGAGTATCTCACACTATGGTCTTGTCAATTGTCATGTACTTATAATTAGAAATACTCAATAACTATGGTATTTAATTAGATTAGGACAAACTAGATGTTTCCATGTTTCAATTTAAAGTTTCTATAGTCCATGTGATTTTTCATCAATGCCTTACAATAATGACTATTTCTCTAATAGTGTACATGCAATTTGAATGTAATGAAACAAACCTATTGTTAGAAAAAATGAAGATGGAAAAAACCATTTATTATAACAATGTTGTATCGTTGCAAGTAATAAATGAATGAATGAATAGGAATGAATGAATGAATAGGACACTCACATTTTAACTATAGTGTTCAAGAGAAGCATAAACAAACCAACCCAAGTAACCTAAGTATGTGTTGGAACTTCAATTATTTAACCTATTTCCTTTTTTAAGCCACAAAATACATGCTTTGAAAATCTTGCGAGTGAAAATGGAAAGGAATATACAAATATTTTAATGGAACCTTAAAAAAAAGGTGAATTAAATTTTAAACATAAGGACCAAATTGCTAAACCTTGATTAATATCTTAATCATCATACTTGCTTACGAATCTTTTGACCATATATAAAGGTATAAGATATTTAACCAATCGTTAGTTAGTTTAGTGGTGATTGACGTTGAATTTAATATAGAGAATTATGGTTCGATCCTCTGCAACTGCGATTAGAAGGGAACTGAAACCACTTGAAGTCAAAACTGATCTCCAAACCAGATTAAACGATCTAGTGAGTCGGATATTGATCGTAAAAACAAAACAAAAAAATATAGTTAAGTCTTTTAAGAGTTTACTATTATAGTCTTACAAAACTTGAGTGATTGGCTTGAGAAATTAATATACGTAGTTGCACGACTTAATTTACTATATAAAGGATTTAAATAGCTAAAATTGTCCATGTAAGTTTAGGACTTTTTTTATTTACATTTTTATATTTTTTTTAATAATTTTAAAATGTTAATATCATTTTGATATTTGTTTATAAAATTAAAATCTAGAGAAAATATCACAAATAAAAAGGGTTTTTTTTGCATATTTTAGTTGAGATGAATACTAAAATGATTTTGATATTTAAAAATTATTTTAAAAAATATAGAAAATGAAAATAAAAATTAAACCATAATTTAAAATAATAATTCTTATGGGTGGATCCGTCTACACGAATGCAGTTGGACTTTTCATTAATAGATTGTGAAATTAGTTATTGAATTAGTCTAGATACCAAATTTCCAAAAATAACATTTCTATAAAGACTAACCAATATTATGTTTATTACTTTAAGGAAATATATACTTTTGGAACAAATTCTTCAACAATATATTACAATGGAATTTTTTTCGTTTTTGTCACAAAAACACCACTTTTTAACCATTGTGCTATTTGCAAAAGAAAAAGATAAAAATGTTTTGAAATGAGTAATTTCTTTCGATATATATATATATATATATATATATATATATATATATATATATATATATATATATATATATATATATATATATATATATATATATATATATATATATATATATATATATATATATATATATATATATATATATATATATATATATATATATATATATATATATATATATATATATATATATATATATATATATATATATATATATGTTGAAGCGTATACTTTATGGTTAAACTAAAGACCTTTAAAATTTAAGAAGAGTCACAAGGCCCAAACATTTCAAAAAAGTAAATTTTTGAAGAAATAAATTGTATTTTTATTTTTAAAAAACTGAAATTTTTTTTTATTTCGTAAAAAAATCTATTATTTTTTCATTTTTGAAAAAAATAGACTATTTTTAACTTTATAAATAAAATAAAATCATTTTTATTTTCAGAAAAGAATTTTTTATTTAACAAAAAATATATATTTTATTTTTGAACAACGACTTTTTTTCAGAAAAATTTGAATTTTGTTTCAAAAAAATTGACTATTTTTATGTTCGAAAAAAAATCGACTTTTTCAATTTTCAGAGAAAATCGATTGTTTTTATTTGTCAAAAAATCAAAGTTTAAAAAAAATCGAAAAAAAATTGACTTTATTTTCTAAAAAATTCGATCATTTTTCATTTTCGAAAAAAATCAATTATTTTTAACTTTAGAAAAAATTAACTTTCTTTATTTTTAAAAAAATTGATATTTTTTCTTTAGAAAAACCGACTTTTTGTTTCGGAGAAAATTAATTTTTTTTCAAAAGAAAAAAACCAAAATTTTTTATTTCGAAAAAATATACTTTTTTTTATTTTGGAAAAAATTGAGTTTTTTTATTTTTGAAAAAAGAATTTATTTTTTATTTTCGAAAAAAATTGACTTCTTTTGTTATTTTTCAGAAAAATCAACTATTTTTTATTTTCGACAAAATCAAATTTTTTATTTAAAAAATATCGACTTTTTTATTTTCGAAAAACACTCGACTTTTTTATTTTAGAAAAAAATCAATTTTTTTTAAAAAATAAACTTTAATTTTTAAGTACATGAAAATTAATAGAAGAGAATTAAATTGCGAACATGAGGGGTACGATTTCCGGTGGAATTTCTGTGTGGTGAGGCGAAAACCGGTACGGTGGTGAGAACCCAAAATCTACATCTACTCATATCTAATGCTTGCTCTTAGTGAGATCATTCCTCTAATGTTGGTTTAAATTCCTATTCCTTAGAATAGGAACCAATAATCGAAGGTTTCTTGCTTAAGAGCTCTGACTATTTTGAGTATGGGGAGGAGGAGGGACGACCGAAGAAAAAGAAGGTGTTTACCCCCTGGTTCGTACTCTGGAATTGGAGAAAGGAACGAAGAGTGGTAGCACCTCAAGAAGCATGAGAAGTAGTCAACATGAGGAACAAGACGAAGGAAAAGATGAAAAAGGGGATTCCATAATCACAAAAGTAAAAACAATTTGTCTACAAGGCAAGGAGAACATCGAGGATGAACAACAAAAGAAGTTATGGATGGACGTGATAAGTGGTAACAGGTGTGGAAATAACTTCTAAGTGTTCAAGATGACATACCATGATCATTTCTTGGAATGTTAGAGGAATAAACAATGTTGGAAAGAGTAGGGAAGTGATTTCTAGGATCAATAACCTCAACCCTGCATTAGTTGTGTTAGTTGAAACTAGAGTTAAGCAGCAAAAGGCTCACGCCATTAGGAATAAGATAGGGACCAAATGGAAGTACATGGACAACTATGAGAAACACTATAATGGTAGGATCTGGGTGTTGTGGGATGAGACCAGTTTAAAAGTGAATAAACTAGGCAATTTTAACCAGTTCATTTACTTTGAAATGGAAAACATTAAAGATGAAAAGAAGGAATGGTGCAAAACAATATATGGTTTAAATACTTTAGAACAGAGAGCGGGGATTTGGAGAGAAATAGAAAACCTCTCAAATAATAGGGAGTGGTTATTATTGGAGATTTTAACAATGTCTGCAGTGCTTTGGACAGAATTGATGGGAAGCATGTTGTGGAAGGAGAATATATTAACCTAACCAACATGATGGAGAATATGGGGTTACATTAAAAAGTTAGTGAGAGGGACTATCGCAACTGCGAAAAAGGCTGGCAGGAACAAATAGAAGAGTCGTCACCAAACGTTATTTATCCTAAAGAGAGGGAAAGGAAACGATCGAAGAAAACCTAAAAGAACGGGAAAAGACAAGGTCATCGCAACCAAATCTTGGGTTCGGGAGTCGGTTACGCAAGGGGAAGGTATGAGCTCCCCTCACGTCTGTTATACTCAACGAGATCTACGCTTGTTGTCTAATCAAAGGGTAAGTTATCTAAAAGCTACTGCTAAATCGGGGAAAAGAAAAGAAAAGAATCGATAGAACATCGTCGCCCTATGCCTACGTATTCCCTAGTGTAATGGGAAAGTCAGAGTCAACGTAATTCAGGAAACTATGGGTGATGGGGGAAGGTTGCTCGCCAAGACATCGTCGTCTTGTACCTACATATCCTCATCTGGTATGAGAAATCAAAGCAAATGTAGTTTGGGCTACAAAACCACTGGTTGGTTAAGTGTTTTCTATGAGCAACACTAAGTTCACATTCCAGCAGTTAGGGTCGATGCCTGTGTGCGGTAGAACGGAAAAGTAGCGTACTCTTTTCTGAAAATGATTTGAGGAACAATCCCGAAGGATAAAAAGGTTTAAATTTGGTTTGTGGGTTTTAGTGAAGTGGATTGAGTTAGTTTGAGACTCACGTTGCACTAAATACTATGACATAAGAGCGAATGCGTCGCATATTGCTCAAAGGGCATACACTAAACACTCTAAACAAGTGAGGAGGAACCCCCCCCCCCCCCCCCCCACCCCCCACTCATCATTTCCCATCTACTTAAGGCTCATAGCGTACAACGTTTGTCATTCTTTATTAAATGTCTTAGAGAAGTTTGATATGAGAAGAGATGACACAAGAAAACACTAAAAGGGAAACTGAAAAGCCTTAATGTTATCATACAAAATGGTCCTAAGGGTAGGATGGAAAGGAAGTCTGCCTAATGTTATCATACAAAGGATGGACCTAGATTCTGGATGAGAGGGACTATTCTACTTGTTATCATGCAAAGGATTGAAAGCCTAGTGTCTCTCCTACTCCCATCTTAAACAGAGGGACTAGGAATCCTAAGGGATCATGTGAGCAAGCACAAGTAAATAATATCCAATTCAATCACAAATGAAAACAAAGATAAAAGAAGTCTCAAAGAGAGAGAAGAAGAAAGATGAAGAGGAAAAGCAACAAGACCAGAGCCTCAAACACAAAAGGTCAAATCCAAACAAGATGGACAAGCACACCTCAAGTCAACATATCATAGGTGCACCTTAACTCCAAAACACATCCAAAAATATGCAGACAAACATCAAAGGCAAAACAAACCACATATTTCCCAATCAAATGAACCAAACAAAAAAGAAAAGTAAGGAGCAAGGCAACAAGTAAGCAAATGAACCAAGTGACAAGGTGGGCAGCAATAAAACAAAGCCAAAGGGTATACATCTAATCATGAGTGCACAAGAGGGATCACTTAAGTTTGACAGTCAAAGTCAAACTTCAAAGTGAATCAACCATCATCAACAACTACAATTAATGGACCATCAAGGCAAACATCAAAGGTCCCAATGGAGTGAGGAGAAATCAAAAGAATCACCTCATAATGGATCAAGATCATTTATTCACCAAAAAAACAAATAAATCCAAAATAAAAAACAAATAAAAAAGAAAGAAAAACCCTAAAAAGGGAAAAGAGGAGATCAAGGCATGAGTGAGGACTCAAATGCATCACCATAGATCTAGGACCATCATAGGATCATGTGAAAATTTCCTCAATATTTTTAAATGCTCAAAACTAATTTTAAACTAACTAAAATCAAGCAAATAAATCAAAAATACATGAAAATACCCAAAACAAAAAACAAAAATCCAATAAAATCACCATAGATTCAAAACCATCATAGGATCATATGAAAATAATTGCACAATTTTAAATGGCTCAAAAGTATTTTTAAACCAATTAAAATCATGCAAAACAAATAAAAATCATGAAAAATACAAAAATTCAAAATAAAAATGCACAAAAATATAAATCAGAAAGAGAAAAATAAAATAGAATTTTAGAAAATATTTTGGTATTTTTCTAATAAAAAATGAATTTATTATGAATTTCTGAAAATAAAATGAATTTAAAAACAAATTAGAAAAAGAAAATAAAACAGAAAAAACAAGATGTGTTAGGTTTGATTTTATTAAAATGATGTGTCAGATCCAAAGGCCAGAAAGTGCGCATCCACGGTGGAACTGAGTCAACCTC
The DNA here is from genome assembly GCA_963859935.3 of Lathyrus sativus. Classification (NCBI taxonomy): domain Eukaryota; kingdom Viridiplantae; phylum Streptophyta; class Magnoliopsida; order Fabales; family Fabaceae; genus Lathyrus; species Lathyrus sativus. Next base: position 17,818,388 of record OZ012736.1, read on the forward strand.
ATCATTTCCAAGCAAAAAGGTCAAAACACGCAGGATTAAAACAAGTGGTATGATGGACGGTGAGATCATCATCTTCAACCTCCAGCCACTAAAAAATCCCAGAGATTTGCAGAAAATCGTGCATCTCTCAAACCATAACCAATGGAGCTCATTGTGGTTTCATCTGATGCGTCTTTTCAAGACAATCTCAACCATATCATCGCACCAAAATCTTTAAATCACAACTTACTCGATTTGAAAAAAAACCAGAACAAGATTCAAACACGAGATTGAAAATTCAGCAACAAAACTCAACTACAACCAAAAACTAACTATACAAACAACATCAGCATGTCAAGGGCTACATTTTAGCAACAAATTTGAATCAAAATGGTTGAGAATTATACTTGTTGAAGCTCAACCTTAAAGCTCTGAAAATGGAGTTCCCTAGCTTGATTCAGGCCATGATTCTTCAAGTTCTTGATCTGGTTAGCTTCACTGAATGTTGGTGAAGCTAACTAAGTGAAGAATTTGAGTGTTTAAGGTGTGCAAATGGAAATTCGAATTTCAAGCTTAAGAGTTCAAATGGGATATTAGCATAGTGGTTTTGTCTATCAAAAGCTTATGGAAATGGGTGGAAATAACTCCCTATTTATAGGAGAAGCTTTCTGAATGGAGAGGGAGGGTGAATGATGTGATTTTCAACAAATTCGTGCACACCTGCAGTATGAGCAAAGTGTGACTTGAAAGTTGTCAAAACTCACTCAAACCTTACTTTTCAAGGCTCTAATCAACCCAGGCAGGTTGGTTAATCATGTTTAGATTGAATTCGTGACTTAATTTGGTGATTAGAGGCCAATTCAAATAATTTCAATTCTGACTTAAAGTGGAAATCCATCTTTGAAATTCAAATTTTGCAGCCATGGTTCTCACAATGTAGGAGGCTTTTTAAGATGATTCTTCTTGCATTGGATAGAGGGAGATACAATCTTTGGAATGTGAAAAGAAAGTATTGATTTGGAAGCTTTAGTTGAGAGATATGGTCCTTCAAAGTAGCATCCACGAAAGAAGTGAAAATCATAAAACACTTAGAAAAATTTCAAGTCCTTTAGGGACCAAAAAGAGAGCTATAATTGTTTGATGAAAACCAAGACCTTCCATGGGTTTTAGCTCTTCCATGTTGAATCAAAGTTATAGAGGATATCTTCAAGTTCATTCTAGTAAACGATTGGGTCCAAATGATGAAAATTGACCAAGTTATGCTCTTTTGAAGTTAACTAATAAATTCTTCCAAAACTCAAAATGACCTATAATGTCTTCAATCTTTTGATGATCGTCCAAGCATAATTTGATCTTTCCTTGCAAAGAGAACTTGTTAGGGATAATTAGAAGAGTTCGTTAGAAAAAGAACCACCTAAAGATTTTTAAAATTGAAGGAGATATGCTCATTTGATCATAGCATCCACAAATTGCTATATTAGGTCAAACACCTTGCACCAAACTTGAATCTCTTGATGATTTCTTGCACAATAAGCCATGATGAACCACATATGATATTAGAGTGATGTTACCTTGAACCAAACTTGATGATGAGGGACTTCTAGGGTTGAGAATACCACAAAGTCATATAGAACACCTTGCTTGAACTTGAAGAAACACAACCTTCTTGCTTGAGAAACAAATCTTGATACCTTGATCCCCTGCCAAGAGCAAATGCTATGCAAACATGAATATGAAAATGAAAATAAACATAAGCCAAGAACATAAGAGAAGATGAGCAAATTTTGAGGTGCTACAAGGACCACTTTACTTGGTTCAACAAATATGAGAATGGAGCTATCTACTCTATGATAGATAAGGTGCTTGGGAATATGCTGTGGATCCAAAAAAATATGGGCACAACTCTGAGAATCATGGAGTCTGGGGTCTCAGACCATGCTTTATTATGTCTTGAGGGGATAAATGTGGACCAGCCTAAGAAAACTCTCTTTAAATTCCAAAATGTTGTCATCAACTTAGAAGGTTTCTAAGAAGCTGTCAGAGCCAACTAGTCTCATCAATTGGATGGTACTGCTATGTATAACATGTTAAAGAAGTTGCATAATCTAAAAACGGCCATTATATATTTGAGCAGGCCTTTTAAAGGGATCAAAGAGCAGTTAGAAATAGCCAAAAGTATATTGAAATAGGCTCAAAACCTTTTGGTGTTGGAGAGGATGAATGGTAAGCTCATTGAGAAAACTAAAGTTCTAACTAAAGAAGTGATCAGATTGAATAATATAGAGGAGCAGCTAATCAGTCAGGGAGCTAAAATCAATTGGATTAGGTTGGGAGATGGCAACAACATGTTCTTCAATGCATCCTTGAAGAAAAAAAACCAAAGGACCCAAATGAAGACTCTTACTGACAGTGGGGGGAATATTTTAATTGAGCAAAACAAAATAGAAGAGGAAGTAATGAAATTCTATGGTGACTTGGTTGGGAAATCTGCCCAAACCCTGAATAGCATCGACTTGGTAGATATGAGAAATGGCTCTCAACTTAAAAATGAGCAAAGACAAGCCTTGGTGGAACTAATCTCTAAGAAAGAGGTTAAGACTTCCCTTAATGGTATTCATGATAACACAGCCCCAGGTATTGATGGATATGGTGCTAACATTTTCAAGGCCACTTGGAATACAATTAAGGAAGACTTGATGAAAAAAGTTAGAGGATTTTTTTAGACTACTAGCATTTTGAAAGCTGTCAACTGCACCCTTGTAACCCTTATTCCTAATATCACTAGTGCCACCATTATCAAAGATTTTAGACCTATTTATTGTTGCTCCACCCTTTACAAGATTTTCTCTAAGATCATGGCAGCCAAGTTGAGCAAGATATTAGGTAGCATAGTTGATGAAAGCCAAGTTGCCTTTGTGCCAGGGAAACACATTCAAGACTACATTTTGTTGGCATTTGAGCTGATTAAATGGTACAACACTAAAGGGGGCCCTTCTGGATGTATGATCCAAATGAGTCTACAATAAGCTTATGACACGGTGAAGTGGTGTGCCCTTGAAGCTATTATGAAGGAAATGTGTTTTCCTTCCAAGTTCATTAGATAGACCATGTCAATTGTGACCTCTGTTTCCTACATATACATGGTGAGACAACTAATACTCTTAAAGCCATGAGGGGTCTTAAGCAAGGTGATCCTTTCTCCCCCTTGTTGTTTGTTATAATGATGGAGTACCTCCATAGAAGGATGCAGGGACTCAAGTTGAATCATAATTTCAACTTCCACTTAAAGTGTGAGAAGTTGAATATTATAAATGTGTGTTTTGTAGATGATCTTTTGCTTTTTGTGAGGGGTGACACAATCTCAGTGGAGTTGCTTATAGAGTCTTTTAAAGATCTCTCCTCTTCTATAGGGCTAGATGTTAATCCAAATAAATGTAAGGTTTACTTTGGGAATGTTGATGACACAACCAAGTAGAACATTAAACAGTTGACTAGTTTTTCTGAAGGAAGCGTCCCTTTCAGATATCTTGGTATTCCCCTGTCCAGCAAGAAGCTATTAGTGGGTCAATGTCTAACTCTTGTTGAAAATATTACTAGTAGGATTAAGCATTTGAGCTCCAAGTTGTTGAGTTTTGCTGGTAGATTGCAACTTATTAATAATGTTGTGTTTGCTACTTCCAATTATTGGCTCCAATGCCTTCCCATTCCTATGACTGTTATCAATAAAGTGGAAGTCGTTTATAGGTCTTTTATTTGTCCCAACAGTGATAAATAACCAGGAAGTCCCCAATCTCTTGAAGCAAGATTTGTCAGCCTAAAGCCCAGGGTGGCCTCAATGTGATATCCATTTATGAATGGAATAAAGCATCTTTGTCCAAGTTATTTTGGAACTTGTGTGGGAAGGAGGATATCATATGGATCAAATGGATACATAGCTGCTACACTAAGCATCAAGAAATCATGATTGTGCCCATTAGAGGCAACTGTTTATGGATCTTAAAAGGAGTTCTAAAGCAAAGGCACATGTTGAGTCAATTGGCTAAATGGGATGTCATGTTGCAGAAAGACAAATATTATACCAAATCCATGTACTTTGCTATGAAGAGTCAAAATGATAGAGTATAGTGGAGGAAGTTGTTCATGAGTAATCATGTCAGGCCTAGGGATGTGTATAATCTTTGGCTGGCTTGCCACAAGAGGCTTGCTACAAAAGATAGGCTTTGCAAAATGGGATTGATTAATGATGATAAATGTTGTTTTTGCAATGCCAAAGAAACCATCCAACATTTCCTTTTTTATTGTTTGGAAACTAGACATATTTGGAATGAAATCTTAGACTAATTACAATTACCCCCATCGGCTCAACAGTGGGTCGGCGAGTTAAAATGGCTTATCTACAACTGTAAAGGCAAGGGCTAAAAGTCTTTTGTCCTGAAGTGTGCAGCGGCGGAAGCATTTTACTCTGTGTGGAATCATAGGAATTCCATTTGTTTTGGGGCTGTTAGTAATATGAACAAGATTATATCTCATATTTTGAATTGTATTATGCAAAGAATGTTGAAGAAACCCCATCTTAGGAAACATGTTAGTCATCTTATGATATCTTGATGGGCTTGTAGTCTCTCTTGTTTGTTTTGGTGGCTGGATTGTTTTGATCGCCATTGGTTGTATCGTTATTTGGCTTAGTAATATATTTGTTTGTTCCAAAAAAAAACTTTATATTTAGTAGTTTTTTAACAATAATTTTTATTTATTTTTTAGAAAAAAATTATTTTTAAAATTAATTTTCAAAAATATTTATTTTTTAAGAAGAATAATTTAAAAAAATTAAAATATTTTGTTTCAAACTAATTAGATTTTGATCCTCTTGCTTAGGCCTCGTAAAAAAGCAAAATTATTTGGGGACTTAAAAATAAGGGGAAAAGTATATTTATGTAGTAGGGGGCCTAAAAATGGGGCCAAGTAGGGGGCCTAAATATTAGGGTTTTGTTATATAGGGCTTTTTTGACCCCTCTAGGTGGTGGTTTTGATCTCTGATGCAGTGGTGTCGAATGGATATGCAAGGTTGCACTCCAATGTTCAAGTCAGTTACAAAGTCCAAGATGACTGAAGTGAAAATGGAGATTAGAAAAGTGTACCTTGAATTGCATGTGTGTTGTTCATATATGTTGAATTATTTTAATTGTGTTATGCATGGTTGGGCTGAGCATATGGATCTCTCGTATTCGAATTTTGGTCGGTCCAGAATAGTTGCCCTCATGGATTATTAGGTGTTCACCGGCGGGGGAGTCTTTTAAAGTTGTGGTTGATAACTTGCTATCACATCCGACCATAAGGAGAAATGGGAAGGTCATGGAGCAATTACAGAAGTAATGGAGAACAAGTGCATTAATTTTTTTTCCATCGTTGAGATGCTTTGTTGGTCTTTGGATATGTGGCTTTAGGCTCGTGGGTTAGGAGATGATATTTTCTTTGGGGAATTTGAGTGCACTTGTATTCCCCAGGTGAAATATAGTAGTTTATTTGCAACTTCTGTTTTCCTTAAGATCTAGACTGCTTCCTCTTTTTCTATCTCTCCACTATATAAAGGTCTCTTCACCTTTTTAGAGAAATTTTATTCATTTTTGAGAATCGGTTTCCGTTTGTGAAAGTGATTACATTCCATCTCATGAGTATTTCCTTGAACGTTCGTTTTCTTTAGAGTGGAGCTTTACAATTCGGAATTTAATTCCTACCTTCCTCACTAGATTCAATTTGTTTCAGGTACCCTTCTTACCCTGAGTTTATTCCTTCACACATAACTTTTATTTTGCAATGGCTTGTGCAAATGATTGATATGTAAGTTTATCTAGTTATTGTGAAACTAATTATTTCCCCTTAAATAGAATAGGAACATCTTCTGGTTCAAATTTCCATCGTCCAGTTAATAATCGTTTAGTTTCAATCATTATAATTATGTGTGATAACTTTGAGTCGTAGAGGTTTCCTAGTGGTTCACTTGATAGAGAGACTTCTCTTAATGAGTATTCCTTCAACGCTCTTATTTATGATGATGATGTTGGAAGTGATCACGTGGTCAATTATGCGCCAAATCCATTCCAACTACATAAAATTTAGCCTTCTCTGCTTTAATTACATAAGAGATAGAAGTTGTTGGATTAAACAGGGAAGAGGCTCAAAATTTCATCAGAACCTACCACATTATTTATGGTCAGGATCCAAGTGATGCCTGTTGGAATTAACCCAAAACCTTTTGATAATTCCTAATCAATCTTGATTTCAAGCAATATTATGTGCATCAACTATTAATGAAAAGAAAGCAAGAAAGAAATAAAATAGAGTTTAACAAAATTAAAGAAAGAAGAGAATGATTTTTTCGACTGCGGAATTTCCGCCCACAAACTGCGGAAAACTTCTTTATTCACTTTACAAGAGCAAAAATATGTGAATAAAAGTTATTACAAGATAGGGGTTACTCCCTCTATTTATAATAGAATAAATCCCAAAATTACAAAAGCCTAAAATTATTATTTTGGTCTAAATCGAAATTATGTATCAAGCAACCTGCTTCGACACTTCGACATCTAAACAACTTGACACACATACATATTAGGCTAATTTGACTAATCCTTATTTCTGTCGAGCTACACTGCTTCGACACAAGGAATTACAATCTCAACAAACCACCTAATGCATTGTGTCTAAGCTATCTACATTCATCATAGACCTTGGCTTCTTGAACACTTCGACTTGCACTCCTTTCGTCATGATATCTACAATCTGATTCTCAGTTCTGCAGTGTTCCAAATTCATCTTCCCTTATACTACCTACTCTTAAAGATAAAGGAACCTCATTTTGATGTGCCTTCTTCATCCATGTGCGATCGAATTTTTCACCAAGTTGATAGTTGACATGTTGTCGATCTTCATGGTAAGTGCTACATGACTCTTCATTGTAATCTCTTCGACCATATTCACCATTCACTTTGCTTGACATGCATAAAGAGAAGCAGCTATGTATTCTCCTTCGCATGATGAAAATGTCACTACTGGCTCCTTTCTCGAACTTCAAGCAACTAGTGTACCACCTAGCATAAACAGATAGCCAGTTGTGAATTTTCTATCCTCAACATCACTAAACCAACTTGAGTTGGTGTATCCTACTAACTTGCATTCTTTTTCCTTCATCCGCTATAGGAAACAAAATGTCATATTCGAGAATTCCTTTCAGATACCTTATGAAGACTCTAAGATTTGAGAAAATTTTGGTAAAAAATAATGTTGCACAAGATGTTCCAACAAGAAGAAATCTGTAATGAACAACATGTCAGACAAGATGTCATAGCATGAGGACTCGACGTCTTGTCTGGTGCAGCAGACTTGTTCCAGGATTTAAGGTGCAATCAGAACGTGGATCAAGGAATGATTGGACAGAGACTTCGAAGCCCATGGACTGTTGAAGGTTATAAAAGGATGACCAAGACCTAAGGCATAGTAAGAGAGTAGACCGTGTAACGAATGCTTGTAATTTAATTATAAGGGTTTATGGTTTTGAGAGTTGTGTACTTTCTTGTGTTGTAAGTCACTCTTTGTAACAGGTTTGATACATTGTGGTAGACATAGTTTTACATATTCAGAAACCAGTAGATAATGAATTGTATATTGTTCTTGGATGAAGCTTTTAAGCAAATTCAAGTATCATTGTTAATCAAGAGTCTTAACTGAATATTGTATTGAAAAGGATGTCTTTTAATAGAGTAGTTTGATACAGTCACCGGAGGTTGTGACTGTTAGATATCATTGAGGTGATTTAGGAATTAAGATGGGTTTCTCTTGTCTAGATGGTGATTTATAGATAGAAGTTGCATTGGGTATGGATTAAGTGAGGAGTTGTAAACGGGGGAGTTTATATCTAAATTAATACTACTAATAGTGGATTCATTCTTAGCTTGGTAGCCCCTAGACATAGGTGTTTTGTTCACCAAACTGGGTCATCATATCTTGGTGTTCTTTATCTTTCTGTTTTGTTAAATTCAATCTGCTCTTATGTTCTGAAATATATGTCTTGATAAATGTTGAAGCATTTGTCATGACACTATAATGTATTTGCAATATTTGGATGTTCTTGTTTTTTTACCTTATTTAGTTATGCAGAGATCAATGTCTCGACATCTCTTGGGACATCTGTGATCTGCTTACCAGAATTTCACCTTAGTATCCTTTTCGTCGCTGCTATGTGTGATACCTTTAGCTTCTGCATGAATCTACTTACCATACCCACACTGTATGCTAAGTCAGGCCTTGTGTGACAAAGGTATTGAAGTGACCCAATAGTTCTATATTGGGTTAGGTCGACATCATCTGAATCTGAATCTTTTGACAGTTGCATTGTGGGCTCAGCTAGAGTCGAAGTTGGGTTGCAATCTTGTATCTCAAATCTCTTGAGTATTTCGCCTGCATATCTTTTTTGGTGCATCATCAAACCTCTACCACTCTTGTAGAATCTGATGCCAAGGAAATATGAGAGATTTCCCAAGTCTGACATTTCAAACTCCTCACTTAGGTCATGTTTGAAATCTTCGCTCTTTCTTATAACTTCCTGTAATCAACAGGTCATCGACATAGAGACATAGTATAAGCAATTCACTATTGCTTCTCCTTACATATACTTCATGCTCAGTCGTTCACTTCACAAATTTCTTCTCCTTTATAAAGTTATCGATCTTCTTATTCTAAGCTTTTGGAGCTTGCTTAAGTCCATACAGAGCTTTATGCAGCTTGTACACCTTTTTTTCTTCGACTTATTTCACAAACCCAGCTGGTTGTGAAACATAAACTTCTTCATCTAAAGGGCCATTCAGGAATGCATATTTCACATCCATCTGACATGTGTGCTAATTTTTCATGTTTGCTAGACCAACAACCAACCTGATTATTTCGATCCTAGCTATAGGTGCAAAAACTTTGTCGAAGTCAATTCCTTCTTTATGAAGAAATCCTTTTGCTACAGGTTTCGCCTTGTGTCGCGTTACTTCTCCTTTGGGATTCAGCTTCACTTTGTATACCCATTTCAAATCGATTGCCTTCCTGCCTTGAGGAAACTCGATAAGTGACCAGGTGTTATTGACTTCGACGGACTCTAGTTCCTCATTCATTGCTTTCACCCACTTCGAATCTTTCAATGCCTCAATTGTATTGACTGGTTTGACATCTGCATAAAAAGCATAGTGTATCAGCTCACCCTCTTCATTAACCACATCATTTGATGTAATCACACACTCTTGCAACCTTTCAGGCATATGTCTTGTTTGTTGAAGTCTGTTTGGGCCTGCTTCACCTCTGACTTCTTCTTGTCAAACTTCTCTTTCAACTTCACTAGCTGGTTTTTCACATAATATTCTCCTTGGATCCTTCTTAACATTCTTATTCCAATACCAATCCTTAAACTCATCTATGATCACATCCCTACTGATCACTGCTTGCTTGTTCATTGGGTCGAACAACTTGTATCCTCCAGTCGAATGATATCCTATTAGGATCATTTCACTCGACTTGTCATCAAGTTTTCTTATCAATTAATCTGGCACATGTCTGTGTGTGATAGATCCAAACACCTTTAAATGACTTAGGCTAGGCTTGACATCATACCAACATTCTTCTAGGGTGATTCCTTCTAGCTTCTTCTTCGAACATCTATTCAAGATGTATGTTGCAGTCGACACAACTTTTCCCCATAATTCTTTGGGTATATGCTTTCCTTTCAACATACTTCTCACAATATTCTTGATGGTTCTATTCTTCCTTTATGAAGTTCCATTATGCTGTGGAGTGTAGGGTGGAACCACCTCATGCATAATCCTTTCTTTCTCACATAACGCATTGAAAATTTTTGATACAAACTCTCCACTACCATCAGTCTTCAGAATCTTTAGCTTTCGACCACTTTGTCTTTCGACCATAGATTTAAATTTGGCAAACACCTCGATCACTTCACTTTTCTTCTTGATCAGGTAAGTCCATAGTTTTTTACTTAAATCATATATGAATGTGACAAAGTATTTGTTACCTCCAATCGAATCCACCTAGATGGGACCACATACATCAGAGTATATGACTTCAAGAATTGCCTTTGACTTGATTCCTGCATTTTTGATTAAGCTATTCTTGTGTTATTTTGCCTGAACATATTCTTCACACACTTCACTTGGAATGTCGATTTCTGGTAATCCTGAAACCATATTTCTTCTCTTCAAATCTCTGATGTCTTTGAAGTTGAGATGGCCAAGTCGATAATGCCATATCCATTTATCTCTACTGGTTGTATTTGCAAGACAATTATGCTCCATCATATTAAGTTCAATCTTGAAGGTTCAATTCTAAGACATTAGATCCTTCACGATTAACTTACCACCTGAGTCGAGAACTCTCATTATCTTGTCTTCGGTCGATGCCTTGTAGTTCTTTTTAACCAGTTGCCTTATACTAAGCAAATTACTCTTCATGCCTGGTATGTACAATACATTGTAAATTACTCATCTCTTACCATCTTTCCTCATAATCAGAACATCACTAATACCTTCAAATGCTCGAGTATTGTCATTTGCAGATTTCACCATGTTCTTCATTAAGGGTTTTCGTTGACAAATCAATCTTTCCTTCTAGTCATGTATGATGAGCATCCTAAGTCCAAGTACCATTGGTCCTGGAATCTTTCTTCATCTCTTTTTATGACCATCAGCAATATCTCTTCTTCTTCATGTTTCGCCAGCTTTGCATCAGTTTCTTGATTCTTCTTCTTTTCTAGACAATCACTAAAATAGTGACCATACTTTTGACAATTGTAACACTAAATGTGACTTTTGTTAGGTTTTCAACCACTACCTCTTCCTCTACCTGCAGCACCACCTCTTTGGTTTCCTTGGTTCCATGGTTTTCTATGATTCGAGTAGTTTCCTTCCTGCTGATTTTGACCAGTCGAATTGTTGTAGCCTCCTCTGCCTTTGTTGCCATTCCAACTTCCTTTTTCTTTCTTTTCATTTTCTAACTGCGCCTACAAAGCCATATCACTCTTGACTTTCCTGCAACTCTTTCATCCAGCCTTTGTTCATGATACTCAAGCGTCCCTTGAAGCTCTTCCTTTGTCAATGCTGACAAGTCTTTCGACTCTTCTATGGCTACTACCATATTGTCGAACTTTGGAGCCAATAACCACAATATCTTTACAACAATTGATCTTGATGTTAACACTTCTCCATATAACTTGATTTGATTCACCAGTTTAGTAACCCTAGTGAAGAAATCAGTTATGCTTTCACTTTCTGGTCTAACTATCAGTGCTTGAAGCCCTTATATCAGTTTTTATTCCATCATTTTATTGTGATACATACCTCTCAGAATAATATATGGGATCAAGGGCTCATTGTATTGCGTCAAGAAGTTCCCCGGTTTATCCCTTGTTCCGAGATTTAGGACGATTTCCAGGATTACTTCATGCTAGTAAAGCCATGTACTCTAGGGGCCTATTCCACATTCTACCAGGTTCCTTACTAAGCTTCCTCTTTATAGAGATTCTTAAAGGCTTGCCCTCTTGTCCATGCATAGAAAGGTATCGAAAGTATTGGACCATGGTCTATTTCAAACGTAAACCTTATGAATATGCTAGTCGTCTAGATTAACTAATTCCCGACGAGATTGGGATGAAGAAAGATCTCAAGAAAATATTGGTTAAGAGGAGGAGTTAGGCCCTATTGAGGCAAAGCATTCTCTGCAAAGGAAGGGTATATCAATACCTATGTTATTGTGAGCGTGATTAGTAGTTTGGAGAGGAAGGATATTTTTAGTGAGGATAGATTCATCCAGTCGTAGGATTTTTTATACGGGGTTTTTTGGTATTTGTATATATAGTGGATGCCCATGAAGAAGGTATTTGACATTTCCAAAGAGCAAGAAGCTAAATGTCACCATCACTTCTCTAGCTCAGGCTCCTACTCCTCCCCTAGATGGTTCTATCATATTTGCTACTATTGGAGTCCCCTCAATCTCCCCTGGTCCGGACCATCCTTCTTTTAGGGTTGTTTCTACGATTGTTGAGGATCGAGCGGAGTCCCCTCCAACTAATAACAAAAGGGACCGAGACCATGATCAAAGCCATCCCTTGGAGGGAGATTTGGATAAACAGATCTGCATGTCTAGGGATGTTACTTTCAAGTCACCTGCCTTCTTCAGCCTCGAGTGTTACAACCATTCTCCACCCTCTTCGGCATCGAACGTTACATATCCAAAAGCTTTCGCTTGGTTCTTCTCCCAACCACATCGTATGGGATAGGTATATTATGATATGTAACACCCTAAACCTTAACTCTTAACATAAAAGATAAAATTCACAATTTAGGATGCTACTCCAAACACAACATGCATACTTTATAAATATGTTCAAATCTCGCACCAGAACAAAAAATAAATCACATAACTCCAAATAATTATTAAATGATTAAAGTTATATAAATATCTCCAAGAATTTAAATAAATCATATTTTATTTTTCTGTTCTCAAACTTGATAATCCTAGTAATTATTAAATTACTAAAATATTCCTAAATCCCTAAAACACCAAAAATAACACAAATAATCCAAACAACACAGTTATAAATACTCCAATAAAAAAATAAAATATTAATTTAAATTCGGGGTGCTACAAATCTCCCCCACTTAGAAAGATTTTCGCCCTCGAAAATTACTTGGCGAAAGCATATTCGGATAAGATTCCTTCATCCGACTCTCTAGCTCACACGTCACACTTCCACCAGTAGGTTATCCCCAAACAACCTTCACTAGAGCAATATTTTTACCCCTGAGTTGCTTCACTTCTCGATCCTCAATCCTCATAGGTGATGCCTCAACAATTAGGTTATTCCTTACTTGCACATTATCCAGTTTGATTATATGAGATAGGAATTTCAAGAGTTTAGGTGGAAACTAGAAATATTGTGATTTTTTCTCTTTTATATTAAAAGTGTGGGTTTAGGGTGTTACACTACTCTCACAACTTTGACTTTTCCATGGACTTCGAGATCTTAGTCTCTAGGATTCTTACAAATAGCAGCTGCTTCAGTTGCACCTTTCCCGAACAAGTTTTGGCTTAAGTCAAGAAAGGAGCATGACCGCCCCGGTCTCCCCCGAGGCTCTAAGGAGGAGTTTGAGGCTTCCCTCTCTTACTTTTATCCTTCAACTGAGGTTCCTTGTCTCTCTTTTTCCTGAATGATTCAAGGACGGCAGCACGAGTCTTTCTTGATGCAACCTCTTGGTCAGTATTTCTAAGGGATAGAGTATTGTGAATGCTCTCTTCAAGCGAGTGCGGGTTCTATTGTCAAACAATGTTGAACATGTTGTTCAGCAGTTCATTAGCATCATACATGCCAAGGTTCACTTACAGAGTTTAGAAGCCAAGTAAGGCTTCTGATTGTATGACTAGAGGAGGAATAAGAGTCTTTATCGGTGTAACTTGAATAGATTTGGACAACTAATAAGCTTGAACCAAATCTAGATGTAGTAAAGCAACCATTCCTGTATTTCCAGTATCTTGTGAAGGAGGGGAGGTGGTTAATTTCTAGCTACTAGAGCAGCAGCAGTGGCTTCGCGTGCGGCAATGGATCGTTCAGCCTTAGATCCAACAATCTCCAGAAATTTTGAGAACTGAAGGTCTAAAATTTTGAGGAAACAAAAGTAAGATTATGCTTGATTGAGTCAAGATGTGATGGATCTTCATAGGGGTGTTCTTGAGGAGGTTTGGTTCAATTTTATGAGAATATGATGCCCAAACCAATTAAAAATATATGAATTTGACTAGATTTGCATATTTTTACGAAAAAGCTCAAATCAAACCAAACTGAAAAACAACGGGTTGGTTTGGGTTGAATTAAATAAATACATTAGAAAGAAATGTGAAAATATATTTTTAAAAATATCTAATTTACATAAACTAATTGTTTATAATAATATAAATTTTCTAATTTTTTTCGCTTTTCCATTTTTTTTTCATTTCTCCATACAGGTCGTAAATGTCACAAATGAGGTTTCTTTTTTTTCTTCTTGAAGTTGAAAATCTTATACTAGTTTACATGAAAATAATGATAAAAATTATACAAATTAATTATGGTTGGTTCGGGTATATGGGCGCACGGGTAGAATTTTTTAAATTCGTTGCTCGAACCAATTAACACCAGATTTCATTTGTTTGGTTCAGTTTTTTCCCGAACTAAAAAAATGTTCAACCCAAACACTATGGTTTGATTTGAATTCCAATTTGGTTTAAATTTTCCTAAACTGATGAACACCCTTAGATCTTCGCACTTGATTACAAATGATTTCGCTCTGTTGATTAGAGGAGATTTGTGTCAATGAAGTTGAAGAGCAAACATAAATTTTTGGAAACTGTAGGAATCAGGAGTTGATTTCCACTGACGACATCATTGTTCTGTTATGAAATCAGAATGAGTGTAAGAATGACATCGATGGTGGATCTCAGCCTCTAGTGCGATGGAGTGGTGGAACATGTAAGGTTAGCACTCCAACACTCAAGTTAGTATATGAGGAAAATAAGTGAAACGAAATTGGATTTGAAACTTGTTATCTCAAATTGGCGCCTTTACGAACACAATATTTGTTCATGATCATTAGAATGATAACCCTCTTGTGCTAAGAAGTTTTTGAAAAGAGTGAGGGCCTATTTCGGGTAGTCAGTTGGGGTTGACGTAGTCGATCCATAATAGGTCTCCTTCAAGATCTTCTTAATTAGAGTCATCAGAATCGATAACTGGATCAAAGAAGCTGGAGGAAATGTATTTTGTTGATAGGTTAGGAATGAAATGAGCTTCATATGCGATTTCTTCGGTGAATTGGCTTTGGATCAAACGGGATTTGGTCATGGACTTTTGCGGGAATTCAATGTTGATTCTCACAGACAACACCATTGTTCTGCTTGGGAACCAAAATTAATGTTGATTTACTATATTGGACTCTAGAGGAAGGAGGCGGTGATGTTGATCTCTGATGCAGTGGCGCGAGGGATAGAATATTTTTACGAGGGAGAGAATATTTATTAAATGGTACTAACCGATAACTATTTTACGAGGGAGAGAATATTTTTATAAAATATCACATTCATATTAATTAGAAGTGCATTCATGTGTTACCGATAATAAGGCATATTCTATTGAGCCATAGATTTAGGAAGTATCAAGAAGTCGAAGGGGTTGGAAATCAAGGGTTTCTTAGTTGCTCTATTGAATATATCCAAGAATAGATTAAACTCGTTTTAAACGATTTTAATATTAAAGTTAAAATTATTATTATTTTAATTATCATCTTCTCTCCTCTCTTATTGTGACAGAAAATATTATTCTTTCCTTGCTCAACTTGTGCTTAATTCGATATATAAATATATTCTTTTGCTTATTAAAAAAAACTAAAATCACCAGAATTATTAAATTTCAAAGTTAAACAATCTATTTTCAATAAAAAGATGTAAGGTCAGAGCAATATTCAATCTTCACTCATCCAAAATTAAATTGAACATGTCACTTTACTTAGTGAGTTATGGGCCACTTCTTATTTTAGGCTAAATTAGCTTACATTTTTGAGAATTTCTTACCCCACCCCTTGGTCTTTTTAGGCATCATGCACTCTGCCTAAAATGCTCCTTACTTTCAGAGATGTATCTCTAGACGCATCTTTTTTTAGTTTTTTTTAATTAATTCCGCAGGTGCTTCTATGGAATATTTTCGTATGCGTATATACAGAAGAAACTCATAATCAGTAAACCAGAAAATCATCATTGCAATGATAAAATCAGCATTCATAAAATAAAATCAGAGTTACATTGATGATTTCGACAAAAATTCAAATACTACATTTCAATAGCCCGGTGGATGCTTTCACATATCTAAGATGTCATCGATCGTTCTTCGAACCGTCGCCTCCAACTCGAGCTGAATTTTCTCTTCGAAACCGAAATATGTTCCCCACATCACCCTAACATCGTCTTGATTCTTGAGATCAAACTTGCTGCAAACAATGTTCCCTTCGTTGTCAACTGAAGGTGAACGATACTCAAACTTCACAACCTTTCGTTTTTCATTGTAAGGTAGGCGATATTGGATTTCGTCTATGATATCGGCGAGAGGGGTTGGATCCATGAGCTTGGACGTCCTCCCGAGTGTTTTACCATCGAAAAAGGAGACACTTGCGACATACCAATGGGGCTTGATTTGAAACAACATTTTTGTATTTGTATGAATGATGACAAATGAAACCCCAAATTTATAGAAAACCTAGGTGAATATGGACCAACCATATTCAGTCAATCTTTTTCCAGAGCTATATCCATGAAATGAACCCATAATTATCGTTTTCGGAGGTGTATCTCCAGAACTTTCCCTGAAACTACAAAATTAAGAACCTTCTGTAGATGCATATCCGGAACTTTCCTGGCTACATTTTTAAACTAGAGCTCAATATGGAAGCACATCATAATAGACAAATAAAAGGCATAAGTGCATAAATAAGGCATAAGAATAAAAAGTGACTATTTTGCACTTCAAAAGTTTTACAATTAGTCGTCTGATTATACAAGAATTCAAAATGAATCAAAATAAGTGTCGCCGACTAAATCTATTGATGGTACTCCTTTGGACTTTTCCGCATTCAATTACTTTTCAATGTTGATCAATCTTTCGAATTTGTGCATCCTTTCAATAAAACGTTTTGGCCACGTCTCGACATTTGCGATTGAATGACTCGTCCATTGGTGATGTAGGTGGTATGGGGCATCCTAGTTTCAAGTAAACTTTTACAAAATGTCTTGATTTTGTAATCCATCCAATACATATGATTCGATCATTTGGATTTTAAGGTGGTGCAGTGCGGAGTGGAAAAAAGGTTTCCGAAAACCCGTATCGCGTCAAGTCAATGCACATCCTATCATATGCACATGTAATAAGATGACCCATATCAGGAAATCTCGTCCATTTCGACACCGGTGTCGGACCACTCAAGCAAGGAACAAGAGATTTATAAACTGCGTCGAATTTTTCTTTCTTTCCATACAACCACGTGTATGATTCTTTATGCATATTCAACTCTCGGATTAATTGATGACAGACAAGCGCATGACTATCTTCTCCTTTACCAAGCAAATTCGAAACGGATCGGTAACCACAATTATCATCCCCTTCAACATTGACGATACGGTCGATGTATTTGTGTATAAAAATCGGTATCTCATCGATGAATGGAATTTTCGGTGGAATCGGGGTCGGAGGTGGTTTGCTTATGCGGGCTCTTTTCATGACACTTTTTTTAGATTTAGGAGTTAGTGAGTCAGGATAAAGTTTGTCAACATGCTCACAATAAGAAGGAGACCGTGTAGTCGAGTTGTCATTCGGTGTAGGCTTCATTTTCTTCGGAGCACCTTTTGTCTTTACCGGTTGAGAAGGCGGTTTCATATTGTTTGTTTCGGGATATACAGTCTTCCTCAATTGTTCTTGGACGTGGAGTTTCATGTTTTCATCGGTCTTTGAGAATCTCTCTTGTATCGCTTCCCATTCAGTAAAAATAGAGATATTCGGTTTACCTCCTTCCATGCAACCATCATCATCAAAACTAAATCTTTTCCAATAAACTTCGTTCATTCTTATTGGCTCACCTAGTTTCAACTTTGTAGCAATAACACAAGCACACGGTGTCACACCCTCATTTTCACCTTTAGCTTTTCATACCCTACATTCGTCATATCATTAATCGTTCTATTGCATATCGATCGTGTGGGTTCACAAGGTAAGGATTGGGTCGGTTCATTGTTTTCCATTCCAAATAAGATAAATTGCCTGTCATGGGCTACATGGAAGAAAATGTTCATCATTTAAGGTTTGGTTCAAGTTGGAAAGTCTACTTATGTAGATTCCTTCAAGGAGAAGTTACTTGAAAAATACTAGGATATTCAAGATCAATATTCCTAATGAACATGAAGTGCAAGGCCTAATTCAAGACTTCATCCATTTCAAATAATGTTATAAGGGAAATCCACCATTCCAAATTCAAAATTCATGAATTCAAGATTAGATTCAAGATTGTTACAAAAAGAAATTTCATGACATTTGCAAGAATGTCACATTTGTTGCAAAATTTTCCAACTCTAAGCAATGATTATAAAATTAAGTTATTTCTAATCTTAATTCAAGTTTCTAACTAATTTCATGTTATGGTACCCTTCATGCCCCATCAAATCTCCATGTGCTACATATAATTCATAACCAATTAAACCCACAAATATCCAAGAAAAATAATTAAGGTTTAATTCAACATTAGAGCATTTCAGAAGCAAAACCATTTATGCTTATTCATGGGAAATTTCAAGGCATTTTTAAATTGATCCAAAACAGCCCCATGACCAACTAATTCCCAACCAAATAAACCATGTCACAAAACTTGAAGAACTAGATCATGTTGTTTCACTTACATGCCAAAATTCAGAACTTCAAAATTCTGTCAAGGGGAGAGGCATGGACCACAAGTACAACCCAAGAACATGTGAATAAAGGAAGGCAATGTAGAAAACCAACACTAGGAAAGTGCAGCAGCAAAAGAAAAAAAGCAGCATGCTAGAAATGGAAAGAAAAGGGGTTGCACCAAGAAAGTAGTAATAAGTATTCCCAAACATAGAAATTCAGAAACTTGAAGCATGTGCAAGCTCTATTGCTTTGGTACAACAATAAAAGTGCAGCAGAAAAAAGTAAGATTTCTAGAGGAAAAAGGTGCACCAAGAAAGTGGCTTTGGCCATTTCTAAGTGTAAAAATTTTGAAGTTTAAAAGAAAAGCAACAGCAGTAGAAAAGGGACAGACATAAACACATAGAGAGAGATTGAGAGCAAGAGGCATTGAGAAAAAAACAGAAAAAAGAGAGATTGAGAAAGAAAAAACCCTTGAGAGAACACGAGAGTGATAGAAAACCAGAAGAATGAGGTGAACCATAGAGCATAGCCAACAAAAGCCATTGGTGATTAGAAGGAGAAAAGTAGCTCTTGGTTTTCTTTCCTTTCAAACCTTTATCTCTTTACAAATCTTGCATGTTTTATTTTTATCTTAAGTTATTGTTGTTGTATATATTGTAATGAGGTCTCAAGAGTGACCTACATTGTATGGAAAAAGTATAAGAAAAGGAGAGAGCATAGGTTAGTTTTCATAGTGAATTGAGTTGAAAAAACTCAAAAATACTGTCATGTTCGCTGGCAAGTTTGCACAACGAACTTTGCTCCCTTTTCCCTCTGTTTCTATGAAAAAAGGGGTATTTTGGGCGAAAAGCATGAAGTTCGCACAACAAACTTCTTGATGTTTTTTCTGGACAGGTTCGCTGGCAAGTTCGCACAGCGAACTTTGGCTCCTTTCACCTCTGTTTGTGAATAGTGTGTGTTTGCTGGCAAGTTCGTACAACGAAGGAAGGTTCAATGGTAAGTTCGCACAACGAACTTTGGCCCCTTTCGCTTCTGTTTGTGAATAGTGCACGTTCGCTGGGAAGTTCGCACAGCGAACTTCATGTTGTTTCTGGGCAGCTTCGCTGCAAGGTTCGCACAATGAACTTTCCCTGTTTTCCCAAAAAAAATATTTTATTTTTTTCGTGTTTTGTGTTGCTTCAGGCCGATTAACCCGATGTGGTTGTATAGTCATTGTATGTGGATGCTTACGGTCATTCTTGACTTTTGGTTCCAAAAATTATTTTCAAAAATAAACTCTCGATTTTATCGAGCCATTTTCACCCTTGTAAGTCGACCGCCTTGTGCGTTCGCCATCGACCTTGTTCGCATCACTACAAATATTTTTACAAGCAATAAAACCCTTGATCCAACATCAAGTGGTATTTTTCTCATAAAAATCCAAAAAAACAATAAAGATACAATTAGGATTATACGCCCTAAGCTTTAAAGTGGTGGAGAAGGAATGAGAATGGAACCCCCCTACACTCGTTCCGAATGTTTTGAATACAAGGCGCTCGACTTGGTTATTCGAGACTCTCATCTCTATCCAAAGTCTTTAGTGTAATCCTAATCATAAACAATTTCTTCTCAAAAAACCTAAAAATAACATCAACTCATCAAACTTCTTTTCGTCGTAAGGCATCAATCCGAAAACCCTTTTTCAAGGTATAAAATCAACCAATAAACAACCATTTCTCAAGCCTCCGAACTACGGAGCTCTGGTTCTTCACTTCTTTTAAGTGAGGATACGTAGGCACAAGGGCCACAATCCTTGGTGAGCACTCTAATAAAAAACCAACCCCTCTTTTCTTTTAAGCAAGCAAACTTTTAGATTAAAACACCCATTCAAGCTAAACAACTTAGAAGGTTCCCATCGAGTATGATGGATGTGAGGGGGTGCTAATACCTTCCCCTTACATAACCGACTCCCGAACCCTAAGACTTGGTTGCGATGACCATGCTCCTTTCCTAAAGGTTTTATCGTTATTTCCCTTTCCTTCCTTGGGATAAATAAAATCCGGTGGCGACTCTGTGTCATTTTTCACGTAGCGACAGCTGGCGACTCTGCTGGGGAGTTCTCCTAAGCGAGTCAAGCCTAACCTAGGTTTTTTTTTGTGTTTGGGTGTTTCTTTTTATTCACTTGCTTATCGTTTTCCCTTATTTGCTTAAATTGTATCTCATCGTATATGGATCTCATTTTTGTAGTATGGATTGAATACTTTGGTGGCAAACTTGAGAGAAAGACTCTATACCCGAGTCTAGAGTTTTAAAATTGAGATAGGAGGGGTTGAGTAGTATGGGATTCCGAGATACTCATCTCGTGATAGTCAATACGAGAACCTCGCTTAGAGTAGATTATTTTGATAATGATGACAACCGTCAAGCTCTTGGCGTGTATGATCAATGTTTTCTTGGGATTCCATTACTCTAAAGACCTTTTAGAATCCTAAACCATTGGCCAACTAAGATTGATGGTCACGTAGTATGGGTCCCCGAGAAGCTCTTCTCGCGAGGGTCGATACGAAGATCTCATTCAGAAGAGACTTTCTTGATGGAGTTGTTTCCTGGAAATGACTGACATACATAACAAACAGTCAAGGAAGTCCATGACTCTGAAATCCTTGTCTAGAACCCAGTGTCGACGTGACTCGTAGTATGGGTCCCCGAGAAGTTCCTCTCATGTGGTTCGATACGAGGACTTCACCCAAAATAGGTTCATGTGATGGAGTCATCATCCGACATATTCATGTCATGTATTATGAAAAGTCATATGAATCCATGACTTTGGGACCCATATTAAACCATAGATCACGCCTTGTGAGAACCTATTTATAAAGCAGTCAGTATCAGCCATATCCATACCTCATACTTATGAATCCATGTGCTTGGATTCCATTTATGCATCCTCTCATACATACATATTTCATAAAAACAAAGCTCTTAGTGTCTTATTCTTGTTGCAGATATAAGCATTTTTCAGAAACAATCATGATGAATGTGAATCTAGGGACGATGAAATTAAACAAGAAGACCGACAGAAAAAGTACTTTCACTTTCAAATACAAAGATCCTTCAATTCACAATCTAAAAGCTCTGAGTACCAAGATCACCCCCATTAAGAACAACAAATTTCACACTTTTTATAGGAGAATCTTAGATTTATTGACAGAGAAGATAGAATTTGAAGCCCTCACAACCTTGGCTCAGTACTATGACACTTATCTCCGTTGTTTCACCTTTGCTGATTTTCAGATAGCTCCCACTTTGGAAGAATTCGAGAAGATTATGAACCTCTCCATCAAAGATCACAATCCTTTTCCAAAGCTCGAAGAAGAATTCACTTTGAAGAAAGTGGCTTCTTCCTTAGGGATTCCCACAGGAGACATGATAGCCAATTGGGCACCCAAAGGAGCTAGGGGATTCTCGAGGAAGTTCCTAGAAGAACAAGCGTGGAAGTATGCCAAAGAAGAGAAATGGGAAATATGTGGTTCGGTTTTGGCACTCTTGGTCTATGGAATTGTGATGTTTCCAAATGGGGAAAATTTTGTGGACCAAGTAGCTGTGGAAATTTACTTGATTGGAAACCTCGTACCTTTCCTCCTAGGTGACTTCTACCATACACTTCATACCAGAAATACAAAAGGATGTGGGATGTTCCTCTATTGCACCCCACTCTTGCATAAATGGCTAAGGACCCAAATGCCTCAAGGAGGTCTTTTCGCTTCCGAGAAACTCTCATGGCCTCAAAGATTCGCTTCACTCACCGCTAGTTCCATCACATGATACAAGAGGGAGTGGGAAACCAAAGATATCATCTTTTCTTGTGGAGAATTTCTCAATGTTACTCTCTTGGGAACACGAGGTTGCATCAATTATAACCTGGTGTTACTCAAAAGACAGTTTGGACACT
The DNA here is from genome assembly GCA_963859935.3 of Lathyrus sativus. Lineage (NCBI taxonomy): Eukaryota > Viridiplantae > Streptophyta > Magnoliopsida > Fabales > Fabaceae > Lathyrus > Lathyrus sativus. Next base: position 17,840,803 of record OZ012736.1, read on the forward strand.
CCATGGATGGTCCTTCTAGAGAAGAAGATTTGGTGTCGTTCCTTGTCAATACGGTCGACCCAAATGATCCGGCTGTAAGAAAGGAAAGAAGGGCATGGACAAAAATCATAAGAAGCAATCCAGACAATGGGAGGAAGACTATCATTGCTCGTGAACCCTATGTTCAATGGGTGAAAGAGAGAGCAAAAGAAGTCGGATTACCTTTTGTCTTTGACGCATCTGCTTTCCCACCGAATCCTGAGCCTGAACCGATCTTACCCGAAGACATGGAGAAACTTAAAGCTAAAGTTAAAGAGCTTGAGAATGAGAACACTCAGCTCCAAATTTAACTCAATGAGACTAAGCAGAAAAGCGAAGCTTGGGAAGACAAAAGAAAACAGTTGAAAGAAAAGTTCGAGGATAGCAAGAAAAAGGCTAGGGAGGAGAAAGGAAAGAAATAATGGGTTGGTGGAGCACTTAAAAGCGCCAATGTAGACTTGGACCACCAAAATGAAAAATTGGACCAAGTGTGGCGAAATTCAGAGACTTACAAAATGATGTAAGAATAGCCACCCAGATGAAGAAAGATGAAAGAGAAAGCTTTGAAGCCCAGATTCACAAGTTAAAAGGCGTTATCAAAGGTTGCAAGGATCAGTTAGCTCGTGAATTATTGGAAAAGGAGAATCTGCAGCGAGATTTCATAAAAGCAAAGTACTAATTGGGTATGGCTATTGAGGAAATCAAGATGTTAAAGGATGGAATCTATGATGAGCTATACCTAGAGCTGCAGGATAGTTGCCATTATTGGGAAGAAAGTTGTCGTAAAGCAAAAGTTGCGGTACTTCAAAGAGATGACATCATCAACAATCTCCAAATTCTCTATGCTGAATGGAAGAACAAATTTGTGAACCTGGCGGGATTCTCCAACTTTGTGCTTCAACAAATCCCTGAAAAATTAAAGGTGGCTGATCAAGTGATGACTCCTGAAAACACTCTTGTCCCTGTGTTCGACTTTGTGAAGTTTTGCAAGGAAACAATGGGAGAGTTCATTACAAATTTAGAGGCGGTTCACAGAGCCCAAGGAGTCATCTTTAGAGTTGATTTGTAATTTGTTTAAGAAGTGTATCTCATATTTTATATTTTAACTTGGCCTCGAGCCTTAATGAAATGAAACTTTTTGTTCTATTATGTCTCTTCTGATTAATTGCAATGGAAAATGTTTATATTCTTAACAATAAATAACAAGGTTACTAAGAGATTTGGGCATTACATATTGTTCCATATGCATTCATACATCATTCCACATTCCATAAAACAAAACAAAACTTACAAAGACTTGACCTCTATTCGCAGTAAACAAGCTGACTTCCCGACATCCCTACTACACTCATGGCAGTCGAAGATTACTAATGGATCAGATTGAGCAGAATCAAGCCGCTTTTAGGGAAGAAATGAACCATATGAAGACTCAGATGAGCCAGCTAATGGAAGTCATCCAGGCTATGGCTAGAGGACAGGAAGAGATGAGATAAGTTGTGGAGAGAAACGCTACCAACACTCCAATTCCTACTACTGCAAGCTCAAATCCCACTCCTAGCGATGCCATTCCTACTCCTGTAGGTGCAATCCCTGCTCTTGGTGGCATAATCCTTACTCCTGCTGGCGCAGGCGCGGTCCCTACTCCTGGTGGTAGTGTGGTTCCCCCTCCAATATATTTTGATGATCACGAAGGTTTCTACAACCCTCACGACGACTTGGCCATAGATGCTTCTGGAGCACCGACTACTGATTTGGAAAAGAAAGTACTTGCCTTACAAGAGACAGTCAAAGGACTACAAGGCCCAAGCACTTTTGGGTTAAATACCACGAATATGTGTTTAGTGCCCGGTGTTAAAATTCCACTCAAGTTCAAAGTCCCCGACTTTGAAAAATACAAAGGGACCAGCTGTCCCCGAACCCACATCCGATCCTACTGTAGGAAGATGGCTACCTATTCCGATGATGAAAAACTGCTAATGCATTTCTTTCAAGACAACCTCAGTGGGGCATCCCTTGAATGGTACATGCAGTTGGAAGGTACGTATATCAAGACATGGAAAGAGCTAGCCGAGGCATTTCTGAAGCACTACCAATACAATTTTGACATGGCTCCTAATTGCACACAACTCTAAGGCCTGACCCAGAAATATGGTGAAGCGTTCAAAGACTATGCACAAAGATGGAGGGACTTAGCTGCTAGAGTCCAGCCTCCTCTTCTTGAAAGAGAATTGATAGCTATGTTCATGGGGACTCTTCAAGGTCCTTTCCTAGAACGCTTGGAGGGATGCACATCCTCTGTATTCTCAGATTTAGTTATGGTTGGTGAGAGAATCAAGAATATGATAAAGATTGGGAAGATTCAGAATGCTGACGGAGTTTCTGGTGGATCTAAGAAGCCCCACCAAGGTTTTGCAAGGAAAAGAGAAGGGGAAACGAGCGTTGCCTTGATGGATAAGGGGAAAGCCAGGGCGTATCAAGTTTCTTATCATCATGTGGCCGTTGTTACTCCAAATCAACCTTTCTCCATACCTGCAAGCCAACCGGTTGCTCAAGTCCCCTACCAACCGCAAGCGCCTCAACGTCAAAACTATTATCAGGGTCAACCAAGACAGAGGAGACCTTAGAAAAGATTCGATCCTATTCCGATAACATACGCTAGGTTGCTTCCACTTTTTCTTAAGGGTTCATTAGCGCAGTTGAGAGAGATGAAAGCTCCCTCAGCTTTCCTACCTCCTGGCTATGATGCAAATGCCCGTTGCGAGTTTCATTCTGGAGCTCCCGGACATAATATCGAAAATTGCAAAGCTTCGAAGTACGTGGTACAAGATCTTATTAACTCGAAAGCTATCAATTTCACCAAAAATACTCCCAATGTGACTAATAATCCAATGCCAAACCATGCTACAAACATGATTGGAGAGTCAAGAGGGAAGAAGTTGGTGTCAGAAGTTGACAAGATGAAGACCCCCTTTGCAGTTGTTAAAGAACAATTATTATTGAAGAATATTTTCCCAAGATGCACTGAGAATTGTCAATACTGTTTGGAAGATCCCCAAAGTTGCCATGAATTGAAGATAGGCATCCAGAAGTTGTTAGATCAAGGCGTCATATTGGTAGAACATATATCAAATGTTGAAGAAATGGTAACTCTGGACATTCTATATGACCCGATTGATATTCCCTATGATCCGATGGAATTTACTTATGATGAAGAACTATTGAAAATTCCATATGGTCAGAACCGTGTACCTATGACGATTCCATATGATCAACCTCGTGTGCCTCTAACAATTCCATGTGATGACAATTGGTATCCTGTCCAAGTTCCACTGCAAATCCCGTATGATGTTGTACCACTAACAATTCCATTTGAGCCTCATGTGCCTTTGGAAATCCCTTGTGATTATGATTGACATCCTGTTCAGACCCTATATAATTATGTTCGTGAACCACTGCAGATACCGTACGATCAAGTAGAGATCCCACTGTCTCCGCCTTCACTCGCTCCATTAGTGATATCTACGCCTACTCCTTTCCCTTTTGAGAGCACCAAGGTTGTCTCTTGGAAATATGAGCCAACTGTTTACATTAATGGGCAGAAGATGGAGGAGGATGTTGTGAAAGCTAATAGCTCTGTAGAGAACATGGTTGGAACAGGTGGAATGACTAGAAGTGGGAGGATTTTTGCACCCATACCACCACTAAACAGTACGAATGAGAAGCGGACAATGATTGAGCAAGGGCAGACTTCTACTCAAAAAGGAAATTCCGGAGAAGATGTTGAAGAATTTCTATGAATCATCCGAAAAAGTGATTATAAGGTGGTTGACCAGCTCAACTAAACACCTTCCGAGATTTCCATGTTGTCGCTACTAATGTGCTCCCCTGCCCATCAAGAGTCATTGATAAAGTTTTTAAAGACTGCCCATGTTCCCTAGGAAATATCTGTTGTGCAATTCGAAGGAGTTGTGTCAAATATCGCCTCTGCGCATATTCTAAGCTTCAATGATGGAGGGTTACCCCCGAAGGGAAGAATCATAATAAAGCTTTACACATTTCCATCGAATGTGTTGACGTTGTTTTGTCAAGGGTGTTGGTAGATACTGGATCGTCTTTAAATGTCTTACCCAAAAATTCTTTGGCCAAGCTGGCCATCGAAGGATTGATGATGAAACCCAGTTCATTAATAGAGAAAGCTTTTGATGGAGCAAGAAGGACGGTGATAGGGGAAGTTGATCTCCCCATCAAAATAGGACCTCACACTTTCATTATCACATTCTATGTGATGAATATCTACCCAACGTACAGTTGTTTGCTAGGTCGTCCTTTGACTCATGCAGCCGGTGCTGTAACATCCACTCTTCACCAAAGACTAAAGTTCATGGTTAATAATCAGCTCGTTGTCATTGAGGGAGAAGAGGATATACTAGTAAGTCATCTGTCCTCATTTCTCTATGTTGAATTGGGAGGTGAAGTTCATGAGACCCCTTTTCAAGTATTTGATGTGATAAATGTGGAAATGATTCCCGCTAAGAAAGAGGAAAAGAAGTCAGAAAGGTCTGGATCCCCCATGGTAACTTGGAAGGACGCAAAGACTGTAATGGAGGCCAGTCACCCTGAAGGTTGGGGTAGAGTGTTGGAGTTACCTATCAACAAGAATAGAGCTGGTTTGGGTTACCCTGACGATCGCACGGTTCAGCAGAAGACAACAGTTGACAAGAGCAAAGGGTTCATTCCTCCACTTGCCTTCATTAGTGGTGGACATATGGTAGATGATCAGGTAACCTTTCAGGAGGCTGAAGATGATGCACTGAATGAAGTCTGCATGGTGTACCCAAGAGCACCGAATCAACAACTCAACAATTGGACTGTCGTGGAGATACCAGAAGTCACCTTTGTCGAAGAGTAATTTTCCTTGTTTTGATTTCAAATCCTATGCACTGCCCAAGGCATAAGGAATATTTTGTAGGGCCCCCCATGTTTTCAATTAATATTTATCATGAATGAAATGAACCTTTTGCACTCAATTGTGTTCCCTGTCTTTCTTTTTTATTTTTTCATAAATAGATGGCAATGTTTTCTTGCATTTTCCTTTTTTCATCTTCTCAAAATAAAGCATAAAATCACCAATCATGCAGATCTACCCCGGATTCCATTGATAAAGATACTACTACGGTTCTATATGACTTTGATAACCCAATCTACCATGCTAATGAGGATTGTGAGGAAGATTATGAGCTTCTTGAGGAGTTAACCAGATCATTAAAGCAAGAATCGAAGATCATTCAACCGCATCAAGAATCAGTGGAAGTTGTCAATCTTGGAACCGAAGAGGATAAGAAAGAAGTCAAGGTAGGCGCTGCCCTAGAATAGAGTGTGAAGAGAAGACTGATCGAGCTCCTATGCGCGTACGTAGATATGTTTTCTTGGTCATACCAAGACATGCCTGGATTGGATTCTGACATCGTAGTACATAAATTGCCACTCAAGGAAGAATGTCCGCCTGTAAAGCAGAAGATGAGACGAACTCGACCCGACATGACCATTAAGACTAAGGAGGAAGTGCAAAAGCAGCTTAATGTCGGATTCTTGGCAGTATTGAAATACCCTCAATGGGTCGCCAACATTGTACCTGTGCCTAAAAAAGATGGTAAGGTGCGGATGTGTGTCGACTACAGATACCTAAACAGACCCAGCCCAAAAGATGACTTTCCGCTGCCACATATTGATGTGTTAGTGGATAATACGACTTAATTCTCTGTGTTCTCTTTCATGGATGGTTTCTCAGGATACAACCAGATTAAAATGGCTCCAGAGGATATGGAGAAGACTACCTTTATTACCCCTTGGGGAACCTTCTACTATAAGGTTATGCTATTTGGTCTAAAGAACTCTGGTGCGACATATCAACGAGCGATGGTGACTCTCTTTCATGATATGATTCATAAAGAGATTGAAGTCTACGTCGACGATATGATTGCAAAATCCAAAACTGAAGAGGAACATCTTACCCACTTGGAAAAGTAGTTTACAAGGCTGAGAAAGTTCAGACTAAGGCTCAATCCGAATAAATGTACCTTTGGGGTAAGATCTGGTAAATTGCTTGGTTTTATCATGAGCCAAAAGGGAATTAAAGTCAATCCTGACAAAGTAAAAGCTATCCAAGATATGCCAACTCCAAGAACAGAGAAGGAGGTTCGTGGTTTCTTAGGGAGATTAAATTACATTGCCAGATTCACATCTCACCTAACAACCACCTGTGAGCCAATATTCAAGTTGCTTCGCAAAGATCAAGCAATCGTGTGGAATGACAATTGCCAAAAAGCATTCGAGAAAATAAAAGAATATTTGCAAGAGCCACCAATTTTGATGCCTCTCGTGCCAGGAAGACCTCTCATCATGTACTTGATCGTTCTTGAAGGATATATGGGATGCATGTTGGGGAAGCATGACGAAACAGGTAGAAAGGAGCACGCTATCTACTACTTAAGCAAAAAGCTCACTGACTATGAAACGAGATACTCAATGTTGGAAAAGACATGTTGTGCGCTCGCATGGGCTGCCAAACGCTTAAGGCAATATATGTTGACCCATACCACATTATTGATATCAAAGATGGATCTAGTCAAGTACATCTTCAAAAATCCTGCTCTCACAGGACGAGTAGCCCGTTGGCAAATGGTACTGATAGAATATGACATCCAGTACGTCTCACAAAAAGCTATCAAAGGGAGTGTGTTATCTAAATATCTTGCCCACCAACCTGTGGAAGATTACCAGCCCATGAATTTTGACTTCCCTAATGAAGACATCATGTTTGTTAGAGACTATGAAACATTAAGCCTAGACGACGGACCCGAACCAGGATCACGATGGACACTCGTGTTCGATGGCGCCGCAAATGCTCAAGGCAATGGAATAGGGCAATCATCGCATCTCCTACTGGTTTCCATATTCCATTCACCATAAGGTTATGTTTCGAATGCACCAACAATATGGCTGAATATGAAGCATGTATCTTCGGAATCGAAGCCGCTATTTATCACAGGATCAAGATTTTGGAAGTGTATGGGGATTCCGCATTAGTCATCAGTCAAGTCAGAGGTGACTGGGAAGCACGTGACAGCAAACTAGTTCCATATCAGGATTACGTCTTGAAGTTAATCCCATACTTTGACGAGATTACTTTCAATTACATTCCTAGAGAGAGCAATCAATTGGCAGACGCTCTTGCCACATTATCATCCATGTTCAAAGTTAAGTGGAAAAATGAGGTACCTGCTATCCGCATTGAACATCTTCATGAGCCTGCCCACTGTCTGGAAGCAGAGTTAACAATCGACGATCAACCTTGGTTCTATGATATCAAAAGGTATCTAGAAAAGCAAGAGTATTTGGAAAACATTTCCATCACAGACAAGAAGTATTTAAGAAGGCTCTCTTCCAAATTCTTCTTAAGCGAAGATGTGCTTTACAAGCGAAACTATGACTCGGTCCTGCTCAGATGCGTGGATAGACACAAAACCGACCGAATCATAAACGAAATCCACTAAAGGCTCTTTTGGTACACATGCTTGTGGACATATAATGGTGAAGAATATTTTAAGGGCCGGTTATTATTGGATGATGATGGAAACTGATTGCTATCGTCACGTGCAAACATGCCACAAATGTCAAATCTATGCAGATAAGATACATGTGCCACCAGTTCCTCTAAATGTCTTAACATCGCCTTGGCCCTTCACCATGTGGGGCATAGACGTGATTGGAAGCATCGAGCCAACGGCTTCAAATGGTCATTGTTTCATCTTAGTGGCTATTGACTATTTCACTAAATGGGTAGAAGTCGTGTCTTATGCCAATGTTATCAAACAAGTGGTCACTCGCTTTATCAAGAAAGAAATCATTTGTCGTTATGGGGTTCCAAATAAAATCATTAGTGATAATGGTTTAAACCTCAATAATAAGATGATGAAGGAATTGTGTGAAAGTTTCAAGATCGAGTATCACAATCCATCACCATATCGCCCGAAGATGAATGGCGCAGTTGAGGCAGCGAATAAAAACATCAAGAAGATTGTTCAGAAAATGGTGAAAACATATAAAGATTGGCACGAAATGCTACCATTTGCTTTGCATGGCTACCGCACTTCAGTGCACACTTATACTGGGGCAACTCCATTTTCTCTTGTATACGGCTTGGATGCAGTACTCCTCGTTGAGGTAGAAATTCCTTCCCTGAGAATTTTGACTGATGTCAAGCTCGACGAAGCAGAATGGGTGTAGGCAAGATTTGATCAACTTAATCTCATTGATGAAAAGCGCATGGAAGCCATCTGCCATGGCCAGCTCTACCAAAAGCGGTTGAAAAAGGCGTTTGACAAGAAAGTTCGCCCTCAAGATTTCGAAGTGGGAGACTTGGTAGTGAGAAAGATTTTGCCAATCCACACAGACCCAAGAGGCAAATGGAAACCTAACTATGAGGATCCATATGTTTTGAAGACGGTTTTCTCCGGAGGAGCCTTGATATTATCCAACATGGACGGTGAAGATCTGTCATCCCCTGTAAACACAAACGCAGTCAAAAAATACTATGCTTGAAAGCAAACCTGGTGGAAAACAAAAAGAAAAAGTCCATGCAAAAGTTAGGGTTTAAATGAAACAATAATAATACTCGATAAGTTGAAAATCCTTAGGGGAAACTTAGAAGAAAAAAAGGGGTATCCTGGTAGACTGAAAACCCGAAAGAGCGGTCTAGGCAAAAGTTAGGGACTTTAAAAAGAAAAAGGACTGCGGTTTGCGAAAATTCTGTGAGCTCATCATCAGAATAAAGAGAGCTACACACAGGAAAGATCAATCCAACCAAATTCCTTAAAGGCAACGTACGAGAAGCTTCAAGTCCATAGGGATCATAGCAGAATTGGAAATTAATGGAAATCCGATCTTTTTCTCATTGCCACTATATTTTTTGTCATATTTTTGCAATTACCTCTTTTAGGAATTGTATCCTTATGTAAAATTACCCATTTATGGGTCACTTTATCATCAATAAAATATTTCTCATCAATTCGTGCTTCACATTTTTTACTTTTAATGTTTGTTTAAAGTGGAATTTTCATTCTTAATAAATATTGCATTGAGAATTATGGGATGACAATAATAACAAAAGAAAGCACAAGGTTTCTCTCCAATCAAGGTGTATGAAGGATAAATGCGATCTCTAATAGGCTCACGTGTACACGAAGCATCGTTAAATCACAAAGTTCACCTAGATTCGACCAAGCCAGGGGCAACCTAACCGACCAACACAACTTGTCTGTTAAGACCATCTGGATATGATCCAAATTTCGTCACAAGGATGTCGAGAAGTCAAACTTGACGCCCCAAACCAAAGCCCAATCAATTGGCATAAATCATCACCCCTAACCTCCATGTCCTTACATCCCTGACATTTTTGCATACATGTTGCATCATTACATGCGCTTAGCCAGTCATCCTCGAAGATGTGAGTTCTTATGAAAGTCTTGTCCGGATTCTGACATGATACTTAACCCCTCATTCACTTAACTTTTGTAAGTCTTTTCAAGCCTTTTGCATGAGATATTTTCTCACCTTACCTTTCTTAAGGGATTTCATTGCCTTTCACGTGAAATCTTTCCCTTTCTCTTTCCTTTCGTAAGCGCGTCTTCGTTGTCTTTTACACACAACAGAAACTTTGTTTTGCGTATTTTCGATCAATTTGAACGCTTGATGCCTATGTGGCCAAGGATTTAATGGTCACCATACTTAAAGAATATTGTCTCTACCGTTGTGCCTGTGAGGTCAAATGATGTTCCAATACCCTATACAAGTTTCCTCTACCTTTTGCAAGAGGATGGTTATTGCCCTCAACTTATCTTTTGTGAGTCTTTTCGTGTCTCTTTCACGAAGCATCTCCACCTTTCCTTTCGCAACAGATTCAACTTACCTTTAGTAAGACCTCCCGTGCCTTTTGCACATGTTATTGCCAACTTATCTTTTGTAAGTATCCCCTCTACCTTTTGTAGATGGAATTTTTCTCCTAACCTTTTGTTCATGAGTCTTTTCTACTTTTCACAGAAGAAAGTACGATCGTTCTCTCCTAAGGGAGTCTCCTATCTACCTTTTATAGAAGGAATTATCTCCAAACCTTTTGTTTTGGAGTCCTCTCTACCTTTTATGGAAGGAACTTCTTCTCCTAACCTTTTGTTCTGGAGTCCTTTCTGCCTTTACAGAAGGAAATACGATCGTATTCTCCCAAGGGAGTCTCCTCCACTCGATGTAGAAGGAGTTACCATGTCTTCAAACCTTTTGTTTTGGAGTCCTCTCTACCTTTTGTAGAAGGAATATTATCTTCAAACCTTTTGTTTCGGAGTCCTCTCTACCTTTTGTAGAAGGAAACATTTTCTCCAAACCTTTTGTTTTGGAATCCTCTCTACCTTTTGTAGAAGAAATATTTTCTCCAAACCTTTTATTCGGGAGTCCTCCTTGCCTTTTGTAAGAGGAAAACCATTTTTCTTGAGTCCTATCTACCTTTCGTAGGAGGAATATCTCACATTTCTATATTTTCGAGTCCTTTCTATCTTTTGTAGAAGGAATATCTCCTAACCAATTATGATTCCCTATTATGAGGTGTCTCCTCTTCCGGCTAGCAAAGCGCTCATGTTTATTCCGCATTGCATCTCAAGCATATCATCGCATCCCTTTTAACCTTTCTTCACTAACAGACATCTTTTTTCAAATCATCTCACTGACTGCCTACTTTCATTCCACACCTCTCCAATTGAAAATCCTAGGTATTCTAGTATTTAATTCTCTTCTACCATGAATTCGAGCACCTTTATCCTCCAGACATTCAGGTCCAAGAGGATTAATTAGGGGCAGCTGTCACACCCTAATTTTCACCTTTAGCCTTTCATACCCTACATTCGTCATATCATGCATCGTTCTATTGCATATCGAGCGTGTGGGTTCACAAGGTAAGGATTAGGTCGGTTTGTTGTTTTCCATTCCAAATAAGATAAATTGCTTGTCATGGGCTACATGGAAGAAAAGGTTCATCATTTAAGGTTTGGTTCAAGTTGGAAAGTCTACTCATGTAGATTCCTTCAAGGAGAAGTTACTTGAAAAATATTAGGATATTCAAGATCAATATTCCTAATGAACATGAATTGCAAGGCCTAATTCAAGACTTCATCCATTTCAAATAATGGTATAAGGGAAATCTACCATTCCAAATTCAAAATTCATAAATTTAAGATTAGATTCAAGAATGTTACAAAAAGAAATTTCATGACATTTTCAAGATTGTCACATTTGTTGCAAAATTTTCCAACTCTAAGCAATGCTTAGAAAATTAAGTTATTTCTAATCTTAATTCAAGTTTCTAACTAATTTCATGTTATGGTACTCTTCATGCCCCATCAAATCTCCATGTGCTACATATAATTCATAACCAATTAAACCCACAAATATCCAAGGAAAATAATTAAGGTTTAATTCAACATTAGAGCATTTCAGAAGCAAAACCATTTATGCTTATTCATGGGCAATTTCAAGGCATTTTTAAATTGATCCAAAACAACCTCATGACCAACTAATTCCCAGCCAAATAAACCATGTCACAAAACTTGAGGAACTAGATCATGTTGTTTCACTTACATGCCAAAATTCATAACTTCAAAATTCTGTCAAGGGGAGAGGCATGGACCACAAGTACAACCCAAGAACAAGTGAATAAAGGAAGACAATGTAGAAAAACAACACTAGGAAAGTGCAGCAGCAAAAGCAAAAAAGTAGCATGCTAGAAATGGAAATAAAAGGAGTTGCACCAAGAAAGTGGTAAGAAGTATTTCCAAAAATAGAAATTCAGAAACTTGAAGCATGTGCAAGCTCTATTGCTTTGGTACAGCAGTAAAAGTGCAGCAGAAAAAAGTAATATTTCTAGAGGAAAAGGGTGCACCTAGAAAGTAGTTTTGGACATTTTTAAGTGTAGAAATTCTGAAGTTTAAAAAACATGTGCAAACTCTAATGCTTAGGATATAAAAGAAAAGCAACAACAGTAGAAAAGGGATAGACATAAACACATAGAGAGAGAGATTGAGAGCAAGAGGCGTTGAGAAAAAAACAGAAAAAAGAGAGATTGAGAAAGAAAAAACCATTGAGAGAACAAAAGAGTGATAGAAAACCAGAAGAAGGAGGTGAACCATAGAGCATAACCAACAAAAGTCATTGGTGATTAGAAGGAGAAGAGTAGCTTTTGGGTATCTTTCCTTTCAAACCTTTATCTCTTTATATATCTTGCATGTTTTATTTTTCTCTTAAGTTATTGTTGTTGTATATATTGTAATGAGGTCTCAAGAGTGACCTACATTGTATGGAAAAAGTATAAGAAAAGGATAGAGCATATGTTAGTTTTCATAGTGAATTGAGTTGAAAAAACTCAAAAATACTGTCATGTTCGCACAACGAACTTTGCCCTATTTTCCCTCTGTTTCTATGAAAAAAGGTGTATTCTAGGCGAAAAGTATGAAGTTCGCACAGCGAACTTCTTGATATTTTTTCAGGGAAGGTTCGCTGGCAAGTTCGCACAGCGAACTTTGGCCCCTTTCGCCTCTATTTGTGAATAGTGTGTGTTCGCTAGCAAGTCCGCACAACGAACTTCATGTTGTTTATGGGCAGCTTTGCTGCAAGGTTCACACAACGAACTTTCCCTATTTTCTAAAATAAAAATTATTTTTTTTTGTGTTTTGTGTTGCTTCAGGCCGACTAACCCAATGTGGTTGTACGACCATTGTATGTGGATGCTTACGGTCATTCTTGACTTTTGGTTCCAAAAATTATTTTCAAAAATAAACTCTCGATTTTGTCGAGCCATTTTCACCCTTGTAAGTCGACCGCCTTGTGCGTTCCCCATCGACCTTGTCCGCATCACTTCAAATATTTTTACAAGCAATAAAACCCTTGATCCAATATCAAGTGGTATTTTTCTCATAAAATCCAAAAAAAAACAATAAAGATACGATTAGGATTTTACGCCCTAAGCTTTAAAGTGGTGGAGAAGGAATAAGAATGGAACTCCTTACACTCGTCCCGAATGTTTTGAATACAAGGCGCTCGACTTGGTTATTCGAGACATTCATCTCTATCCAAAGTCTTTAGTATGATCCTAATCATGAACAATTTCTTCTCAAAAAACCTAAAAATAACATCAACTCACCAAACTTCTTTTCGCTGTAGGACATCAATCCGAAAACCCTTTTTCAAGGTATAAAATCAACCAACAAATAACCATTTCTCAAGCCTCTGAACTACGGAGCTATGATTCTTCACTTCTTTTAAGTGAGGATACGTAGGCACAAGGGCCACAATCCTTGGCGAGCACTCTAATAAAAAATCAACCCCTCTTTTCTTTTAAGCAAGCAAACTTTTAGATTAAAACACCTGTTCAAGCTAAACAACTTAGAAGGTTCCCATTGAGTATGATGGATGTGAGGGGGTGCTAATACCTTCCCCTCGCATAACCGACTCCCGAATTCTAAGACTTGGTTGCGATGACCATGCTCTTTCCCTAAAGGTTTTATCGTTATTTCCCTTTCCCTCCTTGGGATAAATAAAATTCGGTGGCGACTCTGTTACATTTTTTGCTTAGCGACGCATAGAAGACCATAGGTTTTTACAATAGTGCAACCACACTTTGCACTATCAGAACCTACAGTTTTAACTTGTTTGACCTCGTGAAAATATAGTTCAACCCCGACCGAGACATATTGTCGATCAATTGAGAATAAAGAATGTTTTCTTTAAATCGATATTCCAATACCGTTATACTCTGACCAAATGTTGTTTATATCTCATTATGTTGGCTTTTAATCATAAGATTTACAGAGTCCCAATCTCTACACAAATCTCCCTTGCTATTACCCAACCAATTTTTCAAACTAGCATGGGCCGACTCAACTCTGTTGGTGGTTGTATTTCCAAGGTGTTGTACATTATCATTCCACGCACATACTATCTTCTCCTTCACATGATCAATAATGGTGCTTTCAACATATTTCAATAAAGCATGATACTTTTCACACACTTTCCGAAATTGAATGATGGAATCAGCATATAATTATTTTGTGGAAGAATTTAGTATATGATTCCATGGATCCATTATTTTTCCAACAATCACACCAACCTTCACCAATTTTCCACCCTCGGACTCTACTTGTTTTTCCCTCACTGCGGGTTTAACCCGACTTTTCACATTCTTTGTTATGTGATATCGACAAAGTAATGCATTAGAAGAAGAAAATACCTTTGCAACCGCAATCATCAACGGGGTATCGCGGTCAGTAACAATCACTTTAGGCATCTCAACTTAGTCCTTCAAAAGTGACTGACACACCCCAATTGCCCATGTAAAATTGTCCTCTTTTTCACACTCCAGAAAAGCAAAACCAACAGTATATGTCTTCTCGGTAGACGTAACACCAACCATCTCAAATAAAGGAAGTTTATACTTGTTGGTCTTGTAGGTAGAATCAAGAATGAGCACTATCGAGAACGTGTTAAACAACTTTATCGAATCCAGACGAGTCCAAAAAATATCTCGGATCGTAACTCCATCGTCGCAAGTTCTGTATCAGGACACGTAACTGTTATCATCCAACAATTTCAACAGTTGTTGCATCTCACTTCTGTCTCCCCTAATCACCTTGTTGGTGCGATACTGAATGTTATACACTTGCCTTATATTTGATATATTATCGGGTTCCTTACGTTTCAATGTGGCAAGTATATTTTTCGGTTGGACAAGATTCAAGGTCATGTTACTAATACATGTCTTCTCTTTCGGCTTGAGCCGACATACACTAGGATGGCCTTGTAACTTTAAGCACAATTCATGGTTATGCAAACCACAAATAACACTAAATTTTCACTTTTTGGTACTCAACATGTAACCATGAAGCTTAAAAGGACATTCAGATTGTCTACTACCGATGTCGTCTCTTTTAAACTTCCGTAGATGAGTCTGATATTTCCCGCTTCTTTCGCACAACAAAGTTACAAAAGCGTTTCTTCTTTCTGAACCATTATTTGATCTTCCTATAACCACACCAAAACCAAGTCTAGTTGCAGTCCTACGAATTCATGTGAGCATGCTATCACGATCATTAAACTCTTGCTTGCTATTAAAATCAACGCCGACATCTACCGACTTTACGACAACCCCTTGAACATTCAGAGAAACATCGTTTGTGGAAACTAATTCTTTGGGGATATTATCGGGGTGCACCATATCTATTTGTAAACAATAAGAAAAATAAACAAAAATTACAAATCTGCTGTAAAATAACAGAATAGACACGTCCCGGAGGTGTACACCTGAAAGTGTTCATCTTTAACGCATTCCGAAGGTACAGCTCTGGAAGCAATGTTACTTTTTTTCCAAAATTTTGATGATTAATGTGAGCAATGTAGTAGACAAAGTGCAATCTTTACCTGAAATTTTATCTTCTCTTACTCCCTTTGATTTGTTGCGCGAAAAAGTTGGAATTTTGGAGTGAAAATGATATTGAAAATGTAGGGTTTTTTAGGTTGGTGAAGGTGAGTGTGGAAGAAGAAAAGACAAAAATGGGGGAGTGATCATGTAAGTTTAAAATATAGCAGAAACTTCTGGAGCTATATCTACGGAACATTCCGGCGCTTATATGTTCCGGAGGTGCATATACGGAAGTTTCCTTGAACTGAATTATTTTGAAGTTTTTTCCATCATCTACCAGTAGAAAATTTTTCCGTAGTCCTAGCTCCGAAAACATCCAAATTTTAACAAAAAAAGGTGCGTCCGAATGTGTATCTCCAAAAGCAGAGGGTATAAAAGAAAATTCACTAGATGCCTAAGAGTATCAATGGGTGAATTAAGAAATCCTCAAATTTTTTGGAGGGCATTTCTCTTCTCATGGTGGTTTGGTAAAAAACCAATAGCATCTTTAAAATTTGAAACTTAAATTATGGACACGCATAAAAGACAATCAGTTTTGTGTTCTTCTGATTTCGTTTGATATAGAAATTAATTTTCTAAATTTTCTTATATGTATAGTTTGTTTCATTTTACATTTTGTCTCATGTGTTTGACTTCTTTAATTATAATATAGTTTTTGATTTTATAAAAGATAAAATGTGCTACAATCAAAAAAGATTAAGACGTGGTATAGTATCATGCATCGTTGGTGTACTTCATTTGATACAGAAGCATCGTTTTCTTAGATGCATGTATCCTCTGCTATTAAACTTGATAACGTCGTTTATAAGGTTTTCTCTAAAAAAACTCTTACAGACCTTACTACCTTAATAATCTCATTTCTTTAATAATATGATATTTTGTATAAATGACTTAAAATATAAAATTGGTTAAAATATACTAAATTTATTGCACAAGAGGGAAATTTATTATCCTTAGAATTAGTCTGAAACTAAACATTAAAACAAACTTGATATTTTTTAGAAAATTTATTCATATATAAGTTTAATTACAAAAACAAACTTGATACAAAAATTAGTAACTTTTAAACTCAAAACATTAAAAAAATAAAAAATAAAAAATTTAAAATTATGGTGTTATGTTTGGTTAAGTGATGAAGAGTGAAAAATACAGTGGAAAAGAATAAAATCATAAGATATATTTTTGAAAATTGAATGTTATCCTATTTAATTTAACTCTATAATAGTATATCTTGAGCTAACCAATTTGAATGATTGACTGAACATTTCCATAACTGTGCGGAGGAAGAAAACAAAAATCTGATAAGATCTGAATTCCTGAGAAGTATATAAAAATAGCAAACAAACAAATGATAAGGCAGACAGAAGGAGAAAATCTTGCTCTAACTAACAATCATATTGGATAATCATATCACATCTCACAATACTTCTACTTGGATCAAACTCATAGATTGTGTCCACATAAAAAAATTAATTATATCAATTAGAAACTAATTATCTAAAAAAAATTAATTATATCAATTAGAAACTAATTATCTCTTTAAACATAACTGCACAGACTAATTTTTCAAACAGAGTGCATATGTGTGCGTAACTGCCCAGACTTCTTTTAAGCATCTGCACGCAACTACAGAGACTAATTTTTCAATCAGAGTGGAATGGCAGAGACTAATTCCTCGAGATTGAAGGTCACAATTTTGTACTTATAAATCATACAAAATCATACTGATATTTTCTTTTTGACACAGATAGTACATCTCCACTAACCTCAACCTAAAGTATGTCAACAGAAAACTTTTACCAAATTTACAGAACCTGACTCTGTACAGCTTAGTACTTGTTGAGCAGAAGCCAATCAACACAACAGACCATATCACAAACATAGACACACAAAGTGCAACAAATGAACAAGTACTATGCAAACATTATCTGAAAACATGTGACAAAAATCTTAATCACCACTAACGTTTACTAACATTTATAATTAACCTAATATCTTGTTAATCAAAGTTCTAACTCATTCTTCCATTTTCATTGAATCTAACACATTCCAAACCCATAACTACTTTTTTTTTTACATATTAGTACAAAAACATTGGACAAATCTAACTTTTTATGTCATTGTTTAACTGTTAACATAACACAGACAGATGAGTACAATAACAGAAGTTATAACAAGGACTACGGTTGTTTAAGGACATTTTTTATGTCTAATAATTATGATTCAACCACTCAACTTGACATTTAAAGCAACTCAGGGTGCAAAACGAGTTTCTCGCATCATGGTTAGGACCATTGTCATGAACTTAGAATTAGAAATATCTAATAACTATGGTATTTAATAAGTTAGCACAAATAAATGAATAGAGAGATTAAGATACAAAGTTGATGAATTTCAATGGAAAATTGAATCAATACATAATCAAGAAAATTATTTCATTTCTTCAAGAGAAGCTGCTGAAAACAAACAAACACCAGTAACCTACTAAATCTGTGTTGGAACTTCAATTATTTGACCTATTTTCTTTTGCTACATGATATGATATGATACCAAGCTTTGAAAAATCTTGTCAATGAAAATGGGGTGATGATACAAATTTTTCAATGGAACAAAGAAAAAAGTGAATTAAATTGTGAACATAAGATTAAAATAAAAGACTGAGATGCTCCTGCCTAATCTTGATTAATATCTTAATCTCATTCCCGCGTTTGAAACGAAAATATCATGGAAAGAATGGGGAGAGTAGTACCAATTAGCAAGAATCCAGTGAGGATGAATGATAGTTGCTTCATGATGTGTAATTTTTGCACCATTCAGTGGTTCAACAACCCATCACAGCACAATTATAAACAAAGTTACCAGATCGTTGTTTTCGATCGAGTAGACGCCATTGTGGAGGTCCTTCACTAGGCACCCAAGAATTGAGCTCAATGAAACCCTCACCATGAGTCCTTGGTCCACCAATAACAATAAGCCTATTTCCACATGCCCTAAATGCAAGCCCCCAGCCATTCATCGAAACCGCTCGTTCCGGAAGTCTCCCAATGGTATTCCACAGTTTTCTTTCTTTGTCATACTTTTTAACTTCCATGTCAGCATAATCAGCAGCATATAATTCATTATTTACAACGGCAACGAGAGGTGGTGCCTCGGTTGTAGCAGGCATATCAGAACCTCTACTACTTCGCCCGGGTGACATGTTAGGAATCTCCGTCCATGTTCTAGTCTGTAAATTATACTCCTCCCCACAAGTAAGAAGCTTGGAATCGCGTCCGCCGATTCCGCCTATGACATAAAATTTTCCATCCATAAATACACCAGAGCACATCTTCCTTGGTTTCTTCATACTTGGGAGTAGCTCCCATGTTTGGGCCTCCGAGTTGTAAAGTTCAGCCGAGTCAAGTATACGTCCCTCCGAATCACAACCACCTGCTAATATTGCAATCTCTCCAAGGCTTGCAGAGCCAAACAAACATCTCGGAGCATTCATTCTCATTCCCGATGACCACGAGTTAGTCAAAAGACTGTATCGATAAATCACATGAGATCTTAACTCCCTCCCAAACACAAGAAGTTCAGTTCCTACAGCTAAGGATTCCTTATCAGAACACATGAAGCATTCATTCGAAGCCATCCTCGGCAAATGCATCCATCTTTGGCGAATCGGATCGTAGGCTTCCCATTCAAGAAGGGCACATGAGAAATAAACCCAATGTTCCATGATACCATTTAGTCTCCTCCATGTATAGAGTTCGCCACTTCGGATTATGTTACGAAAGCTCCTATTAAGAGAAGCAAGCGAACCGTAATCAGACCTTGAACATCGGCTGAGACAAGCAATCGAGCTGTCTCGGTTCATCCGCGGCAAAAGTGAACCAGAATCCGACGAATCTCCAGCCTGCTGCTCCTCATCAGATTGCTGAACACCAGAATCCAATGAATCCATTGAACCACCAGGGTTCACCCCTTCACAAACATCCACAGGCTCAATGATTTCCTGATCTACTCGGGAAAGAACAGAATCCTTATTCTGCTGAATCGAAAGACGAACCGTTTCAACTATGTGACAAGACTCCAACATCTTAGTACACTTCTTAGGATGATGTTCATCCCCAGCATCATCAATTTCCATCGGTCTCTTCCCATTTTTGATATCCAAATCCAGCATGTACTTCATGTAAGACCAATCGTTCTCCGTTTCACAAGAGCTACAAAACAACCTCGGAACAACACAGGAACGACCCTCCAACATGTCTCTTCAAAATACTCTTAAAAACTTCAATCCACCACAGCAAAATCAAAAACCTGTTCAATTCAAACACAGTTAATAAAACACAATTCACAAATCCCACTTTTCCCCACCTTTGCAAAAAAAAAAGACAATACTCATCAAAATCATCGATGCATAGCCAATACAACCAATACACAGAAAAATCAACAAAAGAAAAACACACTGATTTCAGATCGCAATCCACTCACTTCAACCAACTATAAATCCACAAAAATAACATTTTTTCATCTTGATTGGAGGAAAATCAAAACAAAATGTCACTTGTAGTAGAATAATAAACAAATAGATCCGATTCAGAAAAACAACAGCAAAACAACATAAACAACACGAAGCTTCAATTGAACACAATCATGCAAAAACGAATCCATCAATCCAATGTAGAAACAAACAAAAAAAATCAAATTTTGAGCAGAACCCATTATTCTTCACATCTCATGATTCATAAAATAAAATAATAAAGTAAAAATCAATCAAGATCTCAATTAATATAAATCAGAGAATAAACCCAATCAACTAATTAACAAACAAAACTAAAATAAATAAATAAAAGAAGAAGAAAAAAAGTAGAAGAAATCAGAAAACAATGCTAAATACTTACAGTGTTAATCAAAATCAGAAAAACACCAATTGATGAACAAATTCTGAAATTGAACAAGAATCTTCTCTTCAACTATTTTTTTTC
Organism: Lathyrus sativus; assembly: GCA_963859935.3. NCBI lineage: Eukaryota > Viridiplantae > Streptophyta > Magnoliopsida > Fabales > Fabaceae > Lathyrus > Lathyrus sativus. Next base: position 17,861,305 of record OZ012736.1, read on the forward strand.
CTCTCTCTCATTATGATATAAATAAAATCTATTGCAGGTTAGAAAAAAAATCAAAATTTTCTCTTTCTATTTTGATTGTGTTTTTTTTTTTTTGGTTCTTTGAGAAATTTCTCAGCAAAAATCAGTTTTTCAGTTCTTCAAAATCGGAAAGAGAGAAGAGAAAGAGGACCCTCTTCAAGCCCTTATCTCTCTTAAATCATATCTTAATATCCAATTAAATAATAATCATTTTTTTCCTAACTTTTTTATTTAATTAAAAAAAATATTTAAAAAGAGTTTTTTTTTTTTGGAAATGCTCTTTTTTTTAAGTGGTGGCGGTGGACGGTGGTAATGGAAGCGGTGGTTGAAGTAAAAGTGGGTCCACCACAAATTCATCGCCGTTTGGTGACCGGTAACCGGTTAAACCGGTTTCGACACGTTTTGGACGGAGACAGAAAGAGACTAATCCGTTCCGTTTGGAATACGTCTCTCTCCGCCGTTTGATTTTGATTCGAAAAAACGCACGCGACGCGGTGTGATGACGTGGCGGGATTTGGTTGGTTGGTTTTATAAAGGCAACCGTTAAATCTCTCTCCGCATTTGTGAGAATTTGACTGGTCCATTTTGATGAATTAATATTTTTTTAAATTAATTAATTAATTAGTTTTCAAAAAAGTGAAAAGCTATTATGATAGTTGATTATGATTTATTATGATTACGGTTGCCAAACACGGCTTGTGAATAAAAATTACTTAAGTCAAAAAGTAGATTGTGTCAAATCTTTGTAACTTCAATTTTTTGTTGAACTCTTGTTTGTTTTTTACTGTTGGATGGGATTTATATCGGTCTTGTCGTACTTTAATTTTTTTACGTTTATTTCTATAGTAGAATTTGCGTTTCTACTTGACTTTTTTATTTATTATTGAAAGAATTTAAAAGAGTTTTCAGTTTTCAAAATATATGAACTACACATAGTTTTTGTATGTGGTTGTGTTTTCTTTGGAAAAATAAATTTCATGGGAGTTTGATAGGAGTTTAATGAGAGGTTTGATTCAATTTTGGGGAAAAAAATAATATTGAGTCAATTAAAATTAATTTAATTGGGTTGACTCGGTTTTTTTTATATTTTTTTTCATAAATTTTAAACTATTTTAAACTATTCCTACATAAAAAGGAGGAGAAAATAAAAAGAGAGAGACCTAAACCAAAAACCTCTAAGAAAGATAGTAACGAAATAACCTCCACAAGTAAGCAACCAAGTAAGGCAACCGAGTGATTTCTAAATATTCCTCCACAAATAGTGATTTCTAAATATTCCTCCACAAGTAGCCTGAGCAGGTATCCATGTGAAAATAACATCCTTATTACTCTTTATCCAATACCTAAGAGGAGGTTTCCAAATAACCTCAATATTTATGGCAGCCTTAGGGGGAGGCATTTTGATTCTAAATGCTTTAAGAATTCTAAAGCCTCTCATACTACAAGATGTGTTGGCTAGAAATTGATTACTTGATAAATTGACATTGGAAATGATGATATTCAGGGCATATTTTCAAGGGATGAGTCTGTTCTGAAATTTCTTCTCATTCCTGCATAACCAAATGGTATAAAAGAAGTTTATGACGGTGTTTTCCTTGAAAATTAGAAAACAACCGCTGATCTTCCAAATCTAACTTTGGTGACTCACATGATCGATCAGATTGATCCTAAGACATGTGTTAAATTCTATTTGAAAGAAAATTACTTAAAACTATACACTTCGACAGTGTTTTTGAAGAAAAGGTTAATGCAAAGGTAAGGCTCGACTGAAATGAAAAGACATGAATTTGTAGGAAACAAAGTAAAGAGCCTTTAAAACATTTAAACAAAGTAAAGCAGAGTGTAAGAAAAATATAAACTGCAAGGAAGTAAAAATAAACTCTTTAAGATTAAGCAAAATAAAATAAGTTTCATTAAAATGTAAAGATGGTGCGTTTACACGACGTACATTCTCCTAGAACTCGTTTCTCTACACTCGGATACTTTGAGTAATTTTGGGAGTGACTTATACAATAGTAAATTACAACACACTGAATTCAATTGCTAGAACTCTTATTTATAATAATACAATTAACTGTCATTAACCTCCTAAAATGACCAGCCCATGACAAGTGTTACGTCGCATGTAGTCACTTGTTGGATGTGTGTCACTTGTCTTGTTTAGTCATGAGAAAGCATAACTACTCCCTCCTTTATTTGAATTTCAAAATTCCACTAATACTTGGCCATCAGCCTTGGTCGAAGGTGGCATCTTTAATATTTGAAAATATTTTCTAAGTCTAAAATACTTAAATAGCTCAGCCTACTCGAAGGTCTCTTTACTCGAAGATTTTTCATACTTCTTCAAGAGTTTAATATTTCATCCAAACATTTTAATTTAGTATGGGCGTCGAATTTGTGAGCTAATAAATTGCCCCCCAAAAATGTCTTTTTCGACCATGCTGAAGAAAAAAAGACTATTTTTTGACAGCACCCAATTCGACACCATCTTTCGACCTCCACATAGATGTCAATGCAACTGACTACCCATGACTTTTGAAAAAATTGTTCAACTACTTTCACGCATGTCCATGACGTCATGGGCCATTATGAACAGTTTCTTGGAAACCCCACAAAATCACAGACCATCATCACTTTTTCAGGACCTATGAAATCGTGGGTCTAGGCAATAACTGCCACCGCCCCCATTTTCAATCCTGGGACGCCGCGTGTCCCACTACTCTTAGCCTTCAATGATGAATAATGGATTTTGATTACTTCAAAAATGCCTTATAAATAATTTCACAAGAAATCATTTTAAACTTTTTCACTACAACAATCACTTATGCATCTCTTCTAAAATACTCCCAATCTTTCTTCGGTAACCCATTTTTACCAAAACTTCATCAATGGCGTCTTCTACTGCTACCACCAAAGATCAGAAGAAAACCCCCCAGGCCAAAGGACTACAAGTTGCGTCATTACTTCCTCCTTTCACCATACTGAGTGGGCCTAAGATGGTGAAGAACCAACAATTTATCCCTAAACCTCTTATAGAAGAAAAGAGGCACATTTATGAATCGTAGGTAATAATCCCTATCACTGTTGCAGGTAAGTCCGTAGCTTTGGCTGGCCCTTTGTCTCCCTTAGGAACCAATTATTCAACCCTTAGTGACTTTTTTCCCTCTTATCGCAAAACCAAATAGCTTGACTTTACATAATGTGGACCTTAAGTACCTGAATGATGGATCCAGGTTGTTTAGTGATACCCCTTATTTCAAAGATTCTGATCTTTACCTGAACTGGCTGACCAAAGTGGAAAAGGTCAAAGCTGACGCTTGGAAGAGAACCGAAAGTTACAACTTAATCATGATGTCGAAAGAAGGTCCTACCTATTGCCCCATTATGCTGGCATCTTCACTGTACTTCTGGGATAACACCCATTACACTTTTCATCTTCCTTGTGGGATGATGACACCCACATTATTCAACCTACCCGTTATCACAGGGCTCAAACCTCATGGGTTGGTTTACGATCCTGAGGTGGATTGTCAAGACACCATAGGGTTTTCGACCATCAAGCATACATACACCCATTTCATCAATCATTACCATAACAAGCAAATAGAAACCGTCAAAGATCAAGAACACGTAGCATTTCTAGCTATGTGGCTCTCTCATTGTGTCTTTTGTACAAAGTCCCTGTAGGTAGCGAGGAAATACCTCACTTTGGCCAACCAACTGCACTTGAATCGAGATATCTACCTAAGTGAGATGATTTTGGCCAGTTTATATGAATATTTGAGCGAAGGCGTCTGTAGACTGAAAAGCAAAGAAAGCAACAGGAACCTTTTACTGTCGAGGCCCTTCTGGTTACTTCACCTTTGGCTCAACGCTACGTTCGAGGCCAGTCTTCCCAACAAAGGAGTAGTTGATGAAGAAGACCCTGGGATAACAGGGAGACGAGTCGAATGGACTCGATTGGTCAAGCTCACCCTCAGTGAAGAAGGTCAAACACTTAGGGCTAATATCTCTGATTTTATTAAGATGTTCACCAAGCGCCATGAGTTCACCCCACGGATGGCTCCCTTCACATAGAGGAAATATGGCTCTGAATGGTTCACTAGGGTTTTTCCTCCTGCGATCAAAAAACATGAAGCAGAGGCGAAACTTGTCTGGGAAGGTTTCTTAATACCTCGACTAATAGTCCACAAACTTAACCTCCTGATAGGCCAGGCAGCTCAGATGGCTTACCAGCCAAACCTTGTATCTCGACAGTTTGGCTTGGTCCAAATGCTGCCCAAATGTCTATACGACAAGAAATCCCATGTTATCCTCCCCAACAATGTCTTAAATACCCTCGAGAGTTCGATGCATCTTGCTCGACATGCTCACAAATCCCTTCTAACGCCTGTTTACTTTGAACCTTCTTACCTTTGCACCCAAGAATTCTATAACTGGTGGTCGAGGCACTATACTTCAGAATTCCTTGATGTTTCGAGCTTTGTTCGCTTGATTGACCAGGCTTTCGTTGATGTGCAGGAAAAAATCAAGAAAGGTATATTCATTCAATTAAATAGATTCAAGCCTTTCAGAAATACTTTGAAACTGCCTATCGACCAGATGATGTTAGTCGAACCATCCGCGAAGCTGCTGTCACGCTGAAGGAAAAATTTTCAAAGAAAATGGAGAATTTAAAAATCCCTTTGTGCGTTCCTCGTGAGAAACGTTACGAGGTGGCTTTCGCCTTATTTCTCCCAAAGACTCCTCGATTGCCAACTGCTGACTTTGGAGTGGCTCTTGCCCCTCCATTTCCATATTGGTTTATCTATGGGGATTCTATAAAAATCCTTCGTCAGCAGTCGAAACCGAAGGCCCAACGAGTGGTTCCGAATAAACATACGCTCGATAGTTTCAAAGGGCACCTTCATGTCGGTATCGAAGATGTTCGCATCGAATCCAAAATTCTTGAAGGTCATCACCCTTCGATTTTAGACTCTTTTATCTTAACTCTATTGTTACTAACTTGTAGCAATGTGGTTTGTTTTGCAGCTGCTCCTAAAAGGAATGCTCCTCAGCCACGGGTTGAAGTAAAGACTGAAGGCCCTAAGGTACTGTATGCGCCTCTTTATTTTATTACCATGTCCTTGGTTGCTTCTAATACGTCTTGGTACCTTAGGTGTCTCGCAAGCCACCTCCAACACCTCAAAAGAGGTTGAAGAGAGCCTCTGCTCATATTATTATCGACTCAGAGGATGATGACAAATCTCCTCCTGAAGAATTACAACTGAAGAAGAGGAAGAGAGCTAGCCAAGGATCAGATGTTGTTGGCAACCTATCCAACCCTTCAACGGCTAAGGTCCCAAAAACGACTACACCCACCAGAGGTGGTGCAGAAACCTCCAGCAAGGGTGCCTCGACCCCAGCTGCAGTCCTTATTGAAAGTGACAATTCTATTCCTGTTGATGAGGGTGCCAAGGTATTTTATGCCTTAGTTTATATTAGAAATTCCAATTTATTGGTACCTTTGTTCCCTTTTATCATGGCTTATTTTTTCTTGATTCAGGCTAATGTTGGTGGCTCGAAGCCAACATTATATAAATCCCTTTCCACAACCACTATTTTAAATAGCCAAGGTGAGCCTACTTACCATCCCACGTCTGATTTGGGCTCTGGCATGAGTTCCCTTGGTGAAATTAATAAACCTGGACTTGAAACAGTTCCTCCTTCGCCTACAAAAACTGCTACTCAACAATCCCAAATTGATGGTTCTAATCACGAAGAAGATGATGCACAGAAGATTCTTGAGAAAGCCAATGCAAGAGACATCCACATGGAGGAAAATACATCTTTAGCTGATGCAGATAATTCTCTGTTGGGCAACACTCTTGGCGTCGAAAATACTAAGCCAACAGGGAGTGAGGACACCGATGAGGATGAAACCATGCACCAATCTGAATTGGACGACCATAGTGACAAGAACACTGGCGATGGAATGGATGAAGACAAGGCGGATGATGGTCAAAGTGAGGAGGAGGAAATTGAGAAAGGCTATGCCAATGAACCAACCTAAGTCGAGGTTGATGTTACTCCATCCACCGTTGTGGCTAAAGAAGGCAAAGCCATGCCCACTTTGTGTGGTGCGGGCCTTACTGAAACAGAACTCAGTGCCTTAAAAATCAGCAACCCTTGACAGTACATCAAGATCCTTCTTGAAAGTCGGGGGAGTTCTTCTGGCAAGACTCTGAGTACTTCGACTTCTAAAGATCAAGCTTCGAGCAAGCCTGAAGAAAACATCCTATAGAAGATCAAATAAAAAATCTTCAAGGGTGATCTTTTCTCTATCTTACGAATGGACCATGTCACTCATCTTTCTCTGAATAGTATCCTTTAACAAGTGGACATTCACGCTATTTCCCCTAAATCTGCTACCATTATCCTAGAACTTGGCACCATGATCGACCAAGTTTATGGAGACCTCAAATGGCTGCCTCAGATTGAAAAAGTTATTTCGACCAAAGCTGGGAGTGAGGCTGCCGCTTGGGCTTCTGCTGCTGAGTCTGAGAATAAGGTAGCAAAATTAGAGGAAGCGAAAGAAAAGAACAAGCAAGAGATTGCCTTCAATGAAAAGAACATTTCTTCCTGGGAGCGAAAAGTTAAGAAACTTCGAAGCAGGATCTCGAAGTCTAAGAAACGGAATGCTGAGCTATCTGCCTTCGACGATTCCAACCTTTCAAAAAAGCTTGATCATGCCCTCACCTTTGCTGAGGAAGCTCGACAACTAGAAGCAGAGGTTGCCCATCTGAAGTCTGATAAGACCTTGTGCGAAAGGCACCTTGAACTCTAGAAGTCGAGATATTTTAAAATGAAAGAGAATCTCCTCTTTTAGCTTGTTATCATTTTTGTAATGTTTTCCTTTTTTGGCCATCATATGCCATAGTCTTTAGACTTGATTATGTAATGTCTCGAACCATTTTGGAATTTATAAATACCATTTTTGGCTTTGCTTTATGTATTGAATTATTCTGTAGAGATTTTAATTTCTTGAAGCACTGGTTTGTATTTTTTCAAATACTTTCCATTTACTTTCAAATTCTCTTATCTTTGTTTAATTCTTCGACTTCATAAGCTCTATTGAAGAACACTTACGTAATTTGGAACGAGCCTTCCCATTTTGGGGACCATTTGCCCAAGGCTTTAACCTTTCGATCCATAGGCAAAATTACCCTCTAAACTAAGTCTCCAGGAAAAAAGGTCTTAACCTTAGCCTTTTTATTGAACAATTTTTCTACCCTCTTCTTTTTCATTTTCAAAAGTTCCAGAGCTTTAAGTCTTTCCTTATCTAAATCCACCAACTCGTCTAACATCATATTCCAATAAGTCTCGCAAGGAATTTCATGATGTCTCTGAATCATAATTGACTGAAGGTAGATCTCAATAGGTAATACTGCATCATGGCCAAAAGTCAGTCGAAATGGTGTGCTATTGGTGGCTTCTTTAGGAGAGGTTCGACATGCCCAAAGGATCTGGTCTAACGTCTTATGCCAATTTTTAGGCTTCTTTCCCACATGTTTTTTTATCAACCCAATCACCACTTTATTTGCTGCCTCGACCTGACCATTAGCCTGAGCATAATAATGTGTCGAGGTTAGGAGTTTGAATCCCATCTCCTTAGAAAACTCCTGCATCTTTCGACTAGTAAACACCGACCCTTGATCTGTCGTAATTGTTTTTGGTATTCCAAACCTGTAACTGATATACTTTTGAATGAACTCGATAACATCCTCTTGATCCACCTTTGGTAGAGGTAGCGCTTTGATCCACTTCGTAAAGTAGTCAATTCCTACCAGGATATACTTCTGATTTTTGGAGGATGTTGGTTGAATCTCTCCAATCAAGTCCAAAGCCGGCCCTTTAAAAGGCCATGGTTTGACTATAGAGTGTAACTCACTTGCTAGGACATGCTGTATGCCAGCATGGATCTGACATTCCTGGCAGCCCTTGGCGAATTCAATGCAATCTTTTAACATGGTAGGCCAATACACTCCTTGATTAAATAATAGCCATTTCATCTTATGGCCTACCTGATGTGCTCCACATGCCCCACTATGGACCGTCGAAAGGGCCAGATATTCCTCAGATTCGCTAAGCCTTTTAAGTAAGACCCCTCAGGGGTCTTTTTAAACAACTTGTTTCTTAGAATCCCGTAACTTAGAGCTTGATACTTAACCTTTCACTCTGTAGACGCTGATGGATTACGTAAGTACTCGACCAAAGGCTTCCTCCAGTCTTTATCCGTCAAACTGTCTACTGCAAAAATCTCAAAGTTCTCTTCGTTAGTGTACCCAAACTTCGTTACTTCTAGGTTTGATGGACGTAATCCAACAAACACAACTTTACCCCTAGCTTCGATTGCTTCCTGTAAGTTTTCCTTCAAAACCTTATACCCATAAGCAATTTATGCTAAGTCATTTGCTACTTGATTCTTTAGTCGAGGTATATGTCGAATGCTTGCCATTTCAAATTTTTTCAGTAGTCTGCTGGCTATTACAAAATACATGATAAGATTTTCCTTAACATATTTGTACTCATTTATAATTTGCTTTATAACCAACTTTGAATTTCCCATTATTTCGACTCGGGTTTCCCCCAATTCTAACAAAATTTCAAGTCCTGCTATCAAGGTCTCGTATTCAACCTCATTGTTGGAGCAAAGCCCTTCGACTTTATACTTGAATTTTGTTGGAATTATTTCAGGAGAAATAATTAGCACGCCAATGCCTGTCCCCTTTTTATGGCTAGAGCCATCGAAGTATAGCTTCCAAGGTTCTAGTTCACGTAATCTAAAGCACTTTCATTTATGGAGAGGGTGACAATAAAGTCTGCTACCACTTGTCCTTTAACTGCCTTCAAAGGCTTATACGTTAAAGAATATTCAGTCAACGCTAGTGCCCACTTACCTATTCGAATATGCAAAATAGGTTTAGACGACATATGTTTGATAACATTAAAGTGAGACGAAACATAAACATCAACTGGTTTTATATATTGCTTCAGTTTTGTATAAGAGAAATACAAGCATAGACATAACTTTTCTATCATGTTATACCTAGTTTCTGCATCATTCAAAACTCTACTGAGGTAGTAGATGACTCTTTCGACGTCATTCTCATCCTCTTGAGCCAACATGCTCCCTAAAGTTTTGGTTGATGCTGCTATGTATAGCTTCATACTCCTACCCTTACAAGGTGGAGAAAGAATTAGAGGATGGCCCAGGTAGTCTTTGATTTTTTCGAAGGCTTCTTATTGATCTTTCCCCCATTCTAACCCTTCTCTATTGAATCGAAGTAATGGTGAAAAGGCCTGCATTTTTTCGCTTAAGTTTGATATGAACCTCCTTAAGAAGTTGATCTTACCCAGTAGTGACTGCAACTCCCTTTTTGCTAATGGCACTTTCGCTTCCATGATGGCTTTAGTTTTATTCTGGTTAATTTCGATCCCTTTTTTGTGGACCATAAAGCCTAAGAAATCCCCCTCCTGCGCACAAAACACACACTTAAGAGGATTCATTTTAAGACTATATCTCCTCATCCTTTCAAAGGATTGTCGAAGATGATTCAAGTGTTCTTTCCCTGAAAAATACTTAACCACAATGTCATCAATGTATATTTGCATGAAAGTCTCTATATAATCATGGAAAATTGAATTCATTGCTCGCTGATATGTTGCCTCGACATTTTTTAGGCCAAAAGGCATCACTACCCATTCGTAGGTGCTTAAGGCTCTAGGACATCGAAAAGCTGTTTTGGGGACATCATCTTCAGCAATGAAAATCTGATTATAACCAGAGTATCCATCCAACATGCTGAGGTACTCATGTCCTGTAGCGGAATCGACTAGCATTTCTGCCACATGCATAGAATATTCATCCTTAGGAGTTGCTGAATTTAGATCTCTAAAGTCTACGCAAACCCTTAGAGACCCATTCTTTTTATTAACAGGGACAATGTTAGCCAACCATTTGACATACCTGGCAGTGTGGATGAACTTGCATCGAAGGAGTCTCTTGACTTCCTCTTTTATTTTTGAGAGAGTTCTCGGGGCAAAACACTTGGATTTTGTTTGACTGACTTCTTCCCAGGCTTGATTGGCAGTTTGTGTTCGACCAATTCTCTCTTCAAACTAGGCATCTCATCATAATCCCAGGCGAAATAATCTTTATACTCTCGCAGTAGATGGATGATTTCGACCTTAAGTTGAGGTTCGAGATTGACACTCACGTATGTTGGCCTTTTAATCACCCCTTCTCCTAGATCGACTTCTTCCAATGGGTCCTGTGCTAGCATCTTGATATCATTTTCCAGTGGATCCTTTTCAAATCCCAGTGGCTCTTCATCGTAGATGGCATCAAGCCTCTGACTTTGCTCCACGTCCTAAATCTTGTCAAGTGGTTCTGGGTCAAAGTCCTTACCAGGACCTTCTTGGTGAAAATCTAACTTGGCTTTGTCAGCCATTCGTTCGCTAGCAGCTTCCAAAGCCGCTTGAAGTTTAGTTTCAACCACGTAGGCCGAAATTTTTTTCAGTGGTTCGAACTCAGTCATTCTCACTGAATTCGCTTCCCCATCCTGTGGGGTCTACTTCAGGATTGCCAAGGTATGAAAGTCTTTCTCCTGGCACTTCCTTATCCCACCGGAAACCATCGACGGGGTGTAAATATAATGAACAGAATGTCTCATCATTCGGGACAAATTCAAAATCTGTCGGGGCGCATGGGGCAATGTTCGCCAAATGTTTGTCGAACTATCTTCGATCGACATAATTGATAGGTGCTCTGAAGTACCCTTGGTCAACTTCAATGTTCTCCACTATACCATATGGCCTCCAAACAGTGATTCACTAATGCATCGAAGATGGCACTACACCAATGCCATGTATCCATTCTCGTCCCAAAAGCAAATTATAATTAGCCTTTGTTTCCACCACCATGAAGACGGTGAGTCTTGTAATTTGCACCACAATCCACCAAAATCTTATTTACTGGCACATTTTCCACTTTTCTGGTGATGTAAAGAGGCTTCAAGTGATTTTTCATTGCCTCTGTAGGTCGCTCAAAGAAGGCATTCTATTCTTCTACGCAACCATTGTTCATGACGTAGTAGCACACAGGTTTGTGTGCCGCCATTTTTGCCTCAGTGTAGGCATCTAGATTCTCGACCTCCATGATTCTATCGAAATCCCTGGGCATTATAGATACCACATTTACCAGGATTTCTAAAGAGGCGTCAGAGTTAGAATTGAAGTTATCTGTCATCTCTTCATAATCTTCGATCATCTTTTTATGTTCGACCTCTTTAAAGGGGAACAATTTTCATCCCACAGGAATTTTCTCAGTAATTTTCAGTTGACCCCATTTGTTTTCAATAGGGGAATTAGTGTTGGATTCTCCCTGATTCTTCGAGGAGGCCTCCCTAAGGGTCTTCCTTCTTCTTTGTTCCCTTCTCCACTGGGATCGTGACATCGGGTTTTTCCCTTCGTAATTCTCAGAGATATGTGCAGTTTTAAAGGATTGGAACTCCTTTCAATAGGTGATAGATGAACCTCGATTGACTTCGAAATTCTTCCATTTTTGTTGTCCCTTTTGTCTGTCCTCATTAGGTCTGACCCACTTGCTGTTAGAAATCTCGACAAATGGCTTAAAGGTAGCAGGCCTTGCCCTTGGTGCTCTAGTGTTAGGCTTAGATTTTCTTGGATCACTGCTTCGAGGGCGAAAGTCAGACCTCTCCCACGTCTTTCGCATCCCCTCGAGCTTCTGGGCAGGCTTTTGATAGAAGATTGCACTACACCTGGGGCACAACATGACACTGAACCCTTTCTTATGGCAATGATGGAGGAATTCGACAATGGTCTCCTCATGTCTTGGATAGGCCATTTTGTTGTGTTGCTCTTGGCAACTTAATTCGTCATTTTCCATGGTCTCGTGTTGTGTTATTCCAACCATGTTCACATCCATGTCAACATCATTATTCAGGTTCAGTCTGCGGAGGTCCGACTCAAGGCCTTCATCAGCCTTATCCATCCTAATAAAACCATATGTAGCTTCTTTGGTTACCAGCATCAGGCTAGAGCCTTCAGTATCCCCCTAACTTGAATCACCAATACTCTTGTCGAGGCCTTCAGCAACCTCATTCATAAGTGTTTTTGGGGTATCATGCTTAAAGCCTATAGTGACCTTGGCCAACACAGTTTCATTGGCAAAATCCTCAGTGATTTCCACCATGTTAATCGAAAAATTAAAGCCATCAGCAACTTCGATCATATATGCCTCTGTGGGCTCAATATAGTGGGCTTCCGCTACTTGTAGTGGATCAGTGTCAATTTTCATCTGGCTATTGCTTTTCTCTCCAAACTTCAATCTTCCCTCTTGGATAGAATTCTGAACCAAATCCTTAAAAAGAAAACATTAAGACGTTTTATGACCCCAAAAATTATGGTATTTGCAAAACCCTCTCTTTTTTCTTTGTCCAAAAGGTAGGATTTTAGCGCCAACGAGCACTATCATTTGCCCATCCTTAACTAACAAATCAAAAATTTTGTCACATTTAGTGATATCGAAAGTATATGTTTTCTTTGGAAACTTGTCATTCTTTTCAGATTCGACAAAACGTTTTTCGTTTGGGGGAGCTAATACTTTACAAGCGTAAGGAGAACCCTGTTTTAATTTAGCAACATCTATCTCGTTTTCGTCGAAGTATAATGACTCATCACGTGCACCTTCGATATTTTCATTATATTCGACGTAAGCTACCTTCTTACTCTTATTAAATTTGTCCTTTTCGTCTTTAAGACGCTCTAGCTGTCGAACCCTATCATCTAGTTGAGTCATATCTCTCAGATACTGGGTATCTAGTTTCTTCCTAATAGAGTAATCGAGGCCACCAGCGGCCATTTTGACTAATTTGTGTTCAGGTACTTGAGTAAAACACCTATATTTAAGCAGTCGAAACCTATTTAGATAATCTTCTATTGGCTCAGAAAACTTTCATTTTATACTAGCCATTTCCTTCAACCTAATCTTGGTTTGCCCTATATAGAACTGTTAATGAAATAAAAGTTCCAACTGGGTCCAATTGCAAACTGAGTTAGGGGGTAAGGTTGTAAACCAAGTGAAAGCATTTTTAGTGAGAGAGCTTGGAAAATATTTTATCCTAATGCTTTCATCATTTGCAATCTCTCCGGCTTCGATCATATATCGGGCAACATGTTCGATAATAGGTTTCGTCGTATCTCCTGAAAACTTGGTAAACTTTAGCACCTTCGTCCTAGGAGGTAATTCTGACTGGAGAATATAATCTATTATTGGTGACATATAATTTGGCCTAGTGAAACCGGAGTTTACCCTGTTTCGAGCCATTATTCTTTCGACCATGGCTGCTAGGTTGTTATCGACATCCATGTGGTTACGTCGAACTTGTTGTATGACATTGTCTGCATCTTGGTTTCCATTCACCATAATTACTTTTAGGTCTCTATCTACTAGAATTGGTACTTGGACCCTTTGTGGTTCGACCCTGAGAGGCTCGAGTCTAGGGAGTTCGACCCTCCCTTGATTTTCTAGATTGGCCTCAGGTAGGTTCCCTAAGTCCTATCGTGGAATGTTTTCCACAATAGTTGTGTTCCTGACAGTGGCTGGCACACCCATAAATTCTGCCAGCCATGCCAATTGCACTGCTAACTGTTGGTGAGTCTGAGTAGTATTTTGGATCAGAGGTTGAAAGATTTCTCCCATAGTTTGGGATAAGGTTTGGACCATTTGCTAGTTGCTCTCATCCATTTGCTTCCTCAAACAAGCTATCGAAGTATTGGTCAGATTAGGTCCCTAAGTCGAATACCCCATACTTATACTTTGATTGTTTCGACCAACATTTACCCCAGACCCTGATCCTTGTAATGGTGAAGCCGTCACATTCTCTGAGAATATTGGGGGAGCATTCTGGAGGCCTTGCATTACTGTTGTTGGCATTCCATATGGTGGGTTTCTTGGTAGTGGTTGTGAAAACCCTGGAGGAAAAAATGTCTAGACGTTGAAGTCCCTCTTGGCGGAGTTTGGGGATTTGACGCTTGAGGCCTAACATACTCTAACACTGGTTGGGTGTAGGCTATTATACTTGTTGACCCTGATTCCAACATTAATGGCATTGGTTTAGGCCTAACAGGAGGCGGTATCTGCTCCCCTGTCAAAGGTACTGAGGGTGGAACTACATCACTCCTAGACACATCTCGAGGGTTGGTGTTACTAGGCTGGAGATTAGAGCCATTTCCTCGAAGGTTTGAGTTATTTGGCTGATTAACATCTGTCGCCATTTTCCTAGTGTAATTTTTCCTTGGTCTTTCTTCGTTTGTAGCGGTTATCTTACCACTTCTTAATAACATGCAATGAATTTTTATCAAAGACAATAATAACAACTGTATTTTTCACAAATTTTACAAAAATTTAAAGAATTTCTTAGCACTGTCCCACTGGGCGTGCCAATTTGTTTCCTTGAAAATTGAAAAACAACCGCTGATCTTCCAAATCTAACTTTGGTGATTCACAGGATCAATCAGATTGATCCTAGTACATGTGCTAAATTAAAGTCTACTTGAAAGAAAACTACTTAAAACTAAACACTTCGATAGTGTTTTTGAAGAAAAGGTTAATGTAAAGGTAAGGCTCGACTGAAATGAAAGGACATGAATTTGTAGGAAACAAAGTAAAGAGCCTTTAAAACATTTAAACAAAGTAAAGCAGAATGCAAGAAAAATGTAAACTGCAAGGAAGTAAAAATAAACTCTTTAAGATTAAGCAAAATAAAATAAGTTTCATTAAAACGTAAAGATTGTGTGTTTACATGACGTACATTCTCCTAGAACTCGTTTCTCTACACTCAGATACTTTGAGTAATTTTAGGAGTGACTTGTACAATAGTAAATTACAACACACTGAATTCCATTGCTAGAACCTCTATTTATAATAATACAATTAACTTCCATTAACCTCCTAAAATGACCAGCCCACGACAAGTGTCACGTCACATGTACTCACTTGTTGGATGTGTGCCACTTGTCTTGTTTAGTCATGAGAAAGCATAACTACTCCCTCCTTTATTTGAATTTCAAAATTCCACTAATACTTGGCCAGCAGCCTCGGTCGAAGTTAGCATCTTTAATATTTGGAAATATTTTCTAAGTCCCAAATACTTAAATAACTCAGCCTACCCGAAGGTCTCTCTACTCGAAGATTTTTCATACTTCTTCAAGAGTTTAATATTTCACCCAAACATTTTAATTTAGTATGGGCGTCGAATTTGTGAGGTAACATATGGCAGATTGGAGGACAACTTTGTTATGCTTGGACCAAGACATATTACAAACATCCCATATCTCATTGATGTTGAAATTAAAACCTTTATGAGTAATATTTGACAACCAATTCCAAATGGAGAGAGAAAAAATGCATTGGAGAAAAAGATGATAGGAGGTTTCTATGTGAGATCCACACAACTCATATATTGAAGGGAACAACAACCAACCTCTACTAGAAAGGTGGTCATCAACAGGAACTTTAGAGAGGATTACTTTCCACACGAACATTGACTTTGTAGGGGGGATATAGGGATTCCAAATATGCTTAGCCCAGTCAAAATTAGGGCTAGGAGGAGAAAGAAATAAGTAGGTGTCTTTAAGAGATGGAGATCCATCCTTAGAATGGATCCATCGAAGTTCATCAACAATATGAGATAAGGGAATGTGAATTTGGTTAATGATATTAAGGAGGTTATGGAACCAAGCTGTCATACTTGGAGGAACTCTCCAATTAAAGTTAGACAGAAAATTAGCCACTGTTGAATTAAGCTTTTAATGAGCAAAGAGAGGTATTTGAAGCTGCTCAACCAAAGGAGCTCCACACCAAGAGTCAGTCCAGAAGTTTATCCTGTTGTCATCTCCAAGATTCCAACAAGAGTTGTCTTCCAAGATTTGAAAACATCTTTTTATGCTTGTCTATATGGAGGAAGAGATGTGATACAGGATGTGTCGATTCCTCCTTAGAACTGTCTTTCTAAGAAGTTGAGCCCATTGGTTTGGAGAATTAAACAACTCTGAGCAAAGCTTAAGATTTGCAGCTTCATTAACTTTGGCCAAAGTTCTAATGCCAATGCCATCTTCCAACATAGGTTTGCAAACTTTGTGTCAAGCTATTGTTATAAGTTTCCTTTTGTTAATATCTCCATTCCAATTAAAGTTTCTTATGATTTTCTCTACTCTTTAAGAAGGCTAGAAGACCAAGAGTAGATTAGAAGGTTGTATGTAAACATATTATAAATTACACTCTTGATGACTTGAACTCTACCAATGATGTTGAGGAGAGAGGTTTTCCACTTAGATATATTGGTTTTGGCTTTGTCCACAATTGTTTGAAAGTGAATAGCCTTTGGTCTCCCAATAAAGATTGGAACACCAAGGTAGTTGAAAGGAAGTTGCCCTTCCAAGAAACCTAGAGATCGAGTGAAAATTGAGAGCCTTTGATGAGGGATGGAACCACAAAAAATAGTTGACTTGTTGGGGTTAACTTGCTGACCAGAGCACTGAGCATACCTTAGAAAAATATTTTTTAAGACTTCAACATTGGAGCTTTTGGTTTTGCAAAATAGTATGATATTATCTGCATAAAGAACATGGGGAGGAACTACAGAATTCCAAGGCCCTTTTATAAGATCCAGCCTGCCAGACTCCACTAGCTTAGAATGGCCCTACTAAGAACATCTTTAGCTATACAGAAGAGGAGAGGTGAAAGAGGTTCCCCTTTCCTGACCCCTCATTTACACCCAAAGAAACTTGCCCATACCCCATCGGTTGAGATAGAGAGTATGGCTGGGTGTAGTATGGCCTTGATCCAAGAACAAAACTTGTCAGAGAAACCAAATTTGTGCAAAACAAGAATAAAAAAGTCCTAGTCTAAAGTGTCAAAAGATTTCCTTATATCTATTTTGATAGCAATATTACCTCCAAAAGAATTGTTATGAAGCAAATTAATGGCCTCAGATGTTAAACAGATACAATCAACAATGGATCTGCCTCTGATAAATCCTTTTTGTTCATTGGAAATGATGTTGGGCATGATTGAAGCTATCCTATCATCCAATTTTTTTTAAAGGACTTTAAATTTGAAACTAGCTAATGTTATGGGTCTGAACTAGTCCATCGTGATGGCATTGGAACATTTAGGGATGAGAATTATTGAATTAATATTCCAATTAGGAAATAGCCATCCAGTTGAAACAAATTGAATGGTTGCATTGACTACATCTTCTTTGATTATTTCCCAATATTGCTAAAAAAAAATGTCCCGCAAAACTATCTAGCGCTAGAGAACCATCCTTGTTCAAAGAAAAGACTTCACTTTTGATTTCTGCAAGACTAGGTGAAATTATGGTATACAGATCACAGATGTCCCAAGAGATGTTGAGACATTGATCTCTATTAAAATTGAACAAGGATAGAACATAAACATTTTGTTCTATTAAAAACAAGAATACTCGGAACCTTCAAGGTCAAACCAGTGTCATGAAAATGTTTCAACATCTGCCAAAACATGTGCTTTAGAGTATAGATACAGACTGAATATTACAAAACAGAGTGAAAAATAACACAAGATATGATGACCCAGTTCGGTGAACAACAACACCTACATATGAGGGCTACTAAGCCAGGAATGAATTCACTATTACAAGTACTAATTTAGAGCTAAATTCTCCCGTTTTAAGCTCCTCACTTAATCACTACCCAATACAATTCAATATAGAAATCACCATCTAGATAAGAGAACCCCATCTCAGTTCCTAAATCACCTCAGTGATATCTAACAGTTGCAATCTCCAGCAACTGCATCATACTGTTTAATAGAAAGACATTCCTTCCAATACAATATTCAGTCAAGACTCTTGACTAACAATCAAGCATGGATTTTCTTAAAAGCTTCATCCAAAAACAATACACAATGCATCAATCGATATAAAGGGTGACTTACAACACAAGAAAGTACACGACTCTCAAAACCCTAAATCCTTACTTTCTACTTTTACAAAAGTCTTAATAAGAATTCTTATTCTACCCAAGATCTTGGTATTCCTTTTATAGCCTTCAATTGTCCATGGGCTTCAAAGTCTCTGTTTAATCTTCCCTTGACCCATGTTCTGAATGTTCCTTAAATCTTGGACCAAATCTACAACAAATCTGTTGCACCAGATCAGGATGTCAAGTCCACAATGCTAGGACATCTTGAATGACATGTCTTTCTTCAGAAGATTTCTTCTTGTTGGAACATCTTGTGCAACATCATGTTTTACCAAATTTTTAGTCAAACCTTTAGAGGCTTCAATCTCCCCCTTTTGACAAATTTTGGCTAAAACACCTTTTACACAATCAACCCAGGATGATATGGAGGGAGGGAGTAGAAAGTCCTGAAGTCATTTCAGTCGGATGACCTGTCTTCCTTATGTTTAAAGCTTTCATTCTTCCTGTACATGAGGAAGAAGATACACACGGCTCCCCTTAAACCCATAACCAATCCGTTTCCTCGGAGCAACCAAACACCAACATGAATTATCCCTATGAGGACTCAGGGGTGCAGACTGCTACTCTCGGTAACTCAGAACACAAGACACAATTGTGTTCTTAACTCATATCACAAGACACAAAAGAAGGACTCAGAAAAGAAACTAAGACTCATACAGGATGTTAGAACATCTCATCCAATATCCTTGCAAAGCAACTGCAAGAATGAACTCCACACTAAAAAGGGTATAA
The DNA here is from genome assembly GCA_963859935.3 of Lathyrus sativus. Classification (NCBI taxonomy): domain Eukaryota; kingdom Viridiplantae; phylum Streptophyta; class Magnoliopsida; order Fabales; family Fabaceae; genus Lathyrus; species Lathyrus sativus. The sequence goes on from OZ012736.1 coordinate 17,880,145, forward strand.
GTTATATGTTGTAAGGACCAACACACAATCGAGATGAACAGACACCTATTCTCCCTCTTTTTAGCCAAAAATTGGCAAAAATCACCAACACAATTCCATACCCACATGGTACTTACCCAAACCCGGACATAAGCCACGAGGACATGACATAACAACAGAAACACAATCTGAGAACCAAGAAGTAGCGACCCCCTTTAAATACCCAAGCATTTACTCTAGGAATTAACGATCCATATAAATTACTAAAGAACAATTCAATGAAGATATAAATTTAGGTAGGTAAATTCAACATAAATGAATGTGCACCGCCCAACTAGGATTTGACTGTTTCAACTTTAGGGTAAACTGTCCAAAGAATTCACATGTTTCAAGACATATGTTTAACACGCCTTCTCTTAGGCACGCTCTCCATTGTCCAAGGGACATCGTTCAAATACACCTTCTTGGAATAACCACAAGTCCTAAACAATGTTCTGATATCATGTCAGACTTTATCTAGTCCTTTTCATGGCTTCAGAGGCATAGTCCCATATCCTTCAGATAATCCCAACATGCTCTTGTCAACTAGAGATTTACTAAGATGTTAAGACATCATGTCCAATATCTTCTAACAAGGACTCCCAAGAACCTTAACTTAATCTACAGAGAAAAATAAATCTCCCATACAATATCCAATTTTATTTCTCAAGTCTCTCCTAAGAATTAAGGACATAGTTGATATAATTCAGTATCCTAAACAGTCCAACCTATCATGTAGATCTGACAATTCTACCAAAATAAACACACCTTGATGTCAAGACATCTTGTCTGACATCACATCCTCATAAGTGAGAAAAATACCAGGACCACACTCCTTGTATCATAACTAAAGAATTTTAGATTGAGACTAAATAACACCATTGACCACTCTTCCCCTGAACACATCCATCCACTATACAAATTCCCCTTGAATTTTACAGCCATAAACAACTACATTCTCAAGAATAAATCCAATCAAATCTGGAATGTTCACATTACCTAAAGAGACGTACACATTCTATTAACCCCTAGGTTAATCAAGATGTCATCTACACATGGAAGTCATCAAACCCCTTCACCAAATGAAGAAGAAACTCTTCATCCTGCCTCCTTCTCAAGTTCAGACTGATACACTCTCTTCAAGAGATACTTCTAGTAGAACCAACCATCTACACATAGATAATCAAACTCCACAAAATCTTGATCATGCTTTACAATGAATAGATAGTTCACTTCTAATCCAACTGGTCAGAACCAAAACTTTCCTTCTTAAAGAGATAGACAACTAAATTAATGTTTCAAACACAAGTTAAAACATCATCCTCATCTACTTTGGTTCCAGAGTCAACATCCATAGGAATAACTTTCTACATGGTAAACCATATACTTCCTTTTGCAATAACCACAAGAGAATCCCAACAGATCACAGCTGCAGCAGCTCATAGATCATCATATGAGGCATAATACCATAGAGAGAAATAAACTCTCTCAAGCCTCAGGAAGCTTCATCATCGAAGCACAATGTTCAGACATTCTGTCTGACATTACAAAGTCAACACCCATCCTTAAGCATCCACATAGGAGATTCCCTCTGACAGATACTAGTATGACTGACAATAAGCATAAGATATAGATTGAGCAACAAAAACAGGCTTTTCTTCGAGGTTTGCTTCTCCTATGCCCTTCAATCTTCTATCCTTCTTGCACATTCCACCCCAAGACAAAATGCATAAGTACTAGCAAGCAACAGGCTTGAGCAGGTAGTTCCTTAGAGCACACTCAATAGACATTTTCCTTTAAAGTAACCAATCAGAATACCTTTCACAAGGTCCTTGATCACGTGGGAATAACAACAAGATTGGAAATTCCAGTACTAACACCCCCTTACCCAGACAAAACTCTGGAACACTCATATCAAAACACCTTAGATGAGACTCCAAGAAGAAGATATGAAAACACCAAGCAATCAGCAACTCCGTTGAGCTTTTGCCATTGCATGATTCAAAAAGGTTGAGATAGACTTTAGCACCAGCCATATAGTTGAAGAGAAACCACTCTTAAGAGGATCAACTAACAACACGATGGTACAACTCCAATGTACACAAGTTCCTTCAACTTTAACATCCTAATGTTCAACATAATGTTAGAATATTTGATTTACATCAATGACTTAACTAGCCAACTAATGAAACCACACATGCCTGAAACAGTCTCAAAGATCTAACCCTTAGACTTCCAGATATTATCCCACCTTGAGAGTATTTTCCACCCTAATAGAATAAGAGTTTCATCTTTCGTAGACTTGATCATAAAATCAAGTTTGAGTAAACAACCTTCATCCTGTACATATCAATAGAGAAACAACAACCAGTCTTTTTCAAGATGAACAAATACCATGATGACAGTCTGCTACAAGCACAATTCTCTAAGGAAATGATCCACATACGATCAGAGTCCCCACCAGACTCAAACCAATAGAAGAGGTAGTCACAACTATCAACAAGATCACTCATCTTCAGCTTTGAAAGACCATAAAAGTCTTCAAGATGTCAAAGTGAATGTCCCAGACATGTTTCCTTGACACCCATATGCATAGAAACTTGTTGAGATGTCTCCATAGCCCTATAACATAAAGTACGCCACAAGATCCTTTAATGGAGTACCAAAAGTCTAGCTCCAGATTAGAAATAAACTGACCCAAAGAAAACTCACCAAAGCAAATGGTGTCTTGATCTTCATCTTCACCAGCATACATATACAAGACAAAACTCTTGAATATAGACTTCCTAGATAACAACCCAGGAGACTCTTCAAGACCAATTTAAAGAAGATTCCCAATACTATTGATAAACACACAATTGCTTATTCTCCAGAACATATGTTGCATCTCTCCTTTGTTCGAGAAGTTCACTTCTTGAAACAATAAGATTCTGCACACATTCTTCAGAAGTGGTGTTTCAACATCTGGTTAAACATCAGATCCTTATCTAATGAAATATTCAATTATGATATTGACTGCATCTGAGTAGATGCAACTAGAGATGTTGCACTTCCTGGAGTACCATCTTGACTTCATCAATCTAAAGAAACCGTCCTTCTAAGTAACAACACATCAAAGGCAAGCAATAACAAACACTTATCTACATTCCATTACTCTCTGGTGGAACGACTAAAACTTTCATAGATGCTGACACCTTCATGACAAAAAGGGGATATACAAAGTCTTCAATCTAGGTTTATTTTCAAGAGTAAAAGACGTGGCAAGAACAGAAAATGGTTCCATCATCTCCCTTCTTCAAATCTTTGGATAGTGAATATCTTAATCTATTCCAAAAATAAACGTTTCTTGAACCACAACTCCAAAATCACACAGGTCAGCCAGAGTTCTTCCATCAGAGACACATGCAGTGGAACACCAAAGAACACCTTCAACAGTCTTCAATCAAGATGTCAAGACATCTTATGAGACATCATGCAGAGAAGAACCTCTTCACCAAGAGAAGCATCTTCACAGTAGCAAAAGACAACCAAACAGTAGTTTTCATCCTTGATCCAATACCAATTATTCTAGATATGTAATACCTTTAAAAACATCATAGTGAAAGGTCTGATCACACAAACACGCACCTTGTTTAATGAACCAGAAAGTATCTCCCAAGATCTCATATAGAAACAGACAGGATGCCTACTCTAATACCAATTGAAATTCTGGTATACAGATCACAGATGTCTCAAGAGATGTCGAGATATTGATCTCTGCTAAAAACTGAACAATGATGGAATATAAATATTCTGTTCTCTTAAAAACAAGAACACTCTAAACCTTCAAGGTCAAACCAATGTCATGACAGATGTTTCAACATCTGTCAAAACATGTACTTCAGAGTATAGATACAAACTGAATATAACAAAATAGAATGAAAAATAACATAAGATATGATAACCCAGTTCAGTGAACAACAATACCTACATCTGGGGGCTACCAAGCTAGGAATGAATTTACTATTAGTAGTACTAATTTAAAGCTAAACTCCTCCGTTTACAATTCCTCACTTAATCACTACCCAGTACAATTCTATCTGGAAATCACCATCTAGATAAGAGAACCCATCTCAATTCCTAAATCACCTTAGTGATATCTAACAGTTGTAATCTCCAGCAACTGCATCAGACTGTTCAATTGAAAGACATTCCTTCCAATACAATATTCAGTCAAGACTCTTGACTAACAATCAAGCATGGATTTTCTTAAAAGCTTTATCTAAAAATAATACACAATTCATTACCTACAGGTTTCTAAATTTGTAAAACTATGTCTACCACAATGTATCAATCGATACAAAGGGTGACTTACAACACAAGAAAGTACATGGCTCTCAAAACCCTAAATCCTTATTTTCTATTTTTACAAAAGTCTTAATAAGAATTCTTATTCTACCATAGGTTTTGGTATTCCTTTTATAACCTTCATCTATCCATGGGCTTTAAAGTCTCTGTTTAATCTTCCCTTGACCCATGTTTTAATTGCTCCTTAAATCTTGGACCAGATCTGCAACAAATCTGTTGCACCAGATCAGGATGTCGAGTGCACAATGCTAGGACATCTTGACTGACATGTCTTCCTTCAGTAGATTTCTTCTTGTTGGAACATCTTGTGCAACATCATGTTTTACCAAAATGTTAGTCAAATTGTTAGAGCCTTTACTAGAGATATCAGAAGAAAGGATGTCGGATTGATCAGTAACAAGCTTATGGATTACCTCCTCCACGAGCCTATTATCCATAGCATCATTAATGGTATTGAACAACATCTCATAATGGTCCAGGAATAAATTGGAAATGGAACTTGGGTCAGTTATAATCTCCTACTAATGTTGAATTGAAGATATTAACTTTGTGTAGTTTCTAGCCTTAGAAATCATATGAAAATAGGCAGTGTTTCTGTCTTCTTCATGGTTCTAGTTGACCTTAGCTTTTTCTTTCCAAAACAAGTCCTCAAGTTTTAAGGCAGTCTCCAAATCAATTCGAGCCTTTTGCTTTTTGGCTATAAGCTCATCTGATTCACCTTCCCTTTGTATTTAAGTTTAAATATCATCTAATGTTGTTGTAGCTTTCCTAAGCAAGTCATGGACATTTCTAAAAGTATCTTTTTTTCCAAACCTTGAGCATACCCTTAAGAAGCTTGAGCTTTTAAGATAGAATGAACATAAGGCAACCAAAGAACTTAGCATTCCAATATTTTTTTTATCACATTAATTCAATCAAGATGCTCTGACCACATATTTTGAAATTTGAAATTTGGAATCACCTTGACAACTTGGTAGTCAAACACCATAAGGATTAGGAAATGATCTGATTTGTGCCTAGTGAGAGTTGAAATAGATGTGCTATTGTAGAAGTTAATCCATTTTTTATCACAGATGGCTCTGTCAAGCCTCTTTTCAATAAGCTGAGATCTATTCCTGCCATTATGCCAAGTAAATTTTGCCCCTCTAGTTGGGAGATGGATAAGGGAATTTGTGTCAGTCCAATCTTGGATATCTTCAATGGGGGGTCTAAAAGGATTTGAGAAGCCTTTATGCTCATGATCTCCTTTAATGGCGTCGAAATCTCCAATATTAGCTCCAAAGCACATCTTTCAAATTTTGTAAGGAAGAAAGGGTAACCCATAGTTCTCTCTTCATGATATAACTAGTGGAAGCATAGCTAGCAGCCATTCCAAAACTATGAATACCATCATTGATGATAAAAGAGACATGTTGGTCATCTTGAAGGATAATTTGGGGATCTAGCAGAGAATTACATAAACTCCACAAATTAGGTTGAAGACCTATTATATGATTCACAATAAAAATTCTGAGATTAAGTATAGAGAAGAAAGATGGAGAAAGTTTTTATAAACCAATCCAAGGTTTAGCTAAGAAGCAAAAATCAGGCTTGTGCTTCAGGATTAGTCTTTTGACTGCTAATTGTGTAGGCTAATTAGTAAACCCTCTGACATTCCAATAAAGGCACTTCATTTAGAAATACTAGAAGATCCTAACCGAGCTCTGGTACTTGGTACATTCTTAACTGATTTTGACACAGCTATAGACCCTTTTTGGTCTGTTTGGAAACAATCAATTGAAAGTTCTTATCTATATCCTCCGGGTTATCTGGCACTTCAACCATATTAGCTCAAGAATGTTTAAGGAACTCCATGTCCTACTGCAGGTTTTTATTGATATTAGACTTAGTATCTAACATAGGGACATTGTCCATTTGAGTAGCATCCGTGAACTCCAAGCCACTAGAACCGAGAGCCTCATCCTTGTTATGCATATCCTTTCTATAATATGATTATTGGATGGAACTTAAAGAGCATGGAAGTTCTCATGTAGGTCAGATCCATATTTAAAAATTCTAGATTGGCATTCCCTAGAGGATTGATTGGAATTAGGATAGGGGAATACCTCGACCTCCTCTGAGTTCCTAAGATTTTCAGCATAAGGTGTGACAAACTTGGTGACAGAGGTGCCCTCCATAGAAAGAGAGGCCAAAACTTTAACTTTTGTGCTTCCACTATCTCATATTTTCTCTTTTTCCACATACATGTTTTTTCTAAGAGAGGTATCTTTATCTTTTGGCACATATTCCCTCTTACCTAATTTCTTGCAATTCCCTACATCGTGCCTAATAAATTTACAATTATCACAAAAATCAGGAATGTTTTCATATGCAACCTCCAAGAAAAACACAAAGTTTTTTCCTTTCCACAAGAATAGAGTTTCTAATATTGCCAGTTAAGTCTAAATCCACTAAGATTATGGAAAAGTGGCCAAACGATCGATCAAACATAGATTTAGTGGTAGTATCATCCATACAGATTAGGCTTCCTATAGCGCTAAAAATTACATACAGAATCTTGGGCCTCCAATATTCCTGCGAGAGACCAGATATTCTAATCCATACCCGGGCTGAAGTTTGATGCTGAATATATGGAGTAAATCCCTTTGTCCAAGCAACCAACTTTAATAACCCAGGGTTTAAATTCCAAGAACTGGTGGATTGACCCCACTAAAGATCTTCGATGCGAGAAAATGATAATTCAAAGTATCCCTTCCCTAGAGAGATAATACCTCATTTTCCCAAAGAGCTCCAAATAGCTGAGAGTTTCTGCTTCAATACTTTGGCCAAATAATCCTTCCATGAAGGTTATGTTTATAGGACGCAAGACCGGCCAGATACTCCTCCTCTAGGATTGTGATTGAAATTCGATCTCCTTTAACAATCGGCTGAGGAAATTGGCTAACTGGAATGTCACTAAAATTATTCACCGCCTCAGTAAAGGATATTTTCAAGGCATTTTGTGCTTTAGTATTAGAGGTGACAGTTGATTGATTTTAAGAATTGAGGCAAAGCCAAGGAATAACTACAGGGGAAGCCATGAAAGGGTTGGAGATGAAGCAGAAGTTAGACGACAGAGGTTGAAGAAGAGAGGAAACCCATCAAAGTCATATTCTACTAAATTATTCCACTAATTACAATATTAATAAAATGAATTTGTTGGTTGGAGTGGAAGATTTAAACAATGTAGAGATATTGGGTTTGATTCTAACCTTGATCATATCTTGGGTTTGATTCTCATATTGATTATAGATTAAATCGTTTCAAATGATATTTTTAGAAATAATATTAATTTTTTTATTAAATTAACAAAATAAAATTTTCAAAAATGATATTGATTTCACTTCCACATAGGGGTGTACGTGGGTTGGGTTGGACCGGGTTCGCCTTAACCCGTTACCCAACCCGTTCAACTTTCAATGGGTTGGGTTTATCATCAAACCCGTAATTCTACTTTAAAAACCGACCCGAATCAACCCGAATATTTACGGGTTGGGTAGGGTTGGGTCCACGGGTTGTGTATATAATAATTATTATTTTCAATTTAAAAAATCTATAACACAATTCAATATAATTTTGCATATTTCAAACAATTAAATTATTTACGTAGTGGAGACAAATCCTACATATAAAATAGAATAATTAAAAATATAACAATTAAAATTTTGAAATGTATTTTCTTTGTCATAAAAAATATTAAGATACATATACACCATTAATTATTTATATATTTTCATTAATATACCTTAATTTATAAAAATTTATTAGTTATTTTGATACTCAAATGTTATCCATTACAAATATATATCAACATATGTAAAACAAATATATAATAATATACAGTATATATTAGTTGTTTTGATACTCAAATGTTACCTTTTCTAGCACATGCTTAAAAGTAGGTCCGTAAACTATCATATATATTAACACTTAATAATATATAAAATTCCATAAAATATCATTTCCATAAAATTCATAAATTCTAAATAATTCAAAAGCAAATAAATATCACTTAGTCTTAAAATGACATAGATGTATTGGTCCAATATTGGTCTAATAGCACCAAAATCTAACAGCAACTATAAAAGATTCCAGCACTAGCAGTGAAAGGTTTAGCAACAACAGAAAATCCAGCAACAGTAGCTGTAAAAGATTCCAGTAACAACAATGAAACGTTTAGCAACAACATAAAATCCAGCAACAACATAAAATCCAGCAACAACAGTTAAAAGTTTAAGCAACAATAGTCAAAAGAAGAAGAAAAAAAACAACACTAGAAAATACCTTAAAATCTAGTAGTAACAGTTGTATTGAGCTCAACCGCAGTAATGCCAACATCAATAGAAACTAATCCAGCTAACTCTATATATGTAAACACAAACAACTAATAAGAATAATGTAATGTAATACTAAAATAAAATAGATTTTAAAATTCAAACATATTAAATCCTTCATTTTCAACATATTTAATATGGAATTTTGAATCTTGGTTGAGCCTCTTTCATGAACATATTAAATCCTTCATTTTCAACATATTTAAAAGGGAGCTCATCAATGATTATCATCTTTGCAAGTGTTAATCTAGTCCTATCTTGATTAAAATCAACAAGTTTCAAGCTAACACTATTAGGATCATCCTCACTTTCTTTTCCAATAGCTATAGTTTTTTGTTTCTTATCAACTATCCTATTTGGATTTTTCAGGCACACTTTCAAATGTTTATGCATGTTAGTAGTGCCATGACTACCACTATTTGCAGCATATTGTTTCCCACAATACTTACATATAGCCTTATCATTAACCCTTTTAAAATCTTTCCAAACTGTAGAAGGTTTTCTAGAGGGTTTTCTTTTGCTTACCTCTATTAGTGCACTTGGTGGCAATGATGACAACCCTTCTCCTTGTATTTGTTGAACTTCTTGTTCTTGTTCAAGTGGATGAGCAACATCTTCACTGACAGTTTGTGATTGTTCCACTTCCATCTTCTATAAAAAAACAATTTTTAATATAAATTATTATTAAAACAACATTAAACAAAATATATTTAAATTAATAATATGAAACAGAACAGGACTTTGCATCAAAATATATTTTCATCATATGAAACAAAATAGTACTTTGCATCATATGAAACAAAATAGTACATTACATTGAACCTATCATCATATTTTGCATTGATATAAAACTATTGAAGTACATACTGTAAAAACAATATATTGCATTGAAATAAATATATTGTAGAACTATAAAAAGTATAAAACCTTATTCAATATGGAGACGAAACTATGAGAGAGTCAAAGTATAGACTGTGGATTTTCGAAAGCAAGATGGAATTGGAATGTGAGAGAGTAAAATGAAAAAAAAAAAATCGTGAGAGAAAGAGGAGTGGTGACGTTTGAGATTTGCCGTAGTAAAAAAATAGGGTTAGGTTAAGTGGTATTGTCTTTAGTTTAGTAAGTTTCTAATATATACTTAATTATTATTAGTTAATAAAGATTCATTAAAAAAATAAAAAGGCAGTAAAGTGTAAACTAGAAGTGCATAAGTCAAGCAAGCATGATTAATATTAATAATAATGTTTAATTATAATAATAATAATAATTTAATGTGTGATTGGAAACTGGAAGGAAAGTGCAAAAGATCTTTGTGTACGTTACAATTTACAAAGTTATAGCAACTTTAAAATTTATAAATAATAATATAATAATAATAATAATAATTAATTATGCCACGTCAACGGGTTGGGTCAACGGGTTCATGGGTTTAGAAACTAAAACCCAATACCCGAACCAAATCTATACGGGTTGTTACGGGTTGGGTCGGGTATACCCGTAAATGAATGGGTCCGGGTAATTAGTGGGTTGGTTCGGTTTGGGTAGGCGGGTTTGCGGGTCGACCCGCACCCATGAACACCCCTACTTCCACATCAAGAAACTTCTAATAAGTAGGCTAATCAAATTATGATTACCGATGGGTGGTAGGATCATTAAGAAACTGTGGTTCCGTAGGCTCTCTCTAGAGATGTGTTTGATTACTTTCGAGTCGTTATAAAATATGTTAATAATATATGGGGTCCTATGCCTTTTCGCTTCAATAATAATTGGTTATCTCATGTTGATATTTCTAAATTGATTTGCAACTTCTAATTTCTTCTTCAACTTTAAGGTGGAAGTTTTTTTTATGGGAAAGCTTGAATTTCTAAATGCTAGCCTCAAATTTGAAATAAACAAGTGTTTGACAACTTTGATTATCAAATTGAGTATTTTAGATACGCGATAAGTAATTGGATAACCTGGCCAACCAAAGAGCCCTATCTAAGGAGGAGATTCGGTCTAGGTCTAAAACAATTGTGGATCCTTGGCCCCTGCTTATAATCAATGGTTCACGGTTATTTGAAAGATTCAAAGCTAAGTGGCTTAAGGAATGAAATGACATTTTTTTTAACGATTCTGTCAAAATTAGAGGTATAAGAAATGTTATCTTAGCCCTTAAGGTGGGTGATGGTTGTTTAGAAGAGGTGTCTGAGATTAGGCAAGAGGTATTTAATTATTTTTCCAATCTCTTTAAAGATCCAAATGAAGATCGTCCTAGACTTGATGGAGTTCTTTTCCCCTTCTTATTAATGGATGATAATTAGGTCATGATAGCTACTTTTCTCCTAGAGGAGCTAGATTGGGTCGTTGTGCAGTGTGGTCGAAATAAGAGTCATGAATTTGATTGTTCAATTTTTCCTTTTTAAAAATATTTTGAAATTTACTAAGGGAAGATGTAGCGATTATGTTAGATCAGTTTCACAGTTTCGCGTCGCTACCCCGTAGATTTTCCTCTTATTTTCTAGCATTAATACCTAAGTTTAAGAATCCATATTTGTTGAGTGATTTCTATCCTATTTCTCTTATAGGTTCCCTCTATACGTTAGTGGTCAATAGACTTGGGTTGGTAATAGATAAACTTATTTCTCCTAATCAATCAGTTTTTTTGAAAGGAAGGCTTTTGGTTAATGGTGTAGTGGTTATGAATGAGGTGATTGATTTGGCTAAACGCTCTATAAAGGTTTTTCTTATTTCGAAAAAGCTTATGAATCATTCTTTTGGAGCTTTCTGAATCACATGCTCATAAAATTTGCTTTTAATGACAAGTGGAGGTCTTAGGTTAAAGCTTGTGTGTTTTTGGTAATCGTTTTGTGTTGGTTAATGGTTTTCCAACCCAAGAAATTAAAATTCAAAGGAGTTTGAAACAAGAAGATCCTATAGCCATTTTCCTCTTTTTACTTATGGTTGAAGAAGTTCTTAATGGGTTAATTAGAAGGGCTATTGACTTAAACCTCTTCTTAGGTGTTGGTGTTGGTTCCTCAAATTTGGTTGTTTCCCACCTCCAATATGAAGACAAAACATTAATCTATGTTAAGCCTTCAGTTGTGAATTTTTGGAGTATTAAATTTATTCTTAGAGGTTTTGAGTTTGCTTCAAGCCTCAAAGTTGATTTTTTAAGAGTAATTTGATCGGGATTAATGTGGATCCTGACTTTTTAGAGTTAGCTGAGGGTTTTCTTCACTGTTTGATTGAGGCTCTTCCGTTTAGGTATTCTGGCTTACCGGTAAAAGCCAGTTCTTAATTTATAAGCTCTTAGGACTCTATAGTGATTGTGATGTTCATTAAACTCAATTCTTGGAAACATAGGTATATTAAACTAGAGGGCCGAGTAATCCTTCGTAACTATGTTCTTAATATTATTCGTTCTTCTTCCTATCTTTTTTTTATAAAAATGTTAGTGATGGTGTGGGAGAAATTAGTTAGGACTCAAAGGAGGTTTCTATGGGGTGGTGTGAAAAGTGAGACTAAGATCTCATGAGTAAAATTATCTGATGTGTGTAAACCTTATAGTAAAAAGGCTTAGGTGTTAGGGACCTTAGATTGGTTAATTTGGCCCTTTTGTCCAAATGGAGGTGGAGATAGATTTTGGGTGCATGTGGTCTTTGGTGTGAAATACTTGAAGCTAGATACAATGATTCACTTGTTTCCTCCTTAAGTGGTGTAGTTTTTCGGGATTACACTCAGATTCTCCTTGGTGGAATGAAGTGTATTTTCTAGGGTCCAAAATAGAAGATTATACTCTTAATTAGTTCGAAGATGGTATCAATAAGAAAGTGGGCTTGAGTCTTTAGACCTTATTTTGGGAGGATCCTTGGATTGAGAGTGCACATATAAAGATCAAATTTCAACTACTTTTTATCTCTCAAGTTCATAATGGGAGTATGGGAGAGATAGGTCAGTTAGTGGATGTGAGGATTGCATGGGATATGAGATGGAGAGGATTCTTCTTCGTCTATGAAAAACCATTGGTTTTAGAGTTCTATTCAGTTCTCCAAAACGTTTCTTTATCTGAGGATAAAGATATGTGGATTTGGAGATATACTAAAGATGATATCTTCTATGTTGTCCCTACTTACCAAATTCAAGCGGACCTTAGCAATTCTTCTGCTCCTACCTATATGGTAAATATTGTTAATCTCTCACTTATTTAGAATAGTTAAGCCCTGTCTAAGGTGGTGATTTTATCTTTACAACTCCTTCTAGATAGATTTCTTTTTAGAGAAAATATTTTTAAGTATAAGGTTATTGTTGAACCAGATAGTGCCTCTTGTATTGTGTGTGTGGATTTGTTATATGTTGTCTCTCGTTTGTTTGTTATTTGTGTTTTAGCTTCGATAATTTAGTATAAGATTTTTAAGTGGTTGAGGTGGGTGGTGGTTCTCCCTGAAGATCATTGCTCATGAGATCTTTGGAAATGTTTACAAATATTGGATATCAAATTATCTTATAGTGACTACAACCTCACTGTGAAATATGACATCTTATACAAAAATTGGAGTGATTAACTATACACCCTTCTCTCATGGATCAAGTATCACCCATAGTCTCCCTGGTCTATTATATCAAGTAGAAACTCATGATGTTTTTGATTTTGAGAAGTACATTTTTGAATAATTTATGAAGCATGTTGAATCTTATATTGATTTGTGGTACTTTGGTTAATCAAAAGAAGGACATAGTCGATAGTGATGATAGGGTTGGTGTTGTTCCCAACATTCTCAATTTTAGTTACAAGTTGTTTTTCAAGAAACATGTCATTGACATTGTACTACATTTTATTGCTCTTGTTGTAGAAACTCATCTAAGTGTTGATGATGAAATGACATATGTAAACGACTTACTAGAGACCATCACTGCATCCTTTGCTAGAAAGACTGTGTGTGAAGGGATTATCAAGATGTTCACTTCTCACTCTGTCGGTGCTTCCACTTCTTCGCCTCATATTCATGGTGATAACAATGTTGCAACTCTTTCAGACCAGGCTTGTGAACTATCCAAATTTGGCTATGATGTGTTCAGAGAGGTCTTTGGTAGTGACTATCTTGCTCAGTCACTATGATTTAATTTGTTTGACTTTTTGGGATTGTTTATTTTCTAATTGAGTTGTTTGAACACTTGCTAGATTGGTTTGTTGGTTTTGTACCCTCCTTTGGTTGGTTCGTTAGTTAGTCTTATTTGATGATTGTTGTGTTAAAGTTATCAAATTCTTATTTTGCTTAAAATAGTCAAATGAAAAGCTTGTTATTTCATATAAATTGACTTATTTTTATCGACAAAATGTTAAGATGTAACGTAAAAAGTTTCTTTATGAATATTTATTTTGTTTTAGAATTTGCATGATTTATTTTAGAAAATTCTCTTTAAAAAATATTTATTTTGTTTAAGATTGGATATGTTTTGGATTTGTGTGTGAAAACCTAATGGGTCTATTAGCCAAATTAACTCAATATAAAGAGAGAAGATATATGCTCCTCATATGAGCGTGTGATGGATGTTTTGATGATTAAGAAATAAAGTACGTCTTGATTATGTTTAACTTAGACCTATATTATTTTCTATCATTCTTTAAGAGAAGTGATTGTGATTTTTTTTCTTGAAATTTATTACATTATTATTATCGAAGATTTACAAATACTTGAAAGAGTATTTGAGTGAAAGTTAAAAAATCTCAATTTTAAAAAATTTCAAAGAGAAACTAAGATGAAATTTATAAATAATACTAAAAAACGATATTCTGAGTTAAAGATAATTCAGATAAAATTGTCGTGTACTATTAACTGTGAATTTTTTATATATTAGATTATTATCCTCCATATCTTATACATTAATTCTACTTATGTCCGACACATTGCCTGTAATATATACTATTCTCGAAGCTCCTAGATAGCTCTATAAGCTATTTCACATTTGTATCTTATATTTGTATTTTGTGAAAGATTATAATTTGTAATTTCCCTTTTTCCGAGTATTGTTAAACTTTAAAAGCAATTAATCACCCAAAACATGAAATTAAAATTAAATTATCAAACAATACCAATACTAATGATCTGATATACTTTACCTAATTATAAACCATTATCCAAACTGTAGCAATTTTAATAAAAAACAAGAATAAAGGTAAAGTGTCACCGAAAGGATTAAGTATGCTGGACCTAGAAGCTTTGACATTGGGACACACCTCTACAAATGAACAAAGAGATTAACTTCAAATTTGTTGCCAACACTACAACTGTATTCAGACGGTGAGAGATTCTCGAGTTAAGTTTTCATAATCATTTCAAACTTTTAATTATACTTCTAATTGTCATTGTTCCCTATCTAATCTCATAGCCTTTGAATTTGATTGATAGCTATGCTTTTGCATCTAATTCTTGGCTATCACCCGTGTCAATTACTATATAATATAAAGTAATGTTTTTTTTAATCATTTTCTTTCTCATCAAGTGTATAGCTTTTATCGCATCATGTGTCGAGTGAAAATAGTTTACATAAGTTACTCACATGCTAAAGTAAGGACTAGTTGGACTTGTTAATATAAATTATTGTTTTAGATTTTTTTTATAAATATTAATAAGCTAGTCTATGTTTAAAAGTGTGTATAATATATATTTGCTAACTTGTATTCATTGATTATTAAATTTATAATCAAATATAGAATTATATCAACATAAATGTTTTGTTAAATAATTTTATTTTCTAGAATAATGCTTTGTCATAGATGTCTTGGAGATTTGAGATAGTGAGGAATAATTTTGATTATAAATTGGATATTGAGAGGGATTTATACGAGTATTTTTTTAGAGTGGTGAACAAATTGGTAAAGATATTGAATTAATAGTTATCGGAAGATAGTATATACAAACACTTAGATATGCTCAAGTTATTTGGTGAAGATGAAGTGAAATGTATTGAAATAATGTATACATTTTACTCATATTCAAAAACTTTATATAGTTGTTTTCAAGAAATCGAAGTTATAGTGGAAATTAATGCAATTAATGACTCTGATGTTGTGGTTGTTATCAAGTAGCTTGTCCCTGCTCCAACCTTAAATTGACAATTAAGGATCGGTTGAGAGACGTTTGACTGATGGGTTGGGCCTAGCCTAATCCTGAGTAATTTTTTCTCAATTCGTCATGAAGGTGAGAAAAATACACAAAAAGAGTGTTGAATTGTGTATTTCAAAAACGAATCACTTTTGATCATGTGAGATGTTGGATCGAACTCTAGTATGATCGAATGGTAGCTTCTATTTCGACAGGAATTAAGCATGAGGTCGAAGTATGTTCACATGCTGCTGTCGGAGTAATGTGTGTTGTAGTCGAAGTTTGTTCTAATATGCATTAGTCAATATTGCTAGGTTGTTAGCATATTGGATTTGGCCTTGCTTGTAAGCACAAGTGTTTAAGTTAGCTTGTAATGGGTAATTGTTAAAAAGCCCATTAGGTTAGTGCGCTATTTTTCTTATAAATAGAATGATAGTTTCTCAATCTTGACATAAGAAAAATTAGGAAGATAAAATCCTAATTTCAAGAGAGAGAGGTTATTTTGTTATTCTTGTATACTTGTAATCTTGTTCTAAGAGTAAGGAAAGAATAGCAGTTTAATAACTAATCCTTGTTGTTCCTTGTTGTTTTACCTTGTTATCTTTGTTAACCCTAACCCTTGTGTGCTTCTTGATCATAAAGAAACCGTTTATACTTTGTTTCAAGGTATCCGATTCACAACAAATTGGTGCGGTGAGCGTGGAGAAGATGACTTCAACAAAGTATGAAATTGAAAAGTTCACTGGAGTGAACGACTTCAGTATGTGGCGCTTGAAGATGAAAGTCCTACTGGTTCAGTAGGGTTGTTTGGAAGCGTTGAAGGGACAGGCAGCCATGGACACTGCATTAACGGCAAAAGAAAAGACGGAAATGGTTTAGAAAACCCACAACGCAATATTGTTAAGCCTTGGTGATAAGGTTCTTCGATAGGTATCAAAGCAGACTATAACATCAGGATTATGGGTGAAACTTGAAAGTTTGTACATGACCAAATCTCTGGTGAATCGACTATATCTGAAGCAAGCTTTATATTCATTCGAGATGAATGAAGACAAAGTGTTGGCTGAGCAGTTGGATATGTTCAACAAGATGATTCTTGATCTTGAAAATATTGATGTGAAGATCGATGATGAAGATCAAGCACTGTTACTGTTGTGTGCTTTGCCCAGAACTCATGCTCACTTTAAAGAAACTCTCTTGTATGGAAGGGATTCCCTGATCTTTGAAGAATTTCAACCAACCTTGTATTCTAAGGAATTGAACGAACGAAAGGAGCATAAACCTTCGACGGTGGGAGAATGTTTGGTTGTTAAGGGAAAATTCTTGCGAAAGGATGGTAAGTTCAACAAGAAGAAAGGTAAAAGTCAACAGAAATCTTATAGTGGCGAAACATCTGGTATTCGATGTTATCAATGTAAGAAGGAGGGTCACATAAGAAAGGTGTGCCCTGAACGCCTGAAAGATCATGGAGGTAATGGAAACACGTCCATTGTTCAAGATGACTTCGACTCGTTTGATGTTCATATGGTTTCAAGTGGCGACTCGAGAAAAGAGTGGATTATGGATTCAGGTTGCACTTGGCACATGACTCCAAACAGAGAATTGTTCGAGGAGCTATATGATCAAGATGGTGGATCTGTGCTGCTGGTAAACAACAAATCTTGTAAAATTGCAGGTATTGGATCTGTGAGATTCAAGCTCCATGATGAGTCAATAAGGTTATTGACTGAAGTCAGGTATGTACCTGAATTGAAGAGAAATTTGATTTCTCTTGGTGAATTCGACAGAAAGGGATATGTTTTTCAAGGAGAGAAAAGTATCCTAAGAGTCATGAAGGGGTTGAAGGAAGTCTTGAGAGGTGTGAAGAAACAAGGCTTATAAACCCTCGAGGCTGAGATTGTAAGTGGTTCGACAAATGTTGCATCCACGAAACCTGTGTCGAAGACAGAATTATGGCACATGAGATTAGGTCATGTCAGCGAAAGAGGCCTGGTCGAATTGGGGAAGCAGAACCTTATAGGAGGTGACAAAGTCGAAAAGTTGGAGTTTTGTGAATCTTGTGAATTTGGTAAATCCTGTAGGGAGAAGTTTAACAAAGGTAAGAAAAGAACACATGGATCCCTGAATTACATTCATGCTGATCTTTAGGGGCCTGCAAGGAATCCTTCACACTCAGGTGCAAGGTATTTTCTATCCATCGTTGATGACTATTCCAGAAAACTATGGGTATTCATTCTGAAGACGAAGGATGAAGCTATTGAGAATTTTAAAAGTTGGAAGATTCTGGTCGAAACTCAAACTGACAGAAAGGTTAAGAGGTTGAGAACCGACAATGGCCTTGAATTCTGCAACGAAGCGTTCGACAGTTACTGTGTTGAGTCTGGGATTGCAAGGCATAAGACTGTAGCAGGTACTCCTTAACAAAATGGCTTAGCTGAGAGATTCAATTGGACAATCCTTGAAAGGGTTAGATGAATGTTGGTTAGTGCTAGATTGAAGAAGGTGTTTTGGGCGGAGGCTGTTTCGACAGCAGTTACCTGATAAATAGATGTCCCTCTACTGCCTTGGGAATGAAGACACCTAAAGAAGTTTGTTCGGGATATCCACCTAGTCTCGACAAACCGAGAGTATTTGGCTGTGTGGCCTATGCTCATATTAGGCAAGACAAGGTCAAACCTATAGCTCTGAAATGCATGTTCATGGGATACCCTAAAGGAGTCAAAGCTTATAGGCTATGGTGCCTAGAGCCAGGTCAAAGGAGGTGTGTCACCAGTCGAGATGTAGTTTTTAATGAAGTAGAGATGGCTTTCAAGAAAACTGATGATGCTGACGAAGAGCTGGAACAGAGAGAGATTCCTATTGAGGTGGAGCATGTTGATGCTGAATTGTGTACCCCAGATGAAGTCGAAGAAGATGCATAAGATATTGTCAAAGATGAGGAGACTGATAATGACTACCTGCTAGCAAGAGAGGAGAGTCATCAAGCCACCTCAGAGACTTGGGTATGCAGATCTTATAGCTTATGCCTTAATCTTTGCAAGTGAGGTTCTAGAAAAAGAACCTAGAGACTATAAGGAAGTTATGAGGAGTCGAAAGAAGACTGAATGGTTGAAGGCCATTGATGATGAGATGAAATATCTTCATGATAACAATACCTAGGAACTGATCAAGAAACCTGCTGGAGTCAGGTTAGTCAACTGTAAATGGATTTTCGAAGTTAAGGAAGGAATCAAAGGAGTAGCGTCGAAGAGATACAAGGTAAGATTGGTTGCTAGTGGGTTCACTCAGAAAGAAGGTGTCGACTTTAATGATGTGTTTTCTCCTATTGTGAAGCACAAATCTATTCGAATGTTGCTTTCCAGAGTGGCACAATTCGACCTTGAACTAGAATAGATGGATGTGAAGACTGTGTTCTTGTATGGTGACTTAGATGAAACAATCCTGATGAGGCAACCTGAAGGATATGTCGAAAAAGGGAAGGAAGATTATATGTGCAAGCTGAATAGATCCTTATATGGACTGAAACAATCTCCTCGACAATAGAATAGAAGATTCGACAAGTTCATGGCACGCATAAGTTTCATCAGAAGTCAGTTCGACCATTGTGTTTACTTCATATTTCGACCGGGTAATTCATTTGTTATTTTTTGCTCTATATGGATGATATTCTAATAGCAAGCAAAAATGTCGAAGATGTAATGAGGGTGAAGGATGAACTCAATAAGGAGTTTGACATGAAGGATCTGGGAGCTGCGTCCAGGATTCTTGGGATTGACATCAGAAGAGATAGAAAGCATTCGAAATTATGCTTATCTCAAGAGGCATATCTACGGAAGGTCCTCAAATAGTTTGGTATGTCGAATTCAAAGCCTGTTGTCACTCAGACAAACCCTCAATTCAAGTTGAGTATAGATCAGTATCCCAACACTAATGTTGAAAGAACTTATATGAATATCATTCCATATGCTAATATAGTGGGTTCTTTGATGTATGTTATGGTATGTACTAGGCCTGACATAACATATGCAGTAAATCTTGTAAGCAGGTACATGGTGAATCCTGGAAAGGCTCACTGGCAAGCATTGAAGTGGATTCTAAGGTATATAAATGGGTCTCGGAATAAAGTCCTAATTTATGGGGGAGCCTTGGGTGAAGATAGTAAAGTAGCAATCGAAGGATATGCCAACTCTAATTATGCAGGTTGTATGGATTCCAGAAAGTCTATTTCTGGATATGTGTTCACTATGTTTGGGACAACAATCAGTTGGAAAGCAACACTTCAGAAGGTCGTTGCTTTATCAACCACTGAAGCGAAATATATTACCCTAACTGAAGTTGTAAAGGAAGCATTGTGGCTTGAAGGTTTTGCAAAGGAGATGAAACTTCAAGGTCGAGTTATCACTATTAAATGTGATAGTCAAATTGCAATACACCTCTCAAAGAATTCAGCCTATCATGAGCGAACCAAGCACATTGATGTGAGGCTGCATTTCATCAGAGGGGTAATCGAGCATGGAGAAATCTAAGTGCTGAAGGTTTCGACAGAT
Source organism: Lathyrus sativus (assembly GCA_963859935.3). Classification (NCBI taxonomy): domain Eukaryota; kingdom Viridiplantae; phylum Streptophyta; class Magnoliopsida; order Fabales; family Fabaceae; genus Lathyrus; species Lathyrus sativus. The sequence goes on from OZ012736.1 coordinate 17,900,515, forward strand.
CATAATGCTGCTGATATGATCACCAAGATGTTGCCCAGTTGCAAGTTTTTCCACTGTATGCAGTTGATAAAACTGCATGAAGAAATCTAGTTTCTTGATGTTATTGAGTTAGATCCAAGGTGGAGATTTGTGAGATGTTGGATCGAACTCTAGTATGTTCGAAGGGTAGCTTCTGGTTCGACAGGAATTAAGCATGAGGTCGAAGTATGTTCGCATGCTGCTGTCAAAGTAATGCGTGTTGTAGTCGAAGTTTGTTCTAACATGCATTAGTCAATATTGCTAGGTTCTTAGCATATTGGATTGGGCCTTGCTTGTAAGCCCAAGTGTTTAAGTTAGATTGTACCCTAAGTTAGCTTGTAATGGGTAATTGTTAAAAAGTTCATTAGGTTAGTGTGCTATTTTTCTTATAAATAGGATGCTAGTTTCTCAATCTTGACATAAGGAAAAATAGGAAGATAAAATCCTAATTTTAAGAGAGAGAGGTTATTTTGTTATTCTTGTATACTTGTAATCTTGTTCTACAAGTAAGGAAAGAATAACAGTTTAATAACCAATCCTTATTGTTCCTTGTTGTTTTACCTTGTTATCTTTGTTAACCCTAACCCTTGTGTGTTTCTTGATTATAAAGAAATTATTTATACTTTGTTTTAAGGTATCCGATTCACAACAGATCAGTAACTTCAGAGTCTGAACAAAGTTCAAAGTCTAATATCAGAGTTTAAAATAGCAGCAGAAATAATAAGAATCATAAGCAATAAGAAAAACAACACACAAATTTTATCCTGGTTCCCTTTCTCAACTGAGAGTAGTTCATCCCCCTACCTCAACAAGAGCTTTTCATTATAATCAAACTAATTACACTTTTCTCAAGCAAACTAGCAAGAGATTTCAATGCTCAATCAATCCAGAAAGAAATTTATGCTCAAGCAACCTAGCAAAAGACTTATGCTCTATTAACCTAGAAAGAGACTTCACTGCTCAAGCGCACAGAAAATAGACTTCACTACTCAAGCACGCAGGTAAGTGACTTCACTTCTCAAGTACGCAAGCAAGAGATTTTCTCTATTTTAAACAAATAATTTAGTAGAAAAGATAACAACTAAAAAGGTTCTTAACCTCTTAAGATTTCTAAGATATAAAAAGATAAGAAATCTTAAGATCTTATGCAATAACAGTTACAAATAAAAGCTTAGAGTTATGCTGAAGATGTTGTATTGTGTTTTTGTAACCTTCTTTCAAATCTTCAACTTCTTTTTATAGAGGAAGAGAAAGAGTCGTTGGAAGGTTGAGCATAAGATATTTCTTCGTGAGTAAGCATGCCAAGAGACACATTTGAGGATGTATATGATTAGAAACATTGTCCACTGAATAAAGGCATAGTCCATAACATCTTTTAAAGTACTAGGTGTCTACCAAAAGGTAGAACATACTGAAGAGATCACATCATCATTTCTTGAGCCTGGCAAAACAAAACCATAGCTGTCTCTCTCCATAAATCTCGCACTTTGACAAGACTAGTATGCTTATTGTACAAGGTACGAATCAGAGGTACCTTTAGCCTTCGGAGTCTGAGCTATCACCAGAGGTTAGAACACATGAACAAAGTCTGAAACTTCAGAAGCTGATGAACATATTCAGAGTTATCAGATTCTGATAATTCAGAATCTGAGTTACATTGCTTCTCCACAAATGCTTTTAACAGGATCAATTCATAGTGAAAATCTAAGCTTGTGATCCTGCACACTTGAACATATGTTAATATACTCATTTGTTATTTCATTAATTTGTTATCATCAAAATCCAAGGGACATGAACAATTTTGTTCCAACAATCTCCCCCTTTTTAATGATGACAAACAAATGTATTTAAGAATAATGGCTGGTCATTTTAACTAACTTGACAATATCAGAGTCTGAGGTTTGTAAGCTCTCCCTGAATTTAATAGTTCAAAGGCTGAATTTTGTAAGCTCCCCCTAAGTCCTATCCAGGTTAATTTAAACTTATTTTGATAAAATAATGTTCAGATAAAAGCGATATCAAAATAATTAGGGTTCAGGAAAATAAAAGAATTCAAAAAATACTTTTAATCCTTTTAAATACTCCCATGAGTTCTCCCCGTTTTGTCATAATTTTTTTTTGAAAAAAGACATGTTAGCATAGAGAAAAAAATATTTAGGAATGAAATACGTTAGAAAGAATTAAGTTCTGATAAACATAGAAAAGATAACTTTAGCACTTCCCAATAAAGAGAAACAACTATATTGGTTGAAATGTTTATGCACTTCTCAAGACTGCCACATGTCAATCAAGAATTTTAACCATCAGAAGTAATCATTTTATTAAAGAGATAGAGCATTAATTCAGATGTTTCATCTTCTAAAAGCAACGTACAAGCCACTCAAACTCTTATATAAAATCACAACTTCATAGTAAAACTTCTCATATTTTCAATCAGTTCTTGTTACATCCCAACACCATAAGTTCTTATTCTGAGAAATCTAAGAGTATTGTCTCACAAGAAACCATTGTTGTGACCAGGATTACAACCTTGGTGCAACACCAACAACAGTCAATTGAAGAGGTCCATCCATCTGGGTCGACCATTGTCCGAGATACACTAAGGGTGAGGAAGACCAAAAAGAAGAAGAAGATGCTAAAGAAGAAGACAAAGATGGTGTCGAGGAAGTTGGTTTATTTTGACTCAGATGAGGGTAGTGAGAAGTGAACATAGATTTGGAAACTTCCTGTAGTGCTAGGGGTATTATTAAAATTTGGAAAATATTATGTAAACCAATGATCTTGTACTCCTTCCCTTTGAGGAAAAATTTGGTCTTATGTGCCCTTCCTTTGTGCATTGGTGGCATGTGGAAATAAAGAGTATATTTTTTTATTTTTCTCTTGGTAACTTGAATCTTTGTGTGCCTTAAGAACTCCTTAAATTTTTTAAACATGAGTTTCATGTATTTATTAATCTCACTTTAACATACTTCATTTTATGATTCCATATTTTTATGTTAGTAGCTTTAAGTGCAATACTTTTCCTTGTTTACTTATCACCTTCTTCGTTATCAGCAAGCCTTTTCAACTTCATATCATGTTCCTTCAGTTTACAAGAGAGAGAGAGAGAGAGAGAGAGAGAGAGAGAGAGAGAGAGAGAGAGAGAGAGAGAGAGAGAGAGAGAGAGTATGTATGTGTGTGCATGATTGCTAAATCCCTAGATTCACAAATTGCATTGACTTTAGATTGCCAACTATAATTTAGGAATCTAAGAAATTTCAGAACCAATTCCTCATTTTAATTTCCCCATAGTTCTCATATGATCCAGAATATGGGTAAAATGTATTTGCATTTGATTTATGAAAATCACGACTCATCCCTTATATGAAAGTCCTTATTTTCTCTTTCCATAAATTATAACCTTTTGCATTAAAGGATGGGGATTTGTTTAGTGAATAGCTTGAAGTCATTTTTCTCCCGAGGCAATTATTCTTTAACAATAATTAGGCTTTTATGCCACTTGTTGGAAAAGTGACTCTAAGCATAAGAAGGGGGTGAATTGTGGTATCAAAAATTTATGATTAATTTTAAGATTTTATTACTTAAGAAGCAAATTGTGTTAGTATTCATAAAATCATATAGACAAAACAATGGAAAGTTAATAAAGCAGTAAAGTAACTATCAGGAATAAAAGAAATAAAGTTAGAGAGATGGCACTAGAGAGTTATCCAGGTTGGCTAAATGTTGGCCTAGTTCTGTCCCCAAGAGATCACCTTGAGATTTCACTATAATATTGAGCTTCTACAGGTTATGCCCATGAACCCTTTATACAATCTAATCGATAGATTTTACAATGACTTATCCCCCTAACCAAAAGAGAACTTTTTCATAGAATAAACTCATGAACCAAGTAGAGATTTCATCGGTTGATCTCAATAACCAAATAGAAATTTTGCAGAATGTGTTTTATGACCAAATAGATATTTTGAATGGTTGATCTAAAGAACCAAAATTAATTCTTCAAGAGTATCACATTCTTGAAAATAACAAGAGTGGCAAGACACACATACAATTCTTTCTGCACAAGTAGTTTTCACTCACAAGGCATTAAAGCAACTTTGGTGAAAGAAAATATTTAAAGAGAAAGAAGAGAGGGATAAATTGTAAATAATTAGAAAAATAGTAAATTCTAGTGTGAAATGAAGTTAAGAGAACCCCCCTTTATATAGGAAAAGATTTGGCATAAAATGGAAACAATCCATGGGCTGGATTAATGGTCTAATCGATTAGGCCAATTTATTACGTGCTTTATATAAAAAATTATTATGGCCCAAAATGGAAGGTTTTGATATAAAGTTATTACCAATCATTAAGAGTCTATCATAATCGATTATAGACTCAATTAGACATCATCTAATCGATTAGGTATTTTAGAAAAAGTTTCGTAATCAAGCAGACAGTCCCTTAATCAACTGACTAGGTCTTAAAAATATATTTAGGTGATTTTTTTACGTAAAGAGAGGTCTTAAAATTAATTTTAGTGTATGTAAGTTTCCTTAGTATCTTAGGAGTTACTTTTCTACTTTCATAAGATTGTGGTTACTCAAACATACATGATTAGGAAAGCTTTCACACTTCCTCTCTTTCACAACTCTGAAGCTTTCAAGTTCCTTTGCCAAGTATATCTATAAGAACTTCACTAGAACCTTGAATCTTCTACTTGATGAGACTTGAGATATCTTCAAGTTAATCATCATCATCAAAGAGTTAGAGTCATATAACCACTGATCCATTTCCATGCATGCCGATCATATAAGCACTTCACTAGAACATTGAATTTTCTACATGATTGGGCTTGAGATATCTTTGAGTTAATCATCATCATCACCTAAGAGTTTGAAAGATAAATCAAGAAGGTTGTCAACATCATAACCAATAGCTTCATACCTGCAAGCACATAAACCTACAAAAGGTTCATCAAACTATAAGGTATGCATGACTTTTGAGAGTTAGTGAATTTGCAGCGAGTACAACATAATTTGTGCATCCCGTGTATGTGATAATCTTCAAATAGAAGGGCTTTTTGGAATCCATTCACGCCATCTAAGAAAGTAATGCTTAGAAATTTTGAGATGAAGCCTTATTAACAACACCCAAACTCGTTTTCATATTTGAGGTCCTTTGAGTTGACGATTACATATTTAAACATTCTCATTGCCTCTTGTTTTTCTTTCATGTCTTCAACTTATTATGGATAATGGAACCTTCTATGAGATATAATTGGGCATTCCTTAATAAATCTCTAAAACTCTTTTAGATTTTTTTAGAGTCCTTGTGCAGCTTCAAGGAGAAATAATACTTGGTAATACTTCATACACCTGTTGAAAGGAAATAGTTGACTAAGGAGAGACGATTTTTCACCAAGGACGCACATCTATTAATTGATAACTATAAGATTGTGGTGGTTTAGTAAGTCACAGAATTTACTCTATTATGGTTGAAAGATAACTTTGTTTAAAAAAACCAATAATTGATCATTTTGTAGAATGAGTAATCAACCCATGAGAGTAAAAATCACTTCACTATAAGATTCTTAGAGAATTTCAACCCATGTACCTATGTGAGACAATTAGGAAATGTCATAATGTAATCTATAATTGTGTCTCTAAATGAGCTTTGTTGTATTGACACTAATACTCTTTTCGACATCGTACCTGTGTTAAAGTTTACGATCTCCTTAATTAATTTTTTGTGTATGTTGGATTCATTATAGGTTTTTTACTTGACTTTTACTTTATTTGTAGGTGGAATGAACTTAGTACATTCTCTTGAGAAAAGTCCCGCCTAGGGTTATCTTGATGACCTTGACACCTTTTCATCTCTGCCCATTTTGAGACCAAAATATGATTCGAAATCGAGCATGATTCTCCTCACGAATTAACCCATCATTAAGGTACATGAGGTCTATGTAACATGCATATGAAGTTCAGAACATGTTACAAGGAGGGTGTCTCTTTCGACATCCTCGTTGTGGTTCAAGTTTTCTCGATGGACCAAGTGCTAATTATAAGGAAGGTGTATCTTTTATAATATATTTGATGACCTACACGAGAGTGTTAGGGTCTCGATGGGATTGACCATCAAGTTGGTTGTCAAGACCAAATAAATAGAGCATTTGAAAAAAACGAGGGACACACTCTTTTTGAAGTCTAATGCCTTGAATGAAAATATGAAGATGTTATTAATAATGCTATGAATACCTGCAAAATAAAAACGGTGAGAAAATCTAAGACACAGTGACCGCGTTGTCCTCAAGGATTTTCCACGTGACATTCTAATCATTTAATATTTAATAGATTCTTCTCAGTAAACCGATGATATAAATTATACAAGATGAATATTTCGTATACGAGAATTTAACCTAAAATAATTTTTATGAAAGATTATGAGTTAAAATATCTTTTTTCTTCTTCTTTTTACGCGCAAGACTTTTTGTTTTCATGTATATCCAACATTTTCTCACTTTTTATTATATATGTTAATAGTAGAATCTCATGTTTTAAACACCAGACTGAATCGACCACTCCGACCGGTTCTTATTGGGAACCAGAGGGTTCATCAATTTAGTTTGACTGTTGGACTGAGTATGCTATTGAACCAGTGGTAACCGGTCAAAATCAGTAAAAACATGTAAACCGACTATTTTTGAAAATCGGCGATTTAAATGTATGTTTTTTTTTCCGGACAAGACGACGCCGTTTTGATAATAATAAAAAATATGATATAATTAGACTTAATTCATAACTTATTTGGAACAACTTTCCATTATTTGCAAGTAGACCTGGTTCAAAATTTATTTAGATTTGTATTTTGTATTATTTTGTTTTGTATGATAATTATATTTAGAATTTGAATTTAAATATGAACGTGTAAAATTATGATATTTTGAAAGCTTGTAAGTATCGTGATATTTTTTACAAACCGAGATATCTGGTTCGACCAATTTAACAAATATATAATTTTGTTATGAATACGAGTTTATTCAACCGAGTTATTCAATTTAATTCAATTTAGTCATGTGGTTTAACTAGTGAGTCAATGGTTCGACCAATATATTTGGTAGAATTAATAAGGAAAATCCAATCCAATTAATTAATTGTTTCTCAATTAATTTTTGTCAAAAACATCTTAATCTGTCATTACTCTGGATTCAACTTTCAACGGATATCCAATGTATAAACAATACGCACATTAAAGAAAAGGAATGAATTTATTGATTCAAAATAAATTCATTTAATATTTTAATTTGGCATTGAAAAACATTCGACCTTATGTTTTATTTAAATTGTATTATTCAAAATAACATTCTAGTATTGATTGTTAAATGAGATTTAAACAAAATAAATAAAATATAATTTATTTTTCAAAATTGTTTTAAATAATAATAATAATGATAATAATTTTTTAAAAACGAATAATTGCAACAATCCTCCCGTATCTAAAAAATAATTTAAGAAAAATTATACAAATTTCCTAAGTTAATAATGTATCAAACAGATGTAGCAAGCTATATGAACCATTTCTATAATGACATTGGTGTAACAAGTTATATGAATCAAAGTAACTTAGTGTATGTTAGAGGTCTCACCAATATCTCATACAAATGGCCACACATGACACTCAAGTAGGTGAATTCATCATATATATATGCTACAAATCATACATCACTCATAAGGGATATATTAAAAGTTACAAAAGCTTAACCTCTCTTTAATACAACTTCTCGTTTTCTCATTCACACCATAAGAAAGAGACGAAAGAAAAAGTTAATAATTAATTTTTGGTGCTAGTAGAACTAACAAGTAAACTATTATTATCCATATGAACCTTCTTCATGGGATCTCTAATCACAAAGGTTGGGATTCCATCACTTGTTGATTTAATTAAATTAAGTCACATTCCTCTCGATGTGTCCCAAATTACTTTCATCCATAGGGAATTTGTTAGAGGGTGAGCTAAGTTGATTTCTGACTTCGCATAATTGATCGATATTGTTCCATCTTTTAGTAGTTGCTTTACTACATTATGTATCAATTGAATATGGTTGTTTTTACAATTGAATGACTTGTTCTTTGCCATTTATCACTTTATCAATTGAATGCCTTCATCGATCCTTCAAGATCAACTTTCATACTTTATCTTAAACCGGAGATATAATATCTACCCCTTTCTCTCCGTGTCTTTGGTTGCACATGCTTTGTTTATACCTTAGTCCAGGTAAAGACAAAATTTCCGCCAAATTTATCAAATGTATTTTTCTAGGCTACTCAACTATACAAAAAGAATATCATTGTTTTTTCCCCAACTTCAACATTACATTATTTCATTTGATGTCATATTCTTTGAAACTTCCTCATTATATGTTACCTCTTTGTCACCTTATGAGAATTATACTTAAGATGATCGAGATATCCCTCCCGTAATCCATACACCTATTGCAGCCCCTACACCTCCATTACAAGTATACCATCGACGAACACTCATCCATAAGAGGTAAGAGATGATATTGATTCATAAACACCATCTCCTACTTCAACTACTCCTCCACCTACGTCACCCGAACTTGACCTTCCAATAATATTAAAAAAGGTATTTGGTGTCATTGTTATAATCCTAAATATGCTTGTGTTTTAAATTATAACTATCTCTCTACTTTCTTTGTCTCATTTGTTTTTGCTCTGGATCTTGTATCTATTTCTAACTCTACAGATGAAGCAATGACTGGTTCCAATTGGTGTTAGGCGACTGTGGAAGAAATGGTTGCACTGCATTCAAATAACACTTGGGACAGTGTTAATTTACCTTCATACAAAACTACAGTGGGATGTCGATGGGTTTATACAATAAAATTTGGACCAGATGGTTAGGTCGATCATTTCAAAGCCCGTTTAGTAGCCAAAGGTAACACACATATATTTAGTCTTGATTATGGTGACATTTTTTCTCTGGTGGTCAAGATCAGTTCAATCTGCCTCTTTCTTGTAATGGATGCCAATCACTATTGGCTGCTTCATCAGTTGGACATTGAAAATGCCTTTTTTTTACACGAAGAATTAGATGAGGAAGTCTATATGGGCCAACCTTCAGGTTTTACTATTCTTGGGATTTCTAGAATTGTTTGTCGGCTTCATCGTTCTCTTTATAAGGTGTAACATTCCCCACGTGCTTGGTTTGGTTGCTTCAGCTCTGCTTTGATATAGTTTGGTACGACTAGATGTTAAGCATATCACTTTGTTTTCTTCCTTCATTCCTCAACCAGTTGACACATCTTTCTTGTGGTTTATTTTGATGACATTTTTATCACTGGAGACGATACAGAGGGTATCCAACATCTCAAAAGTCATATTTTCAAAAAAGTTCAGATAAAAGACTTGGGTCCATTCAGATACTTCTTAGGCATTGAAGTTTCCCAATCCTCATCAGGCATTGCAATCAAGTAACACAAGTATACATTATACATTCTTAGTGAAACTGATATGCTTGATTGTTGTCCTACTAATACTCATATGTATCATAACATCAAGCTTCTTCCAGGTCAAGGGGAGCCATTGAAAGACCCGAGAAGATATCGATGACTTGTGGGTAGACTTAGCTATCTTAAAGTCACTAGATTAGATATTACATTTACGATGAACATTATGAACCAGTTTCTGAATGCTTCTTGTGATAGTCATTCAGATGCAATCACTCAAATTCTTAGATATATAAATAATGCACCAGGAATATGACTATTATATGAAGATAAAGGTGATGTTAAAATCCTTTATTATTAAGATGCAGATTGTACTGGGTCACCGTTGAATAGGAGATCAATGTTTGGATATTGTATTCTCATTGGAGGTAATATGATCTCATGGAGAAGCAAGAAATAAAATAAAGTTTCACTATCTAGTGTTGAAGTTGAATATCATGCTATGGCAACAGTCTCAAAGGAGCTTGTATGGCTTAAAAATTTACTCTTAGAGCTTAGGTTGAGAGATCTTCTGAACACAAAACTCATATGCAACAATCAAGTGACACTCCACATTGCATATAATCTGGTTTTCCATGAACAGACCAATCACGTACAAATATATTGTCATTATGTAGGGGACAAGGTAGCTTTAGGATAAATCACCGTAGACTTCGTCAAATATGAAGACCACTTGGCTGATTAATGACAAAATTACTAGCAAGTGTACTAGCATTATAATCAAAGTAATAAAATAAATTTATCTCCATAAGGATTGAGAATTTAGAACAAGGAATATTATGTGATGTAAATTAAAACAGTAATTTAGGGGGCTTTTTAAGATTGTTTTGGTCGAAAACACAAGAAAATATTTTTATTGCGATGATGAGAAAAACGATCTAGTCGTATTATCCAAATCCCCTATTTCTACTTGATTGATAAAATATGCATTAACGACATGTACTTACTACATAGTTACACGACAGACTAACTCTACCACTACACCCAATCCCTTGGCGTGTAGGTCAATAATCTAGGCGTCAACTCCCCGATCCCTCGGGCCAATTGTCCCATCAGATTAGGCAACAAAGCGCATTAATCCTTAAGTGACAATTCCTAATCGTACTATCCCTAGCCAATTAGGGAATTCAACAGTTAAAATAGTTCAGATAGATAACCCTAGGTTAAGTAGTCACTACTTATCAACATTAATTTGAATGCCATAATAATCAAAAAGCAATGAGAACAATAAATAACTAAATAATAATAATTAGTCTAAACAATAACATTAATATCATCCTATCATATGTCCTAATCAAGCAAAAAGAGGTTCATCATCAAATTTGATCTAACCTAGAGAAATCTAGATAATCGTGCTGAAATCAATCAATACCAATAGCGTAGATGCGAAGATCATAAAAAATCATTGAAGAAGAAGCTCTAAAATGGTTTTAATGGCCTCCAAAAGCTCTCAAAATTGTTCCTAACATCACTTTCTGGTCTTGGTAGTCGAACCTCCCCCATTATCTCTCTCTCTCTCTCTCTCTCTCTCTCTCTCTACATATATATATATATATATATATATATATATATATATATATATATATATATATATATATATATATATATATATATATATATATATATATATATATATATATATATATATATATATATATATATATATATATATATATATATATATATATATATATATATATATATATATATTATAATGCTACTGAAAAATGCATTAGACAAACAGATACAACGCAAGCGTGCTACTTATCAACGCGGGCATGTTACGCTATTATTACATCAACACAGATGCATTGCTTATATGTATGGGTGTGTAAGAGGCAGTGTGAGCTCCTTATGAGCATCTGAAATCAAGGGACTTCTGCGTGTTTTTTTTATCCTTTTTCACCAATTTTCTCACGAAGTCCCTTTCTTCACCCAAATGCGTTTTCCCATATTTTTCACTTAAATTCTTCTAACTTGCTTAATTCTTATCAAGATTCGACAATTTTTATTGATAAATGACATGCACTGATAGTCCATCATTACAAGCCTAAACTTGAATTGTTGCTTGTCTTTAAGTAACCTGTCTGCACACTAAAACTTTGTCAAAATAAATTACAAACCTTACCACATGAATGTCATTTCCTTTTGATGATCAAGACATTTGTTTCTTGAGTTTCATTATTCAAATCCGATTAGTTATTCTAGCACCACTACTTAGCTTGTCTCTCTATTCACCATGATGCACTCAATTGCAAAGGTGTTCACTCAATCAATATACAAGAGCAAAAATCAATGAATTTGTAAGTTATCTGCAAAATCAGTCAGATCATATTTAAACACACAAATTTGAGGATTTCTGTAGTTGTAACGTGGTTTATGTCAGGGTAGGATAATTTTTTGGATAACTGGCTTAAACCTTAAAGTTAGGTACCTCTTTTTCCTTCAATTATCTTCTCCCTTTCATATGACTCTATCTACCTAACTCCAAGGAGGGCGGGAATATTTCCATCTTTCAAGTCAAGGGATTATAATAGGCTAAGTCACCAAAGGAAATGCTAACTCTCAACTTTGTTAACAATGGATATCAGTCATAATGCAAGGGTGGGTTACAAGGCCATAAAGTTTTCACAAACAAATGCCTCTATGTGTGTTTATCATATCAACTTAATTCAAACAACTAAAATGCAAATTCTAGGTATTACAATTGCATGGATACACTAAAAAAAAGAAATAAGTAAACAATGGAAATATTATGGCTTAGCTCTTCTCTATGTTGTACTTGCCCAGGCTGCTAGTGACAATGATGGACTCCTTCAGGTGGTTGCTACTGCATCTCAGGACGATAGACATTGTCCTCACCTTGCTCCTCTTGGCCTATGGCTGGATTATGTGGGTGAAGTATGGCGCAAATGGAACTTGCTATTATTGGAAGCATATGGTTGATCATCACATATGCTAAGTGCGTTTGGATTCCTGCCAACCTACATAATTCATTAATAACACAAAAGTGCCCCCTAGTTTTTTAGGGGGCATCATCCATAAATTTGGTGTTCCTTGCAATGAGAATTCCCATATTAATAGGATCCTCATGCAATATATCCATGAGAGCCTATCACATTCTCACTATCAACTCAGATTGAATTGAAATTAAGTTAAAGGTTAAAATTAAAAATGAAGCCTAAGCCTTAGATATCAAGAGCATGTCTCTTACCTTCAACTTAATAAATCTATCCCGAGCCATCACCCCTCAGCCTCAGGATGACAAAATTCAGCCAACATCAACTGAATCATCTCATCAGATAGACACACCTTCCTATTATTTTGAATTTTACAACTTAGAGGTGCCTTGAGGCGAAGAAGAGAATTAATAGCTTTAGGAAAAAAATATAATTTTTAACTAGAACATATGACGTGTACTCATAAGATTCTCTGTTGGTCGCGTTTGCATAGAAATCAAACCCAATGGTTTCATTTATCTTCTTAATCAACTTGTTTAGACACGTCCACCCTCTTGTGTCCAGAGAGATGCTCCAGATCAAAAGGATGCTCCCTCACATTTGTGTATTTCTTGATCTGCATGAATTTTTCTGCACTTGCTTCATTCATAAATAGATATGAGGGGTAGGACAGAGCAGATGGGGGTGTTTGAAGAGAAAATGATGTGGATTGATCAGAGGTATGACTTCTCTTTGTTGGTGCCATAATTTATGCAAAAACAAGAGTGAAAAAAACAAGAATTTCTGCAAGAATATGAGAGTACTTTTTGAGAAGAATAAAGAATTAAGATTGGAATGAAACAAGGAATGGCTTAAATGCCACTTTTATAGGCCATTTTTGCGTCTATCGCGTCTGCTTCGAGATCCAACGCCCCCGTTGGCCAACGGTAGGGTCAAAAATCATTAATGAATCAGTTAAAAGAAAATAGTCAAAATGCCCAATGGTCAATTCCTTCAACGCGTCTGCATTAGCAAGTAAGACGCCTGCTTAAGTAGGCAATGCGCCCACGTTGAAGCCAGGTGCACCTACGTTTCTTCCAGGTAAAACTCTCTGTTATTCACCGATTTTTTCTTGATCTCACTTTCCTTTTGCTCCATGCTATCTCCATTTCCCTTTTTATGACTCTACACGTTCCACAAACATAGTAAACAATAACAACCCATAAAATGCAAAACATGCTCAAATTTAAAATTAATGGAAACTAAAATTAACTGGTCGGAAATAAAAAAAACATTATCGAATTGTTGGGTTGCCTCCTACGTAGTGCTTGTTTAAGGTTAAAGACTCCATCTCTGATGCTTTATCAGTAACTGGCAAGGCTTTGAGCTTCTTGATTTTAATGTTGAAGACCTTTGAGTTTCTAGAATCCTTTATTGTAACACATCCATCTTCATAGATACATCTAAACACACATGAAAACCAATTTTAGTATAGACTTCCACCATCAGACCCTCTTTCCCACTCTCAATTTTTCTTTTTCTGGTGCCCGCTTCTTAAGTAATTGCAACAATTTGCTCACCTTGTACCATTGAGGATGCTTTGTGGCTTTAAACACATTGAAAATCACTTTTTATTTATTGAAACTCAACGCTAACTCCCATAACTCTACATTCATTAAAGCTCTTCCTGTTGCCATGAATGATATTCCTAGAATTAAAGTAGTTTTAGCGTCTTTAGGCATGTCCAAAATGACAAAGTCTGCAGGAAAAACAAGGTCATCCACCTAAATTAATACATCCTCCAAAATTCAGTATGGATACATTACTGAACGGTCAACCAGAGTGAGATTCATATGAGGAGACTTCGGCTCTCCATACCCCAACCTATTCATAATGGAGAGTCGCATCAAATTTATGCTTGCTCCAAAATCACAAAGAGCTTGGTCAACTTTTACAGGTCCAATAGAACATGGGATATCAAACCTACTAGGGTCGGTAAGTTTATATGGAAGCTTCCTCTGGATTATCACACTACATTCCTCATCTAAAACAACATTCTCATCACCTCTCGGATTTTGTTTGCTAGAGAGTAGTTCTTTCATAAACTTAACATATACTATCATTTAGTCAATGGCTTTATAGAAGGGGATGTTGACTTGTATCTTCCTCAATATCTCCTTAAACTTTTTGAACTGCTCCTCTATTTCATCCTTCTTCTTAGGTCTTTGTTTCAAAAAGGGGTAAGGAGCCTTAATGTAGTCAGGAAGAACATGGTTAAGCTCAGTGAGAATTTATTTCTCCATGGTGAGTTTTTGTCTATAAATTGGTGAATAGGCCAACCTTTAATCTCATAATCACTCTCTTCTCATTTTTTCTCCCTTTTTTTTTCCTGCCCTCTTCACTTACTAATGTCTCCTCACTTTCCTTCTTCTCATCATTCATTGTTGTGGGTGTCTCTACCACTCTACTCCTAAACCCTATAGCACTAGAATTTTCATTCTTCGGGTTATCTACAGTATTAGCGTTGAATCCCCTTCCTGGATTTTCCTGAGATGCTATTTGCTTTGACAACTGACCAATTTGTGCCTCTAAATTTTTTAGGGAGGCCTTAGTGTTTTAATTGATTGTCAATTGAATATGCATCATCATTTGTTATACTTGACTTATCTTTCGAAAATTCTCCTGAGTGGTAAGCATGAATCACTTGAGAATTTTTTTTCCAAGATTGAGGGTTTTCGTTGTGGCGCTTAAGTTTCTTGCTAAGCACTTTGAGTGGGATTAAGAGTTTGGCTATTGTTGCTCCACTTGAAGTTAGAATGATCCTTTCAACCTGGATTGCATGTATTAGAGTACAGATTATTCCTTTGGAAGTTAACATACTAAACTTTTCCACTCTCTATGTTAGGAACACAATTACTGTTGGAATGCTCGCACCCACAAAAATAACACTTTAAGGTATGTATCTAACTTACAATTCCTTGAGTCAATTGAGAAGCTACTAACTGTTTGGTGAGAGTTGTCAATTAGGCGAGTAGAGCAATTTATGTGTTTACAGCTAACACACATTTTCCTTTTGCATCTCGCTCGTTTGAGCGGTATTCGTTTCGACATATATTTTCAATGAGTGCCTTCACTTCTTCATCGGGTTTTTTCTCTCAGAGTTCTTCCAGTTGAGACATTAGTAAACATTCTCGTGGTGGTTTTCAACCATCCCATAATGTGTGACAACTGATCCATTAAACTCAGGTTGTGATTTGGGCACTTCCTGAGTAACAACTTGAATCTGTCCCAAGCATCTGACAAAGACTCACTATCATCCTGGCTAAAATCCGTAATAGCAGTTTTTATTTCGAAAAATTACGCATTCAAATAATACCTTTCTAGGAACTTATCTTCTAATTCCTTCCATGTTTGTATCTTCCTGTTGGGAATGCATTGCAACCAATCTTTAACACTACCGATCGAAGAAAATCTGAACAAATGCAATTTCACTTTATCGTTGGTGATATCTCCTGCCAGTTTGGACATGGAGCATGTCTCATAGAACTTTGAAATATGTTCCCAAGGATCACGAATAGATCGACCGTCAAATGAATTATCTCTCAAGCCCTGAACCAACAAAAATTTAATATCAAATGTCACTGAATTTTCCAATTGGAATCCCTGTGATATTTGATCAGCTTCAGTACGCCTACACTAATCACCAAACATTTGTCGCGGTGGTCTCGCCATTTCCAGTTCCTTTTTCTGCTCTTGTTCTTCTAACAAAACTCCAATTTTTACTTACGAAATGCTCTTGTCGTTCTCTCAATCTCTAAATCCAACGGTAGAAGCGTTGAATCAAAACCTCGCATAAACATAGAAAACAATACCTTGGTAGCACAGTTCAATGCAAAACAAAATAAAAATTAAAGTTAACATAATTAAAACTAAACAAAATAAAAATAAAATAAGTCACACACTATGCCTTGTTGAAAATATTAACAATCGCCGCAACGACGCCAAAAACTTGATGACAAAATTACTTCAAAGTGTACTAGTGTCTAATCGAAGTAATAAAATAAATTCGTCTCCACCACAATTGCAAATTTAGAATATGGAATATTATGCGATGTAAATTAAAACAGTAATTGGGAGGTTTTAAAGATTGTTTTGGTCAAAAACTCAAAAAAAGAATTTTATAGCAATGATGAGAAAAACGATCAAGTCGCATTATCAGAATCCCTTATTTCTACTTGATTGATGAAACATGCATTAATAGTCATGCACTGACTACAAATTTACACTACATATTACCTCTACCACTATACACAATCCCTTGGCGTATAACTCATTAATCTAGGTGTCAACTCCCTGATCCCTCTGGTCAATTGTCCATTCAGATTAGACAACAAAACACATTAATCCCTAAGTCACAAATCCTAATCGTACTATCCCTAGCCAATTAGCGAATTCAATAGTTAAAATAGTCCATATAAATAGCCCTTGGGTCAGTGATCAATAGTTATCAATATCGATTTGAATTTCGTAACAATCAAAAAGCAACAAGTACAATCAATAACTAAATAACAACAATAAATCATAACAATAACATTAACATCATTCGATCATATGTCCCAAACAAGCAAAAATAGGTTCATCATCAAATTTGACCTAGCATTGAGAAATCTAGCTACTCATGTTGAAATTAATCAATACTAATAGCATATATGCGAAGATCATAAAAAATTACTAAAGAATAAGCTCTCCAATAGTTCCAATGACCTCCAAAAACCTCTCAAAACCGCTTAAAATGCACTTTCTGGTCTTGGTAGTAGACCTCTCTCTCTCTCTCTCTCTCTCTCTCTCTCTCTCTCTCTCTCTCTCTCTCTCTCTCTCTCTCTCTCTCTCTCTCTCTCTCTCTCTCTCTCTCTCTCTCTCTCTCTCTCTCTCTCTCTCTCTCTCTCTCTCTCTCTCTCTCTCTCTCTCTCTCTCTCAATTCTTGTCAGAATTCTATGAATTTCTTGCTAAATGTGCACGGATAGCTCGCCATCACTGATATATTCACTAAGTCTCTTAGAGTTTTCGAATGGACTACATTTGTAACAAACTCGCCTCATATATAATATAATTTCTGTAATGCTTTTTAAATCCAATTTTATTCAAATATCTTTCTTCTCTCATATTTCAACAATAGTAATATTAGCATGAAGTTATCATTAACTTCATTGTATAATTTACAAACAATACAAAAAATTAAAGTATACATATATAAAAGAAATTCTTTTTTTGCTGTTTCTTTCATGGAGAAGGCTAGCTAGGGACGGAAACATTAATTTCATTTTGGAATATCAAATATACTTTACTGTATTACAATAGTATAAAGATGAGGCTGAAATTAAATTTCTCACTAAATTCTAAAACTAGAATACAAAAATAGAAATATAGTACTTGTACAAACATAAACTTATGGTCATTTTTCATTACCATTGAAAAGTTGAATAAGACAAGTAAAATAGAAAGAAAACAAAAAATATCTAGGTATCCAAAATTCAAAATAGTTTATAAAGTAAGTAAAATACTGACCTCTCAATGTTATTGCTTTTCAATACGAATTTAATTTGGAGTTTTTTAATGTCACCTTGCTATCCATGATAATAACATTAAAATCTTCCTAGAACAAACGTATAGAAATAACAACACTTTTTTGGGTACTAACCAATGCAAACACTTTGTTTATATATAGAAAAAGATGTCTTCCAATGAAATTGCATAAATGCAAAGAAAGGTAAAGTGCATGTTGGATCAAACAAGCATTTTTTAGATTTTGATTAATTAATTAATATTCACTTTAAAAGAAGCACCCATTAAAAAATTTATCGAAAAAAACTTAGAACATGAGCACGTGCACGTGTCATTTTAGAAAGAGATATAGCCATGATAAATAAGTACTAAATCTAAAATAAATTAATGATTAATAAATAAACACAAGCTTCAAAACCAAGCAATATTGCACTGTCCAAAGCCTAAAAAACAAAAGATTCTTGGCGTGCAATAAGCACTTGTAAATAATTTGCTTCTTCACAAACCAAGAGAACTTTTTTATGTATATTGCCACCTTCGCACGTGTCAAACTCTCATGTAAAGGTGTGTAGTCATGTGAAATATTATTGGGAAGGACCTTAATGAAAAATTGCGACTCACAAAACCAGCAACACACTGTATACCAGGGATGAAGTGTACTACAAACACATATTTTAATGTATTCACTTTTATTGATTAAAATTGATAAAACCTACAGAATTATGTGTTTTATATTAATTTGAGGAAATTTATGTTGGAATATTTCATAATTTAAATATTATTTAATTATTATATTTTAATAATTATAAAACGGATATATATTTAATTTATATTAGTTATTTATTAAAATTAAAAGTCTTAATTGATTAAGTAGTCAAATAAATTTAAAAGGCTAGTTATATTTTTATTTAATAATTAATTAATTAATTAATTAGATATGAACTCAAATATGAGTGGATATCATGATGACTCATTTGAGAATAATAGAATCATAATTGACCATCAAATTATAAATAGACTATGGTATCTAATATATCGTATACATGCAGTATATTTTTTTTCTCTCCGTCTGAAAAGAGTTCAAGGCATTAGGAACAGCGGTTACAGAAGAACTACAAGCCAATGGGTGCTCGTCATTCGTTTCTCTTTACTTTGTGTTTTAGAAAAGTATAAAGTTGTTGTGTTAATGATTCGTTTATCCAAATATTCCTGATATCAATTATTGATAAATTATATTGTGAATCTTGTTGTGAATTACGACAAAATTCAATATCAATTTATGAGGCAAAGAACAATAGCAACCAAAATAAATGGTCTTCAACAATAATAATTCGTACACAGATAATATAACTGAATAAGACAAGAAAAAACCAAAGGTTTGTTTATCCAGTTCGATCAAATGATCTACTCTGGGGGAAAGAGCAACTCTCCAATTCACTATACTCAGAAAGTTGTTACAAGATATTACAAATGAGTTATAAGAAAAATAATCTTTGCCTTCAGGTTCCCAAGAACAATCCTAAAGGCGCCCAAGAACAACCATATTTTCTACCCAAGTGTTTCTCTACCTCTCCAACTCTTAATATATGAATCACTCAAACCCAAGGTGTAATCCAAGGTTTTCTTTGTGCGTAGCTGAAACTCTATGTTATACCTTTAAACCCTTGGTCTCCCTTGTTGGTGAAAACTCTAAGATTGTCATACACCAAACATATAAGAGATACATATTTATAATAGCAAATACCCAACAAACAAAACTCAAATCACATGAATCCATGGACCGAATCGAAAAAGCTCGAAAACTCGAAAATATTATTCATCATATGGACACACTAGTCATCAGTACGGACGTCACTATTCATCCGTATGGATAACACTATTCACCGATCGATTTTTTTCCGACTTTTCGTTTGATTTCGCGGTAAACGCAATCTCCAAAATATGTTTTCTTTCTCTTCATCAACAAAGATTTTAAGGCACATTTATAACAATCTCCACCTTGACTTTAAACCGTGTTGATATCAATCAACAACGTTGCTACTCTCTACCAAGTTGAAACTTTAATCAATAACTTTGATCAAATTTAAGCAACCCTTGAATCTTGATCTCGCGACTTGAATCCACTTGTTCTCAATTACCCTTTTCTGCCTAGGTAATTTAACAAGCCAACGAGTATGATTTTTCAACCACCCTTGACTCCACCTGTTTTCAAATGCCTCCTTGAAGGTTTTTCTTCTTTTATTTTGCAGTTCTTCAGCCACATTAAAAACATAATATCCAAGGCTAGCATAACCATCCCTTTGAGATGCTACAATAATCTTCCCTACCTTATCATGAGTCAAATGATAATCAGAGATCTCTGTAACCGTTCCCTCATTAATGCTAGCATCCGTAGTAGAAAACTCCACCTTAAACTGAGTTTTCCCTGTTATAGTTTCTCCCAAGTTTCTCCTTTGGTTTCATTATTCTTCTTATGAAGAAATTCTCTACCAACCAAGTAAGTTGTTTTAACCTCAGCTCTTCCCCAAAAACTCAATAACAACTCAACGGTAACATGCATTTTTATCCCTTGATTTCTGTAAAATTCATTGTACTCCTCTAAAACTTTCTCAAGGCATTCATAACATCTTAAACTTAAATCTCATAGCTCTTCCTTGTCATGAAAGTCTCCACAAGTTAACAATGAATGAATAATAACATTTGAACCTTCTAAAATATATAGACCACATATTTTAGACCCATTAGCAATAATCAATTCATCAGCGAAATCTTCAACACTCCACGTTCAACTCTAGTGCAATATCCTAGATCATCAAACATACTTATAGATAACAAATTTCACTTGAGTTCTAGAACATACCTCACATTATGAATAAGAAGTTCACGAACATTAAACATTTTAAATTTGACCGTACCAATATCATGAACCTTGCATACCTTATTATTACCAAGGAGAACTACTCCACCTTGCATCATCTTCAATGTTTCAAAGTATTCTATTCTTGGACACATATGATAAGAGCAACCTGAGTCAATGACCCAACTATCTTCAGTTTCCAAACTCGATATTACTAGTGCTTCGACATCCTCATAACTTTCCTCATCCAATGCAACTACAGCTTGAACAAAATCTTCATTGACCTTTCCTTCAGGACAATCCCTTTTAAAGTGACCGATTTTCTAACAATTAAAATATTTTACCTTTGACTTGTCATACCTCTTTGATTTGGACATCCCTTTAAGCTCACCTCCTCCTCTTGACACATTTAAGCCTTCACCACTATCTTCAATCTTCAAATCTTTCGACTTTGAAAATTCTTTGGATTTCACCGCCGTCTAGACTTCTTCCAAAGTAATAGTACCCTCCTTACCATAAAGAAGGGCACCCTTACAGTACTCAAAGGATCTGGGTAATGAACTCAATAGGATCAAAGCCTTGTCCTCATCATCAATATTCACTTCAATATTTTCAAGATCATCGATAATCTTGTGAAATTCTATGAGCTACTCAACTATGGATTTGTTCTCCACAATTTGAAATTAATAGAGTTGTTGTTTCAGATACAACATGTGAGGCAAAGACTTTGTCATATACAATGATTTAATTTTTGACCACATAGCAACCGCAATTTGCTCCTTGGTAACTTCTCTTAGAACTTTATCCCTGAGGCACAAGGTAATGACACTCCTGACCTTATCCACCATCTCGGTCTTTTGTACCTGTGTAAGCCCTACAGACATCAATGCTTCACTCTTTAAATCATCGATACACTTATGTTGAATTAAAATTGCTTACATCTTAATTTTCCTCAATCCGAAGTCAGTATTGGAAAATTTCTCGATCTGCCATCTACTAACCATGGTGCTCAATTGTCAACAATATCTCTTTACTTCATGCTCACCTCACCACTTGTTGTGAATCTTGTTGTGAATTATGACAAAATTCAATATCAATTTGTGAGGCAAAGGATAATAGCAACCAAAATAAATGGTCTTCAACAATAATAACCCGTACACAAATAATATAACAGAATAAGGCAAGAAAAAACCAAAGGTTTGTTTACCCAGTTTGATCAAACGATCTACTATGGGGAAAAGAGTAGCTCTCCAATTCACTATACTCAGAAAGTTGTTACAAGAGATTACAAATGATTTACAAGAAAGTAGCCTTCGCCTTCAGGTTCCCAAGAACAACTCTGAAGGCGCCCAAGAACAACCCTATTTTCTATCCAAGTGTTTTCCTACCTCTCTAACTCTCAATATATGAATCACTCAAACCCAAGGTGTAATCCAAGGTTTTCTTTG
Source organism: Lathyrus sativus (assembly GCA_963859935.3). Classification (NCBI taxonomy): domain Eukaryota; kingdom Viridiplantae; phylum Streptophyta; class Magnoliopsida; order Fabales; family Fabaceae; genus Lathyrus; species Lathyrus sativus. The sequence goes on from OZ012736.1 coordinate 17,922,850, forward strand.
TGCATAGCTGAAACTCTATCCTATACCTTTAAACCCTTGGTCTCCCTTGTTGGTGAAAACTCTAAGATTAGCACACACCAAACATATAAGAGATACATATTTATAATAGCAAATACCCAACAAACAAAGTCCAAAATCACATGAATCCATGGACCAAATCGAAAAAGTACGAAAACTTGAAAACACTATTCATCATATAGACACACTATTCATCTATACGGACGTCAGTATTAATCCATACGGAAAACACTATTCACCGACCGATTTTTTTTCTTCGACTTTTCGTCCGACTTTCTAAAACTTCTGATTTTCGCGGTAAATACAATCTCCAAAATATGTTTTCTTTCTCTTCATCAACAAAGGTTTTCAAGCACATTTACAACAAATTAGTATGTTGTATATCCTAGTTTATATATATATATATATATATATATATATATATATATATATATATATATATATATATATATATATATATATATATATATATATATATATATATATATATATATATATATATATATATATATATATATATATATATATATATATATATATATATATATATATATATATATATATATATATATATATATATATATATATATATATATATATATATATATATATATATATATATATATATATATATATATATATATATATATATATATATATATATATATATATATATATATATATATATATATATATATATATATATATATATATATATATATATATATATATATATATATATATATATATATATATATATATATATATATATATATATATATATATATATATATGCTCATATGATTTCCACACTAAAATAAGATTATAGTTTTAACCTTTATAATTGAGCATGTTTGTATAATTATTATTAAATTAATTTCAACAAGTCGTATAAGAGCGGGTTCATGTTTGATTTATTAGGATTGATTATTGGTTATGATTTATGCCGGTGTATGTTTAGTGTCTGAGTTTTTTGAATCTTTATGAACTCAGATTTGTTGAACTTGAGATTTATGGCTATTTTCTCAACTAAAATTTATTAACCACAAAGTGATGAATCCTGAATTATAAAAATATTTGATTTGTGTCACGGTTATATTATATGTAAGTTTAATTTGGTTTTGAATGGTGACTTGAGTTTAAATATTTTATAATTTTATGTTTGAGTATGTCATGCCACACATGTATATGAAATTAGTAATATGATCTCAAACTTTTGTCTCTTTTGTATTTTTCTTTGGTTCATAGCCATTATAGTATGACCAACTATTAAAACCATGTCTTTTTTTCTTGTATTGTGTATATGTTCTAGATAAGTTGATAATTTTTTTTTTTTGACTTTGTCAAATATTAGGAAGATTGTACATTTTTAATTGTTTTGGATAACATGATCCACCAAAATCTCATTTGGTAGCTAAATCATGCGTTTTAGGTTTAACTGAATTTGTTGTTTTCCATGTGTGTAAGAGAATAAGAGACATATTTGATCTTACGTGAATTTGATTAAAGTTTGTGGGTTTATTTTATGTTGTTTAGATATAATTAGTTTCTCTTTATTGATTTAGAGAAATACAATCATATTTGGATTTAGATCAAATTTCAATTATAATTTTATTGTGACTTATTTATAAGGTTGCTATATTATTATACATATCTATTCATTGTATAGAAAATTGATTTCTATTTGAAATTTAAAATTAATATATATATATATATATATATATATATATATATATATATATATATATATATATATATATATATATATATATATATATATATATATATATATATATATATATATATATATATATATATATATATATATATATATATATATATATATATATATATATATATATATATATATATATATATATATATATATATATATATATATATATATATATATATATATATATATATATATATATTGCACTTAAAGATTATTTTGAGAAATAAGATATATGAAGATTTGTTATATATATTTAATTTGGTAATTATATATGATTTATTGTAAGATTAATTACCTTTATATAGCACTTAACAGTGAATCTCAAAATATTGTGATCCAATTTTGGCAAGTAATAAAATTAAGGTTTTGACTCTTTAAATTTTAGAAAATTGAGATTTCAGATTTATTGTTTATTTATAGGCATATGAAGATTTGTTTCATTTATTTATTTATTTGGAAACTTTGAGTCTAGAATGTTTTTTCTTTTATTTAAAGAGTCATTGAGTATGTCTATGAATCAGTTTTAGTATGGAATAATTTAAGATTCAAATTTAATTTGAATTGAAATTTAATATTTGATTTATGAGATGAGTATGATGTTTGAATTTTACAGTTATTAAACTTTTACAATATATATATATATATATATATATATATATATATATATATATATATATATATATATATATATATATATATATATATATATATATATATATATATATATATATATATATATATATATATATATATATATATATATATATATATATATATAATTTTATTTTTTATTTTATGCTATTTATTGTTTTCTTGTGAGTTTCTTCTCACATTAAGGGCCACTAAATAATCTTAGGATATGAGAAATGCCACAAAACTTACAAATTTGACACCAATCATTACCCACAAGGAGGAAAAAAAACTTAATAATTACCACATGACATGAATGATTTAGCGGCCACATGACACGAATTTGACATGAATGATGCACTTGGTATATTGGTCAACATATTTTTTTGTTCTCTATAAACTAATATAGTTTATATATCTGCAAAATAAGTTATATTTTAATTCTCAAAAGTTTTAACTTTTAGGAATAAAATATGAACATTATGTTCTTGGATCTAGCTAGACCTTACATAAGGATGGAGAAACTCAAATTCTCTCGTAATTTAGTATATTTCAACACCCCCTTCTTGTGTACTTTTCACACCTTCAGTTTTTAGTGCAATTAATCAAGAACAATTTCTTTTCAAAATCATAAAAACAACATCAACTCATTCACACCCTTTTTAGACCTTAGGGCCACTATCCGAAAATCATTTTTCAAGGTAAAATAAATCAACAAACAATTATTTTTTAGGATGAACTACGAAGCTCTAACTTCCTCATTGCACCACGAGGGTACGTAGGCATGAGGCCAACGCCGAGGTAAGCACCCTTAATAAAAGACGTTATTTTCCCTTTAGCAGATAAACCTTTAGATAAACGACACCCTTTCGTGCGCAGACAACCTAGATGGTTCCCGTTGAGTACAACATATGTGAGGGATGCTAATAACTTCCCCTTGCATAACCGACTTCCGAACCCCGAAATTGGTTGCGACAACCTTGTCCTATCCTTTTTTCTGATTCCATGGGTTTTCTCGATATTCTTTCTTTCCCTCTTTTGGAAATAAATAAAGTTTAGTGGCAACTCTTCTGTCATGTCCAATCGAAGAGTATTTCTTGCAAGGTCGTGTTCTCTAATTTTTTAGGTGCGACACTATTGGGACAAACTTTTTAGCCACCTGCATGGAGCTAGAGCAAAAAATGTATTGAGAGCCAAAATGATAAAAAAGAAATGTGCTCTTGGTCAGAGACCTCTTCGCTGGAAGTTTCATGTTGTAGGAGATAAAATTCTTGTAGGCGAGGCGTCTAATAGTGAATTCGTGTGAGGTTGTCAGAGTTGGGAAAAAGGTGGCACCAACGGGATTCAAACCGGTAATAGAGGTGACGTCGAAAAAAGTTGGCGTCAAAATGCCACAAGGAAGCTGAAAGGTCTTGGTCGATCCTTTCTAGAAGAAGATTGAAGCCATCAACATACATGGGTTGTATCTAGGGCCAATCCTAGACAGGTTGACCATGTCTTAGATACCCAATATGTCCTAGTACACAGTTAGGTTTAACGATGAAAGACAAGTCAAGGGTCCGCTCCTCAAACACATAGGGCATAGTAAGTGTATAACTTGGGAAAATGTGAGAAATCTTTGCAGCTTGGGGCCTCTTGGAAGGGTAAGGCCTTGAGAAAGCGTACAACTTATTGTTCATGGCATAAGGGATCAACATCTATTTTTCCATATGGCAATCTTGTTGTTTTTGAAGGAAGGTTAAGGAATGAAATCCCTCACCTCTTTATCCTCGTTTGGGGGAATGGAGAAAGCAAGAGGGTTGTTACCAGTAGTGGTTTTGAAGGAGGTTTTGCTAGCATACATTTTGGAAGCAGAAGGTTTCTGAGACAAAAATGGAGAAATAGGTTTAGAATTTTCCCCCAAAGAAAATCAAGTGCAAGAATACGAAGTGGAGAAGTGGAAGAAAGGAGATAAAAGAGTCTATTTATAGGATTCAACACATGCATTGGATCAGACACCTGGCAGCCGCGTGGGAGTGATTGAAGAGATTTCTAAGCAACGCGTTAATAAGGAGTGGGAGCAGTTACTGCAACGTGAAAACCCACGTCTTCCTAGGAAGTATGAGTGATTATGAGATTATGGGTGAATCTTATGGAAAAAGACAACACACTGTAAAACGAGAAATGATGATAGTGACGTCAGTAGAAACGAAATGGCATAGAGAATTATGATTAAAAAGGCCACGTTTCTTTTGTCTGATGCAAATCAAATCATGGCCTTTTGAAGGGAAATTTGTTACAATCGATTTTAGAATTGAATATAAATGACAAGTATTCATGAGACTAGCCATAGGTATGCCACATGGAAGATCAAAAAGAGAGTGAGTCAACATAATTGGCATAACTCAAGGTCGGGATCCACGTAGGGTGATATCGGTCGAAGGTGGCATGGTTGAAGGACGTAGTGAAGAACTTGGGGACTTAGTGAAATTGAATACTATGCTATGTTGGCTAAGTTTGGAGTTCATCACTACAATGGAAGTAATGTCGACTCATCCACCAGACGGGGAGTTCATCACTATAATGGAAGCAATTTTAACTTGGACGCTGCATGTGGGGTACATCATTACAATGGACAATCCAACGGAGCATGCTAAATGACATGATCAACGTCGAAGGCCTCGATGAGGATAACTAGTTCTAGACGCATGCAAAGCAGTTGAGAAATTCAAATAATAGAATAATGCAGGAACTACACCAATGTCGAAGGTTACTTAGGAAACGTGGGACACGTTGGGGAAACCGTTACATAAACTTAGGGCGTGTCATCACGAGAGTGACTTATCACTCTTGGACGGTTATTTTAGAGTAATATATAAATATACTTATGTTCATTTTGTAAAAGGTCCGCAAATTGTACACATTTCTGTAGCACTCAAAGTACCTGCGTTGTGAGAAACGAGTGAAGAAAGATGTACGTATGCGTTCCGTCACTTTATACATTTTCAACAACTTTACTTTAAAATCCTTTTCTTTATGTATTAGAGTCCTTTTCGATTTTCTTTACCTTTCATGCCATTTTGTATTCTCTTCATTTTGATATTAACCTTTTCTTTTTCCTGCATCCCTTCTCTTTCAATTTCAAGTTTTTATACTTTACTTTCATTTTGTTTACTTCGATCGTTTTCTTATTCACAAGCATATTTTCAAAATAGTTTTCAAGAAGTTTAATTTGACTTTGACAAGCTGTGTGATTTTCACGCATAACACACACACAAACATGTCCGGGAGATTTTCGAGTTTGATCTCTTAAGTATTAATAGAAACTTGTATTTGTTTACCAAATTTCATAGTAAACAATGGGTATGGGTTATGTTGTCATGCCTAGGTTGGAGGTCAACCATCATTTCCTTGTATAAGGGGGTTCATGAGTCTTTCAATTACTAAAAGCTCTCAAAGTTTATTGGATACTCTCAAGATTAATTTTTGGAGAGAGGAGTAGGTCATTTTATTATTTGATCGAACCTCTATATATTGTGGTGCTCATCTCTTTCCTTTATCTCTTTTAATTTCCACTTTTTATTTTCTGCTTTTTATTTTTTCATTTCTAGGTTTTCTAAAATGTTTTTAGACTCTGATTTTATTTTCCAAAGTTTTTCAAAGCCACATTTTTCCAAACCACATGATTTACCCCCTCTTATGTGTGAAGTCTCAAGTCCAACAAGTGACATCAGAGCGTAACTCATATTCAAGGACTAATCGTCTCAGGAGGAAGATGACTTCAGACGAGATATATTTTCTAAACACACCACCTCATTTTAATAATAGTAGATTTAATATGTGGCAAGGTATGTTTAGAGTTTTTCTACAAAACATAAATCATGATTTCTAGAAAACTATAGTCAATGGTCGAGTTTACCCTACTCATCAAGTAAATTATGAAGTAGTGGATAAACCTTATTTCCTTTGGATCGGAGAGGAAAAGAGAAAAATAGAGATAGATCTTAAAACAAAAAAATTTATAATAATGTCTCTATGATAATAAATTTTATGATTTTCATCGCTGTAAAACCGTCAAAAAAGTGTGGAATACTCTTGAAATTATATATGGAGTTTCTCTAAGTATAAAACAAGAGAAGATGAAAACATGAGGCAAAGAAGATAATGATACCCATTATAGATGATTTTCTAATTTTATAAATATTAGAAATTTTGTTGGGAGCTACATTAATAACAAATATCTAAGAATTAAGAATTGGAAATTTAACCCAATGCTTAAATCAAAAGATTTGAGTCTTCATGTATTTCAGGAAAAATCAAGAAAGAAAGAAATTTTAGAAAGATTGAATGATCCAAGTCAACTACTTAAAAAGGAAGAAATCCAACTGAAGAATCCTCATCCTCATCATACTCCTATCATACAACTCCCGTGCAATCCTTTGAAAGACTATACTGAATAGTTGAATGATCAATGAAAGATTCAAAATCTAATGAAATAACCTATTATTCAAAGAATAATAAAGAAGATGAAGAAGTTTCTTCAATACTCGAATGGAGAAGAAGAGGAGAGACATCAACCTCAAGGAGAAATATAAAAGAATCCTCTTCCAATAAAGAAGATGAAATGTACATAAAGGCATCCTATGAGGGGGATACTTTTCCATGTATCAAACCATCTTACGCTCAACTATTTAGAATGGCTGACTATTGGAAAAAGAAAATGCTAAACTAAGAGAGAATACCCTAGTCTTAAGGAATCCTTAAGATATCTTAAGGAAATAAACAATTCTTTCAAAATAGAGATAAATAAGCTTAGAAAATCGAAAGAAGAATGTAGGCGGTGTGTCTCCCTTATAAAAGAAGTAACTAGGCTTCGCCAAAAGTCCTCCATATATAGAAATGGAATAGGATTTAAAAGGGATAGAAAACCCAAGAAAGACGTAGATCAAAAGGATAATAAGCATCCAGTTTATAAATGCACATACTGTAAGAGAATATATCAGTTAAAGTACCTTTATTTTGATAAATTAAAAGGATGTAAAGGTAAACACCTTACATCTTCTGTGACCAATGCTCCTGCGCCAAAGAAGATATGGGCACCATAGGGGAAATCTTAGTATTTTGCAGGTATACTTTACAGCTTAGAGTCTTGACGATTATTAATGAAATTGTGAAAAACATGGTATACTTCTAAAATATACAATATTTATGAAGTCTTTGATCTGAGGGTAAAACGATATGTTAGCCGTTGTGATTAAAGCAAATTATTTGAGAATATCTCAAAGTATATGACCCTTAATGATCAGTTAAATGGATATGTATGTAATAGTCTCATCCATTTTGTGGTTATATCGACTCTCGCATCTAATAATGTATAAAGGAGGATACATCATTTTGGTGTCTTCTCTTTTGGGAAATATTTATAAGGACTTCTTGATAAAAGAGGTAAAATTATTTTAAGGTTGAAATAATCAAAAAATCTGACTAACCCTTTAAAATAATATTTTTTTTATATTTTTTATTCATCCAAATAAGTTATTGTCTAACCCATAAGATAATTCTTTTATATTCTTATTACAAGAGGTACAAAAAAAAACAAAAAGTCTAAAACAAAATATGCTGAACTGGGTCAAAACAATCGATTGACACTTGTGTCCAATCGATTAAAATGCTCAAACTCGAAAATCCGAACGTTGAAGCTCACCACAACGACTAGTTGAGTGAGTAATTACAATAATAAATACTTGCAATAGATAACTCATGATTTGTAAACAAAACAAGTTTTATGTTCAACAAAGCTTCAAAAGGTACAATGTTTATATATTACGTACGCAAAAGATAGCGGAGACAATCACATACTGATTATATGCTCATATGTAGACAATTTATTTGTAGTAGGCAACTAAAATAGTGAAATTGAAGATTGTAAAAATAAAAGATTAGTTTGAAATGAGAGACTTTGGCAACCTTATTTACCTTCTAGGAACATAATTTTTAAAAACCTAAAAGGTCTAATCCTTCATCAAGTCAAGTATGCAAGTAATGCTTCTCTTTTGAAGTAATGAGCAAATTGGTGAGTATCTTATTGATGTCTCATTTACTAGATGTAAACGTAAAATGAAGTACTAACAAGTTTGATTTATTGTCGCGATAAGGTGAATATAAGTAGTACAAGTGGCTGTTTTTTAAAGTTTAAAGAACACTAACATGTGTTCTAAAATGCAATTAGTCATTGCATTATCAAACTCTGAAGATGAGTATGTAGCAAAATTCGTAGGAGCTTGACGATCCAAAAAATTGAAAATAAAATAAAAATGTCTATACAATCTAGTAAGCACGGATGGAGTTCGTGATTTGAGCATATTGAAAAGCCATTAAATATAACAATTTTATTATCAAATGTTAACTATTGACAACTTAGAAAGAAAACAAAACATAGAATATAATCAAGTGTGTCTTTGTTGTGTATGTACAAAATACAAAATGCTTCTTTTGTTTAATTCCCTTTTAGCTAACTTTGGTGTGTGAAATCATAGGAATTAGTTGACTCTTTACGCTAATCTCTTAGCTATATTTTAGGATTGAGACCGGATCTTCTATGGTAAATGAATTAATTGGTTTATAAGTGAATTTTTAGCTATTCAAAATGAGAGATGAAAGAGGGTTTAATGTTACAAGTAGAAGAGACAAGGGTGTGAATTCTTTCATAATCTAAAATATATCATTTATAATTTTATTTTGTTGTATATCAAAAATTTACGTGAAATTGAATTTTTTATAGTCGTGTTTTTTTTTACATTTATGTCAGAAACATGTTATTAACTGTTTGATCTTTTTCGCATGATTAAAAAAAAATTAATTCTTTTAAAATAATTACTTTATATTAAAATCAATCGATCTTAATTCAGATGACTGACTATATTTAAAATCATTCTATTTTTATTATGAAAATTTAGACATAATAAGACAAAGTTTGTCTTTATTTATATCTTTATGTTTAGAGGTATTAAATTTAATGATCAATTTTATTTGTTTCTGTTGATATATTATTATATTATATTTGATGGTTTTATTTAAGTGAATTCTCACTTAAGACACCGTTTATTATCATCAATTCAATGATCACATAAACATCTCATTTGTCACATCATCAAGTTTCAATCTCATACCAAAATCATAAATTTAAATAAAAAAAGTGAATGGACCAAACCTTTAAGCCTATATGTTATAAGAAAAACATAGCTTTAAAGGTGGAAATGTGATTATAAGTGTTTTTGGAGTATAAGAGAAGATGAAGTGGGGGCTACCCATGTGTCATGTATATTTTTAGTTGGCATAAATTGCATGTAAGCTTGTGTTTTATCAGACAAAGGGACCCTCACTGCATCATACAATATATAATAATGCTTTAGAAGTGGATTTAAAATTACCAATGTACTTCATTTCTGATTTTAAAGGTACTTTAACCCATATTTGCTTTTTAAGGCTTTCTGCATTCTACTAATTGGAAATAGTGTGATAGAGAGTAAGTGAGGTTTCCATATTTGAGCATGATATAGGCTTGCTGGATAGTTAAAGAGGGGAAGGTGTTACTAAACTCAAACAAAAGGCAAAAGTTTATGCAAAATAGAGGAAAATGTACTTAAAAGTTAAAATGATTACCATGAGAAACTGTTGAAGAGCTTATGAGAAAGAGTTATTCATAGATTTTAAACAAGATATTTCTTTATGACTCATTGACAATTAAAATAAGCTAGGTGATATGGACTCGTTACTAGTCAATAAGATCGACTCAATTTACACTCGCACATCTCTCTCTCTCTCTCTACAAGTGTTAAAACTCAAACTCTCTCTCCCCCTACCTACAAGTGTTAAAACTCAAACTAAACATATAACAAAATTGAAAGATCCAAATACTGGAGATGCACAAGCTTTTATTACTCAAAAAGTATGATTTTTTAAATAATTAAAAAGTTACTTATATAGCAAGTAACTCAACTAACAACAACTAATTAATAACAACTTCATATCTGTTTTTCAAGTTAGCTATTTTCAATTGTTATTTTGCTATTCTGGAGGCTAGCTAATTTCTCTTTCTCTTTATTACATTTAACAACCTCTCAAGTTAGAATGTCTCTCAATCATTCTTAACTTGACTTGTAGATTATTGAATGGAGTCAGTGCAATGATTTTGTAAGAATGTCTGCAACCTGCTCTTTGAAGCTACATGCATCAAATGCAAAACTTCTATTAGAACTTTATCTCTAACTACATGATAATCTATTTCAATATGCTTTATTCTTTCATGAAATATTGGATTGAAAGGAATGTGCAATTTATTATCGCAGTAGATAATAATTAGAATTGGACGTGATATCTGAAATGTACTAAGCAAGTAGAGAAGCCATTGTCCTTCACAAGTTACTTGAGCCAATGCTTTGTAGTATGCCTCTAATGATGATCTAAATACTACAACATGTTTCTTGCTTTTTCAGTTTACTAGTGACTTGCCAAGGAAGAAACAAATGTTTGTTGTTGATCTTCTAGTGTCAAGGCATGCCCCCAATCAGAATCAGAGAAATATTCGAGGCAAAGTCTGAGTGATGAGCTTAAAAATAATCCTTGTCCTGGATTGTTTTTTAGGTATCTTAACACATGCAGGCATGCCAACATATGTTTTTCAATAAAAGCATCAAGAAACTAACTTAATTTACTTATTGTATATGCAATCTCAATGTAGCACCCCAAAATTTGCCTCATTGTTTCTGGATTTACTAGCTTATGTTTCTCTGCATTTTGTATTTCTGCATATCATAGCACTGGTTCTTGAGGCATGAGATCAAGGTGTTTTTATGGCTCAAGGATCCCTTTCGTTGCAAGAGTTTAAACAACGAGCATCAGAGTCTCCGACATTTATTTTTCCCAGTGATCGAGGGGTCAATTTTATTTTATTCAGCAGGTTATTTTCACCTCAGGAGACAATGTACAGGCTATCTCAGGCATTTCCACAGTTATAATATCCAACGACAAGTTTCAGAGGCTTAACAGAGCTTAGAACAAGTGGCAACAGGTGATTATACATGATTCCCTCCATTTGGCGCCATTTTTGAAAATTTTGAATATGGTAATCGGTTACCCTGGGCAAAATTTTCCAAGAAATTTGAATTTTCAGCATTACAAGTTTTCACTCATTTTCAACCATTGATTTCACATGATCATCATTGGAAGGATCTAGAATTGTTTCAATTTTCACCATTTTCCTCCAAATTTCAAACACTTCATTCCTAATTCCACTCCTAATTTCCATTCCAAATACTAATCCATATTCAAAACCATATTTTGATTCCCAACCTAGATCTTTTTAAAGTGAATTTGCTCAAAACCTCACTCATTTACACCAATTCACTCTCATTCTTCATCTCAATTTCAAAATTTGATCTCCATTAAAGCTCCATTAAAGCTCTTTCCACTTGAGTTCATTAATTCTTCATTGGAATCCTTGAATTCTAGAGCTAAACCTCCATCATTCATTTCCATTATCTTCAATTCATCACTCAATTTTTGTTTGAATTGGGATCTGAATTTAGAAGCTAGATTTGAAGTGCTTTTCGATCAATCTTGGCTTGATTTTGCTTGTTCTTCACTTCTACTATAAGGAAGCTCTTGGATCTTGAAGATTCTCTGGGTTTCTAGTTTGAATTTGTTAGTTTCAAGTAAATCAACACTTACCAAAGCAAATCTCAACTTTGAAGGTGGGTGAATTCTAGATCCAATTCTGTTTTGAGCTTATTTGCATAATCACAATTTAGATCCGTGGGTTTTAATGCATTTTGATCCATTTTGATGATTTTGATCTTTGTGATTTGTGATCTTAATGTTTAACTGTGTTTACATGATGTTTGATCACTGATTCTTGATGATAAATTCGTGCTTAAATGATTACATGTTCATGTGAGTGATTGGATAAGTTATTTGATGTTGAAAACTGATTTTGGAAGCTGTTTTTCTGTTTCTGTCTCAGTGGTAACCGGTTACCATTAGCAGGTAACATATTACCCTGCCTAATTTTCACATTTCTGAGCTTTTTTCAACAGGTAACCGGTTACCTAATTTTGGTAACTGATTACCACTGAGGCAAAATGTGTGTTTCTTTCACTTTCTTGCTTGTTTGAGTTCCATTTCACATATAAACTTCATGGACTGATATGACGCATTTATGTGGATTTTTTTTGACATGTTTAATCATTCTTGAGTGTTTGATCTCGATTCTTCAACACGTGACTTCCGGTTTCTGTTTGAATGTTTAACATGTTCATGATGCTTAATTGATACAATGATCCCATGTTTTGCTTGCTTATATCATATTAATTGATTATCATTGATGATTATCTTGCTAGATTTGTGTTGCATGTTTGCGTTTGCTTCCGATTCTGTTTGTTGCATGTTCGTTTGATCGTTTGGTCGTTTGATTTGAATTGAAAAACATGATGATCTTGTTGATTTCTTGTTGATGCTTTGTTGTTGGTCAATCGTGTTTGATTGTTGAAACATGTTCATACTTGCATGATATCTATCCAAGATTAATGTTTGTTCTTAATTAATTGCATTCATGCTTACTTGTTGCCTAATTTTCCACAACTGTGGTTGTTTTGAATTATGCATGCTGTCTTTGCTTGCTTGCTTGCTGCCTACTTTTTACACCTACTTTTGTGCTGAAAGATATGTTGTTATAGGTTGTCTTGCTTGTGTGCTGGATTTTACTGCTGTCTTGTGCAAGAGACGCTGTTGTAGCAGCTATTTTTTGTCTTGCTTTTCTTGCTTTTTGCCTTGCCTTTTCATGTTCCCTTAGATTTCTTATTCCAATTTAATTTGGAGTAGGATAGACATTAGAAGTTTAATCCAAGCATGATAACAAGTAGGCTAGTCCCCTTAAACCTCAACCTTAGGTCCATCTTTTGTGTGCTAATATTAGGATAGAATCTCCTATCGCATCCCGGCCTTATGACCACTTTGCATGAAAACGTTAGGGTCGAGTTTCCCTTAGACCTTTTGTGCGTATCTCTTCTTATCCAAAAACACTTTCTAACTCATCTAATAAATACAATGAACATTCTACACTACGAGCCTTAAGCACATGGGAAATGATGAGTGAGGAGGTCTCCTTTTGCTTGTCTAAAGTGTTCATCGTACGTCCCGTCTGGGGGCGATATACAACGCATTCGCTCCTATGTCATAGCCTTTAGTGCAACGTGAATCTTAAACTAACTAACTCACTTCACTAAAACTCTCAAACCAAACTTCAAACCTTTTTATCCTTCGGGATTTTTGTTCCAAAATCATTTTCAGAAAAGAGTACGTTACTTTTCTGTTCTACCGCAAACAGACATCGTCCCTAACTGCTGGAATGGGAACTTAATGTCACTCATAAAAAAACACTTAACCAACCTGTGATTTCTCCATTACTCAAACTATGTTTGCTCTGATTTCTCATACCATATGAGGATACATAGGCACAAGACGTTGATGTCTTGGCGAGCAACCTTCCCCCCATCACCCGTAGTTTTCTGAACTACGTTGACTCTGAATTTCCTATTGCACGAGGGAATACGTAGGCATAGGGTGACGATGTCCTATCGAGTCTCTTTATTTTTCATTTATTCTCGTTTCCATTTAGCAGTAGCTTATAGATAAACACACCCTTTGATTAGACAATAAGCATGGATCCCATTGAGTACAACGGATGTGAGGGGTGCTCATACCTTCCCCTTGCGTAACCGACTCCCAGACCCAAGATTTGGTTACGATGACCTTGTCTTCTCCTTTATTTTAGATTTTCTTTGATCGTTTCCTTTTCCTCTCTTTGGGATAAATAACGATCAGTGGCGACTCTTCTGTTTTTCCACCGGGTGTTTTTCGCAGTTGCAACAACTGGCGACTCTGCTGGGGACTTTGGTTACCTATTCGAGTCAATCCTAGCGCTTGCTTGTTTTGCGTCTTTCGGTGTTTACTTTCGCGCAGTTAATTTCTTTTATGTACATTATTTGTTGTATACTATTGCATTTGCATTTTATTGTTGCATATTATATTATGTTGTTGTTGTTGTGCTACTGGGTAGATTGTTCCATTGAGAGATAAGCCCAATACCCAGGCTTGAGGATACATACAACATTAGTGTAGAGAGTAGAGGGAGCTTGTGTGGTGTCTAGCCACACAATAGCTCACGCGAAATTCACATCCAGACGAGGTTTTTCTTTGGAGATACTCTATCATACGCATCTGGTGCAGTTGAGGGAGTATTGACTTAGAAAAACTAACGACTCTGGACCGTTCATTAGGAAGTCAGTTGAGACCTCCTTGATTGACCATGACGCCAAACCAGAAATGGTGAACGTATCATCGTCTCTCGACCTGAGAGTCTGTGATACTGATGACCTGCATAGGATGCCGTACCGTTCAAGACTAGAACCCACATGTGAGAGGGAAGGCTTTTGCAGGAAACCTTGACTTTCAACCAACCTAGTTTTCTGGTTTTCTTGCCAGAGCGGACTTTTGATCTTGAGAACTCTGGTTTTCTATCATCTCAGTGTTCTGGTTTTCTGGGATTTCTTATTAGAGTGGAGTTCTAGTTGTATTCAGTCAACAACATAACAACAAGTTTGAGCATTGGATACCTTGATCCTATGTTTGCATCTACATATTCATCACGCATTTAACATGACATGTCTGTGTGTTTTACAGGTTATCATCTCTCTTTTGATTCCGGCACTAATCTTCTGTAGAAATGAAAGTAGACAGAAAGAGGATTGTTGTATACAAGTTTTCGGCACCTGAGTTAGGATCTTTATTTGGTCTGATTTCCATGGATGATCCTGGCGTCCTTGAAGCCTTCCGAAAAAATTATGGGAGGATCTTGAGCCTTGTCCGTAAGATCACGAGTTATGATCATGGAGCTATTCATACTCTGTTGCAGTTATATGATCCACCGTTGTGATGTTTCACTTTCCCGGATTATGTGTTAGTTCTGACTTTGGAGGAGTTCGCTTTCATCTTAGGCGTTCTGCTCCAAGATGAAGCGTCATTATTTTGTTAAGAGGAAGAACCCGATCTTGAGAAGTCGGCAGTCACTCTTTATTTGAGCGCATTTGAGTCGGTTGATCATGTCGTCAGCAGGAATAAAGTTTCTGGCTTTACTTTATCTTTGTTGGTGGATAAAGCCCAGAAATATGTTGAAGAGGGTTGTTGGGTGGTCTTCAGTGCTATTTTAGCTCTGTGCATCTATGGCATTGCGTTGTTTCCTAATATACCAGACTTTGTTGATTTTGATGCCTTTCATATATTCGCTTCCAGGAACCCTGTGCCTACCCTCCTAGGAGATTTATATCATTCAGTATACTACAAGAATGAGAAGAGAAGAGGAAATATGGTTTCTTATTGTGCACCACTTCTCCACAAGTGGTTTATCAACCATCTTTCTCGCTCTGGAGCTTTTGTGGATTCAAAGAATTCATCTTAATGGTGCAAAAGACTCATGGGTCTGACAGCAAAGGATATCGCCTGGTTCAACCGAGATTTTCTTGGTCATAAGCTCATCTTTAGATGTGGTAGTTTCCCTAATATGCCTTTGATAGGGAGAAAATGGGGAATAAACTACAATCCTTCTCTTGCTGTCAGACAATTTAGTTATGCTTTAAGGGGACCTCCAAAGGAAGAAGAAGTGCAGGAATCTCTATACTTTACTAGCGTAGCTGACCCTGGTATTCTGGCAAGATTCATTGATGTGTGGGGTAAAATCCATAAGAGGGGGAAGCTTTCCTTAGGGAAGAGTGATTGTAGAGCCTACGATCCATATGTGGAATGGATTCAGAGGAGGGTTGAGGAGATACTGTTGCCTTTCTCTATTGAGGAACCTTTATATCCCTTAGTCATTGAACATCCTACAATAATCGACATCCTGAGATATAACAAGCTTTGGGCAGAGAAGGAAGATCTACACAAAGAGAATGAAGAGTTAAAATAGCAGATCAATCAGCTGAAGCATGATAAAAGTGAAGTTGTTTACTTGGCCAAGACAAAGTCAGAATCATTGACCAAGCTAGAGAAAAAGCTAGCTGAGCAAATCAGGATGCGAGAGCGGATCGGTCAAGATCTAAAGAGCACCTGCAATATTTGGAAGCATAAAAAGGAGGATTTAGACAGAGCGTATCTGGAGATATCCAAATTCAATGAGCAATGGAATGCTAATTTGACCGCCAACATGAACAGGGAAGGCTAGCTTCATACTCAGGTTGATAAGCTGAAGGCGCTATTCAAGGTCAAGGAGAAAGAATTAATGGTAGAATCATCCTGTAGGTACACGATTGAACAGAAACTCCACGAGACTTTGTCAGTGATTGAAGAGCTCAAGATCCAGGTGGATGTGAAGAAACCCAAGCTTGAAGATGCCTTTGGCAAAGATGCTTGGGAAGATTATTTCTATTGTCTCCGAGATATGATACGCAGAAGGGACATCCTCATCAGAGAATTGGTTGCCAAACCAGACCATCCAAATGTAAAGATGATGCTTAAGGAGGCTCAGACCTAAAGCAATGAGCATGATTGTCGGGGAGGATTATCTTCTGATATGTCACAGTAGTTTCTCTTCTTTTGTATCTCGATCATCACCAGATCTGTTGGATGAGATCAGTACCTTTTTGTATTCGGGTCTTTCTCATTTATTGTTATGAATTGTCTCAGCTTTACTTGATATATAAAAAGATTTGTGTGGTGTTCTTATCCATCTCTGTTGTTCTTGTTTTTTGAAACTGGAATCAAGGGGGAGATCTCCCTGTAAATACATAGACATGTTTGCATTTTGCATCTTGCATTTTCATTTGCATAGTAGGTATTCGAGGCTGGACTTTTGTCATCTTGATCTCGTTTTCTTCAGAATTTCAGACTTAACTTTTCCAAGAAGCTAAAAGTTGACTATGGAGTAGATTCAAGCTGAGTTGAGGGAAGTACGAAGCCAGATGGGATAATTCATGGTGGACATGTGTTGCACCCCAAAATTTTCCCAACCTTTTCTTTTAATTTGGCTTATGTTTCATATCATTTAGCATTTAGCATTTGCATAACATTGGTTCTAGATAGGGGATCAAGATTTTTGTCCTCACTCAAGATAGAAGTTTCATGTTCAAGGCTCAGGCAAGGGCATATGTTCAAGTCAACAAGTCTACAGTGCCATCAGGATAGGTCTCAAAGCTCCTTGAGAGGAGAAAGTTTGTGTTTGGGCATCACCTCCTTCCTTGAGGATGATTGGAGATACATGAGGTCATTTCCTGAAAGGAGACATGGTTAAAGGGTTCAATGTGCATCTTGAGGGTTCTTTATGGAGTGTGTATGGTCACACAAATCATCTGCAAGAACCTCAATCAATGGATAAGGTGTTAAGGTTTCATCTGGTCAACCAAAAGTCAACTGTGGATTTGAAAGGGTTCAAGACTTGGTTCTTGATCATTGAAGCCATGAGAAGTCATCTTAAGTTGTCTCTAATGTCATGTTGATATTAAGTCAAGAAGATTCAAGAGTTCAAGAAGTTACTAAGTTAGGGTTTCAGATGAGTTCAAGTGTAAAATCCCCTCTTTTAGTCTCTAACTTCAAGTACAAATTTCACTATGATACAAGTCTTGCCTCATATTCTTTCAAACATTAGACTTGTTCATCATCTTTCAAGATTTCTTTTGAGTACAAGAACGTATCCATTGGATTTGTACATCTCAAATTATGGTGTCAACAAGTTGGTGTCATCAGATGAAGAGATTTTTGAGGCACTTGAAGATAGCTCACTTCTAAGACATTTTTCACAAGGAACCAAGCTCCTCCTCATTTTTCAAAAAACATGAGCATTATTCCTCATTGTCTTAGATTTCCAAAAAGTTCTAGAACTCATCATTCTCATGTCTTGAGCTCAAGTTATGGTCTTCACAAGTCAAGGATATTTTTGGAAACCAAGTTTTAGGTCATTCATTTCAAAGACCAAATGTATGAACTTCATGACCTCAAATCCATCTTCAAAAAACATGAAATTTGTGTCAAAGGACCTTAGCATCATCTTGAAATCAATTTCTATGGCATTTATTGATTTATGAGACCATTGAGCCATGTTGAGCTTGAAAAACTTGATTTTTGGACCTAGTTTGAATTCCTTCCATTCAAAGTCATCAAATGCTTTAATTTTTGATCTTTTGGCACCATTATAATATCATGTCATACTCATGATATTCCTTACCCAAATTGAGCCAACATGAGTCCTTATTTTAAGCCATTTTTCAAACTTTCATGCCATAAAAAGTATCGGTTCAAACTTTGTGCAAAATGTTTTTCAATTATCCAAACCGCTTTCATTCTTTTCACACACTCCCTAGTGCTCTTTGCTGACCATGAATGAGGGATACATGAAGCCATAACCCGTGTGCATACAAAATGGATTTTTTGGACAAAATTTTCGATCAAGCAATTCATGCAACATGGGACTCACTAAGTCCTCACATATAAGCCATAAGTGAACCCTAAATGCTGAGGAAAGAGCTAGCTGCGCAGAGGAGTGAGTTTCATCAAGAAATACACAAAAACTTCTCTTCTTCGAGTTGCATTCCTCACTAGTTTTTCCGGCCAACCATTGCTCATTTCATCACCCCACAAGCATAAGGAAGAGATTGGAAGATTGAGAGTGAAGCTTGCTTAAGGATTGAAGGGCCAACGAAGCAGCTCCGTTAGGTAAACTTCTACCCTTTGAAACTCCCATTTTAGGCACTCATTTAGGTTCATTATGTTAGAACACAGATTGGTTCTTAATAATATCTCTATGTTTTGATGATAACTATTATGAAATTTTGTATTAAAGAATTATATACTCTTAAAATTGTTTAAGATTGTTTGTTGCAGATATTAAAAGTGAATATTCTTCTGGAAGCAAATTAGATTTGAACATGAAATTATGCAAGGCTCTGAAGCATCAGAAGCACCTCTTAGAAGTTTCTGAGTGCTGTCTACAGAAGGATCTGCAGCAGATGCAACAGAAGAATCTGAAGCAGAAGCCAGAAGCATCTGAAGCATTGAAGAAGTCTGTATGAAGAGTTTCAAGCACAGTTATTTCAGAAGACTCTGATAGTACTAACGCTGCCAGTACTGAGGATCTGATCTCAAACTCTGCTCTGAACAATTACACGCTGAAAGCACACCTGCTGCAAAGACTCTGATTCAGCAAACTCTGATGAACATCAGAAGGCTCTGATCAATCTAGACTCTGATAATTCTTGCTGAAACTTGCTGAAGAAGAATTCAAAGTTATATCCGTTGGAATGACCAAACGAATCTTTCCTTATTTATGCTAGACACAAGAACACAGACAAAAAGGATTTCTCTGTGCATTCTACTTCTAGGAAAGGTCATGTGATGTGAAGACAAAAAGGCTCATACCTTTTTAGTACACAGTCTTCAACGTGAAAAGCTCTTGGACCTCTGTGCCTATAAAAGCAAGACTCGATTCATCATCTTCAGTTGACGAAATACTTAAAAAGAATTCATTACAAGCTCTCATACAACTTATACTCATTTGCTGAATTTATTTCATTGTTCTTCATCTTAAGTGAAAAATTACAGTTGTGATAAAGCTTTATTATAAGCAAATTAAACACTTGTATTATTATTACATTTGATTGTAAAAGAACCTTAAGAAGATCCAGTTAGGATCAATAGTTCTTGAGAAGACTTTGAACAATTATTCTTAGTGCTTACTATTGTAATCAGTTGATTTAATAGTGGATTAAGTCCTTGTTTGAGAAAGGCAAATCACTCTAGATAGGGTGGACTGGAGTAGTTGAGTTCAACGAACCAGGATAAAAATACTTGAGTTTTTATTTCTAAGTTTTTCTACATACTTATTCAACCCGCCTTCTAAGTATTTTCTCACCTTCAGTTGGCATCAGAGCTCCGGTTCTGTGTGTGCTACCACTTCACAGTGACAGAAAAGATCCAGTGAGAAAAACTTTGATATATATATTTGGTTGTTATTATGGCCGAAACTTCAACATCTAACAGTAACAACAGATATGAAGAAAGGGACAAAATCATCACTAAACCCCCTATGTTTGATGGGGAGAAATTTGATTATTGGAAGGACAGGATAGAAAGTTTCTTCCTTGGTTATGATGCTGACTTATGGGACTTGGTCATAGATGGGTATGTTCATCCCACTGATGGGAATGGCAAGAAAGTAGACATAAAATCTATGACTGAAGCCCAAAAGAAGGAGTTTAGAAATCACCACAAGGCTAGAATAATCTTGTTAAACATAATATCTCACACTGAGTATGAAAAGATCACAAATAGAGAAACTGCATTTGACATGTTTGAGTCCTTGAAGATGACTCATGAAGGAAACCTTCAAGTGAAAGAGACCAAGGCTCTGGCGTTAATACAGAAGTATGAAGCGTTCAAGATGGAAGAATCTGAGTCTATAGAAACTATGTTCTCTAGATTCCAGATCCTTACAGCTGGTATAAAAGTTCTGGACAAAGGCTACTCAACTGCTGATCATGTAAAGAAGATCATCAGAAGCCTGCCTATCAGATGGAGACCTATGGTCACTGCTCTGAAGCTTGCCAAGGATCTGAACAAGATCACTCTGGAAGAGCTAATCAGCTCTCTAAGGAGCCATGAAATTGAACTTGAGGAAGATGAGCCTCAAAATAAAGGTAAGTCTATTGCCTTAAAATCTAACAAATTTGTGAAAGCTTTGCAGGTGTTAGAAGAAAGCTCTGAAGAATATTCTTCTTCTGAAGAAGAAGATGAACTATCCTTGTTATCCAGAAGAATCAACAGACTCTGGAAGCACAAGCAGAGGAAGTTCAATAACTTCAAAAAGCCAGATCAGCGGAAGGAGTCCTCTGGACCAAAAAGATATGGAAAGAAGGAAGTGGTTTGTTTTGAATGCAAACAACCTGGTCATTACAAAAATGAATGTCCAAAGCTTCAGAAAGAAAAGCCCAGAAGAAAGCCTGAGCACAAGAATAAAGTTCTAATGGCTACATGGGATGACTCAGATGAATCTGAAGATGAATGCGCCAATATGGCTCTGATGGCAGGAATTGAAGATTAAAATGAAGAATCATCTGGATCTGAGTCTAATTCTGAATCTGACTCAAAAGAGGTACTTTCTGATCTCACTAGGGAAAAGCTTATTAAAGTCTTATCAGAAGTCCTGAAAAATTATAATCAGATTAAGCTCAAATGCAAGAAGCTTAAGTGCAATCTTGGCTCTGAGAATAATCTGTTAAGATCAGAAATTGCTGAGCTAAAAGAAAATAATTTGAAAATGAAAGCCAATTTTAAAATAGCTCAACAAAACTCTGAATCTGAAAGTAAGTCTAAATGCAAAAACATTTTAGAAGAATATGACTTTAGCTTTCAAAAATTTCTTGCTAAAAGCATAGACAGAAGCAAGATGGTTTATATGAACTATGGGGTTAGCAGAAATAACAGGAAAGGAATTGGATATGAATCTTCCTCTGGAAAGGATTTAAATCCAATTCATGTTGATAAACTTGTTATTAAGAAAACTCCATTGTACTCTCATTTCAAGTTTGGTCATCTGAATGACATTAAACACACACGTTCTGATCAGAACGTTCCTGTGTTTAAGCCAAAAGTAAGTCAGAACAAAACTGTTGTAAAAAGACAGAAGTTCATACCAACTTTCAAGGCAGCTAACCAAAAAGGACCCAAAAAGATCTGGGTACCTAAGGATAAGATTATCCCTGTTGCAGATGTTTTTAGCAGAAAAGTCAAGACGCCAGTCATGGTACCTGGACTCTGGCTGCTCACGTCACATGACGGGAGAAAGGTTTATGTTCCAAAGCCTGGAGCTTAAATCTGGAGGAGAAGTGAAGTTTGGAGGGAATCAGAAGGGCAAGATCATTGGCTCTGGTACTATTGGTAATGGTAACCTTCCCTCTATATCTAATGTTCTTCTTGTAGATGGATTAAAGCATAATCTATTGTCCATAAGTCAATTAAGTGACAATGGTTATGATATAATCTTTAATCAATAATGTTGCAAGGCTGTTAGTCAGAAGGATGGCTCAATCCTATTTAATGGAAAGAGGAAGAACAACATTTACAAAATAAATCTTTCAGAACTTAAAGTTCAAAATGTTAAATGCCTCTTGTCTGTTAATGATGAGCAATGGGTCTGGCACAGAAGATTGAGGCATATTAATATGAGACATATATCTCAAATTAATAAACTCAATCTGGTCAAAGGACTTCCTAAGCTGAATTTCAACTCAGATGCTCTTTGTGAAGCATGTCAAAAAGGAAAGTTTTCAAAATCTTCTTTTAAATCCAAAAATGTTGTTTCAACCTCAAGACCATTAGAATTACTTCACATTGATCTGTTTGGACCGGTGAAAACTGCATCCATCGGAGGCAAGAAGTATGGATTAGTCATTGTTGATGACTACAGCAGATGGACATGGGTAAAGTTCTTAAAACACAAGGATGAGTCACATTCTATGTTCTTTGACTTCTGCAAACAAGTCCAGAATGAAAAGGATTTCAAAATTATTAAAGTCAGAAGTGATCATGGTGGTGAATTTGAAAACAAATATTTTGAAAAATATTTTAATGAAAATGGCATTGCTCATGATTTTTCCTGTCCTAGAACTCCACAACAAAATGGAGTTGTAGAGAGGAAAAATAGAACTCTGCAAGAAATGGCCAGAACCATGATCAACAAGACTAATCTGGCAAAACACTTTTGGGCAGAAGCAATTAACACAGCATGTTACATTCAGAACAGAGTGTCTGTAAGACCTCTTTTGGAAAAGACTCCCTATGAATTGTGGAGGAACAGAAAGTCCAACATTTCATATTTCCATCCTTTTGGATGTATTTGCTATATGTTGAATACTAAAGAGAATCTTAACAAGTTTGATTCTAAAGCACATAAGTGTTTCATGCTTGGGTATTCTGAACGCTCTAAAGGCTACAGAGTATACAATACTGAAACATAGATTGTGGAGGAATCTATACATGTTAGATTTGATGATAAGCTTGGCATTGAAAAGCCAAAGCAGTTTGAAAGTTTTGCAGATAGAGAAGTAATTCTCACAGACTCTGAAGGCTCAGAGGCAGACAAAGCTCAAGTGAAGAAACCTGAAGCAACGCCAGATGCAATTCCTTTAGCTTCTCAGATGAACAACTTGAACATTTTTGAAGAATCAATTGTTAGAGGATCATCTTCCAGAATCAAGTCCTCTCACCCAGAGGATGTGATCATTGGAAAGAAGGATGACCCCATTAGAACAAGATCCTTCCTCAGATCTTCTGAAGCATCATTATTTGGGTTGGTGTCAGTTATTGTACCAACTTCTATGGATGAAGCTCTGCAAGACAATGACTGGATTATTGCCATGCAAGACGATCTCAATCAATTCACAAGAAATGATGTGTGGGATTTGGTTCCAAGACCAAAAGGATTCAACATAATTGGAACTAAATGGGTCTTCAGAAACAAGCTAAATGAGAAAGGAGAAGTTGAAAGAAATAAGGCAAGGCTTGTTGCTCAAGGTTATAGTCAGCAAGAAGGAATTGATTATACAGAGACTTATGCTCCTGTAGCAAGGTTAGAGTCTATTCGTTTACTCATTTCTTTTGCTGCACAGAATAATATCACTGTATATCAGATGGATGTTAAGAGTGCCTTTCTCAATGGTATTATAGAGGAAGAAGTTTATGTTCACCAACCTCCTGGTTTTGAAAATGAAAAATTTCCAGAACATGTTTTCAAACTAAAGAAATCTCTTTATGGTTAAAAACAAGCTCCCAGAGCTTGGTATGAGAGATTAAGCAATTTTCTTCTGGAGAAAAATTTCATCAAAGGCAAAGTGGACACAACACTCTTTTGTAAAACATTTAAGAAAGATCTTTTAATTTGTCAAATATATGTGGATGATATTATATTTGGATCTGCCAATGTTATGCTGGGAAAGGAGTTTGCTCAATGTATGCAGGCAGAAATTGAGATGAGCATGATGGGAGAATTGAGATTCTTTCTGGGAATTCAAGTCAACCAAACTCTAGAGTGCACTTACATTCATCAGACCAAATATGTTAAAGAGCTTCTGAAGAAGTTTAACATGACTGATAGTAAGATGGCAAAGACTCCCATGCATCCAACAAGTACACTTGGTAAGGAAGAGGTAAGTAAGAAAGTAGATCAGAAACTCTACAGAGGTATGATTGGATCTCTTCTCTACTTAACTGCTTCTAGACCTGACGTTTTGTTCAGTGTATGCTTGTGTGCAAGATTCCAATCAGATCCTAGAGAATCACACTTAACATCTGTTAAGAAGATTCTAAGGTATCTGAAAGGTACTTCTAATGTGGGTTTGTGTTACAGAAAATCTGATGATTTCAAATTAGTTGGATTCTGTGATGCTGATTACGCTGGAGACAGAGTGGAAAGAAAAAAAATACTTCTGGAAGTTATCAATTTCTAGGAAGAAATCTAATCTCTTGGTACAGCAAGAAGCAACCCACAATTGCACTATCAACTACAGAGGCAGAATATATTGTTGTGCTGGATGTAGCACGCAGATGCTCTGGATGAAAAGTCAGCTAGAAGACTATCAGATTTTTGAAAGTAATATTTCTATATTCTGTGATAATACTTCTGCTATATGTTTGTCTAAAAACCCTATTTTACACTCTAAGGCAAAACATAGAGAAATTAAACATCATTTTATCAGAGACTATGTTCAGAAGGGTATTATAAACTTAGCCTTTGTTGATACAGATCATCAATGGGCAGATATTTTCACAAAACCCCTTGCTGAAGATAGGTTCAAATTTATTCTGAAAAATATTGGTATGGATTTTTGTCCAGAATGATATTTATCAGAAGCAAATTTCTCAGATGCAAAATGTTTAAAACTCTGAAGTATTTCATCTGTTATTTATTTGATTTATTAAGTTATTATTATTTGTGTGTATCTGAACTAATCAATCTTAGAGGATCTGAACGTTGGCTAACGTTTCATTTCTCAAGAGAATTCAGAAGCACATGCAAGCAAACACGTGTCACTCTGAATCTGAAAAGATAGCGTGTACACTACTGAAGAGACATTTGAGATATGGTTTGAATAGTGAAAATCTTGATTTTTCCCCCAATTTGTCAGAATCAATTAATGCTTTGAAATGATTTTTATTCTTTTTCATTAATTGTCATTTATTGCTATGTGAAAACGTGCTTTTGTGTCTGTTTGATTGCCCTAATTGCTTTCTCTATATATATCACATTTCACACCAAATTCACACTTTTCACTTCACAAACCATTTTATGCATTTCTGCCTTCTCTTTGCTCTCCACAAAAAGCCTAAACCTTCGTCCAAATCATCTTCATCTTCTTCAATGGCAACCTCATCCTCTACAGCAGCTCAACTTCAATCAACTATGGCTGCAGTTACGTCAGAAAATATGGGAGTGACTCCATTCAAGGTATCTAAGAGGACTTTGTTAACCCCTGTGGACAAACTTGAAGTTCTGTGTGAATCCAAGGTGGAATTTGACTCTTTAGCTGAAAATGGGTTTGAGTTTCGTTCCATAATTGATGCACAAGGTTGGGTTAAGTATTTTGACAGGTTGTTTGGACCAGTATACCCACATCTGGTGAAGGAATTTTGGATCCATACTTCTGTCTATCCAAAATTTATACTTTTTTCTGTTTTGGGAAAGGAGATCATCATCACTGAAGATCTCATTAGGAAACTCATAGGATATGAGGAGAATGATGGAGTATGTCATCTGCCAGCTGGGTGTGTAGATATAGAAGAAGTCTATGAGGAAGTCATTACATCTGGACAGGCCTCTAACAAATTTAAGGATCTGAAGCCTGACTATAAGATCTGGGCAAAGATTTTTCTGGGATGCATCCATCACAGAAAATCCACCAATTCTCCAAATTACGTGAATAATGAACAACTCTACTTTATATACTGTTTGAGTCAGAGTACAAATGTAGATCTTCCACACATTCTTTTCATGCATCTGTGGAATCATATCAATGCATCAAGAGAATCTGTAAAGGGTAAGAGACAGAAGATCAGGACATGGATTCCCTTTGGAAGGTTGATTTCAGACATTCTGACAGAGAATGGTCTGGTAACTGCTCTGTATGAAGCTGGAGTTAAAGATGAGCTTGAATCTATTATTGGAAAACCACTGAATGCAAAGAGTCTTCAGAGGCTAAAGATTGTAGATGAACTCATAGCTGCACCCAAGAAGCTAAATATTTCTGAAGTCAGTCAGAAGAGGATTCCAGTTGAAGATTTTCCACTTTTTGGTGCTGAAGAACCAAGGGATATCATTGTTAGGTATATTGATGCATGCAAAGCAGATGGAACGCCTATTCCTGTAGATATTTTGATTCGTGCCAGAGAACCTATGCTAGATGTGTATAATGAGAATATGAGGAAGAGAAATCATTCAGAGGCAGAAGAAGATGCTACTCAGAAGAAGCCAAAAATTACTGACAAGCCACAGAAGCAGGTCAAGAGAAAAGCTTCTGGAGAAGTTCCCTCTGTTCCCACCAAGCGTATAAAGACTAAAGGTACTAAATCATATGTATCTTCTTTCTCTAAAATTGTTATAAATGAATCAACATTTAGTTCTATTCCTAAACCTCCTCCCACTCAAAAACAATCTATTCCTGCTCCATCTCAAAAATCTGAACCATCAAAAATTCCTTCCCCACCAAAATCATCTGATCCCATTTCCACTACACCACATAAATCATCTAAAACTCCTCCATCAGAACCACAAACAAAACCAACATAACAAACACCTGAAATACAACAACTATAAATTCAACAACCAGCTGCATCTGAACCCATACAATCTGAAACAGTTACACCTGAACCAGTTATATCTGAACCACCTCCATCCAAACCTTCTGATCCTCAACCAGAACCATCCAATCCTATTGAATCAAACATACCTGACTCTGAGATTCGGAATGTCCAACCTCTCAAGACTGTATTTGAAGTATCATCTACATCTTGTACCCCAACAACCTCATCTAATTCATCTGAATCTGATATCGATCCAGATTTCATCTCACCCCCTTCTCTCAGAACTTTTGAATCTAACCAACCAGATCTACCCACTTCTTCTGAAACTACCAATCCTGAACCCATTCCAAAACCAAGAACATCTGAATTTGTTTCAGTTGTTTCTGCTAAATCTTTTCCATCTGATCCCCTTCCATTTGGACTTGAAATTGAAAACTTTTTTGATCAACCACCTCAATCAGCTTTTGTTCCTTTTCTTGTTAAGGAAAAACAATCTGCGTTTGTTCCCTATTTTGACAATCCAAAAGCTGTCATACCTTCCATTCGCAGAATCAAACCATTCTTTCATATTATGCCAGCTTAGAAGAAACCAGCATATCCTAGCCCTCTAATCATTATTCCAGAATTCACCATTCCACCACCACTTCAACCTAAGCCTTTCACTTTGGAAACCCTTCTGAAACCAAAATCTAGGCTGAATGTTGATAATTTATTTGCAAGTTTTCTGAAAGAAATAAAGATGCATTTAGGCTCTGTTCAGAAGAGATGTTTGTCAATAATGGATGCAGATGAATCTGATGCTATTTGGAATAGCTTCATCAACAAATTCAATACTGTAGCCTCAAATCTGAAGAATGTATGTTCTGATGATGCGAAGCTCAGATTTGCTGAGACTGCTAGAAGCATGATATGGACTGTAAAAAGATATGAACCATTACTTCTTGAAGATGTTCCTTCATCTTCTGAAGTATTTGATACAGAAGTGACAGATGAATCTGCTTCTGAAGAAAATCCTTTGGCCATGACTATTGTGGAACATCCCTCTGGATCTGTTGCTTATGACTCTGCATCTCCTATGGAAATCGACTCTGTTCATACTTCAAACTCTTCCCCACCTTCTTCATCTGAGATCAAGAAAGAGAATCCAGATCTTAAAGATAAGATTGCAGTTCTGGAAGCTGGACAATCTGAGATTAAGTCATGGATGGCCAAGCAAGACCAGAAAACTGAAGACATGGCACAATGGATGTCCAAGCAAGATCAGAAAAATGACAACATGGCTAAGTGGATGACAAAGCAAGAAGAGTCTTCATCTGAGATCACTAACCTGTTGAAGATGATTCTGTCCAAACAAACCTAGTTTATGTTTTTTTTTTTGCATCTGATATTTGTGCACATGTACTTGAATTTTATCTGAAGCATTGAAGAATTCTGTATGAAGAAATTCAAGCACAGTTATTTCAGAAGACTCTGATAGTACTAACGCTGCCAGTACTGAGGATCTGATCTCAAACTCTGCTCTGAACAATTACACGCTGAAAGCACACCTGCTGCAAAGACTCTGATTCAGCAAACTCTGATGAACATCAGAAAACTCTGATGAACATCAGAAGGCTCTGATCAATCTAGACTCTGATAATTCTTGCTGAAACTTGGTGAAGAAGAATTCAAAGTTATATCCGTTGGAATGACCAAACGACTCTTTCCTCATTTATGCTAGACACAAGAACACAGACAAAAAGGATTTCTCTGTGTATTCTACTTCTAGGAAAGGTCATGTGATGTGAAGACAAAAAGGCTCAGACCTTTTTAGTACACAGTCTTCAACGTGAAAAGCTCTTGGACCTCTATGCCTATAAAAGCAAGACTCCATTCATCTTCTTCAGTTGACGAAATACTTAAAAAGAATTCATTACAAGCTGTCATACAACTTATACTCATTTGCTGAATTTATTTTATTGTTCTTCATCTTAAGTGAAAAATCGCAGTTGTGATAAAGCTTTATTAGAAGCAAATTAAACACTTGTATTATTATTACATTTGATTGTAAAAGAACCTTAAGAAGATCCAGTTAGGATCAGTAGTTCTTGAGAAGACTTTGAACAATTGTTCTTAGTGATTACTATTGTAATCAGTTGATTTAATAGTGGATTAAGTCCTTGTTTGAGAAAGACAAATCACTCTAGATAGGGTGAACTGGAGTAGTTGAGTTCAACGAATCAGGATAAAAATACTTGAGTTTTTATTTCTAAGTTTTTCTACATACTTATTCAACCCCCCTTCTAAGTATTTTCTCACCTTCAGTTGGCATCAGAGCTCCGGTTCTGTGTGTGCTACCACTTCATAGTGACAGAAAAGATCCAGTGAGAAAAACTTTGATATATATTTGGTTGTTATTATGGCTGAAACTTCAACATCTAACAATAACAACAGATATGAAGAAAGGGACAAAATCAGCACTAAACCCCTATGTTTGATGGGGAGAAATTTGATTATTGGAAGGACAGGATAGAAAGTTTCTTCCTTGGTTATGATGCTGATTTATGGGACTTGGTCATAGATGGGTATGTTCATCCCACTGATGGGAATGGCAAGAAAGTAGACAGAAAATCTATGACTGAAGCCCAAAAGAAGGAGTTTAGGAATCACCACAAGGCTAGAACAATCTTGTTATATGCAATATCTCACACTGAGTATGAAAAGATCACAAATAGCGAAACTGCATTTGACATGTTTGAGTCCTTGAAGATGACTCATGAAGGAAACCTTCAAGTGAAAGAGACCAAGGCTCTGGCGTTAATACAGAAGTATGAAGCGTTCAAGATGGAAGAATCTGAGTCTATAGAAACTATGTTCTCTAGATTCCAGATCCTTATAGCTGGTCTAAAAGTTTTGGACAAAGGCTACTCAACTGCTGATCATGTGAAGAAGATCATCAGAAGCCTGCTTATCAGATGGAGACCTATGGTCACTGCTCTGAAGCTTGCCAAGGATCTGAACAAGATCACTCTGGAAGAGTTAATCAGCTCTCTAAGGAGCCATGAAATTGAACTTGAGGAAGATGAGCCTCAAAACAAAGGTAAGTCTATTGCCTTAAAATCTAACAAATCTGTGAAAACTTTGCAGGTGTTAGAAGAAAGCTCTGAAGAATATTCTTCTGAAGAAGAAGAAGATGAACTATCCTTGTTGTCCAGAAGAATCAACAGACTCTGGAAGCACAAGCAGAGGAAGTTCAAGAACTTCAAAAATCCAGATCAGCGCAAGGAGTCCTATGGACCAAAAAGATCTGGAATAAGGAAGTGGTTTGTTTTGAATGCAAACAACCTGGTCATTACAAAAATGAATGTCCAAAGCTTCAGAAAGAAAAGCACAGAAGAAAGCCTGAGCACAAGAAGAAAGTTCTAATGGCTAAATGGGATGACTCTGATGAATCTGAATCCTCATCTGAATCTGAAGATGAATGCACCAATATGGCTCTGATGGCAGGCATTGAAGATCAGAATGAAGAATCATCTGTATCTGAGTCTGATTCTGAATCTGACTCAGAAGAGGTACTTTCTGATCTCACTAGGGAAGAGCTTATTAAAGTCTTATCAGAAGTCCTGAAAAATTGTAATCAGATTAAGCTCAAATGCAAGAAGCTTAAGTGCAATCTTGGCTCTGAGAATAATCTGTTAAGATCAGAAATTGCTGAGTTAAAAGAAAATAATTTGAAAATGAAAGCCAATTTTGAAATAGCTCAACAAAACTCTGAATCTGAAAGTAAGTCTAAATGCAAAAACATTTTAGAAGAATATGACTTTAGCTTTCAAAAATTTCTTGCTAAAAGCATAGACAGAAGCAAGATGGCTTCTATGATCTATGGGGTTAGCAGAAATAACAGGAAAGGAAATGGATATGAATCTTCCTCTGGAAAGGATTTAAATCCAATTCCTGTTGATAAACTTGTTATTAAGAAAACTCCCTTGTACTCTCATTTCAAGTTTGGTTATCTGAATGACATTAAACACACACGTTCTGATCAGAGCGTTCCTGTGTTTAAGCCAAAAGTAAGTCAGAACAAAACTGTTGTAAAAAGACAGAAGTTCAGACCAACTTTCAAGGCAGCTAACCAAAAAGGACCTAAAAAGATCTGGGTACCTAAGGATAAGATTATCCCTGTTGCAAATGTTTTTAGCAGAAAAGTCAAGACACCAGTCATGGTACCTGGACTCTGGCTGCTCACGTCACATGACGGGAGAAAGGTCTATGTTCCAAAGCCTGGAGCTTAAATCTGGAGGAGAAGTGAAGTTTGGAGGGAATCAGAAGGGCAAGATCATTGGCTCTGGTACTATTGGTAATGGTAACCTTCCCTCTATATTTAATGTTCTTCTTGTAGATGGATTAAAGCATAATCTATTGTCCATAAGTCAATTAAGTGACAATGGTTATGATATAATCTTTAATCAATAATGTTGCAAGGCTGTTAGTCAGAAGGATGGCTCAATCCTATTTAATGGAAAGAGGAAGAACAACATTTACAAAATAAATCTTTCAGAACTTAAAGTTCAAAATGTTAAATGCCTCTTGTCTGTTAATGATGAGCAATGGGTCTGGCACAAAAGATTGGGGCATATTAATATGAGACGTATATCTCAGATTAATAAACTCAATCTGGTCAGAGGACTTCCTAAGCTAAAGTTCAACTCAGATGCTCTTTGTGAAGCATGTCAAAAAGGAAAGTTTTCAAAATCTTCTTTTAAATCCAAAAATGTTGTTTCAACCTCATGACCATTAGAATTACTTCACATTGATCTGTTTGGACTAGTGAAAACTGCATTCATCATAGGCAAGAAGTATGGATTAGTCATTGTTGATGACTACAGCAGATGGACATGGGTAAAGTTCTTAAAACACAAGAATGAGTCACATTCTGTGTTCTTGAACTTCTACAAACAAGTCCAGAATGAAAAGGATTTCAAAATTATTAAAGTCAGAAGTGATCATGGTGGTGAATTTGAAAACAAATATTTTGAAAAATATTTTAATGAAAATGGCATTGCTCATGATTTTTCCTGTCCTAGAACTCCACAACAAAATGGAGTTGTAGAGAGGAAAAATAGAACTCTGCAAGAAATGGCCAGAACCATGATCAACGAGACTAATCTGGCAAAGCACTTTTGGGCAGAAGCAATTAACACAGCATGTTACATTCAAAACAGAGTGTCTGTAAGACCTCTTCTGGAAAAGACTCCCTATGAATTGTGGAGGAACAGAAAGCCCTACATTTCATATTTCCATCCTTTTGGATGTATTTGCTATATGTTGAATACTTGTCATACCCAAAATTTGTCCTACCTGTGTATAATTTTTCATTTTTTGTATATCCATTTATTATCATCCAGAAATTTCCAAAAAAAGATATCACAGGGTTAAGACTATTTGAATCAAGTTTCATCTGAGGCTACACCAAATATTTCTTGATCATTAAAATTGGTTCATTTTTACCCAATAGAGATGGCACAATGAATGGATGTCCATGGTTCAAGTTTGTAATTAAAATGCCTTTTTGATATAAGTTAAAAAATTGGTTTGGTGAATAAACTTCAAGGTTCAAGGCCGTGATACACTCAATAATTGAGATAGACTCTCGACAAGGTTTGGATTTTATTTCAATGGTTAGTATTGATACATGTCTACCTATGACATCATTCGCGAAGATGTATCACAAATTTTGGAGCAGTGGTACACACGCGTTTGTATCGTGTTATTTGGTCAAATAAATCAATTGTCATAAAATCTATGAGCCATACAAAAACACCAGTTGATTGAAAGAGCACCCCCGTATATTATGGCTAAAATTGCTTCAAGGAATGAGGAATATTTTTGGAAGACTAGTTCAGGACAATTCATGATAAGAACTACATTAATTTGTTCTGATAAGACGTATCCAAGTTTTGATTTTTAAGGTCATGGCTTTATCTCAATTCATTTTGAAGTTGGTTCAAGTAATTCCTAAGCATCACTTTAAGTCCGTTAGATCTCACAGGTGCCATCAAGTATGTTTGTCAAGGCTAAAACTTATTGTAAAAAGGCCAACCATGTTGAAGTGCCCGTCATGGTTACAAACATAATACAGAGTGGTTACAAGAAAGTTCTTGCTAAATGTTTACAAAGGAGTTTATGTTGCAGTTTACAACAAGATTTATTACCTCCCAAAGTTTTTTTGATTCCTACTCTCTACTAATAAAGACTCTAGTTCTTTGTGAGTTTCCATCGTTAGAAGCCTTATGCACTTCCAAGGCTGGTACAACCTGGTATCAAGGGAGTTAAATTCAGCACATAGTCTCCACACCCATTCTTTGATTCTTCACACCGTGCGCACTCAAATGTTTTTACTTAGTAGCATGTGCAAAATTGTGGATCTGCAAAACAATGGAGTTTGTTTCAGTTTTCAAATATAAAACTTCATGAAAAGCATACAACATAACAACCATTCAGCCAAGACCAGCCCAAGGCATACGACAAAAACGACGCAAGGAAAGGGATCCTGGTGATTTCGCAAGTGGTTACCGCAACACAAATGGACAAATTCATACAATACTCAGCGCACCAATGCAAGGACAGAATTCGATGCCGCAAACACCTTTTCCCATGTCCTGCACACAAAATATGGAATGAATTTTTAATATGCAACAGACAACCAAATATTATGAAATGCGCATTACCGCAAAACCGTCATGGAGGGAGAGCCTTCATGAATTTCATAAGCTATTAAATTTGGTATAACGGTAACATGCTACTAAACCATTACACAAGCAGCTTGCGCATCCCTTTTCTGTGATACACACCCTTGACTTTTGCTTAACTAATACTCCTAAACCGAACCTACACAACATGGCAGCAACAAAATTCACAAGCTATCACTCAACAGAAACACATTGGTATCCCACCATCTCTATAAATTT
This sequence comes from Lathyrus sativus, assembly GCA_963859935.3. Lineage (NCBI taxonomy): Eukaryota > Viridiplantae > Streptophyta > Magnoliopsida > Fabales > Fabaceae > Lathyrus > Lathyrus sativus. The sequence goes on from OZ012736.1 coordinate 17,957,050, forward strand.
TGAGCTACGGATGGACTTGATCAAATACTTAAAGCATATGCCACACAAAAAGTTCACAGACCTTGAAAACGCACAATGTTCACCCCATGATCTCCAAAATCACGCTTCGAGCATCTTCAGCCAAATCTGTGCGCGATTGAATTGAAAACACCACCCTAATGGACAACACGACAAAAATCCAAAAGAGTATATTACATGAGTTATGATCAAAAGGATTTTTTGGAAAGGCTAGGTGCACAAAAAGTTCAAGATACAAGTTTGGAATATCATTGCTACGTGATCATGAAACAAGTAAAGTATTTTAATATCATAAGTGAGTTTCAATAGAATAAAGATGCAATACAAGGAAAATTGAAGTCCATGCTTGGATCAGATGCAAAGCTTGGGAGCAACCATTAATCTCTCTTCCATGCCGAGTTCTATTCTTTTCCATGTTGAATCCATCACTCCCAAGATCTTCATGAACGCAAGGTTCGCAGCTCGAGTCTTTCTATTTAACTTCAAGCATCATCATTCTCATGCCAAAAGTTCAAAATGAAATGGATGTTAGAAGCAAGTAATAGTAAAGATATAGTTTTTACAGCAAGTTTGATATAGGTTTGAGGCAAATCAGAATTTAACCTTGAATTAACAAGCAGCCCCTGGTGCATCACACACAAAAAACCTGCCAATACTCACTAGCAGCAGGTACGACCGTGGCTCGCGGCATCAAGCCCTATGTACCACAAGGTAGACAACAGCCTGCGTATTATGAAAAGAATTTTCAGCAGCTACACTAGCAAGGCCTTGAGCCAACCTGCCATTGAATCCCATGACTCATAATGAAACCAATACACTGATATGAGGGCGAGTATATCTGCTATGACTGGGTTCTCCAAAAGACTTGCACAAATACAAGCCAATCATCATACCTGCTTCTTTCTTACGGAACAAAATACCAAAAATAATTCCTGTAATAATATCAGAACAATTACCACCATTGAGTTATTTATTCCAAGTGCTCCAAGTCTAAGCAAAATCAACATACCAGATAACAGACCTCAAGCAAAAAGCAAAGTCAACCTGCACGATGGTAGCAATTTCATGCCAAGCTCCAAGCATATGAGGTAAGTAAAACACGATGGTAGCTACGAGTATGTTGCTCACACCTTGCCTGCTTCACAGAAATCATCTATCAGACAGAATAACAATAAAATTTGAACACCATTTACCACAGTAAAAGTAAAAAAGGCAGTTACCGCAGTGAAAACTAATTGAAGATATTACCTCACTACAAACAAAAGAGGAGATTGAGTATGAATCATTTCTGAGGTTCCTTCATTCCACATGGCCCTCCAAAGTTCACATAAATACCATCTTCTTTCAGAGCAAAAGAAAAAAAACCTAGTCGTTCCAAGAGCCTCCAAACCCTAGCGCCCCCAACAACTATTCATCTCCTTCTTCATTCGAAACCCTAGCAGCCTCCAATCTGAAACCCCACTCCAACCTTCTTCCATCTTTAACCTTCAACATCAACCTCCAAAAACCCCTTTTCATCCCAAAACAAAAACCGTTCCCAAAACAAACCCATTCATCTCAGAACACAATCCATTTTTCTTAGAACCCAAACTTCGAACAAAACCTTCAACATAACCGATATTTTTTCTCCTTCAATTCACGAAATCACCAACGAATCAATTCATCATCTTCGAATCTTCACTTCAAACACCCACAACATACATCATTCTCCGTCTCAATCTCAGACTTCCTCTAAAACATCAACTATTCAGAGACTCATAAACCCACTCCCAAATCAAGCCCCTCAACGAACAAATCTGACCCATTTTATCCTCAAACCCCACCGAATATACAGACAAAATATCAATACCCTTCTTCATTTTTCGGACAAGCACAAATCAACAAACCCTCCACTTTTACCATTAAAACCCTTTCGAAAACCCACAAACCTGAGATGAACTCAAAAACAAACAAGCAAAAGCGAGATTGAGAGAGGGCAACGAATAAAGCCCGGATCGAGCGAAGTAAGATTGAGTTTGGTTTCCTCCGCGATTTACAATAGCTTTGCAGTTTCATGGCTAGGTTTCGTTCTGAGGGAGAGGAAGACCGCTTTGTCGGTCCTTTTTTTCTGAGTATTTTTTTTATTCATTTTTTTCTTTTTAATCTAACTTTGGCAAATCTATTTGACTTTGTGAATAACAGGATCAAGTTTCTTGTGTTGAGTGTGTTGACCGAGCCTCACTTGATGGATTTTAAGTGGGCTTCATATCCCATTTCATTGGTGATACCCACACTCTGTTTACACACTTCTATATCCTTTGTTTCTTCAAATTCAGAGTTTTGATATAAAGCTTTATAAAAGACTTTTATAAAATAATTTTGATGACTTCTATTTTATGTAAAAATTTCCTTTGTTAATATTTTCAACTAATATTGTAAGAATTATTTAGTAAAGAAATTTTAGGGGTATACTTTTTGATTATATTTTCTTTTTATTTTCCATCGTGTTTTTGGTCGATGACGAGATTACCACTGTTTAGCCGTCAAATTATTGGCGTGAAACAAAGGATCCGAGACCACCTTCTTCTTCCGATTTTATTTCGATTTTTGGATCGATGAAGTCTTTTATTCATAAGCGTTGCGTATCGAAGTTGATACCCTTCTCGATTTCAAATCTATGGGGAATGACCATTGGGGTCATTTTCCTTAGTTTGGGATCGTGATAGGCTACCTTCGATTAATCGGCATTATGTTTGCGATTAAGACGAGATCCCATTCTTTCGTGTCCCGATTCAATTCATTAAACTAATCAATATCTTTAATTTTTGTTAAATATTATTGTTATATTATCTTGCTATATTCATATTGTCATATCATATTATTCATATTCACTCACATATAATCGAAAACACATAATAAACTATCGAAATCCTAAAAGCCGAATTGGTGGACTGTTGTATCATTGGTTATTTGCAGGAATCTCGATTTCAAGTTTGTGCCTGACTTTGCTCAAGGCGTAGTTTAGGACACATTGCACACACATGGCTGTCTTTTAGGCTACCTGACAATGAGACCCCTTTATTTCGTGTAATCCCATGTAACTTACATGCACCCCTCTCCCATTCCGATGTATGTTTCGTATTTCTTTGATTATTAGTTTATCTCCTAGGAGCACCCATAGGGACTAGAGTGGATCAAACTATTTTCAAACTAATTCTCGATTCGTCATCGAGCCATTTTCAAACCCTTGTAAGTCGAGTGCTCATGCGCATTCGTCATCAACCTATTGCACACAATTTGACCCTTGATGCGTAAGTCAAGTCGGTCACGTTTCTCAAACCATGTCCATTACACGCTTTGCACGCGATAATAAGTCAAACCCTTGATCCAACGTCAAGTGGATTTTCATAACAAACTATCAATCTATTAACAACTATTCAATTCTTTTCAAGGTGTAAAGAGTAGGTTCAACTTTTTGATCTTGCTTTCAGTTGTTTAGATGCGAGTTATCTTATTCGTGTGTGAGCAATTGACGCCTCTAAATAACATTAACAACTCAACATCATTCAACCATCCTTCAACTACTCATCCTTTCGGATACCACTCAAACAACTTTCTTTTCACGATGAAGAAGAGAGGGTTCCAAGTCTTTGGTTCGCTCTCCCGACTACTTGGGCCCGAGAAGCCTTTCTTAAGCTTCAAGTAGTCGTCATCCGATCAACCTCACCCATTCAAACAACCTTCTTTTGTGATGAAAAAGAGAGAGTTCCAAGTCTTTGGTTCGCTCTCCCGATTACTTGGGTCCGAGAAGTATTTCTTAAGCTTCAAGTAATCGTCATCAATTCAACTTCACCCTTTCAAACACAACCTTATTCTTCAAGATGAAAAAGAGAGAGTTCCAAGTCTTTGGTTCGCTCTCCCGATTACTTGGGCTCGAGAAGTCTTTCTTAAGCTTCAAGTAATCGTCATTCGTACCCACCTTCAAACCAATTTCTTTCGTGGTCGTTACCACGAACTACGACTACTTTGATTCTTTATTCATTCTTGAATATAAGATACGTAGGCACAAGATTGCGATGATCTTGGCGAGCACAATCCCCTACATCTTCCATTTCCCCCATCCTTTCCCGTATTCGAAGTACGAGAGCTCTGATTCTCACTCTCGTCCGAATGAGCATACGTAGGCACAAGGGCCCCAATCCTTGGCGAGCACCCTATCCTCTAACCACCCCTCTTCCCCTTAGCGTCTTTATCCCTTTATAGTATCGTTTTAGTATTTAGTATTGAGAAGAGAAGAATTAAGTTTAGCTAACTCTATCACAACTCAAATTAAGAGGTTCCCGTTGAGTACAACGGACGTGAGGGGTGCTAATACCTCTCCCTTGCATAAACGACTCCCGAACCCAGGAATGTGGTTGTGACGGCCGTGTTCCTTCAGCGTTTATGAGGTTTTCTCGATATTTTCCTCTCTTGTTCATTCGGGAAAAATAAAGTTCGGTGGCGACTCTGTCGAACCGCATTTCCGCGCCTTTTGTGCGAGGGTCGTATGTTCGAATGAATTTTCGAGGTGCAACAGGTGGCGACTCTGCTGGGGACTATTGCTCCATGCAAGAGAGAATCGAGCCTATAAGTTTGAGTTGTTAGCTTGTCGTTTTATTTTCTTCTCGCTTTTTATTTATCCTTATCTTGGTTACTTGCGCTTGTGGCATTGTGGGGTTGTTCTACTTATGTTACTTTGTGGGATGGCTCTACACCCGAGTTCGAGTATAACCCTAGGATTAGGATGGTGGTTATGTAGTGGATACTTGCGTGGAGTCTTTCACGTTGAGTTGAAGCGAAAACCCCGCTTGGAGTAGATTCCTTGGAGATGTTGTTGTTGTGGTGAGTCTTTGCCACGACAATAATATTTTTGAGCATGAATCGTTGATCCCAAGGACCATTAACTGTTTTATCCATGGTGGTTGGTAGTGTTAATTCTATTTGGATTAGTACGAACGCCCCAATCAGATGAGATCCCTTGAACATATTACTTCTTTACAGTAGTATTTTCAACCTCGATCTATGACTCTGAGAACCTTTTCTAGAATCCGTGTGTCGATGGTTGTGTAGTTGATGCCTCTGAGGATTCTTTCTCGCGTGGAAGATACGAGAACCTCACCTAGAGGAGATTCTTTTGAGGATGTTATCGTCGTGATGAGGCTTTGTCATGGCTGTAATATCTTTGAAAGATATCCATGACTCTAGGCACCTACCCATTTTAGAATCCTACCCGTGAGGGTTTCTTTGAGCAATGACTGTGACCTTTGAACCGTCCACCCGACTAATCTCAGAACTATTTGAATTTGTGATCCTGTGATCCTGGATCTTGCATCTTGCATTGCATCTCATTTGTTGTGCATCTTGCATTCTCCTTCCTTCAGCAGTTTCTCATGTTTCTCTTTCCTTCATATCCAGTAAATCAAGCTGATTCCTCAACACCAGTACGCAACTAGAGCCAATACAAGACGAATGATGGAGCAGATTCAGCAGGAGCAAGCTGCCTTCAGGGAAGAGTTGGATTCTATCAAAGGAAAGATTGACCAGATCCTCGAAGCCATCATCGCCGCTAGAAGAGAGGAAGAACAACGTGAAGCTACTACTGTGGTCAACAACAATGGTCAGGCGCAAGTGTCTACCCCAAGGCTCTCAGCTCCTGTCCCTAACCCCTATGGAATGCCAATGAATTTCGCTACCGCATCTGAAGGGACCACTTCTCAGCCAATCCCAGCGCCTGGAGTTACTGTTGGAGCTATCCCGCAAGCCCAGCCAACTGTGGTTCAGATCCCTGTTCCTCATAACGAAGATAATATGGTGGATCAGTATGACGATGTGCAGAACTATCATGCTGCTATTCCCATTGCCAGTCCTGTTGCTGCTTAGGATTTAGAAGCTATGAAGATGTGTCAAAACCTAGCTGAGAAATTTCGAGTTATGGAGGGGCACAGTTCAAACCGTCTCAGTGCTTTGGAAATGTGTTTGGTGCCTGATGTCGTCATTCCGCCCAAGTTTAAGGTTCCCGAATTTTCGAAGTACAAAGGTCTTAGTTGCCCAAATATTCATCTGAAGATGTATTGTCGCAAGATGGCTGCCTATGCCAGAGATGAAAAGCTTATGATTCATTGCTTCCAAGATAGTTTGTCTGGGGAATCACTCGAATGGTATATGCAGCTGGAACGTAACAATGTGCGCACTTGGGCTGAGCTAGCCGATGCATTTGTCAAGCAGTACAAATACAACACAGATCTTGCTCCGAATCGTACTCAGCTTCAGAGTATGACTCAGAAGGATAGCAAATCCTTCAAGGAGTACGCGCAACGATGGAGAGAGCCAGCCGCAAGGGTGCATCCACCTCTTGTTGACCGTGAACTAATTGACATCTTTATGGGTACATTGCAATACTACGAAAAGCTGATCAGTAGTGTCTCTGCTGGATTCTCTGACTTAGTGATTGTTGGTGAGAGAATTGAAGAAGGGCTGAAGAGTGGAAAAATACCAGGAGGTTCTAACAGCCAAGCCAATGCCAAGAAGCCTTTCAATGGATACAACAAGAAAGAGGGCGAAACAAATGCAATCTATTTGTAGAAAGGGCAAGCTTCTCAAAAAGCTTTCGCTCCTATGCCTTATCAAGTTCCCTATTATCAATATCCGTATGTTGCTGCTGCGCAATATGCTCCAACGCCTTATCAGCCAGCTGTTCAAGCTCAGATGCCACAGCAACAGGCTCCTCAGCAACAAGCCTACAACCAGCAAGGGTATCAGTATCCTCCTCAACAACAGCAGATGCAAGCTGCTCAACAACAACAAGGTGCTCGCCAACAGCGTCAGCAGAGGACATGGAAGCCTGATAGAGTATTTGATCGCCTTCCAATGACATATGCTAGTATCTTTGCTTAGTTGATGGAGAAAAAGGCTATTGTTCCGAGAGATTTGGCTCCCCCAACTGTCATTCCTGCCGACTATGATGCAAATGCTCATTGTGAGTTTTATAAGGGCGCTCCAGGTCATACCATTGAGGACTGCAGGGCTTTCAAGCACAAGATCCAAGACATTATCAACAAGGATGCTATCAACTTTAATGGGAAGTCTCCAAACGTCGTCAACAATCCAATGCCGCCGATCAAATAGTGTCATTCCGATCAAATCCAGTCAAGTCAAAGTTCATCTCTCGAAGAAGGTCGTCATGTTGCCATTTCATATTTCGCATTTCTTATGTTTTGTCTTTGTTTATTTAAGTATTGTATGCTTTGAACAATTGCCATTCATATTTGGTTTTCATTAATGTATCGTTTATGCATGTTTTGAATTAGTTATGTCTTATTCACCCATTTCCACTTATCACCGACACATTTATTCACTCCACTCTATTCACTGTTGTTTAGCATGATTTGAGGGAAGATGATGAAAACGAGATACCCATAATTGCAAACCGTATGCTTTCAGACATAATCTCGCCAATGATGTACAGGCATTGCTTCAATCCCCTAAATACTGGAGATATAAGGTGTTAATCCATAGTAAACCACTTTGAGCCTAGGAGTAGCAGTTTCCTTCGGATATTCAAACCTTTATATTCAACCTGGGGCAAGGTAGTGTTCAGTTAATTCAACCCCGCACTCGAATCAACAAAGCAAAATCCAGAAGACGACTGTTCATCAATGACCCATGCTATGGCAGTCACAACCTTCCAACAAAATCCAAAAAATCAAAAGCTTGCTAAGTCAAACACCTCAGAGGGGACTTAGGCAAAATCAAGGCAATCCCGATGGATCTGAAAAACAAAGTCAATCCATGCAAAAGTTAGGGATCAAAACAAAAGCAAAAGAGGACCCCGAAACCCTCAACAAAAACAAAATAAGATTTAGTGACCACCAAACCAAATCAAAGGGTCACTAACATCCATCAAAGCCAAAATAAGGTGACTGCCACGTCGAGCAAACCTTGAACCATCAAGTTTACACCGTCAAGATAAGTGCATAATCAACTGAACGTATGACTGGAGATTATCAAGAAGGGGTGGGTACAAATCATACTTTGAGCCTAATATCCTTTGTTTCATAACCGCGAACCAGACCACGTTATAACCCTCGAAAGACCTAATTGAGGCGAGGTTTATTCTGAAAGCATAATTTCGCAAGGTTGCGTAACCTGACTCCTCACATGATTGTTAATCATCAACATTGGTGTCATTATCTTTGCTATATCTTCTACACCAATCAAAATTAACACTATGTTTGGGCTAACTGTCCATTCGTCTCACTACCACAACACTCTCAAATAAACGATACTTTTTCAAACTTGCATCGAACTTTGCATTAATTATTACCATTTGTAAATGTACAATTTTAATTGCAAAACAGTGCTAGGTATTCAATGACATTTCAACAAGAGGCAATCAAGAAGAAACTTGGCTTTCAGTGGTTGACATAAAGAAAAGCTACCTCATAACCCACAGGCTGGGGCAAAGCATTCAACAGCTCGATCAGGGGCAAGTCATCCGAGTTCAACTTCCATATGTCAGAACTGGTTAATCTGGGGCAGACCATTACCATGTTTAAATTGGGGCAAGACCAGGTCGTCCTGACCATAAGCAGAGTTGCAACCTTCTCTGAAGCAAATTCACAACAAATCACCAAGTACTCAGACTTGGGGCATCCAGAGCTTCTTCTGCTCCAATCATGGCGTCTTCAACGAACTGCGTGTCGAGGAAATCAATCCCTCTCACCACCCGAAGTCCAATTCGCATTGGCAACTACCCAAAGTCCACCACGCTCGCGTCTTCACCTGCATTTCTAATCACCTGTCTGCATCATATGCATCATACACATCACATTCGTTATCATAAGCATCTTGCATCATATGCATACTCCAATCGTATCTTACTTCCCCATTTTTTGCATCTCTGCGCGTCAGCATTTGCATTTGCACTTCCATTCACTATGGAGCATCATTATCATCCAGTATTCGCATATGCAAGTCAAGGTCCATGATCAATCCCGAAGATTTCCAAGATCATCATCAGCCCAGTCAGGGGCATTCTCCGCAAGACTGTGGGTATTTCCTACAAACTTTAAGAACTTCAAAGCAATCATCATCCCAGTCAGGGGAAATCTTCTGCAATTGTGGGTTTCTCCCACAAAACTTTAAGAACTTCAAAGCAATCATCAGCCCAGTCAGGGGCAATCTTCTGCGATTGTGGGTTTCTCCCACAAAATTCAAAGGATATTCAAAGAAAGATTCAGCCTAGTCAGGGGCATTCTTTTCAAGACCATGGGTGTTTCCCATGACGTATTTCAACCTCGTGGTTGATCAGATCTTCGAATCAACATTCAGCCCAGTCAGGGGCATACCACTCAAAACCGTGAGTGTTCCCCACGAAGTTGTTCAACCTTTTGTTGGTCAAATCCAAGAGCTTCAGTGCAAGATTCAGCCCAGTCAGGGGCATCTTCAGCAAAACCATGAGCGTTCCTCATGAAGTTGTTTAGTCTTTTGTTGAGCAAGACAAGACATCAAGACAAACTCAGCCCAATCAGGGGCATCCTCTTCAAAGTTCATGGGCGTAACCATGAAATCATTTCAACAAAGTTGTGACTTCCAAGCAAAACGGTGGGTATACCCCGTTGATTCATTTCAATTCAATCTTCCTCTCGGGCGTTCCCCAATAAGTTGTATCTAGCAAGCATGACTGTTGTCAATTGCCTTACTATCATCCTTTTTGTGATAGCCGAACTTCATCGGTTCAACCTAGCCTGCATCCTTTTGGTGTTGGTAACCTTCAATTTATGTTTGTCCTATCATCCTTTTGGTGATAGCAACCTGTGTGTATGAGTTTTGCTCCGTCATCCTTTTGGTGGGGGGTTTGTCATCTAGTTTGATGTCATATTGTGCGATAGTGTTTGTCCTATCATCCTTTTGGTGGTAGTGGCCGGTGTGAGTTTCGCTCCGTCATCCTTTTGGTGGGGGGTCTGTCACTTGGATTTGTGTCAGATTGTGCGATAGTGTTTGTTCTATCATCCTTTTGATGGTAGTGGCCGGTATGAGTTTCGCTCTGTCATCCTTTTGGTGGGGGGTCTGTCACTTAGATTGGTGTCAGATTGTGCGATAGTGTTTGTCCTATCATCCTTTTGGTGGTAGTGGCTGGTGTGAGTTTCGCTCCGTCATCCTTTTGGTGGGGGGTCTGTCACTTGGATTGGTGTCAGATTGTGCGATAGTGTTTGTCCTATCATCCTTTTGGTGGTAGTGGCCGGTATGAGTTTCGCTCTGTCATCCTTTTGGTGGGGGGTCTGTTACTTGGATTGGTGTCAGATTGTGCGAAAGTGTTTGTCCTATCATCCTTTTGGTGGTAGTGGCCAGTGTGAGTTTCGCTCCGTCATCCTTTTGGTGGGGGGTCTGTCACTTGGATTGGTGTCAGATTGTGCGAGTGTGTTTGTCCTATCATCCTTTTGGTGGTAGTGGCCGGTGTGAGTTTCGCTCCGTCATCCTTTTGGTGGGGGGTCTGTCATAGTCATTAATGATAGATTATGCGATAGTGTTTGGTGTGGGTTTTGCTCCGTCATCCTTTTGGTGGGGGGTCTGTCATAGTCATTAATGATAGGTCGTGCGATATTGTTTGGTGTGAGTTTCGCTTCGTCATCCTTTTGGCGGGGGGTCTGTCATAGTCGTTAATGCCAGATTGTGCAATAGTGTTTCCGTCATAGTCATTAATGATAGATTGTGCAATAGTGTTTGGTGTGGGTTTCGCTTTGTCATCCTTTTGGTGGGGGTCTGTCATAGTCATTAATGATAGATTATGCGATAATGTTTGGTGTGGGTTTTGCTCCGTCATCCTTTTGGTGGGGGGTCTGTCATAGTCATTAATGATAGGTCGTGCGATATTGTTTGGTGTGAGTTTCGCTTCGTCATCCTTTTGGCGGGGGGTCTGTCATAGTCGTTAATGCCAGATTGTGCGATAGTGTTTTTGCTCTACCATCCTTTTGGTGCTAGTAGTCGTGTGTGTTTCGTCCCATCATCCTTTTGGTGATGGCGGTGTTTTGCCATTTATCCACAGTTTGCTCAGGGGTATACCTTATCCAGCATTTCAATTCCTGAGCATCTATTTTCTTTTTGGAAAAATTCAGGGTCTTCTTTTTATCTAATTGACTTCTACCTCGTAGGAAAGAACGTTGTAGCAGTTCATCTTACTCAGTCTAAGCCAATTAGGTAGGGGCATTTGTCATACCCAAAATTTGTCCTACCTGTGCATAATTTTTCATTTTTTGTATATCTACTTATTATCATCCAGAAATTTCCAAAAAAAGATATCACAGGTGTCACACCCTCATTTTCAGCTTTAGCCTTTATACCATACATTCACCATATCATACATCGTTCTATTGCATATTGAGCATGTGGGTTCACAACGTACGGATTGAATCGACTTGTTATTTTCCATTTTTAAATGAGATAAATTTCCTATCATGGAATACATGGAAGAAAAGGTTCATCACCTAAGGTTTGATCTAAGTTGGAAAGTCTACTCATATAGATTACTTCAAGAAGAAGTTACTTGAAAATATTAGGATATTCAAGATTAATATTCCTAATGGACCTGAAATGCAAGGCATAATTCAAGATTTCCTCATCCAACTTTGTTTCAAATTCCTGATCAAGTGGAGTTCAAATTTGCAAAGCATGAGTCAATATCCTAAATGCATAATTCAAGACTTCATCCATTTCAAGTCTAATGGTACAAGAAAAATCCATCATGAATTCAAGATTGGAGGCAAGAATATTACAAAGATGAATTTTATGACATTACAAGAATATCATTTGTTACAAGATTTCCAACTCTAAGTAATGTTTAGAAATTGATTTATTTCAAATCTTCATTCAAGTCTATAATCAAGTCTATGATATGTTGCTCTTCATGGCACACCAAATTTTCATGTGCTACATTATGCTCACAAGTATCCAAAGAAAAATACTTAAGAGCTAAATCAACATTGGTATGTTTCAAGATCAAGATCATGTATGTTCAACCATGAGCAATATGAAGGCAATCCAAAACAGCCCCATGCAAGAAGTGGCAATATGTATCATGTTACAAAATCATTTTATGTCACAAAACCAAGGGGATAAACATAGGTTGATACATCTACACATCAAAAATCAGAATTTGAAATTCTGCCCAAAAGGTAATGGTGTTGACTACATGAGTATGCCCAAGCATAACCAACCAATGGATACAAGGATGGATGGCAATGTAGAGTGTTGTAGAAGAAAATACAGCAAGACATACTAGAAATGGAAGAAAGTGGGGCTGCACCAAAAAAGTGGTAATAAATATTGCCAAGAATGGAAATTCTGAAAATGGGAGAATGTGCAAGAGCTGTGGTTTTGGTGCAGCAGAAAAAGGCAGCAGAAAAAGTGAGATAAGTAGGGAAGGGGCTGTAAACAAGAGGGGGATTCACTATCATTCACAACAGATTGAGATAGAGAGATTGAGAGCAAAGAGTAAGAGGAAAAAACCAGAAAAAATAGAGAGAAGAACAAACTCTAAAAAAACATAAAAAAGAGAGTGACATAGAAGCACAAGAGGATCATTGAGAAGCAGAACCTTCACAACATAGAGAGCACATCCAACAAAAATCAGTGGAGGACGTGCAAGAAAGATAGAAAGCTCTTGGGTATCCATTTCAAACCTTTCTCTCTTTACTTTTTGCTTTTATATTCATTTTACTTCCTCTTGTATGTGTTGTTGTACTGAGTACATCATGTAAGGTTCTAAAGGAACCAAAAAACCATTTGTAAGAACCAATAGAAAGGAAAGAAAACCACAAAAGACAACAAAAAACAGCAAAATATTTTATTTTTCGCTTCAGGTCGCGGCGCGAACATGCAAAAACCAGAATGAAAATTTTTCCAGTTCGCCGCGCGAACATGCAAAAACCAGAATGAAAACTTTACCAGTTCACGGCGCGAACATGCAAAAAACAGAATGTTCACTTTTCTCAGTTCGCGGCGCGAACTGATCAGTTTGTTTATTTTCTTGCTGTTTTTACCTTATGTTTTTTTTTTTGCAAAGGGTGTTAACCCCATATGTTTGTATGATTTTAATATGTGAATATTGTTATTGTCCTTGTTGACTTTTGATTCCAAAAACCATTTTCAAAAACAAACTCTCGATTTTATCGAGCCATTTTCGACCATGTAAGTCGGTTGCCTTGTGCACCGCCAACGACCTTGTCCGTATCGCTTCAAATACATATTTACGAACAATAACCCTTGATCCAACATCAAGTGATCCTTCTTATTATGAAAAACCCAAAACACAATAAAATATACGATTAGAATTATGCACCATGAACTTTAAAGTGGTGGAGAAGGAATGAGAATGGAATCCTCCTACGCTCATTCCGAATATTTTGAATACAAGGCGCTCAACTTGGTTATTCGAGGCATTCATCTCTATCCAAAGTATTTTGTATAATCCTAGTCAAGAATAAATTCTTCCCTAAGAAAAACCTAAAAATAACATCAACTCATCAAACTATTTTTTGCCTTAGGGCATCAATCCAAAACCCTTTTTCAAGGAATAAAATCAACCAACAAATAACTATTTCATAAGCCTCCGAACTACAGAGCTCTGATTCTTCACTTCTTTTAAGTGAGGATACGTATGCACAAGGGCCACAATCCTTGGCGAGCATTAAAATAAATAAACCAACCCCTCCTTTCTTTAAGCGAGCAAACTCTTAGAACAAAACACCCATTCACGCTAAATAACCTAGGAGGTTCCCATCGAATACGATGGATGCGAGGGTGTAACACGGTGGGAGAACTGACTTTAAACAATGTTGCGGATAGCAAGAGTCGCCACCGACTTTTATTTTATCCATAAGGAAAGGTTATAAAAGAACAGGAAAGACCTTAGAGAATATTTTGGGTCCGGGGGGTAGGTTATGAAAAGGGAAGGTGTTAGCACCCTTTTCATCCATGGTTATCCATGGGCTCTTAGGTACTTAAGCTCACTTTTGAATTGTTTTGAAAGTGTAGTGTGTGAATAGCAAAAAATTTCAGAATAGTTTAATAATAATCCGTGTATGGATGTGAAAAAAACTTGTTTGAAAATTTTGTTGGAAATTTGTTTAAGTGTGAAAAAGTTTTGAAGTGAGCAAGTATCTAGGAGTAGCCTACCCTAATGTTTTAAGGTCTTTCTTATTCTTTATCCTTTCCTTAGTAAGACTATCCCTACTAAAATGGAGTAGGTAGTCCTTACTTTGGATGTTAAGGGACATGTGAGGGACAATTGGATTTTTGAAGGCCATTGTGGGGTGTAATAAGCAAACTGGAGGGACTATCATCATTTTTCGAAAGGGACTCGATTCGTAAAGGCAACCATAAGGGACTTTGATGATTTTCTTTTTGAGGGACTTGCTTTATACACCCCACTTAACCAATATTCATAGGCAACTTGAGGGATATCCTTAGGAAGTGAGACGGCGATTAAAATCGACTTACGTGTGTGACGTGTTTATTTTAATTATCTTTATTTAAAAGTGATCTAAATTTATTTTAATATTACATACATGTTGTTACACTCCCTAATTACTAACCATAATAATAATTAAATAATTAAACAACTTTACATCCAAGAAACAATTACAAAATAATAAGCAAAATAATTAAATAGCAAAGATAAATAAAATATAAATAAGCAATAATAAATAATAAAGGGGGTTAATTCTAAGTTTACTCGGCAAGACATCGCATCTTGTGCCTACGTATCCTTACGGGAGTGGAATCAGAGTAATCGTAGTTCCCCTCAATAGGGAGGTTAGAAACTTCTTGACTGTGGTCAAGGTCTCAAGGGGAATAAACGCATCTTAAGGACACGCTTACGTGGAGTGTAGAAACGTTTACAACACTGACTATTACTCACGTTTTTGAGGGTTTCGCTGAAAAAAAGGGCCGATGATGTCGGAGCTGAGGCTCGAAGAAGGTTGATTGCCCGTCTCCAGTGAGGATGACGATGGCGGTCTTCGATTCAGTTCGTTTGTGGTGATGTTTTGGAACGGCGTTGCTTGATGATTTTCGTTTTTCGTACGCGGCCGCTAGGGTTCTTCGTATTAGGGTTTTGTGATTTTTTCGGCCTCCTCTCTTGGTGAGAATGTTCTAATTTTATATCTTTCTTTTTTCTCTGATGGGCTTGGATACTTTTGAGCTTACGTTATCTTTGCGAATAAACCCGATTTGATTTTGTTTGATATTGATTTGGATATTGATTGAGATCTTTTTTTGATAGGATTGGATTCTTTTTTTCCTTTCCAGACTCACAGATTTGGATTGAATACGGATTGGGTTTTCTGATTTGGAAACAACTTGATTTGCTTGTATCCAGATTCGAATTCGGTTTCGTTGGATATCTGTTTTTGATTTCTGTTCCGAACATACACTAACTTTTCTTCTTCTTCTTTCAGAAAGAACCTAATGGTCAGATACTGCCGGATTAATGCTGCCGAGGGAGTTTTGACGCGGTGATGATGACATATCGGTCTGAACCGACGAGGGAATTGATAATGCTGCTTGTTGCCTTCGATTATGTCTGGGTTTCACTAAGAACTTCAGTGATGATGACCTTGGGTCTGAACTGATGATTTGAACGTGGTTGCCCCCTTGAATGTGGCTGGCGACTTCGAAGAATGTTGAGAATTTGTCCCAAATTATTGTATGCTCGCAATTCTGTTATCCTCGGTGCTCGGTAGGGAGTTGGTAACAGGCTTCGGCCATTGCCCTTCCAGCCGCTCGAGTTTCACACCCGATGATGAGCCAAACTGAGGGCTGAATTTTAATTCCCTTTACCTTGTTATTTACTTTGACTCATATCTGAAATTGTGTTCTAACTACTGACCGTTTCTTATTTTAACAGGTTGGAATGCGGCTACGGCGAAGCGTTGGTCTCAGCATAAGGTAGCGACCTTCATGACCTTCATGACGTGATGCATCAGAGTTCACCGAGAGGTAAGTTCTTGCGCATAGCCCAATTAAATTTCCCTTCTTATGCTCTAAATCATGTGGTAACTCGGTATGTGTCGTGATGCAGGTTCAACTTGAAGTATCCTTAAATTTCAGAAAGGTTGCAAGCCTTGTTCAGCTCATGAATGATCTTGGAATACCGTTTATATACGTCCAGATTCTTGAAGTTTTGCAACATCAAGTGGATCATTCAGACGAAGTTCGCCACTTTTCCTCCAATGATAATCTCCGGGATTCGGCAACGCTGCAGCTTCTGCACTTCCGAGAGAAAATATGAGAAGGGAAAACCAACTCATTTGATCGAAGTGCGTCACGTGCGAGCATCTCAAATGTTCTGGAAAAGCATTTTTCAATTATTTGTGACAAAGGACCCAAGACCCAGGCCTTCAAATATCTGAGCACTTTTGTATGAGGCCACAGTTGACGTTGGCAAGAAATTCTGTGGTTGTTTGCTTTGAAATTTTAGGATGGGATAGCTTTAATTTTGATCCACCGATACATTCTTTGTTGATTTTAACATGTAAACAGGGTTTTCGTAACTTAGTAGTTATGTTTATACGTGCTGAAACGAGTATGACCTGTTCTACAACAAACTTATTAGTATACTTAGATGTACCGCCCTTATGTTAAATGAACAAAATCATGACTCTTTTATGAAGTCCAAATGAATGCTTCCGAATACTTGAATATCCAGTAGAAGTCTTACCTTTACATTTAAAAGCATAAGATACTTTTTTATAATGCGAGAGCTCGGGATTTCGGTTAACTTTCTTGCCTTAACACCTTTTGAACATCAGCTAACAACATCTCCACTATTATTCCATCATTTTTCTGGGCCAACCGCGGGCATGCACCAAAAATCATAAAAATCCATTCTCAAATGATAGTTTGCCTGAATCGAACCTTGGCACTCCAACTGATTTAATCTTAATTTCCAATATATTCTAAATTGAGCCGCACATGATTAATAGAATCAGAAATGTTTGGAGCGACTTGAAAATAGAAGAAAAGAAATGAAAAGAGAAAAAATCCTCATCAGCCGAGCGGACTAATACTCTGTATCAAAAATCCAACTGTGTTTCTGATGAATAACTCCAATACCATGAACTGAACCAAATTGATACCTCAATATAATCAAACCTTGTGACAAATACACGTCTCAGAAATAATATCTCAACTATCTCAAAAACCTGGTGACAACTTGTCTTCAAGGAATTAGCTGAATTTGCGTAAAATGACCAAAATACCCCTGGAACCAAATCCAACCTCTCTTTGATTTTGGCAAAAAAAATCATGAAGTTTGACTTTGGTTTGACCACAGTTGACCTCAGTTTGACTTTTTAACTGCATTGACTGCTTTTGACTTATCTGATCATCTGACTGAACAAACTTTTGAGAAAAGTCTTGAAACTTGACATGGGGGTTCTTATACACATATAAGATGTTATGAAGCTCACTTGAAGTCTTGGAAGTCCATTTAGCCTGATTAAAGTCAAAACCCTAGTTTTGGATGCACTGCTTAGGAGGTGCATTGTCTGAGGGAATTGTCAACTCTTCTGACCAATTGTGAATTTTGTGAACCTTGTGAACCTTCTTGGAACACAAAGTCTTGTATTGTGAGGGCAAATTTTGGGGTGCAACAGCTGCCCCTGTTCAATTTTCTGAAACCTGAGGGGTTAGATTGGTATATTTGCCAGTCGTAACCTGGAAGGTTGAAGGGGGATTGAACACAAAAGCCCAAAAATTTGCACTCACCAGTGCATGGAGTGATATTGATGGTTGGTTGAACATGATTGAGTGGGCTTAAAGATGCCACTAGGGGAAAGTTCTTCAGTAGTATAATGAGAACTGTCAGGAGTCTGGAGTAATACTGATGTAACAACATGTCTTCATGAGGATAGAGCAATCAATAATGATAACCCTAAAGCAGTCTTGAAGTGATAAATCTGACCCCAGGAGGATAGAGCAATCAATAGCTCTAAAGCAGTCTTGAAGTAATAATGGCTTCAGGAGGATAGAGCAATCAATAGCTCTAAAGCAGTCTTGAAGTAATAGAATGGCTTCAGTAGGATAGAGCAATCAACAGCTCTAAAGCAGTCTTGAAATAATAATGTGATATGTCTTCAGGAGGATAGAGCAATCAATAGCTCTAAAGCAGTCTTGAAGTAATGATTTCAGGAGGATAGAGCAATGGATAGCTCTAAAGCAGTCTTGAAATAATAATGTAATTTTAGGAGGATAGAGCAATGGAGAACTCTAAAGCAGTCTTGAAATAATTAGATGGCTTCAGGAGGATAGAGCAATGAATAGCTCTAAAGCAGTCTTGAAGTAGTAATATGACCTCATGAGGATAGAGCAATGAATAGCTCTAAAGCAGTCTTGAAGTAATAGGATGATTTCAGGAGGATAGAGCAATCAGTAGCTCTAAAGTAGTCTTGAAGTCATGAGAGGCTATCAGGAGGATAAAATAACCCTGAGGTTACAATAAAGCAGTCCCAAAGTAATAAGAAGCTCATCAGGAGGATAAAGTAACCCTGAGGTTACAATAAAGCAGTCCCAAAGATCATAAGCTTGTTTGTTGGATAATTAACCTGAAAACAAGGTAGCATTCTGTATAACAACATTAGTTTATGCTTTATGTATGCATGTATGACATGATGCACTTAGGTAATGTACTATAGACATATATGTTATGGTATAATGTAAATGATGTATGTATGATATGACACTGCTGGAAGTGTCTGGATATCCTTGTATAACAACTGCTGGCCAAGGAAAATAAATCCCGATTCGTTGTTGAAGAATATATAACCTTCCGTCTGCTGGGGATAACAAGGTATAGATAACCTCCCGTTCTTGGGGATAACAAGGTATAGATAACCTCCCGTTGTTGGGGATAGTAGGGTATAGATAACCTTCGTTTTCGTTTGATAGTAGGATAAGTATAACATCCCGTCTTCGTTCATCGTGCCTTTATTGGAAAGTAATTTCCCGTATATTCGTATGAGGATAAAAGAGATGGATATAAATTCCAGGGGAGATTAGACTTTGTGAAAATGGATTAGTCCTACTGATGGTTTGTAACTGTCTTGTAAAGATGAACCGGCGAAGCTTCGTTGAAATCCTTCCCTCGTTCGTCCTTAGTAAATACTATTACTGCATTTTCATGCATTTCTGGTAAACATCAATCATATTAAAAGGCATACATACATTCAAACACAACCAATGGACGTTTCGCTTATGTAAATAGGGTAAAAGTAAATCTGGATTCAAAAGATGGAGTTTATTTATGTCAAAAGTGACCCATACACGGGTAAGTTTGTACAAGGAGACATAAACCCTAGTAAGAGAATTTTGTCATGAAGTTTTACAAAAAGAATCAGCTATGTGGGAAATAATCCTATTGAGTTTCAATTCTACTATTGCCACTCAAGTATCTCATCTTCTTGCTGTTGAGACGGAAACGATTGGATTGAGCTTCATCTGTTTGAGCTTGAGTAAGTAGTACAACTGGTTGCAGTTTCATGAGTGATCCAAACGAGACATAGTCATACGCTTTAATCCCTAACTTTTGCCTGGATTGCCCTTTCAGGTTTTCAATCCACCGGGATACCCTTTTTTGCCCAAGCCGCCTTTTCAGGTTTTCGACTTGCCGGGTGTACATCTTTTTATATATATATCCCTAATTTTTGCCCAAACCCTTTTGGTTTGCCGGGATGCCCTTATTTTTGCCTAGGCCTATCAACCTAGCGGGTCTCTTTTTATGCGTAGTATTTTTTAACTATGTCTGCGTTTACAGGTTGTGGGAAGTCTTCACCATCCATTGTAGTCAGTATCATGGCACCTCCTGAGAACACTGTCTTGACTACAAATGGTCCCTCATATGTTGGAGTCCACTTGCCCCTAGGATCACCCTGTGGTAATATGATACGCTTGATTACCAAGTCACCAGCCTGATATACCTTTGGCTTAACCTTCTTGTCAAAAGCTTTGATCATCCGTTTCTGGTACATCTGGCCATGACAAACTGCTGCTAACCTTTTCTCATCAATCAAATTTATCTGGTCAAGTCGAGTCTGAATCCACTCATCTTCATCCAAGCCTGCATCCTTCATAATTCTCAAGGAGGGGATCTGAACTTCAATAGGCAGAACTGCTTCCATACCATAGACTAAGGAGAATGGGGTTGCCCCTGTTGAAGTACGTATTGTAGTACGATAGCCATGCAGAGCAAATGGTAACATCTCGTGCCAATCCTTGTAAGTAATAGTCCTCTTCTGTACAATCTTCTTAATGTTCTTATTAGCAGCTTCAACTGCCCCATTCATCTTTGGACGATACGGAGAAGAGTTGTGATGCTTAATCTTGAACTGCGTACAGAGATCAGTAATCATAGTGTTGTTCAGATTAGAGCCATTGTCAGTGATAATCCTTTCAGGGATACCATACCTACATATGAGATTATTCTTAATGAACCGAGCCACCACATTCTTAGTCACAGATGCAAATGAAGCTGCCTCTACCCACTTCGTGAAGTAATCAATAGCAACCAGGATGAAACGATGCCCATTAGAAGCAGTAGGCTTGATCTCACCAATCATATCAATGCCCCACATGGCAAAGGGCCAAGGAGCAGTCAACACATTCAATGGAGATGGAGGTACATGTACTTTATCAGCATAGATTTGACATTTGTGACATGTTCTGGAGTGTTGATAGCAATCAGCTTCCATGGTAGACCAATAGTAACCTGCTCTCAAAATCTTCTTTGCCATGGTATGACCACTAGAATGAGTGCCAAAGGTCCCATCATGCATCTCTTCCATAATTTCTGTAGCTTCCTTCTTATCCACACAACGAAGCATAGTTGAATCATGATTACGCTTATACAGAATGCCATTACTCAGAAAGAACTTAGCAGAAAACCTTCTCAGGAACTTCCTATCTTTGACAGATGCCCCTTCAGGGAACTCCTGAGCTTCAAGATAGTTTTTCACTTCATAGAACCAAGGCTTCTCCTCTGCCCCTTCAGTGTCAATCTCATTGCAGTATGCAGGCTTCTCAAATCTATCAATGGTAATCTTGGGAGCTTCATCATCCCAGCTGATCTCAAACATAGATGCCATGGTGGCCAATGCGTCTGCCAACTGATTCTCTCTTCGTGGAATATGTCCAAAAGTAATCTCTTTGAAATGTGGGATCAAAGACAACACATGTTCTCTGTAAGGAATGAGATTATCATGCTTTGTATCCCAATCTCCTTTAATCTGACTTACTATCAGAGCTGAATCTCCATACACCTCAAGGAACTGAATCTTCATATCAATAGCAACTTGCATACCCATGATACATGCCTCATACTCAGCCATGTTATTGGTACAATAGAAACAAAGTCTGGCAGTAATCGGGGTATGACAACCTTCAGGGGAACTAATCACAACACCAACACCATTACCATGTGCATTGGAGGCACCATCAAAAACCATAGTCCATCGGGATCCTTGTTCAGGTCCGTCATATTGTCCAGGTTCTTTGGTAACAGACATAATGTCTTCATCAGGGAACTCAAAATTCATTGACTGGTAATCATCTACTGCTTGATGAGCCAAATGATCAGCAACAACACTCCCCTTAATGGCCTTCTGAGTAGTATACTGTATATCATATTCCGTCAAGATCATTTGCCATCTTGCAATTCTTCCGGAGAGAGCAGGTTTCTCAAATATGTACTTGATTGGATCCATCTTCGAAATCAACAAGGTAGTATGGGTCAACATATACTGTCTTAGTCGGCGAGCAGCCCATGCCAAAGCGCAGCAAGTTTTCTCGAGCAGTGAGTATCTTGTTTCACAGTCGGTAAACTTTTTGCTAAGGTAATATATTGCCTGCTCTTTTCGACCAGACTCGTCATGTTGCCCCAATACACACCCCATTGAGTTGTCTAATACTGTTAAATACATAATCAAGGGTCTTCCATCAACTGGTGGCATTAAAATTGGAGGTTCTAGCAAATATCTCTTGATTTCATCAAAGGCAGTCTGGCACTCATCATTCCATTCCATCACCTGATCTTTCTTCAACAACTTGAAGATTGGCTCACAGATGGTAGTTAATTGGGAAATAAATCTTGCAATGTAGTTCAATCGTCCCAAGAAACCTCTAACCTCCTTCTCAGTACGGGGAGCTGGCATCTCTCGTATAGCTTTCACTTTTGCAGGATCCACTTCAATACCTTTTCCACTGACAATGAAACCCAGGAGCTTTCCAGATCTAACTCCAAAAGTACACTTGTTTGGATTTAATCTCAACCTGTATTTCTTCAACCTCTCAAACAACTTGTGCAGATGATCAAGATGTTGTTCTTCATTCTGAGACCTGGCTATCATATCATCCACATATACCTCTATCTCATGATGAATCATATCATGAAACAAAGCCACCATAGCACGCTGATATGTTGCCCCTGCATTCTTCAAACCAAATGGCATTACCTTATAGCAAAAGGTGCCCCACTGTGTCACAAATGTAGTCTTCTCCATATCTTCAGGTGCCATCTTGATTTGATTGTAACCAGAGAAACCATCCATAAAAGAGAATACCTTATGCTGAGCAGTGTTGTCTACCAGAATATCAATATGAGGAAGTGGAAAGTCATCTTTAGGGCTAGCCTTGTTCAGATCTCTGTAGTCTACACACATACGTACCTTACCATCTTTCTTAGGAACTGGTACCACATTTGCAACCCACTGAGGATAAGAAGTTACGGCCAAGAACCCTGCATTGAATTGTTTCATTACCTCTGCTTTGATCTTTTCTGACATTTCAGGACGCATACGACGAACCTTCTGCTTCTTTGGACGACAATCTTCTTTCACTGGCAAACGGTGAACCACAATGTCTGTATCCAACCCTGACATATCTTCATAAGACCAAGCAAAGATCTCCACATAGTCACGTAGCATCTGAATCAACCTGCTCTTGACACTGTCCTCTAAATCAGCCCCTATCTTGACCTCTTTTCTGTTTTCTTCAGTTCCCAGATTCACAACTTCGACTGGCTCTTCATGTGGCTGTATAGCTTTCTCTTCTTGTTGTAACAACCTAGCAAGCTCTACAGGTATTTCACAATCGTCCTCGTTTCCGTCTTCAGTTTGATAGATCGGATTCTCGAAATTGTAATTGGCAATAGTAGAACTGTTATCAACTGGATCCAGAGTGGATGAGGATCTGCATTTTAGTGACGTGGGTGTGTGTAAGAACACATAGCTGATAAAGCAAAAATAAAAGAAAAAGAAAGACAAGGAACACAATATTTACGAAATCGAAACGTCCACTGATTTTATTGAATGAAGTATGCAAATGAAATGACAACCCGTAACAAGCACACCATTGTGCCCCGGGTAAGGCACATGGCTTGAAAGTTTTAATTATTCCAGAAATTACAAATTTAAAAACATAACACAGTAATAGTATTTACTCCTGACTAAAGGAGATAGGGATAACATCTTCAGCTTTCCAATTATTGAGTCCAGCACCCACAGTAGGAAAAATCCATGCCTCCAGGTTGTAGTCTTCATCTTGATCTCCCACAGCATTGATAACCCCTTGATTGGTGATACGAACAGCACGGGCACGACGGACAGCCTTCTGGGACTCTGCAGTGAAACCCAAACCAAACTTGTCAGACTTGTATGGAATATCAGGAAGCTGACCCCAAATAGTACAACCACCTTCTTCCACCACAGCTTTTGCATCATTGAGGGAGGCCATTGCCATTGTTGGAGGGTTTCCGATGACCACAGGAACCTTCTTCACAGCAGGAGGAGTCACATAATCCTTAACAGCCCAGGGAACCACTTCAAATGACTGACATGGAGTTTCAATGTATTCACCTTCTACTTCCAGATACTTGAAAGTGTTTACATGGCTGACAAAGTATTCTTCCTCTCCAAAGACAGTAACAACTTTTCCATTCACCGGATATCTCAACTTTTGATGTAATGTGGAGGTCACAGCACCTGCCCCATGGATCCAGGGACGACCAAGCAGACATGAGTACGAAGGACGAATATCCATCACATAGAATGTAGCAGTGAACACCTGAGAGCCAACCTTGATTGGAAGATCAATTTCCCCATGCACTACTCTTCTAGAACCATCAAAAGCCTTTACCACAATATTACTGGGCTTTAATACCGTATCTTCAGGACTCAGCTTGTTCAGGACTTCCTTAGGCAACACATTCAGAGAGGAACCATTGTCTATCAGCACATGAGACAGGGTAGTGCCCCTGCATTCAATTGAAATATGCAAGGCCCTGTTATGATCCCTCTTGGCAGGGGTCAAGTCAGCATCAGAAAATCCTAACCCGTTGTCATAGGTCAGGTGAGCAACACAATTCTCAAACTGGTCCACAGAAATTGCACTGGGTACATGAGCCACTTTTAGAAACTTGATCAATGACTTGGCATGAGCCTCAGAACATAATAACAGGGAGAGCATAGAAATCTTTGAGGGAGTATGCCCCAGCTGATCAACAATATCATAATCACTCTTGCGAATGATTTTCAATACTTCTTCCATCTGCTTAGAGAGGTCATCAGCAGCTGGCACATCAGTAGATACAGGCTCAATAACAGGACCCTTGCCCCGAGCATCAGTGGTGGAAGTAACAGCAGGAGTAACTGCACTCTTAGAAGCAACTGGAGGAGAGAAGACTCTTCCACTACGAGTGATCTTGCTAGATCCAGCAATATTATCAATGTCAACAGGCATATCAGGTAAAGGCTCCTGCTTGACACCATGGATGTAAACATCAGACCCATAGTGCCAAGGCACAGCTTTGTCAGATGTATAAGGAATAGGACCAGGAGTGGTAATGATCAGAGGAGCTACTCTGGCTTCAGCAACAACTTTCACAGGACCTTCAGCAGTAATCTTGATTAGGCCCTGATGAGTGATTTTAATGGGACCCTTTGAAGTGATTCTTAGTGGTACTTTGTCAACCATGTCAACCTCTTCAATCTTCTTACCCTGAGTCAGATGATCCACCATACTTTCTACAGATGCTGGTCTTCTTTCAAACACTATAGTATATTTATCCATGAGACGTTGAATCCCATCTCTCAAAATGAAGCAACTATCCGGCTTATAGGTACAATATAGACAATCTTCATGACAACCTGGAAAGATCCCAGCTTGTACTAACCTCTTTTTGATAACTGACAATGGTGTGCTCAACTCCATAACTGAATAGACATGCAGATCTTCATCAATATCTTCATCAATGGCGTTGACAGTCTTCTCGTGATTTGGCATTGGAGCTGTAATCACATTTGGAGTACCTGGTGGATCAAACTCAATTTCTCCAGCATCAATCATATCCTGAATTTTGTTCTTCAAGACCCAGCAGTTATTAGTATCATGTCCTGGACAGTTTGAATGATATGCACATCGTGCATTGGGATTGTACTTGGGAGAGGTAACATTGGGATTCTGAGGAGCCTCCCTCAGGGTAATAAGTTCAGCCTTCAACAAGTGTTGCAATGCCTGAGCCATTGACATGTTGATCTTCGTGAACTGTCTTCTAGCCCTCTGTTGGTTGCCTTGAGGCTGCTCTGTTGTTGCAGGAGTCGGATTTGAAATATGAACTGCACTAACAGACTGATGCCTTCTGTTACGATCAGGCTGACCATACACAGCATTAGATTCTTTCTTCCCAGTGGGAGGCTTCTTTGCAGCACCTGATGAAGAAGTGCCCACTTGGATCTTACCACTCTTGATACCATTCTCTACTCGCTCTCCTGTCATGATCAACTCAGTGAAGCCAGATGATGAGC
This sequence comes from Lathyrus sativus, assembly GCA_963859935.3. Taxonomy (NCBI): domain Eukaryota; kingdom Viridiplantae; phylum Streptophyta; class Magnoliopsida; order Fabales; family Fabaceae; genus Lathyrus; species Lathyrus sativus. The sequence goes on from OZ012736.1 coordinate 17,982,936, forward strand.
TTCCAATGAGATGACTGTAAAACGGACCATTCAGCGTACACATGAACATATCAACCAACTCCCTATCAGTCAAAGGGGGTTGAACTCTTCCAGCTAAGTCTCTCCACTTCTGAGCATACTCCTTAAAGCTTTCTTTGGCACCCATAGACATGCTTTGAAGCTGCATGCGAGTGGGGGCTAAGTCAGCATTGTATTGATACTGCTTGTAGAAAGCTTCAGCAAGGTCATTCCAATCTCTGATGTTGACACTCTCCAACTGATAATACCACTCTAGCTGAGCTCCAGATAAACTCTCTTGAAAGAAATGGATCCACAACTTTTTATCAGCAGTGTGGGGTTGCATTCTTCTGACATAAGACCTCAGATGCAATTTGGGACAAGAGACCCCATCATAGACAACAAATGTAGGAACTTTGAACCCAATGGGTATGACCACCCCAGATATCAAGCTCAAATCCTCAAAATCCAACCCAGATGATTTCTGTAATTCCATAGCATCCATTCTATCCACCAGCATCTTGAATTTGTCTTCGTTAGGCTCATGGTAGTAGTTAGCCTCAGAATCAGAGTCCCCCATAGTGTTGTGGAGACTGCCTCTCTCCTGCTCAGATTCTTCAGATTCATAGTCTTCAACCTGTTCCTTGGTCTTGGCAGGACCTTTGAACCTTCTTCCCATGTTGAGCAACCCAGCAGACCTTCTAGCCTTCTTAGTCTTCTTGGCCAGCAGTGTCTTCAATTCATCCTGCCCCTTGGATAGGTTCAGGATCAGCTCTTGGAACTGTGCATTCTGTGCCTGGAGATCCTTAACTGATTGTTCAAGAGCCATTGCTGAAATAAACAGCGAGGAGATGAGAAACCTGTGCACAATTATAAACCTGTGATGCAATGATATGGGAATGCATATGCAATGTTTTCAAGGACCGCAGGATTTAAATTTGCTTAAACAAACAAGAAAGTAACTTTTTATTAGTAATAACTTGTTTTGCCTTTTAGGCTTACAAAAAATGAAAACGAAATAAGTACAAAAGATGGGGTTTTAAGTCTCCCATGGACGTTTCCTCTTTGTGTTGAGGTATGAGTTGAGGTTTCGTTCCTCATGAAGTAGCTTTGTTAGCTCTAGGATCCTTGCTTGGCTTGCTTTGTAATGAGCCTCGAAAGTATCCCTTTGCTCTTTCAGTTGGATCCATGATCTCTGCAAGTCTTCCATATCAGTAGGCATGTCTGGGTGAAGGATGGTATAAGCTGTGTCTCCTTCAGCAACAGGTTCCATGGTAACTGGTAGGACGGCAGGATATGGCATCATGAGTGTCTGAGCACGAGATCGTACCCATCTGAGATAAGCCTCCATAGGAATAGTGTACTTAGGCTCCAGTGTCTTGCTGTCAATCCTGTTTACCTTTCCCCAAGCTCGGATGAATCTCTGACGGTAACCCTGAAGATCGTTGTCGTAATCAAACACAATGCCCTGAATCAACATGTCATGTGGACCATCGCTCCGGGCGTAACCAAACTGTCGTAAAGCTAGAGATGGGTTGTAGGTGATGCCTCCTCTTATGCCTAGAAGTGGCACATTAGGAAACTCCCCACAACGGTCAATGATGGTGACATTCTCCATAGATCTGGAGCACCAATGGATGTCTGAGTGAGAAAGTGACATGATCCTCTTGGACCATCTGAACCCTTGCTCATTCTTCATTACTGAGCGAGGAAGGTGAGAAATAAACCACCTAGAAAGTAAAGGTATGCAGCACATCAAAGTTCCTCTTGCCCTTGTAGTACGGGTGTGAAGAGAATGTAGGATGTCTCCAAGTAAGGTAGGCACTGGATTGTGACTCAGGAATATGTTGATGGCATGAACGTCTATGAACTGATCAGGATTGGGGAACAACACTAAGCCATAAATCAATAAGGCTAAGATCTCCTCAAAAGCATCGTAGCTCATAGCCTTCAAGAACATTTGAGCTTTATCCACTAATACCTTGGCAAGAATACCTTTAACTCCACTTCTCATCTCTAGAACAATGTCAGACTTCTTCAGATGTAGAGCTGCAGCAATAACTTCTGGTTTAAGCTCCTTCTCTAAGCCTGTGAATGGCTTCTGATCAAGAACAGGTATACCCAGAAGTTTAGAGAACTCCTCCATGGTTGGAACCAGCTGATAATCAGGAAATGTAAAGCAATGGTGCTTAGGGTCAAAGAACTGAAACAGCACACTCATCATGTCTTCACTGAACCCTGAAGTAACTAGATCCAATAAGTGACCATGTCTCTTGTTGAACTGGGAATGATCAGGCACTAGGGAAACCAACTCCTTGAGCTTAGCAGGTATCCCTACAAAGTTGATCCTGATGGTGTTTCTACGAGCAGAAGCCATGACCTGCAACAAAGAACAAAGATAAATCCTTTGGTCCTTGAAATGGTTAGGGAAAATGATATGCTTATGATGCATGATGATGTCATGATGTCATGCTCAATCACAAACATGTGGCACACACAAACAAGTCACACCATAGCCCTAGGTTTAAAGGCTTGCATGAGGTTCAAAGGCAAGTACCCTCCCCTGAAGTTAGATGGTTCATCCTGTCCTACAAAAGTAACCAGGTTCTAAGGGATCTCAATATCATTGATCCTTCACAAGGGTGGTTGTTCAGAAGGCAACTTACTTGCCAACCAAAACCCTCCAAGTTTAAGATCTCAATGAGCGTAGTATCGAGTGTCAACCAACTTCAGTCTGCACCAAAGCCGGTTACCTCACTACTTTCTAAAGGCCAAGATGAGTTAACTAGGGTTCTAAAAGTCAGTTAGTGCATTGACAACATATGGCAGCCTCAATATTATCCTCAACTTGACTTAAGGAATATAAGCACCAACCAAGAAGTCGCACTAACTATGGCCACCAGATCAACCGTATCGATATACGTCGTACAGTTTCCTTGGTCTATTGCCATTTACCTAAGGTACACTAGATCCGGGTTAGGACCTTTCACACATAAGAGCACCCCAACAATATAATAATAAAGCAAACAAGGCAAACAATTTAAAGTGATCTTAATTCCTAAGGGTACCCCTCTTAAATAAATCCCCAGCAGAGTCGCCAGTTCTGTAACACGGTGGGAGAACTGACTTTAAACAATGTTGCGGATAGCAAGAGTCGCCACCGACTTTTATTTTATCCATAAGGAAAGGTTATAAAAGAACAGGAAAGACCTTATAGAATATTTTGGGTCCGGGGGGTAGGTTATGAAAAGGGAAGGTGTTAGCACCCTTTTCATCCATGGTTATCCATGGGCTCTTAGGTACTTAAGCTCACTTTTGAATTGTTTTGAAAGTGTAGTGTGTGAATAGCAAAAAATTTCAGAATAGTTTAATAATAATCCGTGTATGGATGTGAAAAAAACTTGTTTGAAAATTTTGTTGGAAATTTGTTTAAGTGTGAAAAAGTTTTGAAGTGAGCAAGTATCTAGGAGTAGCCTACCCTAATGTTTTAAGGTCTTTCTTATTCTTTATCCTTTCCTTAGTAAGACTATCCCTACTAAAATGGAGTAGGTAGTCCTTACTTTGGATGTTAAGGGACATGTGAGGGACAATTGGATTTTTGAAGGCCATTGTGGGGTGTAATAAGCAAACTGGAGGGACTATCATCATTTTTCGAAAGGGACTCGATTCGTAAAGGCAACCATAAGGGACTTTGATGATTTTCTTTTTGAGGGACTTGCTTTATACACCCCACTTAACCAATATTCATAGGCAACTTGAGGGATATCCTTAGGAAGTGAGACGGCGATTAAAATCGACTTACGTGTGTGACGTGTTTATTTTAATTATCTTTATTTAAAAGTGATCTAAATTTATTTTAATATTACATACATGTTGTTACACTCCCTAATTACTAACCATAATAATAATTAAATAATTAAACAACTTTACATCCAAGAAACAATTACAAAATAATAAGCAAAATAATTAAATAGCAAAGATAAATAAAATATAAATAAGCAATAATAAATAATAAAGGGGGTTAATTCTAAGTTTACTCGGCAAGACATCGCATCTTGTGCCTACGTATCCTTACGGGAGTGGAATCAGAGTAATCGTAGTTCCCCTAAAGGGTTATTAGAGACTTCTCGATTGTGGCCGAGATCTCAAGGGGGATAAACGCATCTTAAGGATACGCTTACGCGGAGTATAGAAAACTCCAATTTCTACGTTGAAAATTGTTAAATTGAAATAAGGTTAAATTAGGGATCCCACGGCGGGAAACCCTAAAAGGTGAGTACGGGGACTCAAATCCTAAGGCCAGGGTGAGGATAAAGGCATTGACACGGGGGTCAAATATGTGAACCTTTCCTTTGGAGGAGTGCAAGGTGACAGATTAATGGTGAAAGATGCGAGAGTTTAAACCATACAAACAGCGGAAATTAAAGTGCGGAAAGATAAAGGCGATTATTTGTTCGCGAGGTTACATTCCAGAAACAGATACAATAATAATGAAACTTAAATAGAAACACCATGTAATAACAGTAAACCTGAAAAAATGAGCACACACATTAGTAGGCAAAGTCAAACGGTAATCAGATGAATTATGAGACAAAAGTGCAAAATTAGAGATTCTTGTTGTTTATTTTTTGATATAAAGAAGAAGTTTTGATTTAGGTTAAAAGAAGATTTAATATTATTACATAAAAAAATTTAAGTTTAATTTTCAAAAACAGTTTCAACTTAATTATCTAAAAGAAATTTTATTTTTTAAAAAGGTTTAAATTTTAATACTAAAATGTGTTAGTTTATTATTATTATTTTTTTAAAAAAATTTAATTAGCATTTAAAAAAAAAGGGTTTAACGAAATAATAATAATGATAATTATAATAATAGATCACAAAATAAAAAAATGAAGACGAAGTTGAGCCAGTAGGGTTTCCAATCCAACCCGGTTGCATGTCGCGATTAAACAAAAGGGGACAATCAATCTAGGGTTTCAAACCCTATTGTGTCTCGCGGCGCCGTTCACACTTTATCTCTTCTATCTCTTCGTCTTTCATGGCGTTCTTATCGTCTTTCTCTCATGGCCATTGACCCATCCTAAAACAAATATAGATGATGTTAAACGTTTACAACACTGACTATTACTCACGTTTTTGAGGGTTTCGCTGAAAAAAAGGGCCGATGATGTCGGAGCTGAGGCTCGAAGAAGGTTGATTGCCCGTCTCCAGTGAGGATGACGATGGCGGTCTTCGATTCAGTTCGTTTGTGGTGATGTTTTGGAACGGCGTTGCTTGATGATTTTCGTTTTTCGTACGCGGCCGCTAGGGTTCTTCGTATTAGGGTTTTGTGATTTTTTTCGGCCTCCTCTCTTGGTGAGAATGTTCTAATTTTATATCTTTCTCTTTTCTCTGATGGGCTTGGATACTTTTGAGCTTACGTTATCTTTGCGAATAAACCCGATTTGATTTTGTTTGATATTGATTTGGATATTGATTGAGATCTTTTTTTGATAGGATTGGATTCTTTTTTTCCTTTCCAGACTCACAGATTTGGATTGAATACGGATTGGGTTTTCTGATTTGGAAACAACTTGATTTGCTTGTATCCAGATTCGAATTCGGTTTCGTTGGATATCTGTTTTTGATTTCTGTTCCGAACATACACTAACTTTTCTTCTTCTTCTTTCAGAAAGAACCTAATGGTCAGATACTGCCGGATTAATGCTGCCGAGGGAGTTTTGACGTGGTGATGATGACATATCGGTCTGAACCGACGAGGGAATTGATAATGCTGCTTGTTGCCTTCGATTATGTCTGGGTTTCACTAAGAACTTCAGTGATGATGACCTTGGGTCTGAACTGATGATTTGAACGTGGTTGCCCCCTTGAATGTGGCTGGCGACTTCGAAGAATGTTGAGAATTTGTCCCAAATTATTGTATGCTCGCAATTCTGTTATCCTCGGTGCTCGGTAGGGAGTTGGTAACAGGCTTCGGCCATTGCCCTTCCAGCCGCTCGAGTTTCACACCCGATGATGAGCCAAACTGAGGGCTGAATTTTAATTCCCTTTACCTTGTTATTTACTTTGACTCATATCTGAAATTGTGTTCTAACTACTGACCGTTTCTTATTTTAACAGGTTGGAATGCGGCTACGGCGAAGCGTTGGTCTCAGCATAAGGTAGCGACCTTCATGACCTTCATGACGTGATGCATCAGAGTTCACCGAGAGGTAAGTTCTTGCGCATAGCCCAATTAAATTTCCCTTCTTATGCTCTAAATCATGTGGTAACTCGGTATGTGTCGTGATGCAGGTTCAACTTGAAGTATCCTTAAATTTCAGAAAGGTTGCAAGCCTTGTTCAGCTCATGAATGATCTTGGAATACCGTTTATATACGTCCAGATTCTTGAAGTTTTGCAACATCAAGTGGATCATTCAGACGAAGTTCGCCACTTTTCCTCCAATGATAATCTCCGGGATTCGGCAACGCTGCAGCTTCTGCACTTCCGAGAGAAAATATGAGAAGGGAAAACCAACTCATTTGATCGAAGTGCGTCACGTGCGAGCATCTCAAATGTTCTGGAAAAGCATTTTTCAATTATTTGTGACAAAGGACCCAAGACCCAGGCCTTCAAATATCTGAGCACTTTTGTATGAGGCCACAGTTGACGTTGGCAAGAAATTCTGTGGTTGTTTGCTTTGAAATTTTAGGATGGGATAGCTTTAATTTTGATCCACCGATACATTCTTTGTTGATTTTAACATGTAAACAGGGTTTTCGTAACTTAGTAGTTATGTTTATACGTGCTGAAACGAGTATGACCTGTTCTACAACAAACTTATTAGTATACTTAGATGTACCGCCCTTATGTTAAATGAACAAAATCATGACTCTTTTATGAAGTCCAAATGAATGCTTCCGAATACTTGAATATCCAGTAGAAGTCTTACCTTTACATTTAAAAGCATAAGATACTTTTTTATAATGCGAGAGCTCGGGATTTCGGTTAACTTTCTTGCCTTAACACCTTTTGAACATCAGCTAACAACATCTCCACTATTATTCCATCATTTTTCTGGGCCAACCGCGGGCATGCACCAAAAATCATAAAAATCCATTCTCAAATGATAGTTTGCCTGAATCGAACCTTGGCACTCCAACTGATTTAATCTTAATTTCCAATATATTCTAAATTGAGCCGCACATGATTAATAGAATCAGAAATGTTTGGAGCGACTTGAAAATAGAAGAAAAGAAATGAAAAGAGAAAAAATCCTCATCAGCCGAGCGGACTAATACTCTGTATCAAAAATCCAACTGTGTTTCTGATGAATAACTCCAATACCATGAACTGAACCAAATTGATACCTCAATATAATCAAACCTTGTGACAAATACACGTCTCAGAAATAATATCTCAACTATCTCAAAAACCTGGTGACAACTTGTCTTCAAGGAATTAGCTGAATTTGCGTAAAATGACCAAAATACCCCTGGAACCAAATCCAACCTCTCTTTGATTTTGGCAAAAAAAATCATGAAGTTTGACTTTGGTTTGACCACAGTTGACCTCAGTTTGACTTTTTAACTGCATTGACTGCTTTTGACTTATCTGATCATCTGACTGAACAAACTTTTGAGAAAAGTCTTGAAACTTGACATGGGGGTTCTTATACACATATAAGATGTTATGAAGCTCACTTGGAGTCTTGGAAGTCCATTTAGCCTGATTAAAGTCAAAACCCTAGTTTTGGATGCACTGCTTAGGAGGTGCATTGTCTGAGGGAATTGTCAACTCTTCTGACCAATTGTGAATTTTGTGAACCTTGTGAACCTTCTTGGAACACAAAGTCTTGTATTGTGAGGGCAAATTTTGGGGTGCAACAGAGGGGGTGCTAATACCTTCCCCTCGTATAACCGACTCCCGAACCCTAAGACTTGGTTGCGATGACCACGCTCTTTTCCCAAAGGTTTTATCGCTATTTTCCTTTCCCCCTTGGGATAAATAAAATCTGGTGGCGACTCTGTGTCATTTTTCGCATAGCGACAGCTGGCGACTCTGCTGGGGACTTTTTCCTAAGCGAGTCAAGCCTAACCTAGGTTGTTTTTGCGTGTTTGGGTTCTTTCCTTTTTGCTTGTTTATCGCTTTCCTTGTTTTTTCAATTGTATCTCACCGTGTTTGGTTTCATTGGTTCTTGGTATGGATTGAAAATCTTTGGTGGCAAACCTTGAGGGAAAGACTCTATACCCGAGTCTAGAGTATTAAAATTGAGATAGGAGAGGTTGAGTAGTATGGGCTTCCGAGATGCTCATCTCGTGATAGTCGATACGAGAACCTCGCTTAGAGTAGATTCATTTGAGAATGATGAGAACCGTCAAGCTCTTGGCGTTTTTGATCAACGTTTTCTCAAGAATCCATTACTTTAAGGACCTTTTAGAACCCTAAACCTTTGGCCAACTAAGATTGATGGTCATGTAGTATGGGTCCTCGAGAAGCTCTTCTCGTATGGATCGATACGAAGACCTCGTTCAGAAGAGACTTTCTTGATGGAGTTGTTGCCTGGCAATGACTGACATACATAACAAACAGTCAAGAAAGTCCATGACTCTGAAATCCTTGTCTAGAACCCAATGTCGATGTGTCTCGTAGTATGGGCCCCCGAGAAGTTCTTCTCATGTGGGTCGATACGAGGACCTCACCCAAAAGAGATTCATGTGATGGAGTCATCCTCCGACATATTCATGTCATGTATGATGAACAATCATGTGAATCCATGACTTTGGGATCCCTTTTAAACCTTAGACCACACCTTGTGAGAACCTTTTCCATAAAGCAGACAGCATCGACCATATCCATACCACAGACTTATGAACCCATATGCTCGAATTCTGCATCCGTTCATACATACATACTTCATAAAATAAAAAAAATAAAGCTCTTAGTGTCTTGTTCTTGTTGCAGATATAAGCATTTTTCAGAAGCAGTCATGATGAATGTGAATTTAGGAACAATGAAGCTAAACAAGAAGACCGACAGAAAGAGCACTTTCACTTTCAAATACAAAGATCCTTCAATCGACAATCTAAAAGCTCTAAGTTCCAAGATCACTCCCATCAAGCACAACAAATTTCACTCTTCTTATGGGAGAATTTTGGATCTGTTGACAGAGAGGGTGGAGTTTGAAGCCCTCACAGCCTTGGCTCAGTACTATGACACGTCTTTCTGTTGTTTCACCTTCGCCGATTTTCAGATAGCTCCTACTTTGGAGGAATTTGAGAAGATTTTGAACCTCTACATCAAAGATTGCAATCCTTTTACCAAACTCGAAGAAGAGTTCACTTTGAAGAAAGTGGCCTCTGCCTTAGGGATTCCCACATCAGATGTGATAGCCAATTGGGCACCCAAAGGAGCTAGGGGTTTCTCGAGGAAATTCTTGGAAGAACAAGCGTGGAAGTATGCCAAGGAAGAGAAATGGGAAATATGTGGTTCAATTCTAGCACTCTTAGTCTACGGAATTGTGATGTTTCCAAATGGGGAAAATTTTGTGGACCAAGTAGCTGTGGAAATCTTCTTGACCAAGAACCCTGTGCCTTTCCTCTTAGGTGACTTCTACCACACACTCCATACAAGACATACAAAATGAGGTGGAATGTTCCTCTGTTACGCCCCACTCCTGCATAAGTGGCTAAGGACCCACATGCCCGAAAAAGGTCCTTTTGCTTCCAAGGAACTCTCATGGCCTCAAAGATTCGCTTCACTCACCGCTAGTTCCATCACATTGTACAAGAGGGAATGGGAAACCAAAGATATTATCTTTTCTTGTGGAGAATTTCCCAACGTGCCTCTTGTGGGGACACGAGGTTGCATCAATTACAACCCGGTGTTACTCAAGAGACAGTTTGGACACTCCATGGATGGCCCTCCTAAGGAAGAAGATTTGGTGCCATTCCTTGTCAATACGACCGATCCAAGTGATCCGTCTGTATGAAGAGCAAGAAGAGCATGGGTAAACATTCAAAGAAGCAATCCAGACAATGGGCGGAAGAACATCCTTGCTCGTGAACCTTATGTCAAATGGGTGAAAGAGAGAGTGAAAGAGGTCAGATTACCTTTTATCTTTGATGCATCTGTTTTCCCATCTCATCCTGAACCCGAGCCTATCTTACCCGAAGATATGGAGAAACTTAAGGCTAAGATCCAAGAACTTGAAGATGAGAACACTCAGCTTCGAATTCGACTCAACGAGACTAAGCAGAAAAGCGAAGCTTGGGAAGACAAAAGCAAAGAGTTGAAAGAAAAGTTCGAGGATAGCAAGAAAAGGGCTAGGGAAGAGAAAGGAAAGAAAGAATGGGTCGGTGGAGCTCTCAAAAACGCCAACGCCGACTTGGATCACCAAAATGAAAAATTGGACCAAGTGTGGCGAAAGGTCAGAGACTTAGAAAATGATGTGAGAATAGCCGCCCAGATGAAGAAAGATGAAAGGGAAAACTTTGAAGCTCAGATTCACAAGTTGAAAGGCATTATGAAAGGCTGCGAAGATCAATTAGCTCGTGAGCTATTGGAAAAGGAGAATGCGCAGCGAGACTTCGTGTAAGCAGAGTACCAGTTGGGTAGAGCTATCGAAGAAATCCGAAGACTGAAAGATGGAATATATGATGAACTATATCTAGAGTTGAAGGACAACTGCCACTATTGGGAAGAAAGTTGTCGTCAGGCAGAAGCTGCGGTACTTCAGAGAGATGACGTCATCCATGATCTCCAAATTCTCTATGAGGAGTGGAAGGACAAATTCATAAACTTGGCGGGATTCTCCAACTTTGTGCTTCAGCAGATCCCTGAAAGATTAAAGGTAGCCGATCAAGTGATGACTCCTGAAAACACTCTTGTCCCTGTGTTCGACTTTGTGAAGTTTTGCAAGGAAACAATGGAGGAACTTGTTACAGATTTAAAGGTTGTTCACAGAGCCCAAGGAGTCACATTTAGAGTCGATTTGTAATTTGCTTAAGAAGTGTATCTTTTGTATTTTGTATTTGAACTTGGCTTCGAGCCTTAATGAAATGAAAGTTTGTTCTATTATGTCTCTTCTGATTAATTGCAATGGAAAATGTTTATATTCTCAACAATAACTAACAAGGTTACTAAGAGCTTTGCGCATAACATTATTCATATGCATTCCATACACATCATGTCGCATTTCATAAAAACAAAACCAAAAACTTACAAAAACTTGACCTCCATTCGCAGTAAACAAGCTGACTTCCCAACATCCCTACTACACCTGTGGCAAGCAAAGGTTACTAATGGATCAAATTGAGCAAACTCAAGCCGCTTTCAGAGACGAGATGACCCACATGAAGACTCAAATGGGCCAGTTGATGGAAGTCATCCAGGCTATAGCTAAAGGACAAGAAGAGTTGAAGCAAGCTATGGAGAGAAACGCTGCCAACACTCCAGTCCCTACTACTGTAGGCTCAACTCCCACTCCTGACAATGTCATTCCTACTCCTACAAATGCAATCCCCGTTCCTGGTGGCACGATCCCTACTCCTGCTGGCGCAGGTGCAATCCCTATTCCTCGTAGTGGTACGACTACCCCTCAAATCCACTTTGACGGTCACGAAGGTTTCTACAACTCTCATAATGACTTGGCTGCAGACGGTTCTGGAGCACCAACTACTGACTTGGAAAAGAAGGTACTCGCCTTGCAAGAGACGGTCAAAGGACTACAAGGCCCAAGCACTTTTGGGTTAGAGGCTGCGGATATGTGTTTGGTACCCGGTGTTAAGATTCCGCTCAAGTTCAAAGTCCACGACTTTGAAAAATACAAAGGGACAAGCTGTCCCCGAACTCACATCCGATCTTATTGTAGAAAGATGGCTGCCTACTCTGATGATGAAAAACTACTAATGCATTTCTTTCAAGATAGCCTCAATGGAGCTTCCCTTGAATGGTACATGCAGTTAGAAGGTACGCACATCAAGACTTGGAAAGAGTTAGCTGAGGCATTTCTGAAACACTACCAATACAACTCTGATATGGCGCCTAATCGCACACAACTCCAAGGCTTGACCCAGAAATCTGGTGAAGCATTCAAGGATTATGCTCAAAGGTGGAGGGACTTAGCTGTTAGAGTCCAGCCTCCTCTTCTTGAAAGAGAATTGACCGATATGTTCATGGGGACTCTTCAAGGTCCTTTCCTAGAACGTTTGGCGGGATGCACATCCACTGTGTTCTCAGATTTAGTGATGGCTGGTGAGAGGATAGAGAATATGATAAAGATTGGAAAGATTGAAATTGCTGATGGAGCTTCTAAGAAGCCCTACCAAGGTTTTGCAAGGAAAAGGGAAGGCGAAACAAGCGCCGCTTTGATGGATAAGGGGAAGGCCAAAGCATACCAAGGCTCTTATCATCATGTGGCCGCTGTTACTCCAAATCAACCTCTCTCCATACCCGCAAGTCAACCGGTTGTTCAAGCTCCCTATCAACAACAACGTCAAAACTATTATCAAGGTCCGCCAAGACAAAGGAGACCTGAGAAAATTTTTGATCATATTCCTACAACGTACGCTAGGTTGCTTCCGCTCTTGCTTAGAGGTTCATTGGTGCAGTTGAGAGAAATGAAGGCTCCCCCATCTGTTCTACCTCCCGGCTATGATGCAAATGCCCGTTGCGAATTCCATTCTGGAGCTCCCGGACATAACATTGAAAACTGCAAAACTTTGAAATACGTGGTACAAGATCTCATTGATTTAAAAGCCATCAATTTCACCAAGAACCCTCCCAACGCGACTAAAAATCCAATGCCACACCATGCCACAAACATGGTTGAAGAATCTAAAGGAAAGAAGTTGGTATCAGAAGTTGATAAAATGAAGACCCCCTTTGCTGTTGTTAAAGAACAATTGTTAATGAAGAATATTGTCCCAGGATGTACCGAGGATTGCCAACACTGTTTGAAAGATCCCCAAAACTGTCATGAATTGAAGATGGGCATCCAAAATTTGTTAGATCAAGGTGTCATATTGATAGAACAGGTGTCTAGTGCTGAAGAAGTGGCCACTCTTGATATTCCTTATGATCCAATGGAGTTTGCTTATGATGAAGAACTTTTGAACAACTTGTATGGTCAAAACCGTGTACCTTTGACAATTCCGTACGATGAAGATTGGTATCCTACCCAAGTCCCACTACAAATCCCGTATGATGTTACACCGCTGACAATTCCACGTGACCAGCCTCGTGCGCCCTTGGAAATCCCATGTGATTTTGATTGGCATTCTGTTCAGACCCCATACAATCAAGTTCGTGAACCGTTGCAAATACCATATGACCAAGTAGAGATTCCATTGTCTCCACCTTCACTTGCTTCATTAGTGATATCTACACCTGCTCCTTTCCCTTTTGAGAGCACCAAGGCTGTCCCTTGGAAATATGAGCCAACTGTTTACATTAATGGGCAGAAGGTGGAAGAGGATGCTGTGAAAGTTGATAATTCTGTAGAGAACATGGTTGGGACCGGTGGAATAACCAGAAGTGGGAGAATTTTTGCGCCCTTACCACCACCAAACGGTACAAGTGAAAAGCAGCCAATGATTGAGCAGGGGCAGACTTCTACTCAAAAAAGGAGTTCCAATAAAGATGTCGAAGAATTCTTACGAATCATTTGAAAAAGCGATTATAAGGTGGTGGACCAGCTCAACCAAACACCTTCAAAGATTTCCATGTTGTCATTGCTAATGTGCTCTCCTGCCCATCAGGAGTCATTGATCAAGTTCTTGAAGACTGCTCATGTTCCTCAAGAAATATCCGTTGTACAATTTGAAGGAGTGGTATCGAACATTGCCTCCGCACATATTCTGAGCTTTAATGAGGGAGAGTTGCCCCCCGAGGGGAAGAACCATAATAAGGCTTTGCACATCTCCATTGAATGTGTTGATGTTGTGTTGTCGAGAGTATTGGTAGATATTGGGTCATCCTTAAATGTTTGACCAAAGAATTCATTGGCCAAGCTGACCATTGAAGGATTAATGATGAAACCCAATTCAGTGATAGTGAAAGCTTTCAATGGGGCAAGAAGGACCGTGATAGAGGAAGTTGATCTCCCCATCAAAATAGGACCTCACACTTTCATTATCACATTCTATGTGATGGATATCTACCCGGCGTACAGTTGCCTACTAGGTCGTCCATGGATTCATGCGGCCGGTGCTGTAACGTCCACTCTTCACCAAAGGCTAAAGTTCATGGTCAATAACCAACTTGTTGTCATCGAGGGAGAGAAGGATATGCTAGTAAGCCATCTGTCTTCATTCCGTTATGTTGAAGTGGGAGGGGAAGTTCATGAGACCCCTTTTTAAGCGTTTGATATGATAAGTGTATAAATGATCCCTGCTAAGAAAGAGGAAAAGAAATCAGAAAGGGCAGGACCCCCCACGATTACTTGGTAGGACGCAAGGACCGTAATTGAGGCCGGTCACCCCGAAGGTTGGGGAAGAGTGTTGGAGCTACCCATCAATAAAAACAGAACTGGTTTGGGTTACCCAGGCAATCACAAAGATCAGCAGCAGACAACCATTGACAAGGGCAAAAGGTTCATTTCTCCACTTGCCTTTGTTAGCGGTGGACATATGATGGATGATCAGGTGGCCGTTGTGGAAGCTGAAGATGATGCATTAAAGGAAGTCTGCATGGTGTACCCAAAGGCACCAAATCAACAACTCAACAATTGGACTGTTACAGAAATACCGGAGATCACCCTTGTCGAAGAGTAATTTTTCCTTGTTCTGCTTTCAAATCCTATGCTCTGCCCAAGGTATAAGGATTATTTTGTAGGGCCCCCATGTTTTCAAATAATGTTTATCATGAATGAAATGAACCTCTTTGCATTCAATTGTGTTCCCTGTCTTTCTTTTTTACTTTTTGCATAAATAAATGGCAATGTTTTCTTGCATGTTTCTTTTCCATCTCCTGAAAATAAAGCGTAAAATCACCAATCATGCAGATCCACCCCCGGGATCACGTCTTAAAGTTGATCCCATACTTCGATGAGATTACTTTCAATCACATTCCTAGAGAAAGCAATCAATTGGCAGACGCTCTTGCCACGTTGTCATCCATGTTCAAAGTTAAATGGAAAAATGAGGCACCCTTTATCCGTATTGAATATCTTGATGAGCCTGCCCACTGTCTGGAAGCAGAGTTAGCAACCGATGATCAACCTTGGTTCTATGATATCAAAAGATATCTAGAAAAGAAAGAGTATCTAGAAAATGTTTCCATCACATACAAGAAGTATTTAAGAAGGCTTTCGTCCAAATTCTTCTTAAGTGGAGATGTGCTTTACAAGCGAAACTATGACTCGATCTTGCTCAGATGCGTGGATAGACATGAAGCCGACCGGATCATAAACGAAATCCATGAAGGTTCTTTTGGTACACATTCCAGTGGACACACGATGGTCAAGAAGATTTTGAGAGCTAGTTATTACTGGTTGACGATGGAAACTGATTGCTATCGTCACATGCAAACATGCCACAAATGCCAAATCTATGCAGATAGGATACATGTGCCGCCAGTTCCTCTGAATGTCTTGACATCGCCTTGGCCTTTCTCCATGTGGGGCATAGATATGATCGGACGCATTGAGCCAACTGCTTCAAACGGTCATCGTTTCATCTTAGTGGCCATTGACTACTTTACTAAATGAGTGGAAGCCGCATCTTATGCCAATGTCACCAAACAAGTGGTCACTCGCTTCATCAAAAAGGAAATCATTTGTCGTTATGGGGTCCCAAACAAAATCATTACTGACAATGGTTCAAACCTCAATAACAATATGATGAAGGAATTGTGTGAAAGTTTCAAGATCGAGCACCACAATTCGTCACCGTATCGCCCGAAGATGAACGACGTCGTTGAAGCAGCGAACAAAAACATCAAGAAGATTGTTCAGAAAATGGTGAAAACATATAAAGATTAGCATGGAATGCTACCATTTTCTTTGCATGGCTATCGCACTTCAGTGCGCACTTCTACTGGGGAAACTCCATTTTCTCTTGTGTATGGCATGGATGCGGTACTCCCTGTTGAGGTATAAATCCCTTCCTTGAGAATTCTGACTGATGTCAAGCTTGACGAAGCAGAATGGGTGCAGGCGAGATTTGATCAACTTAATCTTATTGATGAAAAGCGCATGGCAGCCATATGCCATGGCCAGCTTTACCAAAAGAGGTTGAAAAGGGCGTTTGACAAGAAAGTTCGCCCTCGAGATTTCGAAGCGGGAGACTTGGTATTGAGAAAGATTCTGCCAATCCACACAGACCCAAGGGGCAAATGGACACTTAACTATGAGGGTCCATATGTTGTAAAGAAGGCTTTCTCCGGAGGGTCCCAAATATTATCCAACATGGACGATGAAGATCTGTCATCTCCTGTAAACGCAGACGCAGTCAAAAAATACTACGCTTGAAAGCAAACCTGGTGGACAATAAAATGAAAAGTCCAGGCAAAAGTTAGGATTAAAATGAAAAATAACACCCGATAAGTTGAAAACCCTTATGGGCAACTTAGGCAAAAAAAGGGTATCCCGGTAGACTGAAAACCCGAAAGGACGGTCTAGGCAAAAGTTAGGGACCTAAAAAAGAAAAGACTGAGGTCTGCGAAAAGTCTGTGAGCTCATCATCAGAATAAAGAGAACTACACACGGGGAAGATCAATCCATCCACCTTCCTCAGAGGCAATGTACGAGAAGCTTCAAGGCCATAGGGATCATAGCAGAATCGGAACTCAATGGAAATCCGATCCTTTTTCACATTACCACTGTGCTTTTTATCATATTTTTTGCAATTACCTCTTTTAGGAATTGTATCCTTATGTAAAATTACCCATTTATGGGTCACTTTATCATCAATAAAAATCTCTTTCATCAATAAGTGTGTCACATTTATTTTCTTCTATGTTTGCAAAAAGTGGAATTTTCATTCTTAATAAATATTGCATTGAAAATTGTGGGGTAACGATAATAATAACAAAAGAAAGCATAAAGTTGCTCTTCGACCTAGGTGTATAAAGGGTAGAAGCGATCTCTAGTAGGCGCACGTGTACCCTATGCATCGTCTAATCATAAGGTTCGTCGGGGACTTGAGCAAATCAGGGGCAACCTGACTGGCCAGCACAGCTTGTCTGATAAGACCATCTGGAGATGATCCAAATTTCGTTACGAGGATGTTGGGAAGTCAAAATCGACGCCCCAAATCAAAGCCCAATCACTTGGCTTAAATTATCACCCCTAACCTTCACGTTCTTACGTCCCTGACATCTTTTGCATACATACTGCATCATTACATGTGCTTAGCCGGTCGTTCTCAAAGATACAAATTTCCTGTGGACATTCTAGTAGGATCCTTTTGGAGTGTTTATCCATTCACTTACCTTTTGTAAGTCCTTTTGAGCCTTACATGAGATTGTCTTATCACCTTACCTTTCGTAAGGGATTTCATTGCCTTTTGCGTGAAATCTTTTCCCTCCGCTTCCCTTTTGTAAGCGTTTCTCGCTGTCTTTTACATGCGACAAAACTTTGTTTTGGGTATCTTCGACCTATTTGGATGCTTGATGCCTATGTGGCCAAGAACTGAATGGTCGCCATACTTAAGGAATATCATCTCCGCCGTTGTGCCTGTGAGATCAAATGATGTTCTAATACCCTATGAAATTTCCTCTACCTTTTACAGGAGGATGGTTATTGCCCTCAACTTACTTTTTGTGAGTCTTTTCCAAATATCCCTGCCTTGCCTTTTGCAACAGATTCAAATTACCTTTAACAAGACCTCTCGTACCTTTTGTACAGGTTCTTGTCAGCTTACCTTTCGTAGGTATCCTGTCTACCTTTTGTAGAAGGAACATTTTCTCCTAACCTTTTGTTCAGGAATATTTTCTGTTTTTCACAGAAGAAAATACGATCATCCTCTCCCGAGGGAGTTTCCTATCTACCTTTTGTAGAAGGAATATTTCTCCTAACCTTTTGTTCAGGAATCCTCTCTACCTTTTGTAGAAGGAACATTTTCTCCTAACCTTTTGTTCAGGAATCCTCCCTACCTTTTGTGGAAGGAACATTTTCTCCTAACCTTTTGTTCTGGAGTCCTTTCTGCCGTGATAGAAGGAAATGCGATCGTATTCTCCCAAGGGAGTCTCCTCTGCATAATGTAGAAGGAGGTATTTTGTCTCCAAACCGTTTGTTTTGGAGTCCTCTCTACCTTTTGTAGAAGGAATATTTCTCCTAACCTTTTGTTCTGGAGTCCTCTCTACCTTTTGTAGAAGGAATATTTCTCCTAACCTTTTGTTCTGGAGTCCTCTCTACCTTTTGTAGAAGGAATATTTTTCTCCTAACCTTTTGTTCGGGAGTCCTCCTTGCCTTTTGTAAGAGGAAAACCATTTTTCTAGAGTCCTTTCCCCCTTTCGTGGAAGGAATATCTCATAATCCCTCATTTTCCGAGTCCTCTCTACCTTACGTAGAAGGAATATCTCATTACGTTTATTTTTAGACTCCTCTCTACCTTTCGTAGAAGGAATATCTCGCAGTCTTTTTATTTCAGAGTCCTCTCTATCTTTCGTAGAAGGAATATCTTACAGTCGTTTTATTTTAGAGTCCTCTCTATCTTTCGTAGAAGGAATATCTCACGATCGTTTATTTTAGAGTCCTCTCTATCTTTTGTAGAAGGAATATCTCCTAGCCAATTTTTGATTCCCTATTATGAGACAGCTCTTTGACTTTTTGCAGAAGGAGTTTTAGATAACTTGTTTGTAGTATAACTTATCCTCTTGGAATTCTACAGGAGTCCTCCTCTTCCGGCTGGCAAAGCATTCATGTCCATTCCGCATTGCATCTCAAACATATCATCACACCCCCCTTAACCCTTGTTTGCTAACAGACATATTCTTTAAACCATCTCGCTGATCGTCTACTTTCATCCTACACCTCTCCAGTTGAAAATCCCGGGTATTCTAGTATTTAATTCTCTTCTACCATGAATGTCCGAGCACCTTTATCCTCCATACATTCAGGTCCAAGAGGATTAAATAGGGGCAGCTGTCACACCCTCATTTTCACCTTTAGCCTTTATACCCTACATTCACCATATCATACATCGTTCTATTGCATATTGAGCATGTGGGTTCACAAGGTACGGATTGGATCGGTTTGTTATTTTCCATTTTTAAATGAGATAAATTTCCTATCATGGAATACATGGAAGAAAAGGTTCATCACCTAAGGTTTGATCTAAGTTGGAAAGTCTACTCATATAGATTATTTCAAGAAGAAGTTACTTGAAAATATTAGGATATTCAAGATTAATATTCCTAATGGACCTGAAATGCAAGGCATAATTCAAGATTTCCTCATCCAACTTTGTTTCAAATTCCTGATCAAGTGGAGTTCAAATTTGCAAAGCATGAGTCAATATCCTAAATGCATAATTCAAGACTTCATCCATTTCAAGTCTAATGGTACAAGAAAAATCCATCATGAATTCAAGATTGGAGGCAAGAATATTACAAAGATGAATTTTATGACATTACAAGAATATCATTTGTTACAAGATTTCCAACTCTAAGTAATGTTTAGAAATTGATTTATTTCTAATCTTCATTCAAGTCTCTAATCAAGTCTATGATATGTTGCTCTTTATGGCACACCAAATTTTCATGTGCTACATTATGCTCACAAGTATCCAAAGAAAAATACTTAAGAGCTAAATCAACATTGGTATGTTTCAAGATCAAGATCATGTATGTTCAACCATGAGCAATATGAAGGCAATCCAAAACAGCCCCATGCAAGAAGTGGCAATATGTATCATGTTACAAAATCATTTTATGTCACAAAACCAAGGGGATAAACATAGGTTGATACATCTACACATCAAAAATTAGAATTTGAAAATCTGCCCAAAAGGTAATGTGTTGACTACATGAGTATGCCCAAGCATAACCAACCAATGGATACAAGGATGGATGGCAATGTAGAGTGCTGCAGAAGAAAATACAGCAAAACATACTAGAAATGGAAGAAAGTGGGGCTGTACCAAAAAAGTGGTAATAGATATTGCCAAGAATGGAAATTCTGAAAATGGGAGAATGTGCAAGAGCTGTGGTTTTGGTGCAGCAGAAAAAAGCAGCAGAAAAAGTGAGATAAGTAGGGAAGGGGCTGTAAACAAGAGGGGGATTCACTATCATTCACAACAGATTGAGATAGAGAGATTGAGAGCAAAGAGTAAGAGGAAAAAACCAGAAAAAATAGAGAGAAGAACAAACTCTAAAAAAACAGAAAAAAGAGAGTGACATAGAAGCACAAGAGGATCATTGAGAAGCAGAACCTTCACAACATAGAGAGCACATCCAACAAAAATCAGTGGAGGACGTGCAAGAAAGATAGAAAGCTCTTGGGTATCCATTTCAAACCTTTCTCTCTTTACTTTTTGCTTTTATATTCATTTTACTTCCTCTTGTATGTGTTGTTGTACTGAGTACATCATGTAAGGCTCTAAAGGAACCAAAAAACCATTTGTAAGAACCAATAGAAAGGAAAGAAAACCACAAAAGACAGCAAAAAACAGAAAAAACAGCAAAATATTTTATTTTTCGCTTCAGGTCGCGGCGCGAACATGCAAAAACCAGAATGAAAATTTTTCCAGTTCGCCGCGCGAACATGCAAAAACCAGAATGAAAACTTTACCAGTTCACGGCGCGAACATGCAAAAAACAGAATGTTCACTTTTCTCAGTTCGCGGCGCAAACACCCTTCGCGGCGCGAACTGATCAGTTTGTTTATTTTCTTGCTGTTTTTACCTTATGTTTTTTTTGCAAAGGGTGTTAACCCCATATGTTTGTATGATTTTAATATGTGAATATTTTTATTGTCCTTGTTGACTTTTGATTCCAAAAACCATTTTCAAAAACAAACTCTCGATTTTATCGAGTCATTTTCGACCATATAAGTCGGTTGCCTTGTGCACCGCCAACGACCTTGTCCGTATCGCTTCAAATACATATTTACGAACAATAACCCTTGATCCAACATCAAGTGATCCTTCTTATTATGAAAAACCCAAAACACAATAAAATATACGATTAGAATTATGCACCATGAACTTTAAAGTGGTGGAGAAGGAATGAGAATGGAATCCTCCTACGCTCATTCCGAATGTTTTGAATACAAGGCGCTCGACTTGGTTATTCAAGGCATTCATCTCTATCCAAAGTATTTTGTATAATCCTAGTCAAGAATAAATTCTTCCCTAAGAAAAACCTAAAAATAACATCAACTCATCAAACTATTTTTTGCCTTAGGGCATCAATCCAAAACCCTTTTTCAAGGAATAAAATCAACCAACAAATAACTATTTCATAAGCCTCCGAACTACAGAGCTCTGATTCTTCACTTCTTTTAAGTGAGGATACGTATGCACAAGGGCCACAATCCTTGGCGAGCATTAAAATAAATAAACCAACCCCTCCTTTCTTTAAGCGAGCAAACTCTTAGAACAAAACACCCATTCATGCTAAATAACCTAGGAGGTTCCCATCGAATACGATGGATGCGAGGGGGTGCTAATACCTTCCCCTCGTATAACCGACTCCCGAACCCTAAGACTTGGTTGCAATGACCACGCTCTTTTCCCAAAGGTTTTATCGCTATTTTCCTTTCCCCCCTTGGGATAAATAAAATTCGGTTGCGACTCTGTGTCATTTTTCGTATAGCGACAGCTAGCGACTCTGCTGGGGACTTTTTCCTAAGCGAGTCAAGCCTAACCTAGGTTGTTTTTGCGTGTTTGGGTTCTTTCCTTTTTGCTTGTTTATCGATTTCCTTGTTTTTTCAATTGTATCTCACCGTGTTTGGTTTCATTGGTTCTTGGTATGGATTGAAAACTTTGGTGGCAAACCTTGAGGGAAAGACTCTATACCCGAGTCTAGAGTATTAAAATTGAGATAGGAGAGGTTGAGTAGTATGGGCTTCCGAGATGCTCATCTCGTGATAGTCGATACGAGAACCTCGCTTAGAGTAGATTCATTTGAGAATGATGAGAACCGTCAAGCTCTTGGCGTGTTTGATCAATGTTTTCTCAAGAATCCATTACTTTAAGGACCTTTTAGAACCCTAAACCTTTGGCCAACTAAGATTGATGGTCATTTAGTATGGGTCCTCGAGAAGCTCTTCTCGTATGGATCGATACGAAGACCTCGTTCAGAAGAGACTTTCTTGATGGAGTTGTTGCCTGGCAATGACTGACATACATAACAAACAGTCAAGAAAGTCCATGACTCTGAAATCCTTGTCTAGAACCCAATGTCGATGTGTCTCGTAGTATGGGCCCCCGAGAAGTTCTTCTCATGTGGGTCGATACGAGGACCTCACCCAAAAGAGATTCATGTGATGGAGCCATCCTCCGACATATTCATGTCATGTATGATGAACAATCATGTGAATCCATGACTTTGGGATCCCTTTTAAACCTTAGACCACACCTTGTGAGAACCTTTTCCATAAAGCAGACAGTATCGACCATATCCATACCACGGACTTATGAACCCATATGCTCGAATTCTGCATCCGTTCATACATACATACTTCATAAAATAAAAAAAATAAAGCTCTTAGTGTCTTGTTCTTGTTGCAGATATAAGCATTTTTCAGAAGCAGTCGTGATGAATGTGAATTTAGGAACAATGAAGCTAAACAAGAAGACCGGCAGAAAGAGCACTTTCACTTTCAAATACAAAGATCCTTCAATCGACAGTCTAAAAGCTCTAAGTGCCAAGATCACTCCCATCAAGCACAACAAATTTCACTCTTCTTATGGGAGAGTTTTGGATCTGTTGACAGAGAGGGTGGAGTTTGAAGCCCTCACAGCCTTGGCTCAGTACTATGACACGTCTT
The DNA here is from genome assembly GCA_963859935.3 of Lathyrus sativus. Lineage (NCBI taxonomy): Eukaryota > Viridiplantae > Streptophyta > Magnoliopsida > Fabales > Fabaceae > Lathyrus > Lathyrus sativus. The sequence goes on from OZ012736.1 coordinate 18,005,853, forward strand.
TCCGTTGTTTCACCTTCGCCGATTTTCATATAGCTCCTACTTTGGAAGAATTTGAGAAGATTTTGAACCTCTACATCAAAGATCGCAATCCTTTTACCAAACTCGAAGAAGAGTTCACTTTGAAGAAAGTGGCCTCTGCCTTAGGGATTCCCACATCAAATGTGATAGCCAATTGGGCACCCAAAGGAGCTAGGGGTTTCTCGAGGAAATTCTTGGAAGAACAAGCGTGGAAGTATGCCAAGGAAGAGAAATGGGAAATATGTGGTTCAATTCTAGCACTCTTAGTCTACGGAATTGTGATGTTTCCAAATGGGGAAAATTTTGTGGACCAAGTAGCTGTGGAAATCTTCTTGACCAAGAACCCTGTGCCTTTCCTCTTAGGTGACTTCTACCACACACTCCATACAAGACATACAAAATGAGGTGGAATGTTCCTCTGTTACGCCCCACTCCTGCATAAGTGGCTAAGGACCCACATGCCCGAAAAAGGTCCTTTTGCTTCCAAGGAACTCTCATGGCCTCAAAGATTCGCTTCACTCACCGCTAGTTCCATCACATTGTACAAGAGGGAATGGGAAACCAAAGATATTATCTTTTCTTGTGGAGAATTTCCCAACGTGCCTCTTGTGGGGACACGAGGTTGCATCAATTACAACCCGGTGTTACTCAAGAGACAGTTTGGACACTCCATGGATGGCCCTCCTAAGGAAGAAGATTTGGTGTCATTCCTTGTCAATACGACCGATCCAAGTGATCCGTCTGTACGAAGAGCAAGAAGAGCATGGGTAAACATTCAAAGAAGCAATCCAGACAATGGGCGGAAGAACATCCTTGCTCGTGAACCTTATGTCAAATGGGTGAAAGAGAGAGTGAAAGAGGTCAGATTACCTTTTATCTTTGATGCATCTGTTTTCCCATCTCATCCTGAACCCGAGCCTATCTTACCCGAAGATATGGAGAAACTTAAGGCTAAGATCCAAGAACTTGAAGATGAGAACACTCAGCTTCGAATTCGACTCAACGAGACTAAGCAGAAAAGCGAAGCTTGGGAAGACAAAAGCAAAGAGTTGAAAGAAAAGTTCGAGGATAGCAAGAAAAGGGCTAGGGAAGAGAAAGGAAAGAAAGAATGGGTCGGTGGAGCTCTCAAAAACGCCAACGCCGACTTGGATCACCAAAATGAAAAATTGGACCAAGTGTGGCGAAAGGTCAGAGACTTAGAAAATGATGTGAGAATAGCCGCCCAGATGAAGAAAGATGAAAGGGAAAACTTTGAAGCTCAGATTCACAAGTTGAAAGGCATTATGAAAGGCTGCGAAGATCAATTAGCTCGTGAGCTATTGGAAAAGGAGAATGCGCAACGAGACTTCGTGTAAGCAGAGTACCAGTTGGGTAGAGCTATCGAAGAAATCCGAAGACTGAAAGATGGAATATATGATGAACTATATCTAGAGTTGAAGGACAACTGCCACTATTGGGAAGAAAGTTGTCGTCAGGCAGAAGCTGCGGTACTTCAGAGAGATGACGTCATCCATGATCTCCAAATTCTCTATGAGGAGTGGAAGGACAAATTCATAAACTTGGCGGGATTCTCCAACTTTGTGCTTCAGCAGATCCCTGAAAGATTGAAGGTAGCCGATCAAGTGATGACTCCTGAAAACACTCTTGTCCCTGTGTTCGACTTTGTGAAGTTTTGCAAGGAAACAATGGAGGAACTTGTTACAGATTTAAAGGCTGTTCGCAGAGCCCAAGGAGTCACATTTAGAGTCGATTTGTAATTTGCTTAAGAAGTGTATCTTTTGTATTTTGTATTTGAACTTGGCTTCGAGCCTTAATGAAATGAGAGTTTGTTCTATTATGTCTCTTCTGATTAATTGCAATGGAAAATGTTTATATTCTCAACAATAACTAACAAGGTTACTAAGAGCTTTGCGCATAACATTATTCATATGCATTCCATACACATCATGTCGCATTTCATAAAAACAAAACCAAAAACTTACAAAAACTTGACCTCCATTCGCAGTAAACAAGCTGACTTCCCAACATCCCTACTACACCTGTGGCAAGCAAAGGTTACTAATGGATCAAATTGAGCAAACTCAAGCCGCTTTCAGAGACGAGATGACCCACATGAAGACTCAAATGGGCCAGTTGATGGAAGTCATCCAGGCTATGGCTAAAGGACAAGAAGAGTTGAAGCAAACTATGGAGAGAAACGCTGCCAACACTCCAGTCCCTACTACTGTAGGCTCAACTCCCACTCCAGACAATGTCATTCCTACTCCTACAAATACAATCCCCGTTCCTGGTGGCACGATCCCTACTCCTGCTGGCGCAGGTGCAATCCCTATTCCTCGTAGTGGTACGACTACCCCTCAAATCCACTTTGACGATCACGAAGGTTTCTACAACTCTCATAATGACTTGGCTGCAGACGGTTCTGGAGCACCAACTACTGACTTGGAAAAGAAGGTACTCTCCTTGCAAGAGACGGTCAAAGGACTACAAGGCCCAAGCACTTTTGGGTTAGAGGCTGCGGATATGTGTTTGGTACCCGGTGTTAAGATTCCGCTCAAGTTCAAAGTCCACGACTTTGAAAAATACAAAGGGACAAGCTGTCCCCGAACTCACATCCGATCTTATTGTAGGAAGATGGCTGCCTACTCTGATGATGAAAAACTACTAATGCATTTCTTTCAAGATAGCCTCAGTGGAGCTTCCCTTGAATGGTACATGCAGTTAGAAGGTACGCACATCAAGACTTGGAAAGAGTTAGCCGAGGCATTTCTGAAACACTACCAATACAACTCTGATATGGCGCCTAATCGCACACAACTCCAAGGCTTGACCCAGAAATCTGGTGAAGCATTCAAGGATTATGCTCAAAGGTGGAGGGACTTAGCTGCTAGAGTCCAGCCTCCTCTTCTTGAAAGAGAATTGACCGATATGTTCATGGGGACTCTTCAAGGTCCTTTCCTAGAACGTTTGGCGGGATGCACATCTACTGTGTTCTCAGATTTAGTGATGGCTGGTGAGAGGATAGAGAATATGATAAAGATTGGAAAGATTCAAATTGCTGATGGAGCTTCTAAGAAGCCCTACCAAGGTTTTGCAAGGAAAAGGGAAGGCGAAACAAGCGCCGCTTTGATGGATAAGGGGAAGGCCAAAGCATACCAAGGCTCTTATCATCATGTGGCCGCTGTTACTCCAAATCAACCTCTCTCCATACCCGCAAGTCAACCGGCTGTTCAAGCTCCCTATCAACAACAACGTCAAAACTATTATCAAGGTCCGCCAAGACAAAGGAGACCTGAGAAAATTTTTGATCATATTCCTACAACGTACGCTAGGTTGCTTCCGCTCTTGCTTAGAGGTTCATTGGTGCAGTTGAGAGAAATGAAGGCTCCCCCATCTGTTCTACCTCCCGGCTATGATGCAAATGCCCGTTGCGAATTCCATTCTGGAGCTCCCGGACATAACATTGAAAACTACAAAACTTTGAAATACGTGGTACAAGATCTCATTGATTTAAAAGCCATCAATTTCACCAAGAACCCTCCCAACGTGACTAAAAATCCAATGCCGCACCATGCCACAAACATGGTTGAAGAATCTAAAGGAAAGAAGTTGGTATCAGAAGTTGATAAAATGAAGACCCCCTTTGTTGTTGTTAAAGAACAATTGTTAATGAAGAATATTGTCCCAGGATGTACCGAGGATTGCCAACACTGTTTGAAAGATCCCTAAAACTGTCATGAATTGAAGATGGGCATTCAAAACTTGTTAGATCAAGGTGTCATATTGATAGAACAGGTGTCTAGTGCTGAAGAAGTGGCCACTCTTGATATTCCCTATGATCCAATGGAGTTTGCTTATGATGAAGAACTTTTGAACAACTTGTATGGTCAAAACCGTGTACCTTTGACAATTCCGTACGATGAAGATTGGTATCCTACCCAAGTCCCACTACAAATCCCGTATGATGTTACACCGCTGACAATTCCACGTGACCAGCCTCGTGCGCCCTTGGAAATCCCATGTGATTTTGATTGGCATTCTGTTCAGACCCCATACAATCAAGTTCGTGAACCGTTGCAAATACCATATGACCAAGTAGAGATTCCATTGTCTCCATCTTCACTTGCTCCATTAGTGATATCTACACCTGCTCCTTTCCCTTTTGAGAGCACCAAGGCTGTCCCTTGGAAATATGAGCCAACTGTTTACATTAATGGGCAGAAGGTGGAAGAGGATGCTGTGAAAGTTGATAATTCTGTAGAGAACATGGTTGGGACCGGTGGAATAACCAGAAGTGGGAGAATTTTTGCGCCCTTACCACCACCAAACGGTACAAGTGAAAAGCAGCCAATGATTGAGCAGGGGCAGACTTCTACTCAAAAAAGGAGTTCCAATAAAGATGTCGAAGAATTCTTACGAATCATTTGAAAAAGCGATTATAAGGTGGTGGACCAGCTCAACCAAACACCTTCAAAGATTTCCATGTTGTCATTGCTAATGTGCTCTCCTGCCCATCAGGAGTCATTGATCAAGTTCTTGAAGACTGCTCATGTTCCTCAAGAAATATCCGTTGTACAATTTGAAGGAGTGGTATCGAACATTGCCTCCGCACATATTCTGAGCTTTAATGAGGGAGAGTTGCCCCCCGAGGGGAAGAACCATAATAAGGCTTTGCACATTGATGCGTGTTTTTCGCAAGTGTACGAATCACGTCAAAGTAATATAAAAGATTATCGAATCCACAGAGACCAAGTGTCAATCTATCGTACCTGTTGTTATGGTGTTTATCTAAGGCAACTATTTTTAAGGGTTTTAGTAAGGGTGCAATGGTAAATAAAATTATAATTTTAAATAATAAATAAAAGACAGGCTCGAATGTAATTCACGTAATCAATGATAATCCAGTACTTGTTAATGGAACTACTTATGGGCAATGTTTTCTCCTTTGAAAAGAACTAATTTAACAGGAACTGTCGCTTTCGCGTATTCAGAACCGAGTTGTACTCTCTAATCAACCCCTCCTATTGTCACGGATAAAAAGGTGCGTACTGCGTTAGAGTAGTAAACCTATTTTTAAGAAATATAGTTTCTTAACAAAGTTGAAAAGTATTTTAACCTGGACTTCTTAGCAAAAAGAGGTTCTTATGAACCAGACTCTAAATCTCATAACGCGTCCGAAAATCGTTTTAAAATCTCTTTTCTTTTTAATCTAAAAACTCCTAATGAACTATACAAAGCGCTTTTGGCTGTTTTTGAAATAGTTAAAAACAATTACTTGAATTGAAAGATAAAATAGCCCTTAGGTGTTTCCACGAACAATTATACTGATTACTGGTTTAATTACGATCCTTACATTCTAACCTTTATGGGATTAGTTAGACATGATAAAGTAAATATTCTTTTTATAGTTTTTCATATGAGTAATTTAAAGCGAGTGCGGGAAGTAAACAAAGTAAATGTGCGAGTGCGGGAAATAAACAAAGTAAATGTGCGAGTGCGGGAAATAAACAAAGTAAAGTGCGAGTGCGGGAAATAAACAAAGTAAAGTGCGAGAAAATAAATAAAAGTAAAGCAATGCGGAAAAATAAAATACTAACTGGAATTAAAATGGCGGCAGGATTAACTTCCTCCAGAGTGCTCCAAAACTCGAACCACAGACAGATTACAGACTCGATCACTCGATTGCAGAGGCACCCCGATGTGGAATGGCAACTGCTTTATAACTGATATATGCCTAGAGAATTCTAATTCTGGATGAAGAAAAACGAAAATCTAAGGTCCTATTTATAGTAAAAACTGAAAACATGAAATGACCGGGACGCCCCTCCACTAAAAAGTGGAGGTTATGAAATTTTGCCTTGTGGCGCCCGCCACAAGGTCATGGCGCCCGCCATGGTCCCTACAGGGGATGATGGAGTGGGGATCATGGGTCTTGGAGGTTGAGCAGTGGTCTTGAGACGTGGCCACGTCATGGCTAACCCCATGGCGCCCGCCACGGTGGGTGCCGCAAGTGCAAAGTGCTGAATTTCTAGGTTTTCGTCCGTTTTCACTCCTTTTTCGCTCCTTTTCCCGATTCAAGCTCCGATTATTATAAAAACCTGAAAACATAAGAAAACAAAGCAATAACAAAGCAAAACAACAATAAAAGCTAAGAATGCATGCGAAATCGGAGTCAGAAATACGGTGAATTTTAGTGTGATCACACATCTCCATTGAATGTGTTGATGTTGTGTTGTCAAGAGTATTGGTAGATACTGGGTCATCCTTAAATGTTTGACCAAAGAATTCATTGGCCAAGCTGACCATTGAAGGATTAATGATGAAACCCAATTCAGTGATAGTGAAAGCTTTCGATGGGGCAAGAAGGACCGTGATAGAGGAAGTTGATCTCCCCATCAAAATAGGACCTCACACTTTCATTATCACATTCTATGTGATGGATATCTACCCGGCGTACAGTTGCCTACTAGGTCGTCCATGGATTCATGCGGTCGGTGCTGTAACGTCCACTCTTCACCAAAGGCTAAAGTTCATGGTCAATAACCAACTTGTTGTCATCGAGGGAGAGGAGGATATGCTAGTAAGCCATCTGTCTTCATTCCGTTATGTTGAAGTGGGAGGGGAAGTTCATGAGACCCCTTTTTAAGCGTTTGATGTGATAAGTGTATAAATGATCCCTGCTAAGAAGGAGGAAAAGAAATCAGAAAGGGCAGGACCCCCCACGATTACTTGGTAGGACGCAAGGACCGTAATTGAGGCCGGTCACCCCGAAGGTTGGGGAAGAGTGTTGGAGCTACCCATCAATAAAAACAGAACTGGTTTGGGTTACCCAGGCAATCACAAAGATCAGCAGCAGACAACCATTGACAAGGGCAAAAGGTTCATTTCTCCACTTGCCTTTGTTAGCGGTGGACATATGATGGATGATCAGGTGGCCGTTGTGGAAGCTGAAGATGATGCATTAAAGGAAGTCTGCATGGTGTACCCAAAGGCACCAAATCAACAACTCAACAATTGGACTGTTACAGAAATACCGGAGATCACCCTTGTCGAAGAGTAATTTTTCCTTGTTCTGCTTTCAAATCCTATGCTCTGCCCAAGGTATAAGGATTATTTTGTAGGGCCCCCATGTTTTCAAATAATGTTTATCATGAATGAAATGAACCTCTTTGCATTCAATTGTGTTCCCTGTCTTTCTTTTTTACTTTTTGCATAAATAAATGGCAATGTTTTCTTGCATGTTTCTTTTCCATCTCCTGAAAATAAAGCGTAAAATCACCAATCATGCAGATCCACCCCCGGGATCACGTCTTAAAGTTGATCCCATACTTCGATGAGATTACTTTCAATCACATTCCTAGAGAAAGCAATCAATTGGCAGACGCTCTTGCCACGTTGTCATCCATGTTCAAAGTTAAATGGAAAAATGAGGCACCCTTTATCCGTATTGAATATCTTGATGAGCCTGCCCACTGTCTGGAAGCAGAGTTAGCAACCGATGATCAACCTTGGTTCTATGATATCAAAAGATATCTAGAAAAGAAAGAGTATCTAGAAAATGTTTCCATCACATACAAGAAGTATTTAAGAAGGCTTTCGTCCAAATTCTTCTTAAGTGGAGATGTGCTTTACAAGCGAAACTATGACTCGATCTTGCTCAGATGCGTGGATAGACATGAAGCCGACCGGATCATAAACGAAATCCATGAAGGTTCTTTTGGTACACATTCCAGTGGACACACGATGGTCAAGAAGATTTTGAGAGCTAGTTATTACTGGTTGACGATGGAAACTGATTGCTATCGTCACATGCAAACATGCCACAAATGCCAAATCTATGCAGATAGGATACATGTGCCGCCAGTTCCTCTGAATGTCTTGACATCGCCTTGGCCTTTCTCCATGTGGGGCATAGATATGATCGGACGCATTGAGCCAACTGCTTCAAACGGTCATCGTTTCATCTTAGTGGCCATTGACTACTTTACTAAATGAGTGGAAGCCGCATCTTATGCCAATGTCACCAAACAAGTGGTCACTCGCTTCATCAAAAAGGAAATCATTTGTCGTTATGGGGTCCCAAACAAAATCATTACTGACAATGGTTCAAACCTCAATAACAATATGATGAAGGAATTGTGTGAAAGTTTCAAGATCGAGCACCACAATTCATCACCGTATCGCCCGAAGATGAACGACGTCGTTGAAGCAGCGAACAAAAACATCAAGAAGATTGTTCAGAAAATGGTGAAAACATATAAAGATTAGCATGAAATGCTACCATTTTCTTTGCATGGCTATCGCACTTCAGTGCGCACTTCTACTGGGGAAACTCCATTTTCTCTTGTGTATGGCATGGATGCGGTACTCCCTGTTGAGGTATAAATCCCTTCCTTGAGAATTCTGACTGATGTCAAGCTTGACGAAGCAGAATGGGTGCAGGCGAGATTTGATCAACTTAATCTTATTGATGAAAAGCGCATGGCAGCCATATGCCATGGCCAGCTTTACCAAAAGAGGTTGAAAAGGGCGTTTGACAAGAAAGTTCTCCCTCGAGATTTCGAAGCGGGAGACTTGGTATTGAGAAAGATTCTGCCAATCCACACAGACCCAAGGGGCAAATGGACACTTAACTATGAGGGTCCATATGTTGTAAAGAAGGCTTTCTCCGGAGGGTCCCAAATATTATCCAACATGGACGATGAAGATCTGTCATCTCCTGTAAACGCAGACGCAGTCAAAAAATACTACGCTTGAAAGCAAACCTGGTGGACAATAAAATGAAAAGTCCAGGCAAAAGTTAGGATTAAAATGAAAAATAACACCCGATAAGTTGAAAACCCTTATGGGCAACTTAGGCAAAAAAAGGGTATCCTGGTAGACTGAAAACCCGAAAGGACGGTCTAGGCAAAAGTTAGGGACCTAAAAAAGAAAAGACTGAGGTCTGCGAAAAGTCTGTGAGCTCATCATCAGAATAAAGAGAACTACACACGGGGAAGATCAATCCATCCACCTTCCTCAGAGGCAATGTACGAGAAGCTTCAAGGCCATAGGGATCATAGCAGAATCGGAACTCAATGGAAATCCGATCCTTTTTCACATTACCACTGTGCTTTTTATCATATTTTTTGCAATTACCTCTTTTAGGAATTGTATCCTTATGTAAAATGACCCATTTATGGGTCACTTTATCATCAATAAAAATCTCTTTCATCAATAAGTGTGTCACATTTATTTTCTTCTATGTTTGCAAAAAGTGGAATTTTCATTCTTAATAAATATTGCATTGAAAATTGTGGGGTAACAATAATAATAACAAAAGAAAGCATAAAGTTGCTCTTTGACCTAGGTGTATAAAGGGTAGAAGCGATCTCTAGTAGGCGCACGTGTATAAATGTAGCTGCGGGGGATCGGATCGTAATCCGCCCTACCAAGTTCAGTGCCAGATACCTCTGAACCAACTAACAATAGGTGACTTGCAAAATTATTATTTTTTATTTATTTATTTATTTTTTTTATTTTTTTTTTTATTTTTTTTTTTTTTTTTATTTTTTTTTTTTATTTTTATTTTTTTTTATTAGCACTGGATCATTCACTTATATTCATCGGCCCCCTACGTAGAGTATGTTTAGGCCGGAGCTGACTGCTAAAATAAACTACTTAGGACAATTTTTTGAATGATAGTAAAGGCCATGGTGGTGGGGTTTAGGAGTGATTCCTATATTCAAGAGGTCTATGGTGCTAAAATGGTTCTGATGTTTCAAAAAGTTGACCTAAGTCACCACATCCTAATCTAAACCTGTCTCAAAGCCCAAAAAAACATGTGAAACAACATTGTTTTCTTTTTAAAAATTTTCTGGTAAGGCTAAGGAAATGGGAAAAAATGAAGATGAACTAAAAAGACACTATACTGGTGACTCGTCAGACTCATGCATTATCTAAGAAAAATAAATTACTGAAAAGGGAAATAACTGAAAGGAAATTAACTAAAAAGGGAAATAACAGAAAGCAATAAAATCCCCTCCCACACTTAAATCGAACATTGTCCCCAATGTTTCGAAATAAGATAAGGGGGGTAACCTGGAAAAAGACTACTGAGGAGGGGCACTGGTGCCTTCGCTGTCCTGATGTGATGGTCTGGAACGACGGGATCTACTACGATGCTGGTCCCTCCGGTCGAGTCGTGCTGATAAAGCAGCCTGAGCACTCCGGACCTCTCGAAGGTTACCCAAGATGGAACCCTGAGTAGCCTCTACAAGCTGGTAGTGTCGGCTGTTGAACTCTCTCTGACGGTTCTGCTCTAATGAAATATCGTTCAAGGTACGGCAAACGTTGCTATAAGCACGATCCGAAACCAATCGCGATTGTTGCATGAAGCTCATATTGTTCGTCAGCTGCTGTGAAATAGTAGAGAGAAGGCCATCACGCCTTTCTTCTCTAGCTGTCATATCACGCCACATCTCCTCGGTGACAAAGAATCCAGGAGCAGTACCTGCAACAGGGTTAGAGGAAGATGGTGCAGTGTGTGACTGTGAAGGACGATGGGGGGACATGTGAGGGATGGGAGACTGCTCTCTCCGATCATACTCATCATCAGTGTCATGTGCCTCCCCATCGGGAATATTAGGAGGAAGTGGACCCAAAACACGTGGAGCATTAAGATCATAGGTCCAGTTCCTTTCATCACGTACATCAGTACGTCTACTGCATGGTAAAGCAACAGATGGGATAGCTACCCCATGAACCATCAACTCATAACCACCTTCTCTCCTTGTTCGGCACAATTTCATGTCTTTCAGAAATTTTAAATTAATTGTGCGAGGAGGTAGTGGTTCAAGTGTAGCTATCTCATCATTCAGGCCAAGGGCCCGAGCAATAGACGTAACAAGCCCTCCAAAAACAATCGGTCCTGTTTTATTAGTAAATAAAGTCATGTGGGCAAGCATAAACGGGACCGGATTGATGTGGGTTCTAGTGAGGCATCCTTGCAAAAATAGGAGTTCACGAGCATTAACCTTGTTTGGACTTTCCCGGCCAAAAATAGTACATGCCAAAAGAAGTCTAAAAACTCTTATGGCCGGGTTGTGAATGGTCGACGCAAGTATCCCTTCAAAAGAATTAATTGAAGTACTTGAAAGCCTTAGCCAGAAGGTAAATACCTCGGCCGGCCATTCAGCATCCAAAGGTGCCTCACAAATCGAACCTTCCCTATGAGGGATTCCTAACAAATCTGCTAGCTCATTGGTACTGAATTCATATTCAATTCCAAACAGTCTAAAAATAACAGTACCGACAGTGCTAGCAGTGTTAGGACTGACAGTGTATATCAAAGAACTCAAAAACTCAGTTGTCAGCCTCTCATAGGTAGGTTCCTGATTAATGAAAATATTATGCAAGCCTAGAAATTCTAATAAATTAAAAACACTATGATAAATACCCAAAGCATACAGACAGTTATCGTCGACGTACCTAGTCGAGAAGATTTCTCGACTTTGAAGCCTCTGAATAATTTTCCGTTGCCTTTCGCCCGGTCTTCCATCACGAAGAATAAATCCGTTGAACTCCATTGTTGAAAAGTTCCTTAGGTAGTGAAAATAGTAGAAAAGTGGTTTATGAGGGGAATGATAAAGTTTTGATTTTTTTGGTTTTTGATGGATGAAAATGGAAATGGATGTTGGATATGTTTTATGGATGGAGGGTATTTTGGAAATGGGGGAGCTTTAATGGGGTTCAAGGAGGATTTGGAAGGTTGGAAAAATGGGTTTTTGGTGAAGAAAGGGATGAAAATGGTGGAAATGGGGATTGAATCCCGTATTTGTTGATGGTACGGTGTGGCGCCCGCCACAGGGCCTATGGCGCCCGCCACAAGGCCAATTCCTGGGCCTTGTGGTTTTGGATCCTCCTTTGGGCCTTCCTTGCACCTTTGTCTTCCGGGGGGTCTGAATAGCGTTTTCTTCTTCTTTTCAAGGCATTGGCTTGCATATTTTTGTCTTATATATTTTTTTTCTTTGCACGACAAAAATAAAATAATTAGAAATAAAAAAGAAAAAGAAAAATAAAAATTAGTGCATAATATGTATATATATAAGGAATTCAAAGTGCATGAAAATATAAAAGCTGCAATAAAGTAAAATATGTCTGGAAATGCGATAAATAAAAGGAAGTTAAATACTAGGGTAGTGCTGTCAGGGTGGAATGAGTCATGTGGTAGGTTTCTTATCCTGGCTTGATCCACGAATCTCAGCTATCTCCCTCCGAAGCTCGTCGATCGCCTGATGCAGAGCATCGGTCTCTGAGGCATGAGTGAGATCAGAAACCTGCATCTGTAACTCTAAGTCTGCCACTTCCTGCTTGAGCAGGGCAGCCTCCTTGCGGAGCTCATAAATCTGTGTTTGTAGGTCGGGTGGCTGCAGAGACATATTGTTAGACATAACAGTGATTCGGGGAGTAAGAGGTGTAGGAGTGTACTCAGCGGCGGGAGGCGATTTCGGCTCTTCGACAGTCTCTCCATAACCCTCTAGAGCATAACTCCAATTGGCAGGATCATGGACACTGGTCATCAGCGGATCTGGTAATGTAAAGTAGTGTATCGCTTCACCGTCGATCAGCAATCTAAACATGTTGGGCTCAAAAGAAGCCCTCCTCATCAGTCCTCTATCAAGACAAAAATCAATATCCAGGGTGGTGTAGCAGCAGAAGGTCCTGAGGTGCAATAGCTTGCGAGACAAACCCAATGCAGTAGCAATCTGTGTAACAATCCCACCGACATGGATGATTCCTACTGATGATCTGGCAACACTAGCAAGGCCCTTCAGTAGAAAGTTGCCACAAGCAACAGGGCGAGACTGAGTCGCACAAAACAGTAGGAAAATCTCCTCTTCACTTAGCAGTGTCTCTGTATCTGGAAAACCTAGGAAAGAATGTGCTAGAATCATCTGGAAGTACCTCAATGCAGGGTTGTGGATTACCTGAGAAAACTGGGTAGAAGGATCTTGGCTCCCTCCGCCTGATATTTTAGTCCAAAACTTTTCCACTTCTCTGCTCATAAAATACCCCATCGGAGTCTCTGGAATAGCATCAGGAGTAGTCTGGAAACCTAGTAAATCACCAAACTCTTTGTGAGAGAATGAGTAGTCAATCCCGAACAACCTGAAAACAGCGAGTCCATCGGGTCCAGCCCAAGGGTCATGATGAAACGAGCTGAGGAACTCAAGAGTCAAGTTCCTATAAGTGTTGTTCCTGTCGTCAAACTGGTCCCACTGGAGTTGATGGCATAAAAATCTGACGCTTGGCTCTATCCCCAAGGCATCCATGCAGTCATGGTCAGGGTACCTGGTAGGAGCCATAGGGCGTCTCATGTGAACATAGTAACGCTCTCTCTGTGCATCATCTCTAAAGGCCACGTGCATGTCATCAGGGTTCTGCATTCTGTACAAGGTTAGCAAACAAGTCCTGAAAGCACATAAAACATTCAATCGTGAGTCCTGACATAATAATAAAATAAACAAATTAAAATAAAGTAAAAATAAAAATAAAAAGTACAAAAATAAGGAAAACCATGGGTTGCCTCCCAGGCAGCGCTTGTTTAACGTCATTAGCTCGACGACCGATATTTAAACATCATTGGAAGGATATGGTGGATCACTCAGAGTATGACAGGTGTATGTTGTTGGAATGTCACCTCCTTCGTAGGGCTTCAACCTCTGTCCATTGACTATGAACGGTTTACATGTTTGGTTCTTGATTTCAATAGCACCGGATCTCAGGATCTTAGATACTTCGAAAGGGCCAGTCCATCTCGAACGGAGTTTACCTGGAAATAGTCGTAACCTAGAATCGAACAGGAGAACAGGATCGCCTATTTTGAAGTCTCTTCTTATGATTCTTTTGTCATGCCAAGCTTTTGTTCTTTCTTTGTATATGATGGCATTTTCGTAGGCAGATTGTCTGAGCTCTTCTAATTTGTGGATATCAAGGATACGTTTCTCACCAGCTGTCAAGTAATCCAAATTCAAAGTTTTGATGGCCCAATAGGCCTTATGCTCCAACTCAAATGGTAAGTGACATGATTTTCCATAGACCAGTTGATAAGGGGTTGTTCCTATAGGAGTTTTGAAAGCGGTCCTATAGGCCCATAATGCTTCTTGAAGTTTCTGCGACCAATCTTTTCTAGATATAGAGACAGTCTTCTCGAGGATTTGTTTTATCTCCCTATTAGATACTTCCACTTGTCCATTGGTCTGTGGGTGGTATGGTGTTGCTACTCTATGCTTAACTCCATACTTGCTTAAAAGTTTATCAAATATTCTCGATATGAAGTGTGATCCTCCATCACTTATGACTAAACGGGGTGTTCCAAACCTGGGAAATATATAATTCTTGAATAATTTGATGACTACTCTGGTGTCGTTTGTGGGTGCGGCGATAGCTTCAATCCATTTAGACACGTAGTCAACAGCTACTAATATGTACTGATTTCCAAAAGATGGTGGGAACGGTCCCATAAAGTCCATACCCCATACGTCGAAGAGTTCTACTTCTTGGATATTTCTTAACGGCATTTCATTACGTCTTGAAATATTTCCTGTGCGTTGGCATCTGTCACACTTGACAATGAAAGCATGGACATCACGCCACATACTAGGCCAGAATAGGCCAGCTTGAAGAATCTTGGCGTAGGTCTTAGATGTGCTTGCATGTCCACCATAGGGTGCAGAGTGACAATGCTCAATTATATTGTTTACCTCTTCTTCTGGAACACAACGGCGGAAAATGCCATCTTTACCTCTCTTGAAAAGAAATGGATCGTCCCAATAGAAGTTTCTCACATCACTATAGAACTTCTTCTTCTGGTGGTAGTTTAGATCAGGGGGTATGATGTCAGCGGCTAGGTAATTAACAAAATCTGCATACCAAGGTACATTGCTTATAGCTAAGGATTTATGAAATTGCTCATGAGGGTCTGGGTTATCATCTTCAATGGTTTCTAGTTGGGCTATCAGTCTATCGTAGGCAAAATCGTCATTTATGGGCACTGGATCAGGTTTCAGGTATTCTAGCCTAGATAGGTGATCAGCTACCACATTATCAGTGCCTTTCTTGTCACGGATATCCAAATCAAACTCTTGTAATAATAGAATCCATCGAAGTAACCTAGGCTTGGCATCCTTTTTGCTTAGTAAGTAACGAATGGCAGCATGGTCGGTGTAAACTATAATCTTGGCTCCTACTAGATAAGATCTAAATTTGTCTATTGCAAAAACTACAGCTAGGAGCTCTTTTTCGGTTGTTGCGTAGTTGAGCTGTGCAGCGTCTAGGGTTCTACTGGCATAATAAATCACATGTAACTTCTTATCTTTTCTCTGACCTAGAACGGCTCCAACAGCATAATCACTGGCGTCACACATTATCTCAAACGGTTCCGACCAATCAGGGGGTTTCATTATAGGTGCTGAAATCAGAGCTTGCTTCAGAAGATTAAATGCTTCAGTACATTTTTCATCGAAGATGAACTCAGCATCTTTCATTAAAAGACCAGTTAAGGGCTTTGTTATTTTGGAGAAATCCTTGATAAAACGTCGGTAAAATCCGGCATGTCCAAGAAAACTTCTTATCTCCCTGATAGTCTTCGGCGGTTTTAGATTCTCTATGACTTCTATTTTTGCTTTATCTACCTCTATACCTTTTTCGGAAACTATATGTCCTAAAACAATCCCTTCGGTGACCATGAAATGACATTTTTCCCAATTTAGCACAAGGTTTACCTCCACACATCTCTCCAGGATTTTCTCAAGGTTGACAAGACAATTTTTGAAATCTGACCCACAAACTGAGAAATCGTCCATAAATACTTCCATGATTCCATCCAAATAATCAGCAAAGATAGACATCATGCAGCGTTGGAAAGTTGCAGGAGCATTACAAAGTCCAAAAGGCATTCTTCTATAGGCAAAGGTTCCAACTGGGCATGTAAAGGTAGTTTTTTCTTGATCTTCGGGGTGAATAGGTATTTGGAAGAATCCTGAATATCCATCTAAATAACAAAAGTAAGAGTGTCTGGCTAGGCGCTCCAACATTTGGTCTATGAATGGTAATGGGAAATGGTCCTTCCTAGTTGCTTTATTTAATTTTCTATAATCTATGCACATACGCCAACCTCCATCAGTTCTTTTTGCTACAGGTTCGCCCTTCTCGTTTTGCACGACTGTGATGCCTCCCTTTTTAGGTACTACATGCACAGGACTCACCCATTTACTGTCCGAGATCTGATATATTATACCTGCCTCTAGTAACTTAAGAACTTCAGTCTTAACTACAGTACTCATTATAGGATTTATTCTACGTTGGTGTTCTCTAGAAGGTTTTGAATCTTCTTCAAGCAAAATCCGATGCATGCATACGGATGGGCTTATTCCTTTTAGATCAGAGATCTTATATCCTAAGGCTGAGGGGTACCTACGTAAAACTTCTAATAATTGATCGGTCTCTTCTTGGTTTAAGGTAGCACTGACTATAACTGGACGGTTCATATCTTCATCAAGAAATTCATATCTCAGGTTTTTAGGCAGTTCCTTAAGTTTTACGGTCGGTTTTATAGGGCAAGGCATAGGATCTGGGGTTAGAGATAAACATTCGTGAAGGTTATCATCAATGCAGGGTGTTTTATAATTGTCATCTTCCAAAATAAGGGTTGATGGCAATTTTATAGATTCAGTTTCTTCTTCTTGTTCTAATTCCCTAATACATTCTTCGATGATATCTAAGGCATAACAAGAATCTCCTATCACAGGTGCCATAAGAAATTTTGACAATATAAATTCTATCTTCTGGCCACCTACCTCAAAAGTTAGTTTTCCCTTTTTAACATCTATTACGGCTCCAGCAGTCGATAAGAACGGTCTACCTAGGAGGATTGGTATGTCGTCATCTTCTTTAATGTCCATGACAACAAAATCAGTAGGTATAAACAGCTGACCTATCCTAACAGGGACGTCTTCAAGTATGCCTATAGGGTATTTAACGGATCTATCGGCTAATTGAAGTGACATCTTAGTAGGTTGTAATTCTCCTAAGTTTAATCTCTCACAAACTGCTAAAGGCATTAAGCTCACACTAGCTCCTAAGTCTAGAAAAGCTTTTTCGATGACATGATTCCCCAAAACACAAGGAATGGAAAAATTTCCGGGATCTTTATCTTTCTTTGCTAACCTATTTTCGGAAATAGAATTACATTCCACGGGTTTCGGATCTTCGAGTCTACGTTTATTTGTTAGTATGTCTTTGAGAAACTTAGCATAAGAAGGTATTTGGGTGATGGCTTCTGTAAAGGGGATTTCTACGTGAAGTTTTTCTATAACCTTAACGAATTTTTGATATTGATTATCGATTTGGGTTTTCTTTAATCTTTGAGGGTAAGGTATTGGTGGTTTGTATGGCGGTGGCGGTACATAGGTTTTATTTTTAGGTTCTTCTCCTTTTTCTTGACTTTCCGGGGTTTCAGGCTTCTCTGGTTCCTTTTCCTCATTCTTCTCAGAAGTTTCGGGCTCACTTAATCTAGGGTTTAAAGGTTCCTTATAAGCGGTTCCACTTCGTAGAGTAATGGCATTAGCTTGCCCTTTCGGGTTTTGTTGAGGTTGTCCAGGGAACTGTCCTCCAGGTGTAGTCTGTGGGGCTTGGTTTAACGCTACCTGAGAGATCTGGGTTTCAAGCATCTTATTATGAGTAATAATTTGATCAACCTTGGTTCCTAACTTGGTAATTAGTTCGTTAACATGGACGTTATGGTTCATGAACTCTTTGTTTTGTTGTTTTTGAGCAACGATAAAATCTTTTACAACTTCCTCAAAGCTCGGGCTAGGTGGTACAGGTTGCATAGGTTGATTTGTTCTAGGGGCTTGGTAACCTTGTTGTCTCGGAGGTGCGGTATTTTGGATAGGGTTATTATTTTTGTAGGAGAAGTTTGGGTGATTCCTCCATCCAGGGTTATATGTGTTTGAAAATGGGTTCCCTTGGGTATAGTTCACTTGCTCAGTATTGGTTTCATTCAACAGATTGCATTCGGCGGATTGGTGTCCTTGCGTTCCACATATCTCACAATTCGGCGAAACTGCGGCAACAGTATTCGGAGTTGTACACATATGTTCGACTCTAAGGGCCAACGCGTCCATTTTAGCCTGCATCATGTCTATAGAGCTTAGCTCATGTATTCCTCCTTGGGCTTCCTTCTTTTCCACTGTCGCTCGTTCTACTCCCCATGATTGATGGTTTTGGGCCATATCCTCGATAAGGGCACTAGCTTCAGGGTAAGGTTTGTTCATCAGTGCGCCACCAGCGGCAGCGTCGATGGTCATTTTAGTGTTATAAAGAAGTCCATTATAGAAGGTTTGGATGATTAGCCAATTCTCTAGGCCATGGTGTGGGCATGCTCTTAATAGTTCTTTATATCTCTCCCAGGCTTCGAACAACGACTCTCCTTGGTGTTGGGTAAATCTAGTTATTAGGTTTCGAAGAAGAGCGGTCTTACTTGGGGGAAAATATCTAGCAAGGAAAACTTTTCTAAGGTCATCCCAAGTTGTTATTGAATTGGGTGGAAGGGAATCTAACCATGATAGAGCTTTATCTCTGAGGGAAAAGGGAAATAATCTTAAGCGTATTGCCTCAGGAGAAGCTCCATTCGTTTTAAAGGTGTCTGCTAATTGAAGAAAGTTTTTTAAATGTTGGTTCGGGTTATCAGTAGCGAGACCTGCGAATTGTCTCTGTTGCACTAATTGCAGCAGGGATGGCTTAAGTTCAAAATTATTGGCTGGGATAGCGGGGTTTACTATACTGGAACTAGGTTCCTCGTTTGATGGTTGGGCGAAGTCCTTAAGAGGTCTTCGATTTTGATCTTCGGCCATAGCTCTCCTATTCCTATGGAAAAATAAACGTGCGCGAGTGTAACGTTCAGGTTCAGCTAGAGGGTCTACTAAACTTCCGGCACTGCGAGTCTTTCGCATTGACCGGTGGGTAACAACCTTAGTCTAAACGGTATAACTACAGGGTAATGAAATTTGACGATATTGGTCCCCGGCAACGGCGCCAAAAACTTGATGCGTGTTTTTCGCAAGTGTACGAATCACGTCAAAGTAATATAAAAGATTATCGAATCCACAGAGACCAAGTGTCAATCTATCGTACCTGTTGTTATGGTGTTTATCTAAGGCAACTATTTTTAAGGGTTTTAGTAAGGGTGCAATGGTAAATAAAATTATAATTTTAAATAATAAATAAAAGACAGGCTCGAATGTAATTCACGTAATCAATGATAATCCAGTACTTGTTAATGGAACTACTTATGGGCAATGTTTTCTCCTTTGAAAAGAACTAATTTAACAGTGTTGCACCCCAAAATTTGCCCTCACAATACAAGACTTTGTGTTCCAAGAAGGTTCACAAGGTTCACAAAATTCACAATTGGTCAGAAGAGTTGACAATTCCCTCAGACAATGCACCTCCTAAGCAGTGCATCCAAAACTAGGGTTTTGACTTTAATCAGGCTAAATGGACTTCCAAGACTTCAAGTGAGCTTCATAACATCTTATATGTGTATAAGAACCCCCATGTCAAGTTTCAAGACTTTTCTCAAAAGTTTGCTCAGTCAGATGATCAGATAAGTCAAAAGCAGTCAATGCAGTTAAAAGGTCAAACTGAGGTCAACTGTGGTCAAACCAAAGTCAAACTTCATGATTTTTTTTTGCCAACATCAAAGAGAGGTTGGGTGAGAAATATTATCATAATAACTGTAATACCCCAAATTTTGCCCTAAGATTTGTCGTCGCATTTCATTGCATTTAATCAATTACTAACAAATTTGTGTAGTCGTTTGACTTTTTGCAGGTAAATATCATATGGCATGCACTTTTTTTCTAAAAAGTAAAAATGGCACAATTGGAAGGAGGACATGTGTAAGGAGTTATGAGTGTGAGAGGTTGAGAGTTCGAATCTCACCTTTGGCACTTTTTGTTGTTTTTATTATTTTTACTCTAAATTTTTCTATCTTTCATTAAAAAAATAACAAAAATAGTTTTTTTATTATTATTTAATTATTATTTTCGTATTTTAATTAAATCATTTTTTAAAATATTATTTTTTTCACTTTTTTCTAAATTATTCATAAAAATATCCAAAAAATCATAAAATAAAAAAATATTGAAAAAAATTTTGTTCTTTTTATAATATTTTTTATTTTAGGAATCAATAGGATTATTAGTTTTTTTAATTATTTTAAATTATTTAAATTTTATTTTTTCTTAACTAATTATTTAGTTTGGGCTTTAAAATGGGCTTTAGGGACATTATTGACAATTTGGTGTTAACCCTAATTTGTTCCCTATATATACATGTGTTGCCTTGTTGGAAAAGAGGAGAGAATGAAAAAAACCTAAGAGGAGTGAGTGCCGTTGGCCGTTATTTAGTTTTCTTCTTCATCCATTACTATTGTTTCTTTTTCTTCATCGTTTACCGTTATTTCTTTTCCTTCATCTATTACTGTTGTTTCTTTTTCTTCATCTTTTACCGTTATTTCTTTTTCTTCATCTATTACCGTTATTTCTTTTTCTTTATCTATTACTGTTGCGTTTATATATATATAATTTTTAAATTGTTAGAGTTTATATATATAAGATTTTTGATCGAATTATGTCGATACGATGTTTGCACATTTGTGTGCATGACGCGTGACATTTGTGTTAGTTCGATCTGGTTGCGATGATCGCATTTTTGTGTGAGCAATAATACTATTTTTTGCTTAATTTCTTTTTCTTTGCGATAAATTTTGTTTCGTCCGATTTAGATCTGGTTGCGATGAGCGCATTTCTGCGTTAGCAACATTGTTGGGTTATTTGGCACATTTAAAATTCATTATTGCTTTATTATTATTATTATTATTATTATTATTATTATTATTATTATTATTATTATTATTATTATTATTATTATTATTATCATTATTTATTATTATTATCATTATTATCATTATTATTATTATTGTTATCATTAATTTATTAAAATTTGTTGTAATATAAAAATCTGTTTTTTTAAAATAAATAACATTAACATCTTTTTTCCAAATTAATATGAAAACCTAATTTTAATTTTCTATATGATTCTATGTATATATTTATTATAATTCTTGTAAATTTTTGTAAATAAAATTAAACCTTATAAATACTTAATGTAAAATTTTGGTGAATGTGATTATTGATTAGTTAAAATTTGTTTTCATCATAATGTGTAAATATTTTTCTTAATAATTGTTAATATATAATTAGAGATAATTAAATTTTTGTAAATGATTAAGAAATTTATAATTATGTTATATTTAGAACTTTATATTATAGTAATTATTTAATCATTTATGTTTCTAAATAAAAATCAAATCTTATGATATTTAGAACTTTATATTATAGTAATTATTTAATCATTTATGTTTCTAAATAAAAATCAAATCTTATGTTTAATCACGTTATTAATTAATTATTATTGCTAATCATATTTTGTTGCTTATTATTATTTTGAAATTTCTATCTTATTATTTTTTCTAACTTTGTCTATTTTTCTCATTATTATTGTTTCAACTAATTATTTTCACTAACTTTATATTTATACTAACCTTATTTAATTTTTCTTATTATTTACTAACCCTAATATTTTATTTGCTTATTTGTTATTTTTTTTATTTATTATAATTTTGTAATTGCCTCTTGGATGTAAAGTTGTTTAATTATTTAATTATTATTATGGTTAGTAATTAGGGAGTGTAACAACATGTATGTAATATTAAAATAAATTTAGATCACTTTTAAACAAAGATAATTAAAATAAACACGTCACACACGTAAGTCGATTTTAATCGCCGTCTCACTTCCTAAGGATATCCCTCAAGTTGCCTACGAATAATGGTTAAGTGGGGTGTATAAAGCAAGTCCCTCAAATAAAAAAATCATCAAAGTCCCTTATGGTTGCCTTTACGAATCGAGTCCCTTTCGAAAAATGATGATGGTCCCTTATATGTGCTTATTACATCCCACAATGGCCTTCAAAGTCAAATTGTCCCTCACTTATCCCTTAACATCCAAAGTAAGGACTACCTACTCCATTATAGTAGGGATAGTCTTACTAAGGAAAGGATAAAGAATAAGAAAGACCTTAAAACATTAGGGTAGGCTACTCCTAGATACTTGCTCGCTTCAAAACTTTTCCACACCTAAACAAATTTCCAACAAAATTTTCAAACAAGTTTTTTTCACATCCATACACGGATTATTATTAAACTATTCTGAAATTTTTTGCTATTCACACACTACACTTTCAAAACAATTCAAAAGTGAGCTTAAGTACCTAAGAGCCCATGGATAACCATGGATGAAAAGGGTGCTAACACCTTCCCTTTTCATAACCTACCCCCCGGACCCAAAATATTCTCTAAGGTCTTTCCTGTTCTTTTATAACCTTTCCTTATGGATAAAATAAAAGTCGGTGGCGACTCTTGCTATCCGCAACATTGTTTAAAGTCAGTTCTCCCACCGTGTTACAGAACTGGCGACTCTGCTGGGGATTTATTTAAGAGGGGTACCCTTAGGAATTAAGATCACTTTAAATTGTTTGCCTTGTTTGCTTTATTATTATATTGTTGGGGTGCTCTTATGTGTGAAAGGTCCTAACCCGGATCTAGTGTACCTTAGGTAAATGGCAATAGACCAAGGAAACTGTACGACGTATATCAATACGGTTGATCTGGTGGCCATAGTTAGTGCGACTTCTTGGTTGGTGCTTATATTCCTTAAGTCAAGTTGAGGATAATATTGAGGCTGCCATATGTTGTCAATGCACTAACTGACTTTTAGAACCCTAGTTAACTCATCTTGGCCTTTAGAAAGTAGTGAGGTAACCGGCTTTGGTGCAGACTAAAGTTGGTTGACACTCGATACTACGCTCATTGAGATCTTAAACTTGGAGGGTTTTGGTTGGCAAGTAAGTTGCCTTCTGAACAACCACCCTTGTGAAGGATCAATGATATTGAGATCCCTTAGAACCTGGTTACTTTTGTAGGACAGGATGAACCATCTAACTTCAGGGGAGGGTACTTACCTTTAAACCTCATGCAAGCCTTTAAACCTAGGGCAATTGTGTGACTTGTTTGTGTGTGCCACATGTTTGTGATTGAACATAACATCATGACATCATCATGCATCATAAGCATATCATTTTCCCTAACCATTTCAAGGACCAAAGGATTTATCTTTGTTCTTTGTTGCAGGTCATGGCTTCTGCTCGTAGAAACACCATCAGGATCAACTTTGTAGGGATACCTGCTAAGCTCAAGGAGTTGGTTTCCCTAGTGCCTGATCATTCCCAGTTCAACAAGAGGCATGGTCACTTATTGGATCTAGTTACTTCAGGGTTCAGTGAAGACATGATGAGTGTGCTGTTTCAGTTCTTTGACCCTGAGCACCATTGCTTTACATTTCCTGATTATCAGCTGGTTCCAACCATGGAGGAGTTCTCTAAACTTCTGGGTATACCTGTTCTTGATCAGAAGCCATTCACAGGCTTAGAGAAGGAGCTTAAACCAGAAGTTGTTGCTGCAGCTCTACATCTGAAGAAGTCTGACATTGTTCTAGAGACGAGAAGTGGAGTTAAAGGTATTCTTGCCAAGGTATTAGTGGATAAAGCTCAAATGTTCTTGAAAGCTATGAGCTACGATGCTTTTGAGGAGATCTTAGCCTTATTGATTTATGGCTTAGTGTTGTTCCCCAATCCTGATCAGTTCATAGACGTTCATGCCATCAACATATTCCTGAGTCACAATCCAGTGCCTACCTTACTTGGAGACATCCTACATTCTCTTCACACCCGTACTACAAGAGCAAGAGGAACTTTGATGTGCTGCATACCTTTACTTTCTAGGTGGTTTATTTCTCACCTTCCTCGCTCAGTAATGAAGAATGAGCAAGGGTTCAGATGGTCCAAGAGGATCATGTCACTTTCTCACTCAGACATCCATTGGTGCTCCAGATCTACGGAGAATGTCACCATCATTGACCGTTGTGGGGAGTTTCCTAACGTGCCGCTTCTAGGCATAAGAGGAGGCATCACTTACAACCCATCTCTAGCTTTACGACAGTTTGGTTACGCCCGGAGCGATGGTCCACATGACATGTTGATTCAGGGCATTGTGTTTGACTACGACAACGATCTTCAGGGTTACCGTCAGAGATTCATACGAGCTTGGGAAAAGGTAAACAGGATTGACAGCAAGACACTGGAGCCTAAGTACACCATTCCTATGGAGGCTTATCTCAGATGGGTACGATTTCGTGCTCAGACACTCATGATGCCATATCCTGCCATCCTACCAGTTACCATGGAACCTGTTGCTGAAGGAGACACAGCTTATACCATCCTTCACCCAGACATGCCTACTGATATGGAAGACTTGCAGAGATCATGGATCCAACTGAAAGAGCAAAGGGATACTTTCGAGGCTCATTACAAAGCAAGCCAAGCAAGGATCCTAGAGCTAACAAAGCTACCTCATGAGGAACGAAACCTCAACTCATACCTCAACACCAAGAGGAAACGTCCATGGGAGACTTAAAACCCCATCTTTTGTACTTATTTCGTTTTCATTTTTTGTAAGCCTAAAAGGCAAAACAAGTTATTACTAATAAAAAGTTACTTTCTTGTTTGTTTAAGCAAATTTAAATATTGCGGTCCTTGAAAACATTGCATATGCATTCCCATATCATTGCATCACAGGTTTATAATTGTGCACAGGTTTCTCATCTTCTCGCTGTTTATGGAGTTGAGCACACCATTGTCTGTTATCAAAAAGAGGTTAGTACAAGCTGGGATCTTTCCAGGTTGTCATGAAGATTGTCTATATTGTACCTATAAGCCGGATAGTTGCTTCATTTTGAGAGATAGGATTCAACATCTCATGGATAAATATACTATAGTGTTTGAAAGAAGACCAACATCTGTAGAAAGTATGGTGGATCATCTGACTCAGGGTAAGAAGGTTGAAGAGGTTGACATGGTTGACAAAGTACCACTAAGAATCACTTCAAAGGGTCCCATTAAAATCACTCATCAGGGCCCAATCAAGATTACTGCTGAAGGTCCTGTGAAAGTTGTTGCTGAAGCCAGAGTAGCTCCTCTGATCATTACCACTCCTGGTCCTATTCCTTATACATCTGACGAAGCTGTGCCTTGGCACTATGGGTCTGATGTTTACATCCATGGTGTCAAGCAGGAACCTTTACCTGATATGCCTGTTGACATTGATAATATTGCTGGATCTAGCAAGATCACTCGTAGTGGAAGAGTCTTCTCTCCTCCAGTTGCTTCTAAGAGTGCAGTTACTCCTGCTGTTACTTCCGCCACTGATGCTCGGGGCAAGGGTCCTGTTATTGAGCCTGTATCTACTGATGTGCCAGCTGCTGATGACCTCTCTAAGCAGATGGAAGAAGTATTGAAAATCATTCGCAAGAGTGTTTATGATATTGTTGATCAGCTGGGGCATACTCCCTCAAAGATTTCTATGCTCTCCCTGTTATTATGTTCTGAGGCTCATGCCAAGTCATTGATCAAGTTTCTAAAGATGGCTCATGTACCCAGTGCAATTTCTGTGGACCAGTTTGAGAATTGTGTTGCTCACCTGACCTATGACAACGGGTTAGGATTTTCTGATGCTGACTTGACCCCTGCCAAGAGGGATCATAACAGGGCCTTGCATATTTCAATTGAATGCAGGGGCACTACCCTGTCTCATGTGCTGATAGACAATGGTTCCTCTCTGAATGTGTTGCCTAAGGAAGTCCTGAACAAGCTGAGTCCTGAAGATACGGTATTGAAGCCCAGTAATATTGTGGTAAAGGCTTCTGATGGTTCTAGAAGAGTAGTGCATGGGGAAATTGATCTTCCAATCAAGGTTGGCTCTCAGGTGTTTACTGCTACATTCTATGTGATGGATATTCGTCCTTCGTACTCATGTCTGCTTGGTCGTCCCTGGATCCATGGGGCAGGTGCTGTGACCTCCACATTACATCAAAAGTTGAGATATCCAGTGAATGGAAAAGTTGTTACTGTCTTTGGAGAGGAAGAATACTTTGTCAGCCATGTAAACACTTTCAAGTATCTGGAAGTAGAAGGTGAATACATTGAAACTCCATGTCAGTCATTTGAAGTGGTTCCCTGGGCTGTTAAGGATTGTGTGACTCCTCCTGCTGTGAAGAAGGTTCCTGTGGTCATCAGAAACCCTCCAACAATGGCAATGGCCTCCCTCAATGATGCAAAAGCTGTGGTGGAAGAAGGTGGTTGTACTATTTGGGGTCAGCTTCCTGATATTCCATACAAGTCTGACAAGTTTGGTTTGGGTTTCACTGCAGAGTCCCAGAAGGCTGTCCGTCGTGCCCGTGCTGTTCGTATCACCAATCAAGGGATTATCAATGCTGTGGGAGATCAAGATGAAGACTACAACTTGGAGGCATGGATTTTTCCTACTGTGGGTGCTGGACTCAATAATTGGACAGCTGAAGATGTTATCCCTATCTCCTTTAGTCAGGAGTAAATACTATTACTGTGTTATGTTTTTAAATTTATAATTTCTGGAACAATTAAAACTTTCAAGCCATGTGCCTTACCCGGGGCACAATGGTGTGCTTGTTACGGGTTGTCATCTCATTTGCATACTTCATTCGATAAAATCAGTGGACGTTTCGTTTTCGTAAATATTGTGTTCCTTGTCTTTCTTTTTCTTTTATTTTTGCTTTATCAGCTATGTGTTCTTACACACACCCACGTCACTAAAATGCCGATCCTCATCCACTCTGGATCCAATTGATAACAGTTCTACTATTGCCAATTACAATTTCGAGAATCCGATCTATCAAACTGAAGACGGAAACGAGGACGATTGTGAAATATCTGTAGGGCTTGCTAGGTTGTTACAACAAGAAGAGAAAGCTATACAGCCACATGAAGAGCCAGTCGAAGTTGTGAATCTGGGAACTGAAGAAAACAGAAAAGAGGTCCAGATAGGGGCTGATTTAGACAACACTGCTCAGCATAAGAATGCAGGGGCAACATATCAGCGTGCTATGGTGGCTTTGTTTCATGATATGATTCATCATGAGATAGAGGTATATGTGGATGATATGATAGCCAGGTCTCAGAATGAAGAACAACATCTTGATCATCTGCACAAGTTATTTGAGAGGTTGAAGAAATACAGGTTGAGATTAAATCCAAACAAGTGTACTTTTGGAGTTAGATCTGGAAAGCTCCTGGGTTTCATTGTCAGTGGAAAAGGTATTGAAGTGGATCCTGCAAAAGTGAAAGCTATACGAGAGATGCCAGCTCCCCGTACTGAGAAGGAGGTTAGAGGTTTCTTGGGACTACATTGCAAGATTTATTTCCCAATTAACTACCATCTGTGAGCCAATCTTCAAGTTGTTGAAGAAAGATCAGGTGATGGAATGGAATGATGAGTGCCAGACTGCCTTTGATGAAATCAAGAGATATTTGCTAGAACCTCCAATTTTAATGCCACCAGTTGATGGAAGACCCTTGATTATGTATTTAACAGTATTAGACAACTCAATGGGGTGTGTATTGGGGCAACATGACGAGTCTGGTCGAAAAGAGCAGGCAATATACTACCTTAGCAAAAAGTTTACCGACTGTGAAACAAAATACTCACTGCTCGAGAAAACTTGCTGCGCTTTGGCACGGGCTGCTCGCCGACTAAGACAGTATATGTTGACCCATACTACCTTGTTGATTTCAAAGATGAATGGGGCAGTTGAAGCTGCTAATAAGAACATTAAGAAGATTGTACAGAAGATAACTGTTACTTACAAGGATTGGCACGAGATGTTACCATTTGCTCTGCATGGTTATCGTACTACAATACGTACTTCAACCGGGGCAACCCCATTCTCCTTGGTCTATGGTATGGAAGCAGTTCTGCCTATTGAAGTTCAGATCCCCTCCTTGAGAATTATGAAGGATGCAGGCTTGGATGAAGATGAGTGGATTCAGACTCGACTTGACCAGATAAATTTGATTGATGAGAAAAGGTTAGCAGCAGTTTGTCATGGCCAGATGTACCAGAAACGGATGATCAAAGCTTTTAACAAGAAGGTTAAGCCAAAGGTATATCAGGCTGGTGACTTGGTAATCAAGCGTATCATATTACCACAGGGTGATCCTAGGGGCAAGTGGACTCCAACATATGAGGGACCATTTGTAGTCAAGACAGTGTTCTCAGGAGGTGCCATGATATTGACTACAATGGATGGTGAAGACTTC
Organism: Lathyrus sativus; assembly: GCA_963859935.3. Lineage (NCBI taxonomy): Eukaryota > Viridiplantae > Streptophyta > Magnoliopsida > Fabales > Fabaceae > Lathyrus > Lathyrus sativus. Next base: position 18,034,224 of record OZ012736.1, read on the forward strand.
CCACAACCTGTAAACGCAGACATAGTTAAAAAATACTACGCATAAAAAGAGACCCGCTAGGTTGACAGGCCTAGGCAAAAATAAGGGCATCCCGGCAAACCAAAAGGGTTTGGGCAAAAATTAGGGATATATATATAAAAAGATGTACACCCGGCAAGTCGAAAACCTGAAAAGGCGGCTTGGGCAAAAAAGGGTATCCCGGTGGATTGAAAACCTGAAAGGGCAATCCAGGCAAAAGTTAGGGATTAAAGCGTATGACTATGTCTCGTTTGGATCACTCATGAAACTGCAACCAGTTGTACTACTTACTCAAGCTCAAACAGATAAAGCTCAATCCAATCGTTTCCGTCTCAACAGCAAGAAGATGAGATACTTGAGGGGCAATAGTAGAATTGAAACTCAATAGGATTATTTCCCACATAGCTGATTCTTTTTGTAAAACTTCATGACAAAATTCTCTTACTAGGGTTTATGTCTCCTTGTACAAACTTACCCGTGTATGGGTCACTTTTGATATAAATAAATTCCATCTTTTGAATCCAGATTTACTTTTACCCTATTTACATAAGCGAAACGTCCATTGGTTGTGTTTGAATGTATGTATGCCTTTGAATATGATTGATGTTTACCAGAAATGCATGTATGCTTTTAATATGATTGATGTTTACCAGAAATGCATGAAAATGCAGTAATAGTATTTACTAAGGACGAACGAGGGAAGGATTTCAACGAAGCTTCGCCGGTTCATCTTTACAAGGCAGTTACAAACCATCAGTAGGACTAATCCATTTTCACAAAGTCTAATCTCCCCTGGAATTTATATCCATCTCTTTTATCCTCATACGGATATACGGGAAATTACTTTCCAATAAGGGCACGATGAACGAAGACGGGATGTTATACTTATCCTACTATCAAACGAAAACGAAGGTTATTTATACCCTACTGTCCCCAACAACGGGAGGTTATCTATACCTTGTTATCCCCAACAATGGGAGGTTATCTATACCTTGTTATCCCCAACAGACGGAGGGTTATGTATTCTTCAACAACGAATCGGGATTTATTTTCCCTGGCCAGCAGTTGTTATACAAGGATATCCAGACACTTCCAGCAGTGTCATATCATACATGCATCATTTACATCATACCATAACATATATGTCTATAGTACATTACCTAAGTGCATCATGTCATACATGCATACATAAAGCATAAACTAATGTTGTTATACAGAATGCTACCTTGTTTTCAGGTTAATTATCCAACAAACAAGCTTATGATCTTTGGGACTGCTTTATTGTAACCTCAGGGTTACTTTATCCTCCTGATGAGCTTCTTATTACTTTGGGACTGCTTTATTGTAACCTCAGGGTTATTTTATCCTCCTGATAGCCTCTCATGACTTCAAGACTGCTTTAGAGCTACTGATTGCTCTATCCTCCTGAAATCATCCTATTACTTCAAGACTGCTTTAGAGCTATTCATTGCTCTATCCTCATGAGGTCATATTACTACTTCAAGACTGCTTTAGAGCTATTGATTGCTCTATCCTCCTGAAGCCATCTAATTATTTCAAGACTGCTTTAGAGTTATCCATTGCTCTATCCTCCTGAAATTACATTATTATTTCAAGACTGCTTTAGAGCTATTCATTGCTCTATCCTCCTGAAATCATTACTTCAAGACTGCTTTAGAGCTATTGATTGCTCTATCCTCCTGAAGACATATCACGTTATTATTTCAAGACTGCTTTAGAGCTATTCATTGCTCTATCCTCCTGAAATCATTACTTCAAGACTGCTTTAGAGTATTCATTGCTCTATCCTCCTGAAATTACATTATTATTTCAAGACTGCTTTAGAGCTATTCATTGCTCTATCCTCCTGAAATCATTACTTCAAGACTGCTTTAGAGCTATTGATTGCTCTATCCTCCTGAAGACATATCACGTTATTATTTCAAGACTGCTTTAGAGCTATTCATTGCTCTATCCTCCTGAAATCATTACTTCAAGACTGCTTTAGAGTATTCATTGCTCTATCCTCCTGAAATTACATTATTATTTCAAGACTGCTTTAGAGCTATTCATTGCTCTATCCTCCTGAAATCATTACTTCAAGACTGCTTTAGAGTATTCATTGCTCTATCCTCCTGAAATTACATTATTATTTCAAGACTGCTTTAGAGCTATTCATTGCTCTATCCTCCTGAAATCATTACTTCAAGACTGCTTTAGAGCTATTGATTGCTCTATCCTCCTGAAGACATATCACGTTATTATTTCAAGACTGCTTTAGAGCTATTCATTGCTCTATCCTCCTGAAATCATTACTTCAAGACTACTTTAGAGTTGTTGATTGCTCTATCCTCCTGAAGCCATTCTATTACTTCAAGACTGCTTTAGAGCTATTGATTGCTCTATCCTCCTGAAGCCATTATTACTTCAAGACTGCTTTAGAGCTATTGATTGCTCTATCCTCCTGAGGTCAGATTTATCACTTCAAGACTGCTTTAGGGTTATCATTATTGATTGCTCTATCCTCATGAAGACATGCTGTTACATCAGTATTACTCCAGACTCCTGACAGTTCTCATTATACTACTGAAGAACTTACCCCTAGTGGCATCTTTAAGCCCACTCAATCATGTTCAACCAACCATCAATATCACTCCATGCACTGGTGAGTGCAAATTTTTGGGCTTTTGTGTTCAATCCCCTTCAACCTTCCAGGTTACGACTGGCAAATATACCAATCTAACCCCTCAGGTTTCAGAAAATTGAACAGGGGCAGCTGTTGCACCCCAAAATTTGCCCTCACAATACAAGACTTTGTGTTCCAAGAAGGTTCACAAGGTTCACAAAATTCACAATTGGTCAGAAGAGTTGACAATTCCCTCAGACAATGCACCTCCTAAGCAGTGCATCCAAAACTAGGGTTTTGACTTTAATCAGGCTAAATGGACTTCCAAGACTTCAAGTGAGCTTCATAACATCTTATATGTGTATAAGAACCCCCATGTCAAGTTTCAAGACTTTTCTCAAAAGTTTGCTCAGTCAGATGATCAGATAAGTCAAAAGCAGTCAATGCAGTTAAAAGGTCAAACTGAGGTCAACTGTGGTCAAACCAAAGTCAAACTTCATGATTTTTTTTTGCCAACATCAAAGAGAGGTTGGGTGAGAAATATTATCATAATAACTGTAATACCCCAAATTTTGCCCTAAGATTTGTCGTCGCATTTCATTGCATTTAATCAATTACTAACAAATTTGTGTAGTCGTTTGACTTTTTGCAGGTAAATATCATATGGCATGCACTTTTTTTCTAAAAAGTAAAAATGGCACAATTGGCAGGAGGACATGTGTAAGGAGTTATGAGTGTGAGAGGTTGAGAGTTCGAATCTCACCTTTGGCACTTTTTGTTGTTTTTATTATTTTTACTCTAAATTTTTCTATCTTTCATTAAAAAAATAACAAAAATAGTTTTTTATTATTATTTAATTATTATTTTCGTATTTTAATTAAATCATTTTTTAAAATATTATTTTTTTCACTTTTTTCTAAATTATTCATAAAAATATCCAAAAAATCATAAAATAAAAAAATATTGAAAAAAATTTTGTTCTTTTTATAATATTTTTTATTTTAGGAATCAATAGGATTATTAGTTTTTTTAATTATTTTAAATTATTTAAATTTTATTCTTTCTTAACTAATTATTTAGTTTGGGCTTTAAAATGGGCTTTAGGGACATTATTGACAATTTGGTGTTAACCCTAATTTGTTCCCTATATATACATGTGTTGCCTTGTTGGAAAAGAGGAGAGAATGAAAAAAACCTAAGAGGAGTGAGTGCCGTTGGCCGTTATTTAGTTTTCTTCTTCATCCATTACTATTGTTTCTTTTTCTTCATCGTTTACCGTTATTTCTTTTCCTTCATCTATTACTGTTGTTTCTTTTTCTTCATCTTTTACCGTTATTTCTTTTTCTTCATCTATTACCGTTATTTCTTTTTCTTTATCTATTACTGTTGCGTTTATATATATATAATTTTTAAATTGTTAGAGTTTATATATATAAGATTTTTGATCGAATTATGTCGATACGATGTTTGCACATTTGTGTGCATGACGCGTGACATTTGTGTTAGTTCGATCTGGTTGCGATGATCGCATTTTTGTGTGAGCAATAATACTATTTTTTGCTTAATTTCTTTTTCTTTGCGATAAATTTTGTTTCGTCCGATTTAGATCTGGTTGCGATGAGCGCATTTCTGCGTTAGCAACATTGTTGGGTTATTTGGCACATTTAAAATTCATTATTGCTTTATTATTATTATTATTATTATTATTATTATTATTATTATTATTATTATTATTATTATTATTATTATTATTATCATTATTTATTATTATTATCATTATTATCATTATTATTATTATTGTTATCATTAATTTATTAAAATTTGTTGTAATATAAAAATCTGTTTTTTTAAAATAAATAACATTAACATCTTTTTTCCAAATTAATATGAAAACCTAATTTTAATTTTCTATATGATTCTATGTATATATTTATTATAATTCTTGTAAATTTTTGTAAATAAAATTAAACCTTATAAATACTTAATGTAAAATTTTGGTGAATGTGATTATTGATTAGTTAAAATTTGTTTTCATCATAATGTGTAAATATTTTTCTTAATAATTGTTAATATATAATTAGAGATAATTAAATTTTTGTAAATGATTAAGAAATTTATAATTATGTTATATTTAGAACTTTATATTATAGTAATTATTTAATCATTTATGTTTCTAAAAAAAAATCAAATCTTATGATATTTAGAACTTTATATTATAGTAATTATTTAATCATTTATGTTTCTAAATAAAAATCAAATCTTATGTTTAATCACGTTATTAATTAATTATTATTGCTAATCATATTTTGTTGCTTATTATTATTTTGAAATTTCTATCTTATTATTTTTTCTAACTTTGTCTATTTTTCTCATTATTATTGTTTCAACTAATTATTTTCACTAACTTTATATTTATACTAACCTTATTTAATTTTTCTTATTATTTACTAACCCTAATATTTTATTTGCTTATTTGTTATTTTTTTTATTTATTATAATTTTGTAATTGCCTCTTGGATGTAAAGTTGTTTAATTATTTAATTATTATTATGGTTAGTAATTAGGGAGTGTAACAACATGTATGTAATATTAAAATAAATTTAGATCACTTTTAAACAAAGATAATTAAAATAAACACGTCACACACGTAAGTCGATTTTAATCGCCGTCTCACTTCCTAAGGATATCCCTCAAGTTGCCTACGAATAATGGTTAAGTGGGGTGTATAAAGCAAGTCCCTCAAATAAAAAAATCATCAAAGTCCCTTATGGTTGCCTTTACGAATCGAGTCCCTTTCGAAAAATGATGATGGTCCCTTATATGTGCTTATTACATCCCACAATGGCCTTCAAAGTCAAATTGTCCCTCACTTATCCCTTAACATCCAAAGTAAGGACTACCTACTCCATTATAGTAGGGATAGTCTTACTAAGGAAAGGATAAAGAATAAGAAAGACCTTAAAACATTAGGGTAGGCTACTCCTAGATACTTGCTCGCTTCAAAACTTTTCCACACCTAAACAAATTTCCAACAAAATTTTCAAACAAGTTTTTTTCACATCCATACACGGATTATTATTAAACTATTCTGAAATTTTTTGCTATTCACACACTACACTTTCAAAACAATTCAAAAGTGAGCTTAAGTACCTAAGAGCCCATGGATAACCATGGATGAAAAGGGTGCTAACACCTTCCCTTTTCATAACCTACCCCCCGGACCCAAAATATTCTCTAAGGTCTTTCCTGTTCTTTTATAACCTTTCCTTATGGATAAAATAAAAGTCGGTGGCGACTCTTGCTATCCGCAACATTGTTTAAAGTCAGTTCTCCCACCGTGTTACAAACAGGAACTGTCGCTTTCGCGTATTCAGAACCGAGTTGTACTCTCTAATCAACCCCTCCTATTGTCACGGATAAAAAGGTGCGTACTGCGTTAGAGTAGTAAACCTATTTTTAAGAAATATAGTTTCTTAACAAAGTTGAAAAGTATTTTAACCTGGACTTCTTAGCAAAAAGAGGTTCTTATGAACCAGACTCTAAATCTCATAACGCGTCCGAAAATCGTTTTAAAATCTATTTTCTTTTTAATCTAAAAACTCCTAATGAACTATACAAAGCGCTTTTGGCTGTTTTTGAAATAGTTAAAAACAATTACTTGAATTGAAAGATAAAATAGCCCTTAGGTGTTTCCACGAACAATTATACTGATTACTGGTTTAATTACGATCCTTACATTCTAACCTTTATGGGATTAGTTAGACATGATAAAGTAAATATTCTTTTTATAGTTTTTCATATGAGTAATTTAAAGCGAGTGCGGGAAGTAAACAAAGTAAATGTGCGAGTGCGGGAAATAAACAAAGTAAATGTGCGAGTGCGGGAAATAAACAAAGTAAAGTGCGAGTGCGGGAAATAAACAAAGTAAAGTGCGAGAAAATAAATAAAAGTAAAGCAATGCGGAAAAATAAAATACTAACTGGAATTAAAATGGCGGCAGGATTAACTTCCTCCAGAGTGCTCCAAAACTCGAACCACAGACAGATTACAGACTCGATCACTCGATTGCAGAGGCACCCCGATGTGGAATGGCAACTGCTTTATAACTGATATATGCCTAGAGAATTCTAATTCTGGATGAAGAAAAACGAAAATCTAAGGTCCTATTTATAGTAAAAACTGAAAACATGAAATGACCGGGACGCCCCTCCACTAAAAAGTGGAGGTTATGAAATTTTGCCTTGTGGCGCCCGCCACAAGGTCATGGCGCCCGCCATGGTCCCTACAGGGGATGATGGAGTGGGGATCATGGGTCTTGGAGGTTGAGCAGTGGTCTTGAGACGTGGCCACGTCATGGCTAACCCCATGGCGCCCGCCACGGTGGGTGCCGCAAGTGCAAAGTGCTGAATTTCTAGGTTTTCGTCCGTTTTCACTCCTTTTTCGCTCCTTTTCCCGATTCAAGCTCCGATTATTATAAAAACCTGAAAACATAAGAAAACAAAGCAATAACAAAGCAAAACAACAATAAAAGCTAAGAATGCATGCGAAATCGGAGTCAGAAATACGGTGAATTTTAGTGTGATCACACATCTCCATTGAATGTGTTGATGTTGTGTTGTCAAGAGTATTGGTAGATACTGGGTCATCCTTAAATGTTTGACCAAAGAATTCATTGGCCAAGCTGACCATTGAAGGATTAATGATGAAACCCAATTCAGTGATAGTGAAAGCTTTCGATGGGGCAAGAAGGACCGTGATAGAGGAAGTTGATCTCCCCATCAAAATAGGACCTCACACTTTCATTATCACATTCTATGTGATGGATATCTACCCGGCGTACAGTTGCCTACTAGGTCGTCCATGGATTCATGCGGTCGGTGCTGTAACGTCCACTCTTCACCAAAGGCTAAAGTTCATGGTCAATAACCAACTTGTTGTCATCGAGGGAGAGGAGGATATGCTAGTAAGCCATCTGTCTTCATTCCGTTATGTTGAAGTGGGAGGGGAAGTTCATGAGACCCCTTTTTAAGCGTTTGATGTGATAAGTGTATAAATGATCCCTGCTAAGAAGGAGGAAAAGAAATCAGAAAGGGCAGGACCCCCCACGATTACTTGGTAGGACGCAAGGACCATAATTGAGGCCGGTCACCCCGAAGGTTGGGGAAGAGTGTTGGAGCTACCCATCAATAAAAACAGAACTGGTTTGGGTTACCCAGGCAATCACAAAGATCAACAGCAGACAACCATTGACAAGGGCAAAAGGTTCATTTCTCCACTTGCCTTTGTTAGCGGTGGACATATGATGGATGATCAGGTGGCCGTTGTGGAAGCTGAAGATGATGCATTAAAGGAAGTCTGCATGGTGTACCCAAAGGCACCAAATCAACAACTCAACAATTGGACTGTTACAGAAATACCGGAGATCACCCTTGTCGAAGAGTAATTTTTCCTTGTTCTGCTTTCAAATCCTATGCTCTGCCCAAGGTATAAGGATTATTTTGTAGGGCCCCCATGTTTTCAAATAATGTTTATCATGAATGAAATGAACCTCTTTGCATTCAATTGTGTTCCCTGTCTTTCTTTTTTACTTTTTGCATAAATAAATGGCAATGTTTTCTTGCATGTTTCTTTTCCATCTCCTGAAAATAAAGCGTAAAATCACCAATCATGCAGATCCACCCCCGGGATCACGTCTTAAAGTTGATCCCATACTTCGATGAGATTACTTTCAATCACATTCCTAGAGAAAGCAATCAATTGGCAGACGCTCTTGCCACGTTGTCATCCATGTTCAAAGTTAAATGGAAAAATGAGGCACCCTTTATCCGTATTGAATATCTTGATGAGCCTGCCCACTGTCTGGAAGCAGAGTTAGCAACCGATGATCAACCTTGGTTCTATGATATCAAAAGATATCTAGAAAAGAAAGAGTATCTAGAAAATGTTTCCATCACATACAAGAAGTATTTAAGAAGGCTTTCGTCCAAATTCTTCTTAAGTGGAGATGTGCTTTACAAGCAAAACTATGACTCGATCTTGCTCAGATGCGTGGATAGACATGAAGCCGACCGGATCATAAACGAAATCCATGAAGGTTCTTTTGGTACACATTCCAGTGGACACACGATGGTCAAGAAGATTTTGAGAGCTAGTTATTACTGGTTGACGATGGAAACTGATTGCTATCGTCACATGCAAACATGCCACAAATGCCAAATCTATGCAGATAGGATACATGTGCCGCCAGTTCCTCTGAATGTCTTGACATCGCCTTGGCCTTTCTCCATGTGGGGCATAGATATGATCGGACGCATTGAGCCAACTGCTTCAAACGGTCATCGTTTCATCTTAGTGGCCATTGACTACTTTACTAAATGAGTGGAAGCCGCATCTTATGCCAATGTCACCAAACAAGTGGTCACTCGCTTCATCAAAAAGGAAATCATTTGTCGTTATGGGGTCCCAAACAAAATCATTACTGACAATGGTTCAAACCTCAATAACAATATGATGAAGGAATTGTGTGAAAGTTTCAAGATCGAGCACCACAATTCGTCACCGTATCGCCCGAAGATGAACGACGTCGTTGAAGCAGCGAACAAAAACATCAAGAAGATTGTTCAGAAAATGGTGAAAACATATAAAGATTAGCATGAAATGCTACCATTTTCTTTGCATGGCTATCGCACTTCAGTGCGCACTTCTACTGGGGAAACTCCATTTTCTCTTGTGTATGGCATGGATGCGGTACTCCCTGTTGAGGTATAAATCCCTTCCTTGAGAATTCTGACTGATGTCAAGCTTGACGAAGCAGAATGGGTGCAGGCGAGATTTGATCAACTTAATCTTATTGATGAAAAGCGCATGGCAGCCATATGCCATGGCCAGCTTTACCAAAAGAGGTTGAAAAGGGCGTTTGACAAGAAAGTTCGCCCTCGAGATTTCGAAGCGGGAGACTTGGTATTGAGAAAGATTCTGCCAATCCACACAGACCCAAGGGGCAAATGGACACTTAACTATGAGGGTCCATATGTTGTAAAGAAGGCTTTCTCCGGAGGGTCCCAAATATTATCCAACATGGACGATGAAGATCTGTCATCTCCTGTAAACGCAGACGCAGTCAAAAAATACTACGCTTGAAAGCAAACCTGGTGGACAATAAAATGAAAAGTCCAGGCAAAAGTTAGGATTAAAATGAAAAATAACACCCGATAAGTTGAAAACCCTTATGGGCAACTTAGGCAAAAAAAGGGTATCCCGGTAGACTGAAAACCCGAAAGGACGGTCTAGGCAAAAGTTAGGGACCTAAAAAAGAAAAGACTGAGGTCTGCGAAAAGTCTGTGAGCTCATCATCAGAATAAAGAGAACTACACACGGGGAAGATCAATCCATCCACCTTCCTCAGAGGCAATGTACGAGAAGCTTCAAGGCCATAGGGATCATAGCAGAATCGGAACTCAATGGAAATCCGATCCTTTTTCACATTACCACTGTGCTTTTTATCATATTTTTTGCAATTACCTCTTTTAGGAATTGTATCCTTATGTAAAATTACCCATTTATGGGTCACTTTATCATCAATAAAAATCTCTTTCATCAATAAGTGTGTCACATTTATTTTCTTCTATGTTTGCAAAAAGTGGAATTTTCATTCTTAATAAATATTGCATTGAAAATTGTGGGGTAACAATAATAATAACAAAAGAAAGCATAAAGTTGCTCTTCGACCTAGGTGTATAAAGGGTAGAAGCGATCTCTAGTAGGCGCACGTGTACCCTATGCATCGTCTAATCATAAGGTTCGTCGGGGACTTGAGCAAATCAGGGGCAACCTGACTGGCCAGCACAGCTTGTCTGATAAGACCATCTGGAGATGATCCAAATTTCGTTACGAGGATGTTGGGAATTCAAAATCGACGCCCCAAATCAAAGCCCAATCACTTGGCTTAAATTATCACCCCTAACCTTCACGTTCTTACGTCCCTGACATCTTTTGCATACATACTGCATCATTACATGTGCTTAGCCGGTCGTTCTCAAAGATACAAATTTCCTGTGGACATTCTAGTAGGATCATTTTGGAGTGTTTATCCATTCACTTACCTTTTGTAAGTCCTTTTGAGCCTTACATGAGATTGTCTTATCACCTTACCTTTCGTAAGGGATTTCATTGCCTTTTGCGTGAAATCTTTTCCCTTCGCTTCCCTTTTGTAAGCGTTTCTCGCTGTCTTTTACATGCGACAAAACTTTGTTTTGGGTATCTTCGACCTATTTGGATGCTTGATGCCTATGTGGCCAAGAACTGAATGGTCGCCATACTTAAGGAATATCATCTCCGCCGTTGTTCCTGTGAGATCAAATGATGTTCTAATGCCCTATGAAATTTCCTCTACCTTTTACAGGAGGATGGTTATTGCCCTCAACTTACTTTTTGTGAGTCTTTTCTAAATATCACTGCCTTGCCTTTTGCAACAGATTCAAATTACCTTTAACAAGACCTCTCGTACCTTTTGTACAGGTTCTTGTCAGCTTACCTTTCGTAGGTATCCTGTCTACCTTTTGTAGAAGGAACATTTTCTCCTAACCTTTTGTTCAGGAATATTTTCTGTTTTTCACAGAAGAAAATACGATCATCCTCTCCCGAGGGAGTTTCCTATCTACCTTTTGTAGAAGGAATATTTCTCCTAACCTTTTGTTCAGGAATCCTCTCTACCTTTTGTAGAAGGAACATTTTCTCCTAACCTTTTGTTCAGGAATCCTCCCTACCTTTTGTGGAAGGAACATTTTCTCCTAACCTTTTGTTCTGGAGTCCTTTCTGCCGTGATAGAAGGAAATGCGATCGTATTCTCCCAAGGGAGTCTCCTCTGCATAATGTAGAAGGAGGTATTTTGTCTCCAAACCGTTTGTTTTGGAGTCCTCTCTACCTTTTGTAGAAGGAATATTTCTCCTAACCTTTTGTTCTGGAGTCCTCTCTACCTTTTGTAGAAGGAATATTTCTCCTAACCTTTTATTCTGGAGTCCTCTCTACCTTTTGTAGAAGGAATATTTTTCTCCTAACCTTTTTTTCGGGAGTCCTCCTTGCCTTTTGTAAGAGGAAAACCATTTTTCTAGAGTCCTTTCCCCCTTTCGTGGAAGGAATATCTCATAATCCCTCATTTTCCGAGTCCTCTCTACCTTACGTAGAAGGAATATCTCATTACGTTTATTTTTAGACTCCTCTCTACCTTTCGTAGAAGGAATATCTCGCAGTCTTTTTATTTTAGAGTCCTCTCTATCTTTCGTAGAAGGAATATCTTACAGTCGTTTTATTTTAGAGTCCTCTCTATCTTTCGTAGAAGGAATATCTCACGATCGTTTATTTTAGAGTCCTCTCTATCTTTTGTAGAAGGAATATCTCCTAGCCAATTTTTGATTCCCTATTATGAGACAGCTCTTTGACTTTTTGCAGAAGGAGTTTTAGATAACTTGTTTGTAGTATAACTTATCCTCTTGGAATTCTACATGAGTCCTCCTCTTCCAGCTGGCAAAGCATTCATGTCCATTCCGCATTGCATCTCAAACATATCATCATACCCCCCTTAACCCTTGTTCGCTAACAGACATATTCTTTAAACCATCTCGCTGACCGTCTACTTTCATCCTACACCTCTCCAGTTGAAAATCCTGGGTATTCTAGTATTTAATTATCTTCTACCATGAATGTCCGAGCACCTTTATCCTCCATACATTCAGGTCCAAGAGGATTAAATAGGGGCAGCTGTCACACCCTCATTTTCACCTTTAGCCTTTATACCCTACATTCACCATATCATATATCGTTCTATTGCATATTGAGCATGTGGGTTCACAAGGTACGGATTGGATCGGTTTGTTATTTTCCATTTTTAAATGAGATAAATTTCCTATCATGGAATACATGGAAGAAAAGGTTCATCACCTAAGGTTTGATCTAAGTTGGAAAGTCTACTTATATAGATTACTTCAAGAAGAAGTTACTTAAAAATATTAGGATATTCAAGATTAATATTCCTAATGGACCTGAAATGCAAGGCATAATTCAAGATTTCCTCATCCAACTTTGTTTCAAATTCCTGATCAAGTGGAGTTCAAATTTGCAAAGCATGAGTCAATATCCTAAATGCATAATTCAAGACTTCATCCATTTCAAGTCTAATGGTACAAGAAAAATCCATCATGAATTCAAGATTTGAGGCAAGAATATTACAAAGATGAATTTTATGACATTACAAGAATATCATTTGTTACAAGATTTCCAACTCTAAGTAATGTTTAGAAATTGATTTATTTCTAATCTTCATTCAAGTCTCTAATCAAGTCTATGATATGTTGCTCTTCATGGCACACCAAATTTTCATGTGCTACATTATGCTCACAAGTATCCAAAGAAAAATACTTAAGAGCTAAATCAACATTGGTATGTTTCAAGATCAAGATCATGTATGTTCAACCATGAGCAATATGAAGGCAATCCAAAACAGCCCCATGCAAGAAGTGGCAATATGTATCATGTTACAAAATCATTTTATGTCACAAAACCAAGGGGATAAACATAGGTTGATACATCTACACATCAAAAATTAGAATTTGAAATTCTGCCCAAAAGGTAATGGTGTTGACTACATGAGTATGCCCAAGCATAACCAACCAATGGATACAAGGATGGATGGCAATGTAGAGTGCTGCAGAAGAAAATACAGCAAAACATACTAGAAATGGAAGAAAGTGGGGCTGTACCAAAAAAGTGGTAATAGATATTGCCAAGAATGGAAATTCTGAAAATGGGAGAATGTGCAAGAGCTGTGGTTTTGGTGCAGCAGAAAAAGGCAGCAGAAAAAGTGAGATAAGTAGGGAAGGGGCTGTAAACAAGAGGGGGATTCACTATCATTCACAACAGATTGAGATAGAGAGATTGAGAGCAAAGAGTAAGAGGAAAAAACCAGAAAAAATAGAGAGAAGAACAAACTCTAAAAAAAACAGAAAAAAGAGAGTGACATAGAAGCACAAGAGGATCATTGAGAAGCAGAACCTTCACAACATAGAGAGCACATCCAACAAAAATCAGTGGAGGACGTGCAAGAAAGATAGAAAGCTCTTGGGTATCCATTTCAAACCTTTCTCTCTTTACTTTTTGCTTTTATATTCATTTTACTTCCTCTTGTATGTGTTGTTGTACTGAGTACATCATGTAAGGTTCTAAAGGAACCAAAAAACCATTTGTAAGAACCAATAGAAAGGAAAGAAAACCACAAAAGACAGCAAAAAACATCAAAATATTTCATTTTTCGCTTCAGGTCGCGGCGCGAACATGCAAAAACCAGAATGAAAATTTTTCCAGTTCGCGGCGCGAACATGCAAAAACCAGAATGAAAACTTTACCCGTTCGCGGCGCGAACATGCAAAAAACAGAATGTTCACTTTTCTCAGTTCGCGGCGCGAACTGATCAGTTTATTTATTTTCTTGCTGGTTTTACCTTATGTTTTTTTTTGCAAAGGGTGTTAACCCCATATGTTTTTATGATTTTAGTATGTGAATATTGTTATTGTCCTTGTTGACTTTTGATTCCAAAAACCATTTTCAAAAACAAACTCTCGATTTTATCGAGCCATTTTCGACCATGTAAGTCGGTTTCCTTGTGCACCGCCAACGACCTTGTCCGTATCGCTTCAAATACATCTTTACGAACAATAAACCTTGATCCAACATCAAGTGATCCTTCTTCTTATGAAAAACCCAAAATACAATAAAATATACGATTAGAATTATGCACCATGAACTTTAAAGTGGTGGAGAAGGAATGAGAATGGAATCCTCCTACGCTCATTCCGAATGTTTTGAATACAAGGCGCTCGACTTGGTTATTCGAGGCATTCATCTCTATCCAAAGTCTTTTGTATAATCCTAGTCAAGAATAAATTCTTCCCTAAGAAAAACCTAAAAATAACATCAACTCATCAAACTATTTTTTGCCTTAGGGCATCAATCCAAAACCCTTTTTCAAGGTATAAAATCAACCAACAAATAACTATTTCATAAGCCTCCGAACTACGGAGCTCTGATTCTTCACTTATTTTAAGTGAGGATACGTAGGCACAAGGGCCACAATCCTTGGCGAGCATTAAAATAAATAAACCAACCCCTCCTTTCCTTAAGCGAGCAAACTCTTAGAACAAAACACCCATTCACGCTAAATAACCTAGAAGGTTCCCATCGAATACGATGGATGCGAGGGGGTGCTAATACCTTCCCCTCGTATAACCGACTCCCGAACCCTAAGACTTGGTTACGATGACCACGCTCTTTTTCCAAAGGTTTTATCGCTATTTCCCTTTCTCCCCTTGGGATAAATAAAATCCAGTGGCGACTCTATGTCATTTTTCGCGTAGCGACAACATGGTTAAGACTATTTGAATCAAGTTTCATCTGAGGCTACACCAAATATTTCCTAATCATTAAAATTGGTTCATTTTTACCCAATAGAGATGGCACGATAAAGGGATGTCCATGGTTCAAGTTTGTAATCAAAATGCCTTTTTGATATAAGTTAAAAAATTGGTTTGGTGAATAAACTTCAAGGTTCAAGGCCGTTATACACTCAATAATTGAGATAGACTCTCGACAAGGTTTGGATTTGATTTCAATGGTTAGTATTGATACATGTCTAACTATGACATCATTAGCGAAGATGTATCACAAATTTTGGAGCAGTGGTACACACGCGTTTGTATCGTGTTATTTGGTCAAATAAATCAATTGTCATAAAATCTATGAGTCATACAAAAACACCAGTTGATTGAAAGAGTACCCCCGTATATTATGGCTAAAATTGCTTCAAGGCATGAGGAATCTTTTTGGAAGACTAGTTCAGGACAATTCATGATAAGAACCACATTAATTTGTTCTGATAAGACGTATCCAAGTTTTGATTTTTAAGGTCATGGCTTTATCTCAATTCATTTTGAAGTTTGTTCAAGTAATTCCTAAGCATCACTTTAAGTCCGTTAAATCTCACAGGTGCCATCAAGTATGTTTGTCAAGGCTAAAACTTATTGTAAAAAGGCCAACCACGTCGAAGTGCCCGTCATGGTTACAAACATAATACAGAGTGGTTACAAGAAAGTTCTTGCTAAATGTTTACAAAGGAGTTTATGCTGCAGTTTACAACAGGATTTATTACCTCCCAAAGTTTTTATGATTCCTACTCTCTACTAATAAAGACTCTAGTTCTTTGTGATTTTCCATAGTTAGAAGCCTTATGCACTTCCAAGGCTGGTACAACCTGGTATCAAGGGAGTTAAATTCAGCACATAGTCTCCACGCCCATTCTGTGATTCTTCACACCGTGCGCACTCAAATGTTTTTACTCAGTAGCATGTGCAAAATTGTGGATCTGCAAAACAATGGAGTTTGTTTCAGTTTTCAAATATAAAACTTCATGAAAAGCATGCAACATAACAACCATTCAGCCAAGACCAGCCCAAGGCATACGACAAAAACGACGCAAGGAAAGGGATCCTGGTGATTTCGCAAGTGGTTACTGCAACACAAATGGACAAATTCATACAATACTCAATGCACCAATGCAAGGACAGAATTCGATGCCGCAAACACCTTTTCCCATGTCCTGCACACAAAATATGGAATGAATTTTTAATATGCAACAGACAACCAAATATTATGAAATGCGCATTACCGCAAAACTGTCATGGAGGGAGAGCCTTCATGAATTTCATAAGCTGTCAAATTTGGTATAACGGTAACATACTACTAAACCATTACACAAGCAGCTTGCGCATCCCTTTTCTGTGATACACACCCTTGACTTTTGCTTAACTAATACTCCTCAACCGAACCTACACAACATGGCAGCAACAAAATTCACAAGCTATCACTCAACAGAACACACATTGGTATCCCACCATCTCTACAAATTTTGAGCTATGGATGGACTTGATCAAATACTTAAAGCATATGCCACACAAAAAGTTCACAGACCTTGAAGACGTACAATGTTCACCCCATGATCTCCAAAATCACGCTTCGAGCATCTTCAGCCAAATTTGTGCGCGATTGAATTGAAAACACCACCCTAATGGACAACACGACAAAAATCCAAAAGAGTATATTACATGAGTTATGATCAAAAGGATTTTTTGGAAAGGCTAGGTGCACAAAAAGTTCAAGATACAAGTTTGGAATATCATTGCGACATGATCATGAAACAAGTAAAGCATTTTAATATCATAAGTGAGTTTCAATAGAATAAAGATGCAATACAAGGAAAATTGAAGTCCATGCTTAGATCAGATGCAAAGCTTGGGAGTAGCCATTAATCTCTCTTCCATGCCAAGTTCTATTCTTTTCCATGTTGAATCCATCACTCCCAAGATCTTCATGAACGCAAGGTTAACAGCTCGAGTCTTTCTCTTTCACTTCAAGCGTCATCATTCTCATGCCAAAAGTTCAAAATGAAATGGATGTTAGAAGCAAGTAATAGTAAAGATATAGTTTTTACAGCAAGTTTGATATGGGTTTGAGGCAAATCAGAATTTAACCTTGCATTAACAAGCAGCCCCTGGTGCATCACACACAAAAAACCTGCCAATACTCAAGCAGCAGGTACGACCGTGGCTCGCGGCATCAAGCCCCATATACCACAAGGTAGACAACAGCCTGCGTATTGTGAAAAGCATTTTCAGCAGCTACACTAGCAAGGCCTTGAGCCAACCTGCCATTGAATCCCATGACTCATAATGAAACCAATACACTGATATGAGGGCGGGTATATCTGCTATGACTGGGTTCTCCAAAAGACTTGCACAAATACAAGCCAATCATCATACCTGCATCTTTCTCATGGAACAAAATACCAAAAATAATTCCTGTAATAATATCAGAACAATTACCACCATTGAGTTATTTGTTCCAAGTGCTCCAAGTCTAAGTAAAACCAACATACCAGATAACAGACCTCAAGCAAAAAGCAAAGTCAACCTGCACGATGGTAGAAATTTCATGCTAAGCTCCAAGCATCTGAGGTAAGTAAAACACGATGGTAGCTACGAGTATGTTGCTCACACCTTGCCTGCTTCACAGAAATCATCCATCAGACAGAATAACAATAAAATTTGAACACCATTTACCACAGTAAAAGTAAAAAAGGCAGTTACCGCAGTGAAAACTAATTGAAGATATTACCTCACTACAGACAAAAGAGGAGATTGAGTATGAATCATTTCTGAGGTTCCTTCATTCCATATGGCCCTCCAAAGTTCACATAAATACCATCTTCTTTCAGAGCAAAAGAAAAAAAAACCTAGCCGTTCCAAGAGCCTCCAAACCCTAGCGCCCCCAACAACTATTCATCTCCTTCTTCATTCGAAACCCTAGCAGCCTCCAATCTGAAACCCCACTCCAACCTTCTTCCATATTTAACCTTCAACATCAACCTCCAAAAACCCCTCTTCATCCCAAAACAAAAATCGTTCCCAAAACAAACCCATTCATCTCAGAACACAATCCATTTTTCTTAGAACCCAAACTTCGAACAAAACCTTCAACATAACTAATATTTTTTCTCCTTCAATTCACAAAATCACCAACGAATAAATTCATCATCTTCGAATCTTCACTTCAAACACCCACAACATACATCATTCTCCATCTCAATCTCAGACTTCCTCTAAAACATCAGCTATTCAGAGACTCATAAACCCACTCCTAAATCAAGCCCCTCAACGAACGAATCTGACCCATTTTATCCTCAAACCCCACCGAATATACAGACAGAATATCAATACCCTTCTTCATTTTTCGGACAAGCACAAATCAACAAACCCTCCATTTTTACCATTAAAATCCTTTTGAAAACCCACAAACCTGAGATGAACTCAAAAACAAACAAGCAAAAGCGAGATTGAGAGAGGGCGACGAATAAAGCCCAGATCAAGCGAAGTAAGATTGAGTTTGGTTTCCTCCACGATTTACGATAGCTTTGCAGTTTCATGGCTAGGTTTCGTTGTGGTTTCATTCTGAGGGAGAGGAAGACCGCTTTGTCGGTCCTTTTGTTTCTGAGTATTTGTTTTATTCATTTTTTCTTTTTAATCTAACTTTGGCAAATCTATTTGACTTTGTGAATAACAGGATCAAGTTTCTTGTGTTGAGTGTGTTGATCGAGCCTCACTTGATGGATTTTAAGTGGGCTTCATATCCCACTTCATTGGTGATACCCACACTCTGTTTACACACTTCTATATCCTTTGTTTCTTCAAATTTAGAGTTTTGATATAAAGCTTTATAAAAGACTTTTATAAAATAATTTTGATGACTTCTATTTTATGTAAAATTTTCCTTTGTTAATATTTTCAACTAATATTGTAAGAATTATTTAGTAAAGAAATTTTAGGGGTATACTTTTTTATTATATTTTCTTTTTATTTTCCATCGTGTTTTTGGTTGATGACGATATTACCATTGTTTAGCCGTCAAATTATTGGCGTGAAACAAAGGATCCGAGACCACCTTCTTCTTCCGATTTTATTTCGATTTTTGGATCGATGAAGTCTTTTATTCATAAGCGTCGCGTATCGAAGTTGATAACCTTCTTGATTTCAAATCTATGGGGAATGACCATTGGGGTCATTTTTCTTACTTTGGGATCGTGATAGGCTACCTTCGATTAATCGGCATTATGTTTGCGATTAAGACGAGATCCCATTCTTTTGTGTCCCGATTCAATTCATTAAACTAATCAATAACTTTAATTTTTGTTAAATATTAATGTGGATATTATTGTTATATTATCTTGCTATATTCATATTGTCATATCATATTATTCATATTCACTCACATATAATGGAAAACACATAATAAACTATCGAAATCCTAAAAGCTGAATTGGTGGACTGTTGTATCATTGGTTATTTGCAGGAATCCCGATTTCAAGTTTGTGCCTGACTTTGCTCAAGGCGTAGTTTAGGACACATTGCACACACACAGCTTTCTCTTGGGCTACCTGACAATGAAACCCCTTTATTTTGTGCAATCCCATGTAACTTACATGCACCCCTCTCCCATTCCGATGTATGTTTCGTATTTCTTTGATCATTAGTTTATCTCCTAGGAGCACCCATAGGGACTAGAGCGGATCAAACTATTTTCAAACTAATTCTCGATTCGTCATCGAGCCATTTTCAAACCCTTGTAAGTCGAGTGCTCATACGCATTCGCCATCAACCTATTGCACACAATTTGACCCTTGATGTGTAAGTCAAGTCGGTCACGTTTCTCAAACCATATCCATTACACGCTTTGCACGCGATAATAAGTCAAACCCTTGATCCAACTTTAAGTGGATTTTCATAACAAACTATCAATCTATTAACAACTATTCAATTCTTTTCAAGGTGTAAAGAGTAGGTTCAAGTTTTTGATTTTGCTTTCAGTTGTTTAGATGCGAGTTATCTTATTCGTGTGTGAGCAATTGACACCTCTAAATAACATTAACAACTCGACATCATTCAACCATCCTTCAACTACTCATGCTTTCGGATACCACTCAAACAACTTTCTTTTCACGATGAAGAAGAGAGGGTTCCAAGTCTTTGGTTCGCTCTCCCGACTACTTGGGTCCGAGAAGCCTTTCTTAATCTTTAAGTAGTCGTCATCCGATCAACCTCACCCATTCAAACAACCTTCTTTTGTGATGAAAAAGAGAGAGTTCCAAGTCTTTGGTTCGCTCTCCTGATTACTTGGGTCTGAGAAGTATTTCTTAAGCTTCAAGTAATCATCATCAATTCAACTTCACCCTTTCAAACACAACCTTATTCTTAAAGATGAAAAAGAGAGAGTTCCAAGTCTTTGGTTCGCTCTCCCGATTACTTGGGCTCGAGAAGTCTTTCTTAAGCTTCAAGTAATCGTCATTCGTACCCACCTTCAAACCAATTTCTTTCGTGGTCGTTACCACGAACTACGACTGCTCTGATTCTTTATTCATTCTTGAATATAAGATATGTAGGCACAATATTGCGATGATCTTGGCAAGCACAATCCCCTTCATCTTCCATTTCCCCCATCCTTTCCCGTAGTCGAACTACGAGAGCTCTGATTCTCATTCTCGTCCGAATGAGCATACGTAGGCACAAGGGCCCCAATCCTTGGCGAGCACCCTATCCTCTAACCACCCTTTTTTCCCTTAGCGTCTTTATTCCTTTATAGTATCGTTTTAGTATTTAGTATTGAGAAGAGAAGAATTAAGTTTAGCTAACTCTATCACAACTCGAATTAAGAGGTTCCTGTTGAGTACAACGGACGTGAGGGGTGCTAATACCTTCCCCTCGCGTGACCGACTCCCAAACCCAGGAATATGGTTGCGACGGCCGTGTTCCTTCCATGTTTA
Source organism: Lathyrus sativus (assembly GCA_963859935.3). Taxonomy (NCBI): domain Eukaryota; kingdom Viridiplantae; phylum Streptophyta; class Magnoliopsida; order Fabales; family Fabaceae; genus Lathyrus; species Lathyrus sativus. Next base: position 18,055,283 of record OZ012736.1, read on the forward strand.
TGAGGTTTTCTCGATATTTTCCTCTCCCGTTCATTCGGGAAAAATAAAGTTCGGTGTCGACTCTGTCGAACCACATTTCCACGCCTTTTGCGCGAGGGTCGTATGTTCGAATGAATTTTCGAGGTGCGACAATACTAAAGAGAATCTTAATAAGTTTGATTCTAAAGCACAGAAGTGTTTCATGCTTGGGTATTCTGAACGCTCTAAAGGTTATAGAGTATACAATACTGAAACACAGATTGTGGAGGAATCTATACATGTTAGATTTGATGATAAGCTTGACATTGAAAAGCCAAAGCAGTTTGAAAGTTCTGCAGATAGAGAAGTAATTCTCACAGACTCTGAAGGCTCAGAGGCAGACAAAGCTCAAGTGAAGAAACCTGAAGCAACGCTAGATGCAATTCCTTTAGCTTCTCAGATGAATAACTTGAACATTTCTGAAGAATCAACTGTTAGAGGATCATCTTCCAGAATCAAGGCCTCTCACCCAGAGGATGTGATCATTGGAAAGAAGGATGACCCCATTAGAACAAGATCCTTCCTCAGATCTTCTGAAGCATCATTATTTGGGTTGGTGTCAATTATTGAACCAACTTCTGTGGATGAAGCTCTGCAAGACAATGACTAGATTATTGCCATGCAAGAAGAGCTCAATCAATTCACAAGAAATGATGTGTGGGATTTGGTTCCAAGACCAAAAGGATTCAACATAATTGGAACTAAATGGGTCTTCAAAAACAAGCTAAATGAGAAAGGAAAAAATGAAAAAAATAAGGCAAGGCTTGTTGCTCAAGGTTATAGTCAGCAAGAAGGAATTGATTATATAGAGACTTATGCTCCTGTAGCAAGGTTGGAGTCTATTCGTTTACTCATTTCTTTTGCTGCACAGAATAACATCACTCTATATCAGATGGATGTTAAGAGTGCCTTTCTAAATGGTATTATAGAGGAAGAAGTTTATGTTCACCAACCTCCCGGTTTTGAAAATGAAAAATTTCCAGAACATGTTTTCAAATTCAAAATGTTATAACCATGTGTATGCATCCAATCCTTGTCCTGGTTTTGGGATATGACCTCATGTGATCCCTTGAGAACCTCTTAAGCTTTGTTAGCTTTTGTTAACATGTTTGAGGTGCTACCTTGATTGATTATAGGTCCATTGGATGTGTACCTTGTGCCACAAGTTTCATTTGATCATGTGTTTCCACTTGTTTGAAGTGTGAGATGTTTGTATGGACTTTGGTCCTTCAACTTGAGTTTGATCATTCTTGTGCTTGCTTTTCAACTTGGTTTTGAATTTGAGACACTCCACTTGAGTTCACTTCTGACCTTGATGGTTATGACTTTGTTCTTGATGCTTTGGTGATATTTGTTTCACTTTGAAGTTGTTGAGAATAATTGAACTTCTCTTGAGTTTCTTAAGTGTTTTTCTTTACTTGATCATGAGTGAATGTGGGATTGAGATGTTCATGTGTGGTTGCTGCCCCACTCTACCTCTCCCCTCACTTCTTTGATTGTGCTTCTTTGTTTAGCACCTTTCTTTTTCTGATGATTGATGGCATTTGATTGTTAGAGCTTGCTTCTCTCATTTCCTCTCATCTTTCTTGACTTGTTTAAGTCTTCCCTTTTGTTGACTTGTGTGTGCCATTTGTGAATGCTTCATGATGGCATATTTTGTTTGCTTTTACATATTTCTTTTCATCTTGCATAGTCTTGTTTAAGTCTTCCATTTTTTTCATTTGTGATTAATTATGCATTGTATTTACTTGTGTTTGTTCACATGATCCCTTAGGATTCCCAGTCCCTCTGTTTAAGATGGGAGTAGGAGAGACATTAGGCTTTCAATCCTTTGCATGATAACATTAGGTAGTTTCCTTTTATCCCAACTTTAGGATCACTTTGCATGATAACATTAGGGTTCTTAGTCCCCTTTAGAGTCCTTGTGTCTTCTCTTCTCATCTCAAAACTCTTTCAAGAAACCTAATAAAGGATAACAAGTGTTGTATGCTACGAGTTTTAAGTACATGAGGAATGATAAGTGGGGAGGTCTCTCTTCACATTATCTAGAGTGTTTAGCATATGCCCTTTGGGCGATATGCGACGCATTCGCTCTTATGTCATAATCTTTAGTGCAACATGCGTTTCAAACTAACTCAATTCACTTCTTCTAAAAAACACAAACCTAAATTAAACTTTTTCATCCTTCAGGATTATTTTCAAACCTCATTTTCTGAAAGAGTATGTTACGTTTCTGTTCTACCACAAACAGGCGTCGTCCCTAACTGCTAGAAGGAAATCTAACATTGCTCATAAAATTCTTAACCAACCAGTGGTCTAGTTTTTCCAAACTATGTTTGCTCTGATTTCTCATACCAGATGAGGATACGTAGGCATAAGACGACGATGTCTTAGCGAGCAACCTTCCCCTCATCACCCGTAGTTTCCCGAACTACGTTGACTATGACTTTCCCATTGCATGAGGGAGTACGTAGGCATAGGGCGGCGATGTCCTATCGAGTCTCTTCTTTTCTTTCCCCCCGTTTAGCAGTAGCATTAGATAGCTTTCACTCATAGATTAGACAACAAGCATGGATCTCGTTGAGTACAACGGACGTGAGGGGTGCTCATACCTTCCCCTTGCGTAATTGACTCCTGAAGGAGATTATCTATAGTTGTGGAAACTTTCCTAATGTTCCTCTGATAGGAAGGAAGGGTGGTATCAACTACAATCCTGCTCATGCTGTCATGCAATTTGGTTACACTTTGAAAGAACCCCCGAAGGAGGAGGAAATACAGGAATCTCTATATTTCACAAGAGCGGCTGATTGTGATACTTTAGCCAGATTGAAAAAGGCTTGGGGAAGAATTCACCACAAAGGAAAATTTTCTTTGGGTAAGAGTGACTGTAGAGCCTATGGACCCTATGTAGATTGGATTTAGGAGAGGGTAGAGAAGATGTTTTTACCATTCCCTGTTAGAGAACCCTTGTATCCATTGGTCATTAAAGAACCTACAACTGTTGATATCCAGATGTATAATAAGCTGTGGGTTGAGAAAGAAGAGTTACGCAAGGAGAACGAAGAGTTGAAGAAGGAGATTAGTCAGTTGAAGAGCGAAAAGAATGAAGCAGCCTACTTGGCCAAGATGAAGACAGACCTTGAACAAGATGGGAAAAGAGTTGACTGAAGAGATTCGTGTGCAAGAATGACTTGGTCAAGATTTGAAGAGTACCGGTAATGTCCTGAAAGATAAGAAGAAAGAGTTTTAAAAAGGCGTGCCTAGAGTTATCCAAATTCAGTGACCAGTGGAACGCTGCTTTGACCGCCAGCAAAGGAAGAGAGGATGAGCTCCAAATGCAGATTGATAGACTGAAGATACAACTTCGGATTAAAGATGAAAAGGCTTCATGGGAATCGTCTCGGCATTGTGAAAATGATCACAAGTCACGAGAAACCTTGTCAGCGCTGGAGGAATGCAAGATAAGAGCAGAACTGAAGAAACCAAGACTCGAAGATGCTTTCGGAGAAGATGCTTGGGAGGATTATGCTCAAGATTTGAAGGTTGTTATCAGCAGGAAGGAGTTACTCATTCAGGCGTTGGTTGTGAGGCCTGAACATCCAGATACTAAGAAGTTGTTAGAGGAGTTTCAAACTCTTGAAGGGAGAGTTATCCGATGCAGTTTTCTTTGTAGTTTTTCTCCTTTTTTGTTATTACCTTGTATTGAGACCACCACCAGGCTTGTTGGATGGGGTCGCATGATCATTTTCTGTTGTATTCCTTGATATTATGTTATGTACGCTAACTCTTATCCTCATTTTATTTATGATAAGAACTCGCGATTCCATCTGTTGCTCTCCTGTTTGTTTGTGGAACTAGAATCAAGGGGAGAATTTTCCTGAATCATATTACGTTTTGCATTATCATTATCATTTTGCATGGCAGGTGTTCTTGGGACCGTTAACCTTATCTCTGTGTGGTTTTCTTCCAGCAGGTTTTAGGATAGCAGACCAGACGTTTCATAGATGCTCCACCAGAGGGAATCAACAAAGAGTTATGGATCAGATACAACAAGAACTGCAAGAATTCAGGGATCAGATGACTCAGTTCATGGATATGATGTAGGGAGTTGCCAATGGGCAAGAACAGCTTAGAACTCTAGTCCAGCCACTGATTTCCAGGGTGGATGGTGTTACACCCCAAAATTTACCCAACCTTTTCTTAACTTGGTTTATGTTTCAATTCATTTTTCTTCTAGGGAAGTGTTATGTCAGAATATCTTGCTGAACAGCCAATCGAAGACTATCAACCAATGAAATTTGAATTTCCTGACGAGGATATCATGTTCCTCAAAGTGAAATACTGTGAAGAGTCGTTGCCTGACGAAGGTCCAGAGAAAGGTTCTCAATGGCAGATGATATTCGACGACACTGTCAACTCCTATGGTAGTGGAATTGGGGCAATTCTTACAACTCCTTATGGCACTCATATCCCGTTCACTGCCAGGTTGACATTCCCTTGCACTAATATGGGCCTGGAGGAGCCTATTGATTTGAGAATCAAGAATTTGGATGTATATGGCGAGTCAGCGCTAGTGGTTAATCAAATCATGGGAGAGTGGGAAACTCGTCAACCAAATCTAGTTCCTTACAGAGATTATGCAAGGAGGTTGTTACCCTTCTTTGACGGGGTCAAGTTTCACCATGTGCCGCGAGCAGAGAATCAGATGGAAAATGCTTTGGCAACGCTATCTTCGATGTATAAAGTGAATTTTTGGAATGATGCTCCAAGAATAGTCATTTCTCGCCTAGATAGGCCCGCTTTCGTATTCGCCATTGAAGAGGCTGCTGATGGTAAGCCATGGTTTTACGATATACAAAACTTCCTCAAGAAGCAAGAGTATCCGCCAGGGGCTTCGGCCCAGGATAAGAAGACGCTGAGGAGGTTGTCTGGTAATTTTTATCTAAACCCGGATGGTGTGCTTTGTAACACCCCGTTCCCAAAATAACATAAAACAAACAATTAAAACACATATCAGAGTTTCTCTCCCATATTTATGCAGATAAGATTCATGTACCGCTGTGCCCATTGAATGTTATGGCGTCCCCGTGGCCTTTCTCCATGTGGGGCATTGATATGATTGGCAAGATTGAGCCAACCGCATCCAACGGTCATCGTTTCATCTTGGTTGCCATTGATTACTTCACCAAATAGGTTGAAGTTGCCTCGTACGCCAATGTCACAAAGCAAGTCGTAGCCCGATTCATAGAGAAGGACATCATCTGTAGATATGGAGTACCCGAGCGAATCATTACTGACAATGGTTCGAATCTGAACAATAAGATGATGAAGGAATTGTGCCAGAATTTCAAAATCGAGCATCACAACTCATCGCCCTATCGTCCGAAGATGAATGGCGCTGTTGAAGCGGCCAACAAGAATATTAAGAAGATAGTGCAAAGGATGGTTGTCACTTACAAGGATTGGCATGAGATTTTGCCCTTTTCTCTTCACGGTTATCGTACGACGGTACGCACATCAACCAGGGCAACTCCTTTCTTGCTGGTATATGGTATGGAAGTTGTCCTACCATTGGAGGTCGAGATTCCTTCTTTAAGAGTTCTGGTCGACGTTAAGCTTGATGAGGCAGAATGGATAAAGAACAGATTGAATCAGCTTAGCCTGATGGATGAGAAGAGGCTAGCGTCTATCGCACACGGTCGGTTGTATCAGGGCCGGATGAAGAAAGCTTTCGACAAGAAGGTGCGCCTTCGAAGCTTTCAAACGGGCGATCTTGTGCTGAAAAAGATTCTCCTACCACAATCAGATCACAGGGGCAAATGGAATCCCAAATATGAAGGTCCGTATGTCGTTCGAAAGGTCTTCTCTGAAGGAGCCTTGTTATTATCCACCATGGATTGTGAGAATTTCACATCCCCTGTGAATGCAGACGCAGTTAAAAAATACTTTGCTTAAAAGAGACCCGCTGGAAAGAAAAAAAGAATGTCCAGGCAAAAATGGGGCATCCCGGCGAACCATAAAAAAGAGAATGGGTTCGGTCAAAAATTAGGGATAAAAATGAAAAGATGTAAACCCGCAAAGTCAAAAACCTGAAAAGGCGACTTTGGTAAAAATGGGTATCCTGGTGAATCAAAAACCCGAAAGGGCGGTTCAGGCAAAAGTTAGGGATTAAAAAGCAAATGACTGCGGTCTGCATTGGAACTTCATTGCTTAGTGGATTGGGAGGACCTGAGGGCCGTTTATCCGAATCAATCTCTTCTGAAGACGAAGCGTCGGGAAAGCATCAGGTTCAGGCGAGTGATAGAGGGATCAACTCATGGTGTTTGTCTGAGCCACATTGCCGACATTTTTGTACACTTTTGTATATTTATGTGCCTATCTGTATTTGTTTTTGTGCAACATCCTCTTTTCAGGGGTTGCATCTGTTGTAAAACTTTGCCTATTTACAGGCCATTTATCAATAAACACATACTATTCAGTATCTCGTTTATTTTGTTTTAACTTTTACTGTTTTGTTTGTGAAAAACGCCCAATGTTTTGATAAACTTGCACATTCATAAACTTGCAGGCCTTGGCCAATAATTGTTAAAACCTTGAATTAATTGAACAACGTCACGAATGATGACTGAGATAGTTCTGTTTGCGTAGGATATCTTGTATGTTTGTTCAGTTTTGCAGGGTCGTTACCCTTGGGGCAAAGATGTGTGGATGAAATCCGTTCTATCCCCGGCCAGAGTCTCTTCCCCAGCCAACGAAGTTTACATCTCTATCCCCAGTGGAGTCTGTATGCAGTTTGAGCGAGCAAGTAGCGTGTACCCTTTCCTTCAGCAGTTGGTGCATATTCAATCCCCACGAAGTGCGTGTTCGTACTCCCCAGTGAGTTGTGATTGGATTTTCTTCCCATTGAGAAATCTATAGCCTAGGTAGGTTCGTCCCCCAACGGAGCAATCCCCAGCAAGTTGGAAGGAGGTGATTTCCTCAGTAGATTTGTTCTCTTTTCCCCAGCAGGATGGAGGAATGTTGTTACCTCGGTATTTTCTTTGCAGGAGGCCAGCAAGGGCCTGTCTCGCGGCATAATTCCAATTTTTATTGGCATGAGTAGGTTGTTCCCCTAGCAGGGTGGTTTCTGTATCTCTAGCATTTATTTTGCTGATTTAGTTTTGTTGCATCTGCATGCGTGCATAGCATCTACCCAAATGTGTAGCATTTCCATTTCATATAGAGCATTAAGCCATTTCAAACATATGTATCTGAGGCATAAGCCGGGTTCGTTACCTTTGGTGTTGTTTGCCTTTGAGGGCTGAGGATTTTGAATTCAGGAAATCTTTGTATTATTGGTTTCTCCTCTGCAGAGTCGTTTGTTTAAACTTCTTTTTTCCTATCGGAGCTTTCCCCGCAAGTCGTTAGTCGGTTGATTTTGTCGCTTGCCTACGTTGGATACGATATGTCAACTTTTGGTTGATAATTCCCAGCATAGTCTATTTCAGGTACGTTCATCCCCACTTTTGGTTGGTATTGTTATCTTAATCCAACTTTTGGTTGGTGGCCTATTGGCGTTTGGGATGTTATTCCAACTTTTGGTTGGTAATCTTTGTTTTCCTCAGTAAAGTTGATTATTCCAACTTTTGGTTAGTAATCATTGTTGCAGTCAGTTCATTTTCATTCAGCGGTTTCGACAATCCTAATTTTTGGTTAGTAGCCTTTTTTATTCCAACTTTTGGTTGGTACTTTTCCTTTGTTGATCATTCCAACTTTTGGTTGGTAGTCTGCTTTTGTGGCCCGTTTTCCAACTTTTGGTTGGTAGTGTTGGATGATCATTCCAACTTTTGGTTTGTAGTTTTCTATGAAGGAGTCAGCTTTGTTCAAGTATCTCCAGCGATCCTAACTTTTGGTTAGTAGCCTTGTTTCCCAACTTGTGGTTGGATTTTATCCCATGCAGTCGTTATTCCCACTTTTGGTTGGTAGTCTGTTGTTGGTTGGCATTATTCCAACTTTTGGTTGGTAGTCCCCAGTGGGTCTGAAGTTTTGTTGGCTTTATCCCAACTCTTGTTTGGTAGTTCTTCTCTGCTCATGGATGGAGTCGTTATTCCAACTTTTGGTTGGTAGTTTTCTGTTCTTGGATTTTGGTATTCCAACTTTTGGTTGGTAGTTAGTGACCTGTCAGAGTTTGTTTGATTCCAACTTTTGGTTGGTGGGATTTTGGTGATGTCATTCCAACTTTTGGTTGGTAGCTTCGTTTATTTCCAACTTTTTGGTTGGTAGTCTTTGGTTTCTCCTGTGGAGTGTTATTCCAACTTTTGGTTGGTAACTTTTGGTTGTCTGAAAAGTTTTGGTAACTTTTTGTTGGTATTCAACCGTATTTTACCTCGATTGTTTGAAATTCGTTAGCTTTTCACTCAGTCAGGTCCAAGTCTCTTGAATAGGGGCAGCTGTTGCACCCCAAAATTTGACCAACCTTTTCTTAACTTACTTTATGTTTCATTTCATTTTTCTTCTAGCATTTGCATTGCATAACATTGTTCATTTAGCAGGGGATCAAGAGACTGTGCAAAGCAAGAGGAGGTTACTCAGAGTGTTGAGCCTAAGCAAGGGGTTTTACTCAAGCAGAAGTGGTCAAAGTTTTGTGAAAGAATTTATGGATGTATGTGGAATATCTCCTAACTTGGAAGCCAGTTGAAGATCATCAGAGGATTGTGAATTCATGATTATGGATATGGGATGTTGAGAAAGCTCATTGAAAGCTTTGGGATCCATATTGGAGGTTATTCAAGTTGTTGTGTCATGTGGAAGAAGCCACAGTCAAGAATGGTGCACCTAGGGTTTTCATTTGGTCAACCCTCAGTCAAATGTGAAATTGAAGGAGATTAAGACTCAATTCCAAGTCTTTGTGGTCATGGAATGTTGTGTTGGGATGTCTAATATATCATTTCAAGATAAAATCAAGAAGAATCAAGAGTGTGAGAAGTTGCTAAATTAGGGTTCTCAGTGTAAAATCCCCTGTTTGGTGCCTAACTTCAAGACCACTTTTCTCAATATACAAGTCTCATCTCATCTTGAACCCAACATGAAACTTGTAGAGCATGTTTCTAGCTTTCTTTTAAGTACTAGAAGTATTTCATCTGATTTATAGAACTCAAGTTATGATGCTGACAAGTTACAGGTCCTCAGATGAATGTGATTTTGGTCAACAAAAGTCAACAAACTTCCAATCCACTTTTGACCTAGAAGGATGTTTCTCCTCACTTTGACCCAAACATGAAAGTTATTCCTCATGATCTTAGCTTTCCTATGAGTACTAGAAATCCTTCATATGATTTGTATAACTCAAGTTATGAGGCTTGCAAGGTAGGGATATTTTGGGAAAGTAAGATTATAGGTCATTTTCATTATAGGTCCATTTCACTATCTTGCACACTTCAAATGAAACATTTCTCAACATGAAACTTGCTCCAAATAGGGTCATTTGCTCAACAAAACATCAACGAATCATTGATTTGGCTAGATGGAAGATTGGATGAAGGAATTTCCATGGAAAAAGCCTTAAAAGGAGAAAATCAAATTAAATGCATTTTGGATCATTTTGTACCAAGTTGATACATATTTTGAGTGCCAAAATAATTCTAAGAACAATGGCATTTTCAGAATTTGAATTTGATGAGCTTTGGTATGCCATTTCCAAGTTTTCTTCACCATGAAGTAACAAATGCAAATTCAACCATAAGATCAAAACAAGGGGCAATTCTTGGCCATGTGATCAATTCACCCCATGTGCAAGTTAATGGAATCAAGTTTGAGGCATGTGCAGCTCCATATACACGGTTTTGAAAGTTCACCAACACAAGGAAAATTGAAATTTGATTGGGCTTTTAGGGGCTGCAATTGGGCTCCAAACCTTCACCAATCCATCATATATAATCTCAGCATTGTTCACAAACCATCAGAATTGATTTTGGTGAGAAATTGCTCAAGAACACACTTGGTGAAGGTGAAGAAAAAGTGAAATTCGTTTTTGGCATTTCATCAAGTTTCAAGAGAAATTAAGCTCATTTAAAGCTCCCTTGAGGTTTATGGAACGATTCTGGTTGCTTTCCTCTAAGCTTCATCAAAGAACAAGGCTCAGTGGAAGCTCTCCACTAGGTATTCTTTCAATCCAAATTACTCTCTGTTTATGCCATGTTTACACGCCATTTTCATGTATTTGTGACTTATGAGTTATGTAGTTGGATTCTGGTATAGTTTGGTTGTTGTTTATGATGATTGTTGGCAAATGCTCAAAACTTGTTGGCTTTGATTTGGCTTTATCTTGAGTTTTTATGCTTAGATCTTGTTGGATATGAAATCTACGTGAGATGTAGATGAGTTTGGACGTAAACTTTGTTGAGCTTGGTTCGTTTTTTCTCAATCTGTGTGGTTGTTACTGTTCACGATAGTCGTTTGAACGAAGAAGACGATCGGAGGAAGCTCCAGCCGCCGTCTAGTTTTTCTGATTGGTATTTGAATTATTTTTGATTACGTGGCGTGTTGATGTGCTTACTTTCGTTTTCACGGTCCAGATAAAGACCTATGGTGCACCTGGTTTGACTCACCACACACGATCATGTGAAGTTATGCGTTTCACTTAAAACGCTGATGGATATGGGCTTTCGGTTGTTATCTGCACCCCTTGCCTGAGCCCAATTGAGATTTACACGTTATTGGATTACTTTTCACACCATGTGTTTATTATTTTATTTTATTTTATTATTTTTATTTTGTTTTTGTTTGGATTTAAATCAAATAAAATACTTCCAATGATCCAAAAATTCCACAAAATTAGTTTCTGGGCACTTTGAGATGTCTATTATTTTTAAGAAATTTTTATTTTATTTTTTGGATTTATTTTGAATTAAAATGGGATTGTTGGATTGGAAGTGTTTTAATTGAACTTTTTCTTGACATGTTTTAGTTCTTGATTTGTTTCTCCTCATTCCTTTTGATCCAATGACTGAAAATTCATCCTCATGTCCATGATGAGTTGATGATTTTTTGAGGACCATTTTGCCCCTGTTGGTTGACTTTTGAGTTGACTTTTGTTGCATTTCATTTGACTCTCGACAATCCTTATTCACAATGGAACACCCTTGTGAATCAATTTCTTTGGTGGTGTTGTGAATTGATTTTGATTGTGATCTTTTGGCCTCTGTTTGCCAGCATGATTATGGACTTTGTGCATTTTATTTGATCATTTTTGAATCATTTTCCTAATTTTTAGGTAACTTGCAAGTCAAGTTACCCCAAAGGGAGGTTCATACATACATATTGACGTAGTTTGTCTTGGAGATGAAATTTATGGATCCTTTGAGCCCTCAATGCCTTTTGAATCATGTTTCTAACATGTTAAGGATGATGCTTGCTCATTTTCAGGTCATAACATTTTGTTTTGCTTGCTCATTTGGTTGTTTTCTTTTGAGCTTTTAATTAGGGTTTTTAAGTGATGCATGCTTGCTTTCCCTTGTGTTTTTGCTTGCATTTTCCTTTGATTGGTTTGCTTTTGCTTTTGATTTCTCTTCTCTCATCTCCTATTTTGTCCCATGACTTTGGAGTCTCATTTAAGGTATCTTAGTCCCTCCTTAGGAGGTACTTGGAGCATACCTAAAATGATGAATCCATGAGGACTCTTTTGTGCTTTCTTTTGCACTTTGTTTGTGATGCTTATGGTTGAGTGAATATTATGAGTTCCTTGATGTCCTTATATGGCCTCCCATCCTCACTTTTGTTTTGAGCTTCTTTTCATTTCATTTGGTTTGGCTTTTGGCACTTTTGGTTGATGTTGTTTGACTTATGTCATTTCATCCCACTTTTGGTGCATTTTTGTGTAGTTTTTTCTTTGTTGTTTGATTTCATCTTGTGCATTTCTTTTTATCTTATTTTCTTGCATTCTCATATGCATGCTTGGTTGAGATGAGCTTGTGGAGGCTACTTCCCCACACTATTTTCCTCCCACTTTCATCCTACTTGTGCATTCTATGTTTGCATTCTTGCATTTTTATGTTCTTTCTTCTTCTTCTTCTTTTGCTTTTCTTTGCCATGTTCCCCATAAGTTCTCTAACCTTTTGAGGTTATGATAGATATTAGGTGCTTAACCATGCATGATAACATTAGGTAGTTCCCTTTTGTATCCCAACTTTAAGTCCACTTTGCATGATAACTTTTAGGATTGAGTTAGTCTCCCATTAGTGGTCCTTTCTTCTCTTCTCATCTTCATACAATCTTAACACACTTAATAAAGATAATGGATGTTGTGTAGTGAGCCTTGTACTTGGGAAATGGTGATTGAGTGGTTACCTCTCAATTGCCTAGAGTGTTTAGTATACGTCCTTAGGACGATATGCGACGCATTCGATCCTAGGTTTTAGACTTTAGTACAACATACATTATAAACACTCAAATTCAAAATACTTCTCCTTTATAAAACATAAAAACACTTCAAACTTTTTTCATCCTTCGGGATCTTAATCAAGGAAAATATTTTCAGGTAAAAGAGTGTTGTTAACTTTTAGTTCTACCGCAAACGGTAACGCCTAAGTCTCCAATGGTCGAGTTGCATACACCAACTGCTAGAACTACTTGTTAACCCTACTCGGGCCTAAAAAATTTTGAACCAACCTGTGGTCTTTTTAGCCCGAACTAAGTTTGCTCTAATATTTCATACCAGATGAAAGTACGTAGGCACAAGACGCGATGTCTTGGCGAGCAACCTTCCCCCTTCCACCCGTAGTTAGGCGAACTACGTTGACTCTGACTTTCCCATTGCACGAGGGAATACGTAGGCACAGAGCAGCGATGCTCTGTCGAGTCTATTTTCTTTTTCTTTTGTCCCTTGACCTTTAGCTAGATAAATGATCACCCTTTTAGATAGACAACAATGCGTGGATCCCGTCGAGTACGAAGGACGTGCGAGGTGCTAATACCTTCCCCTTACGTAACCAACTCCCGAATCCAGACTTGGTTGCAATGACCTCGTCTTTTCCCTTTTCGTCAGGTTTTTCCGATCGTTTCCTTTCCCTCTCTTTGGGATAAATAACGAAAGGTGGCGGCTCTTCTGTTTTCCGCCGGGTATTTTTCGCAGTTGCGACAGCTGGCGACTCTGCTGGGGACTCTTGTTCCCTATGCGAGTCAATCCTAGTGCTTGTTTGTTTATCTTTGGGTGTTGTGTATATGTGCTTTATTTACTTTCGCATTTTACTTTCTGCATTGTATCATTATTGTTGTGCTGTGGGGAGGGAAGTTCTAATGAGTGATAAGCCGGACCCGAGCTTGAGTATAAACCTAGCATTAGTAGTGGAGATTAGTGGGGGGCTTTCTTAGCAGGTACAGTTTCCTATGAAATTCACACTCAGACGAGATTCTCTTTGATGACTTCTCCTCTGGACCTTAGGGCTTAACAGGATGTTGGATCTGAGGGTTGTCGACTCTGGGAACCGATCATCTGTGATTCAGCTAAGTGAGGCCTCTTCAAGAGATTATGATGCTAAACCAGAAATGGTGAACGTATTATCATTTCTCGAAAGTCTGTTACGCTGATGAATGCATAGGTTGTCGAACCTTGTCAGTGGATAGGTCCATACCTGTGAGAGGGATTGGGTTATGCAGGAAACCTTGGCTTTCAGATTACTCGGTTCTTTACAAGTGTAAATCTGTGTTCATGATATCAGTGGGTCCTATTGTCGGTACTTTGTTCTTGCTAAAGCGAAGCACTGGTTCTTCTCGATAAACAACATAGCAATCTTGATCCCTTGTGCACATTTACATTTGCATTTTCATTTGCATTTCATTAACATGTATTTGTGTTGCAGGTGCATATTTACTTCCCGATTCTAGTGATCTTGCTATGGAGACCTTGAAGAGAACAGTTGCTTACAGGTTCCCTACCCCAGATATCAGTTCTTTACGGAGTTTGATTGCTTTGGCCGACAGGGAGGTGATGGAGGATTTTAGGAAGTCTTATGGGAGATTGGTGAAGTTTGTCTGCAGGCCTTCAGCATACGAGACTAGTGGTGTCTATACTCTTCTGCAGTTCTATAATTCCCAGTTGAGGTGCTTCGTCTTTCCTGACTATGTCATGGCTCCTACCCTAGAGGAGTATTCTGAGCTGTTAGGGGTACCCCTTATTGATCAGATGTTGTTTGTCCATGTTGATGTCGAGCCTGATCTGGCTAAGCTCGCTATTATATTACACTTGGACGCTTCAGAGTTGAAGGGGAAGTTAGTTAAGAAGAGTGGGACATATGGTTTTCTTTTGCCTTTTCTGGTGGAGAAAGCTCAGAAGTTCGCCAAGGATGGGTGTTGGATTGTGTTTGGCGCCATTCTAGCTCTGTGTATATACGGCATTATACTTTTTCCTAATCTTCCAGACTTTGTAGATGTGGATGCTTTCTACTTGTTAGCTTCAGGGAATCCGGTACCCACACTTCTTGGAGATATTTATCATTCTATGCACCATAAGAATGAGAAACGAAGGGGAAAGAATGTATCTTGTTGTGTCCCTTTATTATACAGGTGGTTTTCTAGTCACATGCCCAAGGCAGGTCCGTTTGTTGCTACTGCTAGTACTTCAGAGTGGTCGGAGAGGTTGATGGGTTTGACCGCAGAGAATATTACTTGGTTTGATAGAGACTTGCTTGGTACGGACATTATTTATAGTTGCAATGGATTTCCTAACGTCCCTTTGGTCGAAAGGAAATATTGCATCAACTATAACCCTTCTTTATTGGTCAGATAGTTTGGCTATGCACTGAGGGAGCCTCCTAAGGAGGAGGAGATACAAGAATCTTTGTATCTCACTGGTTTATTGGAGGGTGATGCCTTAGCCAGATTAGAGCATGCTTGGAGTAGTATTCATTGGAGAGGGAAAGTAGCCTTGGGGAAGAGTAACAGCCGAGCATATGACCCTTACCTGACTTGGGTTCATGATAGAGCTGTGGAGTTTTTGATGCCGTATCCTTCGGTTGCACCTCTGTATCCTCTCATGATTGAGGAACCCACTATCATAGACATTTAGAAATACAATCAGTTATTGTTTGAGAAGGAAGAGTTGAGAAAAGCTAATGAGGAATTGGAGAAAGAAATCATCCAGCTTCGAAGTGAGAAGATTGATGTTGTTCATTCCTTCAAGAAACAAACTGAGCTTGTAAACAAATTGGGTACGGATCTGACCAAGGAAACCAATTCTTGGGAGCGTTTGGGTTTGGATTTCAAGGCTGTCAATAGTGTTCTTGCTACTAAGAAGGAAGAGTTGGATAGAGCTTACTCGAGGATTTCCAAGTTTGAGAACCAATGGAATGCCTGCTCACCAACAACAAAGAGCGCGAAGACAGGTTGAAGCTACAGATCAGCAAGTTAAATGTGTAACTCAAAGATGGGGAGATTGCAGCAGAGGCATCACTTAGACGGGATAATTAGTACATGTTGAATGAAGCTATTGCAAACTTGAAGGATCTCAGGTTGAGAGCTGATTCCAAGAGATGCAGGCTTGAGGCGTGTTTCAGGGAAGGAGCTTGGGAAGACCATGTTGAGAGTCTACAGCATACTGTCAGTCAGCAGGAGTTGCTTATTCAGGGACTGCTTGCTAGGCCATATCATCCTGAGACGCTGAAGCTACTAGAGGACTTCCGAGCTCATCATCCGGCTTGACTATCTTGTTTATTTCTATTGTAGTTTTGCTGCTTATTGTTTGTTGTACTGACCATCACCAGGCTTGTTGGTTGAGGTCTTTTCCTTATCATACTCAGTTGTAGCTTGTACATTGCCTGTTGGCCTGTGATTATATACGAGGAGTTTTTGTTCTATGCTTGTCCGTAGGGTTCTCCATAGTGGTGTTTTTCCCGAAAACTAGAATGGATGGGGAAATTTCCTTGTTGCATACATACAAGTCTGCATTTTTGCATTTTTCGCATTGCAGGTGCGTCGGAACTGTTAATCTTATTTTCCTGTGGTCTACTAGTGTTTCAGGATTGCTAATCTAACGACTCACCGGTATGCAACTAGGGGGAATCAGAAGAGAGTAATGGAGCAGATGCAAGCAGAGATGTAGGAAATGAGGGACCGGATGGCCTAGTTCATGGAAGTAATGCAAGGAATGGCTAATGGACAAGAGCAACTCCAGACTCTAGTGCATCCCTTGATTGCACGTGTTGATGGCAACGATGTGTTGCATGGTGGGAACGTTTTTAATCCTCCCCGTATTGAGACTCCTCGAGCTGATAATTCCATGCCTACCTTAGTCATCCCTACTGTTGGAGGGAGTGGTCATGCTGCTGGTGTCGGTAATGCTGCAGGATTCAACAACACTGGTTTTGGTAATGGTGGTAATGGTAATGGGAACGGTTATGGTCCTGACACCACTTGTGCTATACATGGTAATATGAATCAAATCTGGAATGAAGACAGGCTAGAGGATGTGTTCTCGCCGAGGGTTGTGGCTGCTGAATTACCCTCCGAAGCTGATAGGAGGATTAAGATGATTGAAGAGAAAATGAAGTCTCTTGAAAGTCAAAACTCTATGGGCCTTGATATGGATAACCTGTGACTGATCCCAAATCTGAGAGTGCCGCCAAAGTTCAAAGTCCCTGACTTTGATAAATACAAGGGTACCACTTGCCCGAGAGTTCATCTGTGATCCTACTTCTGTAAGATGTCTTCCTACTTAGACGATCAGAAATTGCTCATGCATTTCTTCCAGGATCGTCTGTCTGGTCTCTCGTTGGAATGGTACATGAGCCTGGAACCCGTGAATGTCCGTAGTTGGAGAGATTTGGCCGAGCCCTTTGTGAAACATTATCAATACAACATCGACCTTGCTCTCAACAGGGTCCAGCTTCACAATCTTTCACAAAAGAGTAATGAATGTTTCAAAGAATATGCTCAAAGATGGCGGGAGTTAGCAGCCAGGGTGCAACCTCCTATGGTGGAACGTGAGCTCGTTGATATGTTTGTCGCCACTCTGCCAGACGTTTATTATGAGAAGCTCATTAGCATCATGTCGGGCAGTTTCTTTGACTTAATCATCACCGGAGAGAGGATGGAAAATGGGATCAAGTTAGGGAAGATAAGTGCTGGTGAAATGCCCTCAGCTGGAGGAGGTAAGAAGGTGTTCGGTAACAAGAAACGAGAAGGAGATATCAACTCAGTGTCCAGTTCTCGCGGGAGAGGTAGAGGTCAGAATCGTCAGCAACAACAGATTGTCAGTATTACAATTCCTGCAGTTCAGCAGCAACCACAACAGCAACAACGTCAGCAAAATCAACAAGGCTACAGAAGATATCCGGATCGGGCTCAGGCGCCAAATAGACGATTTGATACACCGTCAATGTCGTATTCTCAGTTATTGCAAGCTTTGTTGCAATTACAGCTTATCCAGAAAAGGACCTTAGCTCCATTAACAGGAACGCCTCCGCCCGGGTATGACGCAAACGCTCGCTGTGAGTTTCATTCTGGTGCCCCGGGACATAACATCGATAATTGTAAAGCCTTTAAGCATAAGGTGCAGGACATGATTGACAGTAAAGCAATTAACTTCTCCAATGATGTTCCTAATATGGTACAAAATCACATGCTGAATCATGGGCAGGCTGGGGTTAATGCAACTATCGAGGAAGACGTTTTGGATTTGGTAACAGATGTTAATGAGCTGAAGACACCTTTGAGCTTTGTGAAAACCAGATTGTTGAGGGGGTGTTTTCCCAGGTTGTGCTGAAAATTGTGCTGAGTGTCTGGTCAATCCTGAGGGATATGGGCAGTTGAAAAGATGTATTCAAGAGATGATGGATAGTGGAGTCTTGTAGTTTGACCGATCTGTTGAAAGAAAGTCTGAAGAGTTGGTGGCTGAGGAAAGGGATGAGATTGCTACAATCTCCATTCCGTACAAAACTATTACTATTTATGCGCCAAAACCACCGACAATAACCATAACTAAAGCAGGTCTCGTACCGTTTTAAAGTACCAAGGCTATTCCGTGGAATTACGAAGCTGAAGTGTATTGCAACAGACAGAAAATAGATTTGAATGGTCCCCCTACGAATTCAGTAGATAATCTTGTGGGAGCAGGAGGCATTACCCGTAGTGGCCGGTGTCGCGGTGAAAATTGGATACCAAACTATTGATTAGTTTGAATCTTTAATTCATTTTTTGCAACCGTCTTTGATTTATTCAAAGGAAGGGATAAAGATCGAAATTCCCACAATGCAATGCAAATGCAAGGTTTAGAGAGTTTTAGGTTCGGGGGTTGGTTAAACTTAGGGAAGGTACTAGCATCCTAAGTTTCTGTAGTACTCTACAGGAACCTCTTGTTTTTATGTTGTTTATTGCTAAGTTATTTGCTTAAGGTTAAAGACCTAAGGGATTTATTTCTAAGTATACTCGCCAAGACGTCGCATCTTGTGCCTACATATCCTAACGGGAATGGAATCAGAGTATCTGTAGTTCCCCTCAAAAGGGAGGTTAGAGACTTCTCGACTGTGGTCGAGGTCTCAAGGGGAATAAACGCATCTTAAGGACACGCTTACGTGGAGTGTAGAAAACTCCAATATCTATGTTGAGTTGTTAAGTTGGATTAGGGTTAGGTTAGGGATTCCGCGGCGGGAAACCCTAACCTGAGCACGACGGCTCTTTGACCTAAAGCTAGGGGTAAAATTGTCATTCTGCCTGCGACGAGGCATTTTTGTAAATTAGGGTTTGAAGAGGGTTCGAAGTTTTAAGGACTATTGGCGCGGCGGCCCAAACAGCTAGACCTAATCCTTCGGAGGTGCAATGTGATAGATTAACGGTAAATGAATGTGAGAATTTTAATCATACAAACAGCGGAAAGTAAAAGTGGGAAGGTAAACGCGATTGTTGGTTCGCGAGGTTACAAATGAGAAGCAGTTACAATAATAATAATGAAAATTTGAATTAAAAATACACAAAAATAACTACTGGCAACGTAACAAGCTGCAAAACGAGGAAACACTGTTAGTAAACCGAATCAGACAGTCATTGGATGAATTATGAGGCAAAAGTGCAAGATTGGAGAGTTTTTTTTTATTGTTTATACGTAAGGATTTTTGATTTAAGTTAAAAAAAAGATGTTTAAATAAAAAAAAGGATTAAGTTTAATTTTTTTTTAAAAATAGTTTAGTTTAACTATCTAAAAAGTTTTTATTTTTTATGTTATCATTTTTTTTTAAAAGGGTTTAAGTTAGATTTTTTTTTAGGTTTAAATTATATTTTTTAAAAACAAATGTTAATATTTAGTTAGAAAAAGGTTTTAAAAATTTGAAAATAATAAAAATTAATAAAAACAAATAAAATGTAAAATAAATAAAACAAAAGAGGGTTGGGCCGGGTATCATTTCCGGACCCAACCCAGGCGGAACACACAAATTGGAAATGGATTAGGATTCCCCCCCAGAACCCTAACAGCGCGTATCGTTTCTCTTCTTCTCATCTTGTCGTTTCTCCGATTTCTCCTTCCGCGATGCTCTCTTCCGGTCCTCTTTGCTACCTTTCTTTCGCCTGAAACAGAAACAAATACATGAGATGAAACGCACGGTGTCTTACATTTACGATGGGGCTTTGATGAGAAATTGAAGGGCGATGATGATGGTAATCTGAGCTCAGAGTGATTTTGCTCGTCGCATATTAGGCGGCGCTGGTGGACTCCCTTCGATTGATTACGTATGGGCTTTGATGAGTTCCGATGACTTCGAACTTCTCTTTCGCGGCCGTCCCTCCTTCTAGGGTTTTTCGCACAGGTTGTATCTTTCTTTTATACCCTCTGATTTTTTTAGTGATCCTGTGGGCTTTGGTTGGATTTGCGTTACTATTTCCTTATTGCTTTTGAGGGCTTCAATTTTATTTGATTTTTGTTGGGTTTTCGGAACATATCTCTTTTCATTCTGATTGGGATTTCCTTTTTCGAAATTGATTTGATTTCATCTCAAAATTATTTGATTGAATCCGTTTTGGATTGACTTGGGATTCTTTCTATTTTCGGATTTCACACAGTTTTTGATCTCTTTTGGATTTGATTTATTTTTCTTTTGGACTTTGCAGATGTGGATTACGGGATTTGCTTGGATTTGCTTTGTCACAAACGGATTTGTTTCAACTTGTTTTCGGAGATGGTTTCACTTTGATCAACTGGATATCCGTTTCACTTTGGTTAACTGGATATTTGTTTTGTTTCAGTTAGAATTGCTTATGATGAACTGATTTGTCTTTTTTTTTTCTGATACTCCTGATGTGATTTCCAGGTGACATATAACTCAGTTCTAGCCCATCGTGATTTACTTGATAGGGGCTGGAAGTTGTTTTGTGACTCTTCTGATGTTCACTCCGCGATGCCCCCTCGTTCATTCATCGATTCATAACGCTCCTTGCAAGCTGATGCTGTTCCAATATTGGTTTGGTTGTGATTGCCATGAGGTTTTGATTGTATCTTTTCTTTGAATTATCCTTTGAGCTGAAGGGTGATCGTGAACCGGGCCATGATGTTGATGAACTGAGCCCTGCATTTGGTACTTGTGACCTTCACTTCGGTTGGGATCACCATGACTGATGCATGAACATGATTGTATTACCTTATCCCTCTTTTTTTGGTATGGCCTTGCACATTTGCTCACAGGTGTGATTTGATGATTTCATCTGGTTGTTGATTTTTTCAGATATTTGATTTGTTTTTTGATGTGGTTTCAAACCAGGTTTCAGTTTACTCTTCATGTTTTCTGTTATGAACTTCATTAACTTCTTTTCTCTTTTTCTTTCAGCACTGATGCTGGTGCTTTGGTTGGATCCAAGCTGCCGAGGAAAGGTTATTGGTGATGATGACCTTAGGGTCTGAACCATTTGGGATGCCATTGCCATTTGGTTTTGGTTGCGCGTTTCAGTTCAGTTTGGTCATGAACATCAGTTTGGGGATCCCATTTTTA
The DNA here is from genome assembly GCA_963859935.3 of Lathyrus sativus. NCBI lineage: Eukaryota > Viridiplantae > Streptophyta > Magnoliopsida > Fabales > Fabaceae > Lathyrus > Lathyrus sativus. Next base: position 18,076,246 of record OZ012736.1, read on the forward strand.
CTTGATAGTAGCATTCGTCTGAATCCAAATTCGGCACAGATCATTTCGGCCCGAAAAGCTTCTTTTACTCTCTTCATCTTTCTCGGCTGTCCCGTATTGATAAGAACAGAGATTGCTTGATCTGACGCCAATGGCGTGGATCGGTAACGGGGGTAGGATGCGGCTTCGGTCGTGCCACTCCCGACACTCGATGATGACAATGTTCTGAGAGTGTCGAACAAACTTCTAACCTTTTTTCTATTCTGTTTTCTTTGTCTATTTTTTCAGGTGATCGGGAGCTTCGTGAAGAACTCAAAGGGAGGACCAATGAAGAACACTTGTAGTTTTTTCTCTCTTTAGGACCTAGAATAGATACTCATTGTATAATCCTTTTGTAAATGAAAGATCATCATGAATAAAATCCAAAAATTACTTTCATTTCAACTTGTAATTCTAGATGTTTATGAAATAAAATCCAGTAAATATTCATTTCTATTTTCTCAATTATGAATTTAAATATCTATGAATAATCATCCATAAACTATTTAAATTCAACTTTGATTTGTAGCTTATGAACATTCATGAATAAAAGCTCACAAATATTTAAACTTAACCTCTCCTTTGCCTTGACCAAATAAACGATAACCCGTAACATAAACAAAATTCAAACTGAAATCCCTTTAATCACGTGCCCTCTCAAACAACGCTTAACAGCATTTCCTTATTTTCAAAATAATTTCAACTCATAAACTGCTCGTCAAATGCCCTTGACATAATCAATCCATGTAAACAAATGCTTCGGAAATAACGTCTTATTTATCCCAACATTACAAACTCTGCTTGAAATGACCAAAACGCCTCAGATGCACTTCCTGCAAAACAAACAGACTATGTGGCCCGTTAGTGGTTAGTTGATGCAAAAAAAAAATGAGATGCTATGCGATGCAAATCGGCTAAATATAAGGGTAAAATTTTGGGGTATTACTTGAACTATAGTGGTTTCAACAGCAAGGAGGTGGGATCTTAAGGTCAAAAATTAGGGTGCAACAGCCGGGTCTTTTCGTCACCTGAAATGATTATTGATAAGGTTGACAAGGGGAAGAGACTGGTGGTAGAGGAGACTTCTCAGTCTGGGGAGAAGGAATCTTTGTTAAAGGACGCAGAAGAGTTTATGAGGCTGATACGGAAGAGTGACTACAAGATAGTCGATCATTTGCAGCAAACTCCTTCTAAGATATCTATCTTGTCTTTGTTACTATGTTCTGAAGCGTATAGGAATACACTGTTGAGAATACTGAACACTGCTTACGTGCCACAAAAAATTTTGGTTAATCAACTCGAAGGGGTTGTTGCGCACGTAAATGCAGGGAACGACTTGGGGTTTACAGACTTGAATTTGACGCCAAGGGGCAGGAACCATAACTGTGCGTTGCACATATCATTAGAATGTCGAGGGGCTGTTATGTCTCATGTACTTGTGGATACGGGATCATCCATGAACGTACTTCCGAAAAAATCCTTAATGAAGTTGGACACGCAGGGATTGATTTGCACACCAAGTGATTTGGTGGTGCGCGCTTTTGATGGTACCCGAAGGTTTGTGTTCGGAAAGGTAACTTTGCCTATTCATGTGGGACCTGAAGTGTTTGATGCAATGTTTTACATTATGGATATCCAGCCAGCCTACAGTTGTTTATTAGGTCACCCATGGATTCATTCAGTAGGAGTTGTGACCTCTACGCTGCATCAAAAGCTAAAGTATATGGTTGGCGGTAGTGTTGTTACAATGTGCAGGAAGGAGGAAATAATGGTCAGTCACTTATCATCCTTCAAGTATGTCGAGGTGAACAGAGAGATACATGAAACCCTTTGTCAGGCTTTTAAAACAGTCAAGATTAAAGATAAAACTCCTGTTGTGAGCAAAGCGTCGGAGGTGGCCATGTCTTCTTTTAAAGAAGCCCAGGCAGTAGCACAGACGGGGGCAGTGCAAGGATGGGGCCAGGTATTGGAGATTTCCCACAAGCAAGACAAGTTTGGTTTAGGGTATCGCCCGTCATTTTCTTCTTCATCCTCGCAGAGTGCGCCGCTCTATAAAGAACCTGTGCAGTTCACTAAAGGGGGAGTTATCTTCGAAAGGATCAATGTTGTGTCAGAAGAAGAGGGAGATAGTGTAACACGGTGGGAGAACTGACTTTAAACAATGTTGCGGATAGCAAGAGTCGCCACCGACTTTTATTTTATCCATAAGGAAAGGTTATAAAAGAACAGGAAAGACCTTAGAGAATATTTTGGGTCCGGGGGGTAGGTTATGAAAAGGGAAGGTGTTAGCACCCTTTTCATCCATGGTTATCCATGGGCTCTTAGGTACTTAAGCTCACTTTTGAATTGTTTTGAAAGTGTAGTGTGTGAATAGAAAATTTTCAGAATAGTTAATACATAATCCATGTAAGGATGTGTTAAGAACTTGTTTGAAAACTTGTTGAAAATTTGTTTAAGTGTGAAACAGTTTTGAAGTGAGCAAGCACCTAGGAGCAACCTACCCTAATGTTTAAAGGTCTTTCTTATTCTTTATTCTTTCCTTTAGTAAGACTATCCCTACTATAATGGAGTAGGTAGTCCTTACTTCGGATGTTAAGGGATATGTGAGGGACAATTTGACTTTGAAGGCCATTGTGGGATGTAATAAGCACATATAAGGGACCATCATCATTTTTCGAAAGGGACTCGATTCGTAAAGGCAACCATAAGGGACTTTGATGATTTTTCTATTTGAGGGACTTGCTTTCTACACCCCACTTAACCATTATTCGTAGGCAACTTGAGGGATATCCTTAGGAAGTGAGACGGCGATTAAAATCGACTTACATGTGTGACGTGTTTATTTTAATTATCTTTATTTAAAAGTGATCTAAATTTATTTTAATATTACATACATGTTGTTACACTCCCTAATTACTAACCATAATAATAATTAAATAATTAAACAACTTTACATCCAAGAAACAATTACAAAATAATAAGCAAAATAATTAAATAAAATATAAATAAGCAATAATAAATAATAAAGGGGGTTAATTCTAAGTTTACTCGGCAAGACATCGCATCTTGTGCCTACGTATCCTTACGGGAGTGGAATCAGAGTAATCGTAGTTCCCCTCAATAGGGAGGTTAGAAACTTCTTGACTGTGGTCAAGGTCTCAAGGGGAATAAACGCATCTTAAGGACACGCTTACGTGGAGTGTAGAAACTCCAAATCTCTACGTTGAAATGTTAAGTTGTAATTAGGGTTAAATTAGGGATTCCACGGCGGGAAACCCTAAAATGAGCGCGGCGGCTCTTTGACCTAATGCTAAGGGTAAAATTGTAATTTTGCCTGCGGCGAGGCATTTGTGAAAATTAGGGTTTGTAGTTTGTAGTTTTGAGGATTTGAAATTGAATGTGTGAAGTTTTACGGACTATTGGCGTGGCGGCCAAACAGTTAGACCTAACCTTCGGATGTGTGCAATGTGACAGAAATAATAGTAAACGCGTGAGATAATTGAATCATGCAAACAGAGAGATAATGTCATAATTTAAACCATGCAAGCAGAAATTTAAAGGCAGAATTTAAAGAGCGATTGTTAAGTTCGCGAGGTTACATGAGAGGAGCAGATACAATATGATAATGAAATTTGAATTGAACAATAATAAAATAAAATAAATAACGGTTCTAGTTATTATTTTAAAAAAAAGATTTTAGTTATTATTTTAAATTTATCTAAAAAAAAGTTTTTCTTAAAAATAATAGGTTTTCATATTAATTTGGAAAAGATGTTAATGTTATTTATTTTAAAAAACAGATTTTTATATTATAACAAATTTTAATAAATTAATGAATAACAATAATAATAATAATGGTAATAATAATGATAATAATGATAATAATAATAAATAATGATAATAATAATAATAATAATAATAATGATAATAATAATAATAATAATAATAATAATAATAAAGCAATAATGAATTTTAAATGTGCCAAATAGCCCAACAATGTTGCTAACGCAGAAATGCGCTCATCGCAACCAGATCTAAATCGGACGAAACAAAATTTATTGCAAAGAAAAAGAAATTAAGCAAAAAATAGTATTATTGCTCACACAAAAATGCGATCATCGCAACCAGATCGAACTAACACAAATGTCACGCGTCATGCACACAAATGTGCAAACATCGTATCGACATAATTCGATCAAAAATCTTATATATATAAACTCTAACAATTTAAAAATTATATATATATAAACGTAACAGTAATAGATAAAGAAAAAGAAATAACGGTAATAGATGAAGAAAAAGAAATAACGGTAAAAGATGAAGAAAAAGAAACAACAGTAATAGATGAAGGAAAAGAAATAACGGTAAACGATGAAGAAAAAGAAACAATAGTAATGGATGAAGAAGAAAACTAAATAACGGCAAACGGCACTCACTCCTCTTAGGTTTTTTTCATTCTCTCCTCTTTTCCAACAAGGCAACACATGCATATATAGGGAACAAATTAGGGTTAACACCAAATTGTCAATAATGTCCCTAAAGCCCATTTTAAAGCCCAAACTAAATAATTAGTTAAGAAAAAATAAAATTTAAATAATTTAAAATAATTAAAATAAACTTAAAATAAAAACTAATAATCCTATTGATTCCTAAAATAAAAAATATTATAAAAAGAACAAAATTTTTTTCAATATTTTTTATTTTATGATTTTTTGGATATTTTTATGAATAATTTAGAAAAAAGTGAAAAAAATAATATTTTAAAAAATGATTTAATTAAAATACGAAAATAATAATTAAATAATAATAAAAAACTATTTTTGTTATTTTTTTAATGAAAGATAGAAAAATTTAGAGTAAAAATAATAAAAAACAAAAAAAATGACAAAGGTGAGATTCGAACTCTCAACCTCTCACACTCATAACTCCTTACACATGTCCTCCTGCCAATTGTGCCATTTTTACTTTTTAGAAAAAAATGCATGCCATATGATATTTACCTCTCTTTGATGTTGGCAAAAAAAAATCATGAAGTTTGACTTTGGTTTGACCACAGTTGACCTCAGTTTGACCTTTTAACTGCATTGACTGCTTTTGACTTATCTGATCATCTGACTGAGCAAACTTTTGAGAAAAGTCTTGAAACTTGACATGGGGGTTCTTATACACATATAAGATGTTATGAAGCTCACTTGAAGTCTTGGAAGTCCATTTAGCCTGATTAAAGTCAAAACCCTAGTTTTGGATGCACTGCTTAGGAGGTGCATTGTCTGAGGGAATTGTCAACTCTTCTGACCAATTATGAATTTTGTGAACCTTGTGAACCTTCTTGGAACACAAAGTCTTGTATTGTGAGGGCAAATTTTGGGGTGCAACAGCTGCCCCTGTTCAATTTTCTGAAACCTGAGGGGTTAGATTGGTATATTTGCCAGTCGTAACCTGGAAGGTTGAAGGGGATTGAACACAAAAGCCCAAAAATTTGCACTCACCAGTGCATGGAGTGATATTGATGGTTGGTTGAACATGATTGAGTGGGCTTAAAGATGCCACTAGGGGAAAGTTCTTCAGTAGTATAATGAGAACTGTCAGGAGTCTGGAGTAATACTGATGTAACAGCATGTCTTCATGAGGATAGAGCAATCAATAATGATAACCCTAAAGCAGTCTTGAAGTGATAAATCTGACCTCAGGAGGATAGAGCAATCAATAGCTCTAAAGCAGTCTTGAAGTAATAATGGCTTCAGGAGGATAGAGCAATCAATAGCTCTAAAGCAGTCTTGAAGTAATAGAATGGCTTCAGTAGGATAGAGCAATCAACAGCTCTAAAGCAGTCTTGAAATAATAATGTGATATGTCTTCAGGAGGATAGAGCAATCAATAGCTCTAAAGCAGTCTTGAAGTAATGATCTCAGGAGGATAGAGCAATGGATAGCTCTAAAGCAGTCTTGAAATAATTAGATGGCTTCAGGAGGATAGAGTAATGAATAGCTCTAAAGCAGTCTTGAAGTAGTAATATGACCTCATGAGGATAGAGCAATGAATAGCTCTAAAGCAGTTTTGAAGTAATAGGATGATTTCAGGAGGATAGAGCAATCAGTAGCTCTAAAGCAGTCTTGAAATAATAATGTAATTTCAGGAGGATAGAGCAATGGATAACTCTAAAGCAGTCTTGAAATAATTAGATGGCTTCAGGAGGATAGAGCAATGAATAGCTCTAAAGCAGTCTTGAAGTAGTAATATGACCTCACGAGGATAGAGCAATGAATAGCTCTAAAGCAGTCTTGAAGTAATAGGATGATTTCAGGAGGATAGAGCAATCAGTAGCTCTAAAGCAGTCTTGAAGTCATGAGAGGCTATCAGGAGGATAAAATAACCCTGAGGTTACAATAAAGCAGTCCCAAAGTAATAAGAAGCTCATCAGGAGGATAAAGTAACCCTGAGGTTACAATAAAGCAGTCCCAAAGATCATAAGATTGTTTGTTGGATAATTAACCTGAAAACAAGGTAGCATTCTGTATAACAACATTAGTTTATGCTTTATGTATGCATGTATGACATGATGCACTTAGGTAATGTACTATAGACATATATGTTATGGTATGATGTAAATGATGTATGTATGCTATGACACTGCTGGAAGTGTCTGGATATCCTTGTATAACAACTGTTGGCCAAGGAAAATAAATCCTGATTCGTTGTTGAAGAATATATAACCCTCCGTCTGCTGGGGATAACAAGGTATAGATAACCTCCTGTTGTTGGGGATAACAAGGTATAGATAACCTCCCGTTGTTGGGGATAGTAGGGTATAGATAACCTTCGTTTTCGTTTGATAGTAGGATAAGTATAACATCCCGTCTTCGTTCATCGTGCCCTTATTGGAAAGTAATTTCCCGTATATCCGTATGAGGATAAAAGAGATGGATATAAATTCCAGGGGAGATTAGACTTTGTGAAAATGGATTAGTCCTACTGATGGTTTGTAACTGTCTTGTAAAGATGAACCGGCGAAGCTTTGTTGAAATCCTTCCCTCGTTCGCCCTTAGTAAATACTATTACTGCATTTTCATGCATTTCTGGTAAACATCAATCATATTAAAAGCATACATGCATTTCTGGTAAACATCAATCATATTCAAAGGCATACATACATTCAAACACAACCAATGGACGTTTCGCTTATGTAAATAGGGTAAAAGTGAATCTGGATTCAAAAGATGGAATTTATTTATATCAAAAGTGACCCATACACGGGTAAGTTTGTACAAGGAGACATAAACCCTAGTAAGAGAATTTTGTCATGAAGTTTTACAAAAAGAATCAGCTATGTGGGAAATAATCCTATTGAGTTTCAATTCTACTATTGCCACTCAAGTATCTCATCTTCTTGCTGTTGAGACGGAAACGATTGGATTGAGCTTTATCTGTTTGAGCTTGAGTAAGTAGTACAACTGGTTGCAGTTTCATGAGTGATCCAAACGAGACATAGTCATACGCTTTAATCCCTAACTTTTGCCTGGATTGCCCTTTCAGGTTTTCAATCCACCGGGATACCCTTTTTTGCCCAAGCCGCCTTTTCAGGTTTTCGACATGCCGGGTGTACATCTTTTTATATATATATATCCCTAATTTTTGCCCAAACCCTTTTGGTTTGCCGGGATGCCCTTATTTTTGCCTAGGCCTGTCAACCTAGCGGGTCTCTTTTTATGCGTAGTATTTTTTAACTATGTCTGCGTTTACAGGTTGTGGGAAGTCTTCACCATCCATTGTAGTCAGTATCATGGTACCTCCTGAGAACACTGTCTTGACTACAAATGGTCCCTCATATGTTGGAGTCCACTTGCCCCTAGGATCACCCTGTGGTAATATGATACGCTTGATTACCAAGTCACCAGCCTGATATACCTTTGGCTTAACCTTCTTGTTAAAAGCTTTGATCATCCGTTTCTGGTACATCTGGCCATGACAAACTGCTGCTAACCTTTTCTCATCAATCAAATTTATCTGGTCAAGTCGAGTCTGAATCCACTCATCTTCATCCAAGCCTGCATCCTTCATAATTCTCAAGGAGGGGATCTGAACTTCAATAGGCAGAACTGCTTCCATACCATAGACTAAGGAGAATGGGGTTGCCCCTGTTGAAGTACGTATTGTAGTACGATAACCATGCAGAGCAAATGGTAACATCTCGTGCCAATCCTTGTAAGTAACAGTCATCTTCTGTACAATCTTCTTAATGTTCTTATTAGCAGCTTCAACTGCCCCATTCATCTTTGGACGATACGGAGAAGAGCTGTGATGCTTAATCTTGAACTGCGTACAGAGATCAGTAATCATAGTGTTGTTCAGATTAGAGCCATTGTCAGTGATAATCCTTTCAGGGATACCATACCTACATATGAGATTATTCTTAATGAACCGAGCCACCACATTCTTAGTCACAGATGCAAATGAAGCTGCCTCTACCCACTTCGTGAAGTAATCAATAGCAACCAGGATGAAACGATGCCCATTAGAAGCAGTAGGCTTGATCTCACCAATCATATCAATGCCCCACATGGCAAAGGGCCAAGGAGCAGTCAACACATTCAATGGAGATGGAGGTACATGTACTTTATCAGCATAGATTTGACATTTGTGACATGTTCTGGAGTGTTGATAGCAATCAGCTTCCATGGTAGACCAATAGTAACCTGCTCTCAAAATCTTCTTTGCCATGGTATGACCACTAGAATGAGTGCCAAAGGTCCCATCATGCATCTCTTCCATAATTTCTGTAGCTTCCTTCTTATCCACACAACGAAGCATAGTTGAATCATGATTACGCTTATACAGAATGCCATTACTCAGAAAGAACTTAGCAGAAAACCTTCTCAGGAACTTCCTATCTTTGACAGATGCCCCTTCAGGGAACTCCTGAGCTTCAAGATAGTTTTTCACTTCATAGAACCAAGGCTTCTCCTCTGCCCCTTCAGTGTCAATCTCATTGCAGTATGCAGGCTTCTCAAATCTATCAATGGTAATCTTGGGAGCTTCATCATCCCAGCTGATCTCAAACATAGATGCCATGGTGGCCAATGCGTCTGCCAACTGATTCTCTCTTCGTGGAATATGTCCAAAAGTAATCACTTTGAAATGTGGGATCAAAGACAACACATGTTCTCTGTAAGGAATGAGATTATCATGCTTTGTATCCCAATCTCCTTTAATCTGACTTACTACCAGAGCTGAATCTCCATACACCTCAAGGAACTGAATCTTCATATCAATAGCAACTTGCATACCCATGATACATGCCTCATACTCAGCCATGTTATTGGTACAATAGAAACAAAGTCTGGCAGTAATCGGGGTATGACAACCTTCAGGGGAGCTAATCACAACACCAACACCATTACCATGTGCATTGGAGGCACCATCAAAAACCATAGTCCATCGGGATCCTTGTTCAGGTCTGTCATATTGTCCAGGTTCTTTGGTAACAGACATAATGTCTTCATCAGGGAACTCAAAATTCATTGACTGGTAATCATCTACTGCTTGATGAGCCAAATGATCAGCAACAACACTCCCCTTAATGGCCTTCTGAGTAGTATACTGTATATCCTATTCCGTCAAGATCATTTGCCATCTTGCAATTCTTCCGGAAAGAGCAGGTTTCTCAAATATGTACTTGATTGGATCCATCTTCGAAATCAACAAGGTAGTATGGGTCAACATATACTGTCTTAGTCGGCGAGCAGCCCATGCCAAAGCGCAGCAAGTTTTCTCGAGCAGTGAGTATCTTGTTTCACAGTCGGTAAACTTTTTGCTAAGGTAGTATATTGCCTGCTCTTTTCGACCAGACTCGTCATGTTGCCCCAATACACACCCCATTGAGTTGTCTAATACTGTTAAATACATAATCAAGGGTCTTCCATCAACTGGTGGCATTAAAATTGGAGGTTCTAGCAAATATCTCTTGATTTCATCAAAGGCAGTCTGGCACTCATCATTCCATTCCATCACCTGATCTTTCTTCAACAACTTGAAGATTGGCTCACAGATGGTAGTTAATTGGGAAATAAATCTTGCAATGTAGTCCCAAGAAACCTCTAACCTCCTTCTCAGTACGGGGAGCTGGCATCTCTCGTATAGCTTTCACTTTTGCAGGATCCACTTCAATACCTTTTCCACTGACAATGAAACCCAGGAGCTTTCCAGATCCAACTCCAAAAGTACACTTGTTTGGATTTAATCTCAACCTGTATTTCTTCAACCTCTCAAACAACTTGTGCAGATGATCAAGATGTTGTTCTTCATTCTGAGACCTGGCTATCATATCATCCACATATACCTCTATCTCATGATGAATCATATCATGAAACAAAGCCACCATAGCACGCTGATATGTTGCCCCTGCATTCTTCAAACCAAATGGCATTACCTTATAGCAAAAGGTGCCCCACTGTGTCACAAATGTAGTCTTCTCCATATCTTCAGGTGCCATCTTGATTTGATTGTAACCAGAGAAACCATCCATAAAAGAGAATACCTTATGCTGAGCAGTGTTGTCTACCAGAATATCAATATGAGGAAGTGGAAAGTCATCTTTAGGGCTAGCCTTGTTCAGATCTCTGTAGTCTACACACATACGTACCTTACCATCTTTCTTAGGAACTGGTACCACATTTGAAACCCACTGAGGATAAGAAGTTACGGCCAAGAACCCTGCATTGAACTGTTTCATTACCTCTGCTTTGATCTTTTCTGACATTTCAGGACGCATACGACGAACCTTCTGCTTCTTTGGACGACAATCTTCTTTCACTGGCAAACGGTGAACCACAATGTCTGTATCCAACCCTAGCATATCTTCATAAGACCAAGCAAAGATCTCCACATAGTCACGTAGCATCTGAATCAACCTGCTCTTGACACTGTCCTCTAAATCAGCCCCTATCTTGACCTCTTTTCTGTTTTCTTCAGTTCCCAGATCCACAACTTCGACTGGCTCTTCATGTGGCTGTATAGCTTTCTCTTCTTGTTGTAACAACCTAGCAAGCTCTACAGGTATTTCACAATCGTCCTCGTTTCCGTCTTCAGTTTGATAGATCGGATTCTCGAAATTGTAATTGGCAATAGTAGAACTGTTATCAACTGGATCCAGAGTGGATGAGGATCTGCATTTTAGTGACGTGGGTGTGTGTAAGAACACATAGCTGATAAAGCAAAAATAAAAGAAAAAGAAAGACAAGGAACACAATATTTACGAAAACGAAACGTCCACTGATTTTATTGAATGAAGTATGCAAATGAAATGACAACCCGTAACAAGCACACCATTGTGCCCCGGGTAAGGCACATGGCTTGAAAGTTTTAATTGTTCCAAAAATTATAAATTTAAAAACATAACACAGTAATAGTATTTACTCCTGACTAAAGGAGATAGGGATAACATCTTCAGCTATCCAATTATTGAGTCCAGCACCCACAGTAGGAAAAATCCATGCCTCCAAGTTGTAGTCTTCATCTTGATCTCCCACAGCATTGATAACCCCTTGATTGGTGATACGAACAGCACGGGCACGACGGACAGCCTTCTGGGACTCTGCAGTGAAACTCAAACCAAACTTGTCAGACTTGTATGGAATATCAGGAAGCTGACCCCAAATAGTACAACCACCTTCTTCCACCACAGCTTTTGCATCATTGAGGGAGGCCATTGCCATTGTTGGAGGGTTTCCGATGACCACAGGAACCTCCTTAACAGCCCAGGGAACCACTTCAAATGACTGACATGGAGTTTCAATGTATTCACCTTCTACTTCCAGATACTTGAAAGTGTTTACATGGCTGACAAAGTATTCTTCCTCTCCAAAGACAGTAACAACTTTTCCATTCACCGGATATCTCAACTTTTGATGTAATGTGGAGGTCACAGCACCTGCCCCATGGATCCAGGGACGACCAAGCAGACATGAGTACGAAGGACGAATATCCATCACATAGAATGTAGCAGTGAACACCTGAGAGCCAACCTTGATTGGAAGATCAATTTCCCCATGCACTACTCTTCTAGAACCATCAAAAGCCTTTACCACAATATTATTGGGCTTTAATACCGTATCTTCAGGACTCAGCTTGTTCAGGACTTCCTTAGGCAACACATTCAGAGAGGAACCATTGTCTATCAGCACATGAGACAGGGTAGTGCCCCTGCATTCAATTGAAATATGCAAGGCCCTGTTATGATCCCTCTTGGCAGGGGTCAAGTCAGCATCAGAAAATCCTAACCCGTTGTCATAGGTCAGGTGAGCAACACAATTCTCAAACTGGTCCACAGAAATTGCACTGGGTACATGAGCCATCTTTAGAAACTTGATCAATGACTTGGCATGAGCCTCAGAACATAATAACAGGGAGAGCATAGAAATCTTTGAGGGAGTATGCCCCAGCTGATCAACAATATCATAATCACTCTTGCGAATGATTTTCAATACTTCTTCCATCTGCTTAGAGAGGTCATCAGCAGCTGGCACATCAGTAGATACCGGCTCAATAACAGGACCCTCGCCCCGAGCATCAGTGGTGGAAGTAACAGCAGGAGTAACTGCACTCTTAGAAGCAACTGGAGGAGAGAAGACTCTTCCACTACGAGTGATCTTGCTAGATCCATCAATATTATCAATGTCAACAGGCATATCAGGTAAAGGCTCCTGCTTGACACCATGGATGTAAACATCAGACCCATAGTGCCAAGGCACAGCTTTGTCAGATGTATAAGGAATAGGACCAGGAGTGGTAATGATCAGAGGAGCTACTCTGGCTTCAGCAACAACTTTCACAGGACCTTCAGCAGTAATCTTGATTGGGCCCTGATGAGTGATTTTAATGGGACCCTTTGAAGTGATTATTAGTGGTACTTTGTCAACCATGTCAACCTCTTCAATCTTCTTACCCTGAGTCAGATGATCCACCATACTTTCTACAGATGCTGGTCTTCTTTCAAACACTATAGTATATTTATCCATGAGACGTTGAATCCCATCTCTCAAAATGAAGCAACTATCCGGCTTATAGGTACAATATAGACAATCTTCATGACAACCTGGAAAGATCCCAGCTTGTACTAACCTCTTTTTGATAACAGACAATGGTGTGCTCAACTCCATAACTGAATAGACATGCAGATCTTCATCAATATCTTCATCAATGGCGTTGACAGTCTTCTCGTGATTTGGCATTGGAGCTGTAATCACATTTGGAGTACCTGGTGGATCAAACTCAATTTCTCCAGCATCAATCATATCCTGAATTTTGTTCTTCAAGACCCAGCAGTTATTAGTATCATGTCCTGGACAGTTTGAATGATATGCACATCGTGCATTGGGATTGTACTTGGGAGAGGTAACATTGGGATTCTGAGGGGCCTCCCTCAGGGTAATAAGTTCAGCTTTCAACAAGTGTTGCAATGCCTGAGCCATTGACATGTTGATCTTCGTGAACTGTCTTCTAGCCCTCTGTTGGTTGCCTTGAGGTTGCTCTGTTGTTGCAGGAGTTGGATTTGAAATATGAACTGCACTAACAGACTGATGCCTTCTGTTACGATCAGGCTGACCATACACAGCATTAGATTCTTTCTTCCCAGTGGGAGGCTTCTTTGCAGCACCTGATGAAGAAGTGCCCACTTGGATCTTACCACTCTTGATACCATTCTCTACTCGCTCTCCTGTCATGATCAACTCAGTGAAGCCAGATGATGAGCTTCCAATGAGATGACTGTAAAACGGACCATTCAGCGTACACATGAACATATCGACCAACTCCCTATCAGTCAAAGGGGGTTGAACTCTTCCAGCTAAGTCTCTCCACTTCTGAGCATACTCCTTAAAGCTTTCTTTGGCACCCATAGACATGCTTTGAAGCTGCATGCGAGTGGGGGCTAAGTCAGCATTGTATTGATACTGCTTGTAGAAAGCTTCAGCAAGGTCATTCCAATCTCTGATGTTGACACTCTCCAACTGATAATACCACTCTAGCTGAGCTCCAGATAAACTCTCTTGAAAGAAATGGATCCACAACTTTTTATCAGCAGTGTGGGGTTGCATTCTTCTGACATAAGACCTCAGATGCAATTTGGGACAAGAGACCCCATCATAGACAACAAATGTAGGAACTTTGAACCCAATGGGTATGACCACCCCAGATATCAAGCTCAAATCCTCAAAATCCAGCCCAGATGATTTCTGTAATTCCATAGCATCCATTCTATCCACCAGCATCTTGAATTTGTCTTCGTTAGGCTCATGGTAGTAGTTAGCCTCAGAATCAGAGTCCCCTATAGTGTTGTGGAGACTGCCTCTCTCCTGCTCAGATTCTTCAGATTCATAGTCTTCAACCTGTTCCTTGGTCTTGGCAGGACCTTCGAACCTTCTTCCCATGTTGAGCAACCCAGCAGACCTTCTAGCCTTCTTAGTCTTCTTGGCCAGCAGTGTCTTCAATTCATCCTGCCCCTTGGATAGGTTCAGGATCAGCTCTTGGAACTGTGCATTCTGTGCCTGGAGATCCTTAACTGATTGTTCAAGAGCCATTGCTGAAATAAACAGCGAGGAGATGAGAAACCTGTGCACAATTATAAACCTGTGATGCAATGATATGGGAATGCATATGCAATGTTTTCAAGGACCGCAGGATTTAAATTTGCTTAAACAAACAAGAAAGTAACTTTTTATTAGTAATAACTTGTTTTTCCTTTTAGGCTTACAAAAAATGAAAACGAAATAAGTACAAAAGATGGGGTTTTAAGTCTCCCATGGACGTTTCCTCTTTGTGTTGAGGTATGAGTTGAGGTTTCGTTCCTCATGAAGTAGCTTTGTTAGCTCTAGGATCCTTGCTTGGCTTGCTTTGTAATGAGCCTCGAAAGTATCCCTTTGCTCTTTCAGTTGGATCCATGATCTCTGCAAGTCTTCCATATCAGTAGGCATGTCTGGGTGAAGGATGGTATAAGCTGTGTCTCCTTCAGCAACAGGTTCCATGGTAACTGGTAGGACGGCAGGATATGGCATCATGAGTGTCTGAGCACGAGATCGTACCCATCTGAGATAAGCCTCCATAGGAATAGTGTACTTAGGCTCCAGTGTCTTGCTGTCAATCCTGTTTACCTTTCCCCAAGCTCGTATGAATCTCTGGCGGTAACCCTGAAGATCGTTGTCGTAGTCAAACACAATGCCCTGAATCAACATGTCATGTGGACCATCGCTCCGGGCGTAACCAAACTGTCGTAAAGCTAGAGATGGGTTGTAGGTGATGCCTCCTCTTATGCCTAGAAGTGGCACATTAGGAAACTCCCCACAACGGTCAATGATGGTGACATTCTCCATAGATCTGGAGCACCAATGGATGTCTGAGTGAGAAAGTGACATGATCCTCTTGGACCACCTGAAACCTTGCTCATTCTTCATTACTGAGCGAGGAAGGTGAGAAATAAACCACCTAGAAAGTAAAGGTATGCAGCACATCAAAGTTCCTCTTGCCCTTGTAGTACGGGTGTGAAGAGAATGTAGGATGTCTCCAAGTAAGGTAGGCACTGGATTGTGACTCAGGAATATGTTGATGGCATGAACGTCTATGAACTGATCAGGATTGGGGAACAACACTAAGCCATAAATCAATAAGGCTAAGATCTCCTCAAAAGCATCGTAGCTCATAGCCTTCAAGAACATTTGAGCTTTATCCACTAATACCTTGGCAAGAATACCTTTAACTCCACTTCTCGTCTCTAGAACAATGTCAGACTTCTTCAGATGTAGAGCTGCAGCAATAACTTCTGGTTTAAGCTCCTTCTCTAAGCCTGTGAATGGCTTCTGATCAAGAACAGGTATACCCAGAAGCTTGGAGAACTCCTCCATGGTTGGAACCAGCTGATAATCAGGAAATGTAAAGCAATGGTGCTTAGGGTCAAAGAACTGAAACAACACACTCATCATGTCTTCACTGAACCCTGAAGTAACTAGATCCAATAAGTGACCATGTCTCTTGTTGAACTGGGAATGATCAGGCACTAGGGAAACCAACTCCTTGAGCTTAGCAGGTATCCCTACAAAGTTGATCCTGATGGTGTTTCTACGAGCAGAAGCCATGACCTGCAACAAAGAACAAAGATAAATCCTTTGGTCCTTGAAATGGTTAGGGAAAATGATATGCTTATGATGCATGATGATGTCATGATGTCATGCTCAATCACAAACATGTGGCACACACAAACAAGTCACACCATAACCCTAGGTTTAAAGGCTTGCATGAGGTTCAAAGGCAAGTACCCTCCCCTGAAGTTAGATGGTTCATCCTGTCCTACAAAAGTAACCAGGTTCTAAGGGATCTCAATATCATTGATCCTTCACAAGGGTGGTTGTTCAGAAGGCAACTTACTTGCCAACCAAAACCCTCCAAGTTTAAGATCTCAATGAGCGTAGTATCGAGTGTCAACCAACTTCAGTCTGCACCAAAGCCGGTTACCTCACTACTTTCTAAAGGCCAAGATGAGTTAACTAGGGTTCTAAAAGTCAGTTAGTGCATTGACAACATATGGCAGCCTCAATATTATCCTCAACTTGACTTAAGGAATATAAGCACCAACCAAGAAGTCGCACTAACTATGGCCACCAGATCAACCGTATCGATATATGTCGTACAGTTTCCTTGGTCTATTGCCATTTACCTAAGGTACACTAGATCCGGGTTAGGACCTTTCACACATGAGCACCCCAACAATATAATAATAAAGCAAACAAGGCAAACAATTTAAAGTGATCTTAATTCCTAAGGGTACCCCTCTTAAATAGATCCCCAGCAGAGTCGCCAGTTCTGTAACACGGTGGGAGAACTGACTTTAAACAATGTTGCGGATAGCAAGAGTCGCCACCGACTTTTATTTTATCCATAAGGAAAGGTTATAAAAGAACAGGAAAGACCTTAGAGAATATTTTGGGTCCGGGGGGTAGGTTATGAAAAGGGAAGGTGTTAGCACCCTTTTCATCCATGGTTATCCATGGGCTCTTAGGTACTTAAGCTCACTTTTGAATTGTTTTGAAAGTGTAGTGTGTGAATAGAAAATTTTCAGAATAGTTAATACATAATCCATGTAAGGATGTGTTAAGAACTTGTTTGAAAACTTGTTGAAAATTTGTTTAAGTGTGAAACAGTTTTGAAGTGAGCAAGCACCTAGGAGCAACCTACCCTAATGTTTAAAGGTCTTTCTTATTCTTTATTCTTTCCTTTAGTAAGACTATCCCTACTATAATGGAGTAGGTAGTCCTTACTTCGGATGTTAAGGGATATGTGAGGGACAATTTGACTTTGAAGGCCATTGTGGGATGTAATAAGCACATATAAGGGACCATCATCATTTTTCGAAAGGGACTCGATTCGTAAAGGCAACCATAAGGGACTTTGATGATTTTTCTATTTGAGGGACTTGCTTTCTACACCCCACTTAACCATTATTCGTAGGCAACTTGAGGGATATCCTTAGGAAGTGAGACGGCGATTAAAATCGACTTACGTGTGTGACGTGTTTATTTTAATTATCTTTATTTAAAAGTGATCTAAATTTATTTTAATATTACATACATGTTGTTACACTCCCTAATTACTAACCATAATAATAATTAAATAATTAAACAACTTTACATCCAAGAAACAATTACAAAATAATAAGCAAAATAATTAAATAAAATATAAATAAGCAATAATAAATAATAAAGGGGGTTAATTCTAAGTTTACTCGGCAAGACATCGCATCTTGTGCCTACGTATCCTTACGGGAGTGGAATCAGAGTAATCGTAGTTCCCCTCAATAGGGAGGTTAGAAACTTCTTGACTGTGGTCAAGGTCTCAAGGGGAATAAACGCATCTTAAGGACACGCTTACGTGGAGTGTAGAAACTCCAAATCTCTACGTTGAAATGTTAAGTTGTAATTAGGGTTAAATTAGGGATTCCACGGCGGGAAACCCTAAAATGAGCGCGGCGGCTCTTTGACCTAATGCTAAGGGTAAAATTGTAATTTTGCCTGCGGCGAGGCATTTGTGAAAATTAGGGTTTGTAGTTTGTAGTTTTGAGGATTTGAAATTGAATGTGTGAAGTTTTACGGACTATTGGCGCGGCGGCCAAACAGTTAGACCTAACCTTCGGATGTGTGCAATGTGACAGAAATAATAGTAAACGCGTGAGATAATTGAATCATGCAAACAGAGAGATAATGTCATAATTTAAACCATGCAAGCAGAAATTTAAAGGCAGAATTTAAAGAGCGATTGTTAAGTTCGCGAGGTTACATGAGAGGAGCAGATACAATATGATAATGAAATTTGAATTGAACAATAATAAAATAAAATAAATAACGGTTCTAGTTATTATTTTAAAAAAAAGATTTTAGTTATTATTTTAAATTTATCTAAAAAAAAGTTTTTCTTAAAAATAATAGGTTTTCATATTAATTTGGAAAAGATGTTAATGTTATTTATTTTAAAAAACAGATTTTTATATTATAACAAATTTTAATAAATTAATGAATAACAATAATAATAATAATGGTAATAATAATGATAATAATGATAATAATAATAAATAATGATAATAATAATAATAATAATGATAATAATAATAATAATAATAATAATAATAATAATAATAATAATAATAAAGCAATAATGAATTTTAAATGTGCCAAATAGCCCAACAATGTTGCTAACGCAGAAATGCGCTCATCGCAACCAGATCTAAATCGGACGAAACAAAATTTATCGCAAAGAAAAAGAAATTAAGCAAAAAATAGTATTATTGCTCACACAAAAATGCGATCATCGCAACCAGATCGAACTAACACAAATGTCACGCGTCATGCACACAAATGTGCAAACATCGTATCGACATAATTCGATCAAAAATCTTATATATATAAACTCTAACAATTTAAAAATTATATATATATAAACGTAACAGTAATAGATAAAGAAAAAGAAATAACGGTAATAGATGAAGAAAAAGAAATAACGGTAAAAGATGAAGAAAAAGAAACAACAGTAATAGATGAAGGAAAAGAAATAACGGTAAACGATGAAGAAAAAGAAACAATAGTAATAGATGGAGAAGAAAACTAAATAACGGCAAACGGCACTCACTCCTCTTAGGTTTTTTTCATTCTCTCCTCTTTTCCAACAAGGCAACACATGCATATATAGGGAACAAATTAGGGTTAACACCAAATTGTCAATAATGTCCCTAAAGCCCATTTTAAAGCCCAAACTAAATAATTAGTCAAGAAAAAATAAAATTTAAATAATTTAAAATAATTAAAATAAACTTAAAATAAAAACTAATAATCCTATTGATTCCTAAAATAAAAAATATTATAAAAAGAACAAAATTTTTTTCAATATTTTTTATTTTATGATTTTTTGGATATTTTTATGAATAATTTAGAAAAAAGTGAAAAAAATAATATTTTAAAAAATGATTTAATTAAAATACGAAAATAATAATTAAATAATAATAAAAAACTATTTTTGTTATTTTTTTAATGAAAGATAGAAAAATTTAGAGTAAAAATAATAAAAAACAAAAAAAATGACAAAGGTGAGATTCGAACTCTCAACCTCTCACACTCATAACTCCTTACACATGTCCTCCTGCCAATTGTGCCATTTTTACTTTTTAGAAAAAAATGCATGCCATATGATATTTACCTCTCTTTGATGTTGGCAAAAAAAAAAATCATGAAGTTTGACTTTGGTTTGACCACAGTTGACCTCAGTTTGACCTTTTAACTGCATTGACTGCTTTTGACTTATCTGATCATCTGACTGAGCAAACTTTTGAGAAAAGTCTTGAAACTTGACATGGGGGTTCTTATACACATATAAGATGTTATGAAGCTCACTTGAAGTCTTGGAAGTCCATTTATCCTGATTAAAGTCAAAACCCTAGTTTTGGATGCACTGCTTAGGAGGTGCATTGTCTGAGGGAATTGTCAACTCTTCTGACCAATTATGAATTTTGTGAACCTTGTGAACCTTCTTGGAACACAAAGTCTTGTATTGTGAGGGCAAATTTTGGGGTGCAACAGATAGTGATTGTGATATGGATGCTTGGATCACGCCTTGCACTCTAGGACAGAGCCTGCACAACTGGTCTATTGAAGAATTCATTCAACTGACAACAGAACAGTAATACTTTGTTTTTTCCCGATTATTGTACTACCCTATGTTCTACCCGGAGCATAGTGGTATTTTATTTCAGGGCCTTATGGTTTATGTTTGAACATTGCTTTATCAATTAATCAAAGGGTGTTTTCTCATTCAAATGTTGTGACCTTTTTCTTTCTTATTTTTTATTTTTCACAATAAATGGCAATGTGGTTTGTACTCGTTTGCATATCGTTTGAAACATTTAACCATTTTTATTGCAGGATTCCTATTGCATATGACACCGATTCAGAACCTCCTATGACTCGCTTCGACTTTGATCAACCGATATATCAAGCTAAAGAAGAGATTGATGAAGATGAAGACGTGCCTGAAGAGCTAGCTAGACTCTTGAAACAAGAAGAGAAGATCATTCTGCCTCATCAGGAGGAAATCGAGGTTATCAATTTGGATTATGAAGAAGTTGTCAGAAATGTTTGGATAGGAGCTGCGCTACAGAGTGACATCAAGCAAAGAATGATCGAGATGCTTTGAGAGTATAGTGACATCTTTGCTTGGTCGTACGAAGATATTCCCGGGCTTGACACTGAGATAGTGGTTCATTGCTTGCTGTTGCGTGAGGAATGTCCGCCGTTCAAGCAGAAGCTTAGAAGAACAAGACCAGATATGGCTGTAAAAATCAAAGAAGAAGTCTAAAAGCAGTTGGACGCTGGATTTTTAGCTGTAACAACTTACCCTCCGTGGGTTACCAACATCGTGCCTGTACCTAAGAAGGACGGTAAGGTACGGATGTGCGTAGATTACAGAGATTTGAATAAGGAGAGCCCAAAGGATGACTTCCTGCTCCCTCACATTGACGTATTGGTTGACAATACTGCTCAATACTCCGTATTTTTCTTCATGGATGGTTTTTCCGGGTATAACCAGATAAAGATGGCACCGGAAGATATGGAGAAAACGATGTTCATTACGCCGTGGGGGACGTTCTGTTACAAGGTAATGCCTTTTGGGTTGAAAAACGCAGGGGAAACCTACCAGCGGGTTATGGTCACTTTGTTTCATGATATGATTCATCATGAGATTGAGGTCTATGTTGATGACATGATAGCAAAGTCGCAAACGGAGGAAGAACATCTGGTCAACTTGTTGAAGCTGTTTGAGAGGTTCAGGAAGTTCAGATTGAGGTTGAATCCAAATAAGTGCACTTTTGGAGTTCGGTCCAGAAAGTTATTGGGGTTCATTGTCAGTGAAAAAGGAATCGAGGTCGATCCTGCAAAGATAAAAGCTATACAAGATATGCCAGCGTCGAAAACAGAAAAGGAGGTCCATGGTTTCTTGAGGAGATTGAACTACATTGCTCGGTTCATATCTCATCTCACGGTCACGTGTGAACCAATGTTTAAATTGCTAAAGAAAGATCAGGCGGTCGTCTGGAATGAAAATTGTCAAAAAGCAATTGATAAGATAAAAGAATACTTGCAGGAGCCTCCGACATTGATACCCCCAGTAGCTGGAAGGCCTTTAATCATGTACTTAACGGTTCTTGAGAATAGTATGGGTTGTGTTCTCGGTCAGCACGACGAGACTGGAAGAAAAGAGCACGTGAATCTATTATCTGAGTAAAAAGTTCATAGACTGTGAGTCCCGTTACTCAATGCTCGGGAAAACATGTTGCGAACTCGCTTGGGCTGCCAAACGTTTGAGACAATATATGCTTAATCACACAACTATGCTGATTTCGAAGATGGATTCGATCAAGTATGTCTTCAAGAAGCAACCGCTCTCAGGAAGAATTGTCAGGTGGCAGATGGTACTGATAGAGTACGATATACAATATGTTTCCCAGAAAGCCATCAAGGGAAGTGTTATGTCAGAATACCTTGCTGAACAGCCAATCGAAGACTATCAACCAATGAAATTTGAATTTCCTGATGAGGATATCATGTTCCTCAAAGCGAAAGACTGTGAAGAGTCGTTGTCTGACGAAGGTCCAGAGAAAGGTTCTCAATGGCAGATGATATTCGATGCTGCTGTCAACTCCTATGGTAGTGGAATTGGGTCAATTATTATAACTTCTCATGGCACTCATATCTCGTTCACTACCAGGTTGACATTCCCTTGCACTAGTAATGAAGCCGAGTATGAAGCATGCATCATGGGCCTGGAGGAGGCTATTGATTTGAGAATCAAGAATTTGGATGTATATGGCGATTCAGCGCTAGTGGTTAATCAAATAATGGGAGAGTTAGAAACTCGTCAACCGAATCTAGTTCCTTACAAAGATTATGCAAGGAGGTTATTACCCTTCTTTGACAGGGTAGAGTTTCACCATGTGCCGCGAGCAGAGAATCAGATGGAAGATGCTTTGGCAACGCTATCTTCGATGTATAAAGTGAATTTTTGGAATGATGCTCCAAGAATAGTCATTTCTCGCCTAGATATGCCCGTTTTCGTATTCGCCATTGAAGAGGTTGCTGATGGCAAGCCATGGTTTTACGATATACAAAACTTCCTCAAGAAGCAAGAGTATCCGCCAGGGGCTTCGGCCCAAGATAAGAAGATGCTGAGGAGGTTGTCTGGTAATTTTTATCTAAACCCGGATGGTGTGCTTTGTAACACCCCGTTCCCAAAATAACATAAAACAAACAATTAAAACACATATCAGAGTTTCTCTCCCAAACGGGATGCCACAATACACATCAATTACAATATGCAATCGACATCAAACATCAAGAAATCTATGGGGATTAGGGATTTCCCCCTTTCTACCGATTAATCATGCATTTACCTAATTTAACCGATTATTTTGCCCCCCTTACCTCAAATCAAGCTTTGATGATGAACAAGCTCCTCAATCCACACGAAATCTGCTTGCTAAGTTGTTGTTCTTGATCGTGTAGCTCTCCTCTTGCTCAACCGTGTTCTCCTCTTTCCAATTCTATTTTTCCAAAATGGCAATGGTACCCCTCATCCCAAATAATCTTCTTTTTAATTCAAAATAAATATAATTCTCTTAATTCCTTTAATTTAAAAATCCAATTAATAACATTTTCTCATTTATATTAATATTAGCAATAATAATGATAATAATTAATAATAATTTTTACATTACTATAAATTATCACATTTTATCATAATTTATTAATATTATGAGCTCTTGACCTTCACAATAATTCTTAAAATACACCCACGAATAAAATAATCACAGAAACCAAAAATAATTAAAATGGGTGTTACAACTCTACCCCACTTTAATTATTTTCGTCCTCGAAAATACCTGATGGAAACAACTTCGGATATGCTTCCCGCATCCTACTTTCCAATTCCCATGTCACACTGCCACCTGCAACAACTCCCCAAACTACTCTCACCAACGGTATCTCTTTCCCTCGGAGTCGCTTCGTCTTGTGATCCTCGATCCTCAACGGCAACGTCTCCAAGGTTAGGTTCTCTCTAACTTGGACTTCATCTCTCTGAATCACATGAGACAGATCGTGTACATACTTTCGAAGTTGCGACACGTGAAACACGTCATGCAAGTTCGAAAGCTCCGGCGGCAACGCCACCCTATAAGCCACAGCACCAATCCTCTGCAATATCTGATATGGTCCGATAAACTTCGGATCCAACTTCTTGGACTTCAAAGCACGTCCAACACCCGACACTGGGTTAACCCTCAGGAATACATGGTCACCCACACTGAATTCCAACTCTTTCCTGCGGTTATCGTAATAACTCTTCTGCCAATCCTGAGATGCTTTCATCTTTTCACGGATCATCTGCACTGTCTCAATAGTCTGCTGTACCAACTCTGGTCCCAACACAACACGCTCACCCGACTCCTACCAACACAAAGGAGTCCTGCACCTCCTACCATAAAAAGCCTCAAACGGCGCCATCCCGATACTGGAATGGTAACTGTTGTTGTACGTGAACTCTACCAAAGGCAAATGAGTATCCCACGTACCACCTTTCTCCAACACATAAGCCCGCAACAAATCCTCCAAAGTCTGAATGGTCTGTTCCGACTGCCCATCCGTCTGCGGATGATAAGCTGAACTCAACTTCAACTCAGTACCCAAAGCCTCTTGTAAACTCTTCCAAAACACAGAAGTGAACCTCGGATCTCTATCCGACACAATACTCAACGGTATACTGTGCAGCTTCACAATTACCCAAATATAAATCTCTGCAAGTTTCTCCAACGGAAAGCTAATACTGATCGGTACAAAGTGTGCAGACTTCGTAAGCCGATCCACAATCACCCAAATGGCGTCAAATCCTCTCGCCGTATTTGGAAAACCTGTAACAAAGTCCATAGCAATACAATCCCACTTCCAAACCGGAATCTCTAACGGTTGCATCATCCCAGAAGGTCTTCGATGCTCCACTTTTGATTTCTGACAAACCAAACAAGCATAGACATATCGAGCAATATCCTTTTTCATGCCCGACCACCAAAATAACTTTTTCAAGTCCTGATACATCTTTGTAGCTCCTGGATGAACACTCAGGCTACTACGATGTCCTTCAACCAAAATCGAATTTTTCAACTCATCATTATTCGGCACGCAAATTATGTCCCGAAACCTCAACACACCCATACTATCCATCCTGAAATCACTACCGGAGTCGCTTCCGGCCTCTCGTATCAAATCCACAAGTTTCACATCCAACTTCTAATGTTCTCTAATCATGTCCAAGAAATCATTCTTCACTTGCAATTTACCCAACGTCACACCATCCGATGTAAACTCACAAACCATGCTCAAATCCCAAAACTACTCAATAAGCTCCATCTCTTTTACCATCAATGCCGACATATGAATTGCCTTTCTTCTCAACGCATCTGCAACCACATTCGCTTTCCCTGGGTGATAACTCAAACTAAAATCATAATCCTTCAAGAATTCCAACCATCTTCTCTGCCGCATATTCAGCTCCTTCTGATCAAACAAATATTTCAAACTCTTGTGATCACTGAATACCTCAAACCTCGAACCATATAAATAATGTCGCCAAATCTTCAACACAAAAACTACCGCAGCCAATTCAAGGTCATGAGTAGGATAGTTACGCTCATGCACCCTCAATTGTCGTGAAGCATAGGCTACCACTTTTCCATTCTGCATAAGAACTCCGCCCAATCCCATTTTGGACGCATCATAATATACCACAAAAGGCTCACACGGATTCGGTAACACCAAAACCAGCGCTGAAGTCAATCTCTTCTTCAGTTCCTCAAAACTCTCTTCACAAGCAGCATCCCACACAAACACTTGATCTTTCCTGGTCAACTGAGTCAATGGCAAAGCCAATCTAGAAAAGCCTTCAATGAATCTTCGGTAATACCCTGCTAAGCCCAAAAGGCTTCTAACCTCTGTTACCGTCTTCGGCGGTTCCCACCGTAACACTGCACTCACCTTAGATGGATCCACAGAAACACCATCACCAGAAATAACATGCCCCAGAAAACTCACCGTCTTCAACCAAAATTCACACTTCGGTAACTTAGCAAACAACTTGTTATCCTTCAACACTTGTAAAGCGATCCTCAAATGTTCCTCATGTTCTTCCTCAGACTTAGAATAAATCAGAATGTCATCAATGAACACGACAATAAACTGATCCAAATAAGAATGGAAGATACGGTTCATATATTCCATAAACACACCCGACGCATTAGACACTCAAAAGGCATCACTGCATACTCGTAATGTCCATATCGAGTCCTAAACACCATCTTCTGAATATCACCTTCTCTCACTCTTATCTGATGATAACCCGACCTCAAGTCGATCTTACTGAACACACGAGCTCCCACCAACTGATCCATCAAATCATCAATCCTTGGAAGAGGTTATTTGTTCTTGATGGTCACTTTGTTCAACTGTCGGTAGTCAATGCACAAACTCATGCTACCGTCCTTCTTCTTCACTAACAATATTGGAGCTCCCCACGGCGACACACTTGGTCTAATAAACTTTCTATCCAACAATTCTCCAATCTGAGATTTCAAATCGGCTAACTCCACTGCCGACATCCTATACGGAGCCATAGAAATAGGCCTCGTACCAGGAACAAGGTCAATGCTAAACCCAACCTCTCTCTTCGGAGGCAACTCTGTAATATCATCCGGGAACACCTCCAGAAACTCATTCACCACGGCTAACTCATCCAACAATGCCTTGTTGTTGACCGACAGTGATGCAAATAAAGCAAACACCTGAGCTTCATCTTCCAACAAGGTCCTCAATTCCTTACCAGAAAAGCAATCTGCCAATGCCTCCTTCTCTGGAGTCAAAAACAGTAACACTTTCTGAAAATAATCGATGTATACTCGGTTGAACTCCAACCAGTTCATACCTAGTATAACATCCAAACCACCAAGTGGCAAACAAATCAAATCCACACCGAAGTCTCGGCCAAAGATAGTCAGTGGACACTTCAAACACACAAATGAAGTTGTCACTGAACCAATCGAAGGAGTTTCAATAGTCATCCGCTGCTCAAGAGTAGTCGACACCAAACCTAACCTCTTCACACAATCAACGGAAATAAACGAGTGGGTCGCACCCGTATCAATCATAGCAGTCAAAGGAATGTTATTGATAAAACAAGTACCTTTGATCGAACGTTCTCCATCTTCCGCTTGAGTTCCCACAACTACAAATACTTTACCCGCCACCAGAGGTGCCTGAGCCCTTCTCGGCTTCTCACAATGAGTACTAATGTGGCCCTTCTCACCACAGTTATAACAAGTAGGCATATTAGTTTTACAATCCGCCATCACATGGCCCGGCTTCCCACACTTGAAGCACTTTTTCGCATCAGGAAGACAATCATTGGCACGATGACCCAAGCCACGCACCGGAAACACTTCATACCAGCCAACGCCTTATCCTCTCTGGGCTTCCTATCAACAGCACCCTTGAACTTTCCCTTACCAGTCGGGACACTGTAAGGAGTACCACTGAACCTTTGCTTACCCTTACGATCACTTGCCGCCTTGTAGTGTGCGATCCTCGCACGGTTATCGTTATCATAGATACGACTCCTACTCACCAACTCAGGATAGCTCCTGATTTTCTGACATGCAATCCCCATCTTGATCTCTGGCCTCAGCCCATTCTCAAATTTCAGACACTTCGAAGTCATAGCTTCCTCAGTATTGTAATGAGGACAATACTGAGCCAGCTCCTCAAACCTAGCCGCATACTCGGCTACCGACATACTGCCCTGTTTCAATTCCAAAAATTCCACCTCTTTAGCACTTCTGACATCTTCTGGAAAATACTTCTCCAGAAATCCAGACCGAACCACCTCCCAAGTAATCGGAGTCCCCGAAGCTTCCATCCTCTGATGGCAATTATCCCACCAAGCCTCGGCCTCCCCTCGAGCATGTGAGTACCGAACCTCACCTTCTGCTCGTCACTGCACCCCATGGTTCTGAAGATCTTCTCTATTGCCTTCAGCCATTTCTGTGCAGCTACCGGATCTAGAATTCCACCTTCAAACTTTGGTGGCTTGTTGCTCTGGAACTGCGTCAGATCTCTAAACTAAGCTCCCGCAGCCAGAGTTTGGTTGACCACCACTTGTGCCATAGCCTGCATCGCCACAGCCAACGCCGCGTCATTCCTCCCAGCCATACTGCTCAACAACAACAATCCAGGTTAACAGAAAACAAGCAACTCTATCCTATAGACAGACTCAACACACTACACTGGCCGGACGGACCGACCTGCTCTGATACTAACTTGTAACACCCCGTTCCCAAAATAGCATAAAACAAACAATTAAAACACATATCAGAGCTTCTCTCCCAAACGAGATGCCACAATACACATCAGTTACAACATGCAATCGACATCAAACATCAAGAAATCTATGGGGATTAGGGATTTCCTCTTTCTACCGATTAATCATGCATTACCCAATTTAACCGATTATTCTCCCCCCCCCCCCCCCCTTACCTCAAATCAAGCTTTGATGATGAACAAGCTCCTCAATCCACACGAAATCTGCTTGCTAAGTTGCTGTTCTTGATCGTGTAGCTCTCCTCTTGCTCAACCGTGTTCTCCTCTTCTTTCCAATTCTATTTTTCCAAAATGGCAATGTTACCCCTCATCCCAAATAATCTTCTTTTTAATTCAAAATAAATATAATTCTCTTAATTCCTTTAATTCAAAAATCCAATTAATAACATTTTCTCATTTATATTAATATTAGCAATAATAATGATAATAATTAATAATAGTTTTTACATTACTATCAATTATCACATTTTATCACAATTTATTAATATTATGAGCTCTTGACCTTCACAATAATTCTCAAAATACACCCACGAATAAAATAATCACAGAAACCAAAAATAATTAAAATGGGCGTTACATGCTTTATAGAAGAAACCATGATTTGGTGTTGTTGTGATGTGTGGATGAAAAGGAAGCAACGTTGCTTATGGAAGAAGTCCACGAGGGTACTTTCGGTACACATGCCGGAGGGCATGCCATGTCTCGGAAATTATTACGAGCAGGGTATTATTGGCTAACCATGGGGTCAGATTGTTTCAAATTTGAGAAGAAATGCCATAAATGCCAGATTTATGCAGATAAGATTCATATACCGTCGTGCCCATTGAATGTTATGGCGTCCCCGTGGACTTTCTCCATGTGGGGCATTGATATGATTGGCAAGATTGAGCCAACCGCATCCAACGATCATCGTTTCATCTTGGTTGCCATTGATTACTTCACCAAATGGGTTGAAGTTGCCTCGTACGCCAACGTCACAAAGCAAGTCGTAGCCCGGTTCATAAAGAAGGACATCATCTGTAGATATGGAGTACTCGAGCAAATCATTACTGACAATGGTTCGAATCTGAACAATAAGATGATGAAGGAATTGTGCCAGAATTTAAAAATCGAGCATCACAACTCATCGCCCTATCGTCCGAAGATGAATGGCGTTGTTGAAGCGACCAACAAGAATATTAAGAATATAGTGAAAAAGATGGTTGTCACTTACAAGGATTGGCATGAGATGTTTCCCTTTGCTCTTCACGGTTATCGTACGATGGTACGCACATCAACCGGGGCAACTCCTTTCTCGCTGGTATATGGTATGGAAGTTATCCTACCATTGGAGGTCGAGATTCCTTCTTTAAGAGTTCTGGTCGACGTTAAGCTTGATGAGGCAGAATGGATAAAGAACAGATTGAATCAGCTTAGCTTGATGGATGAGAAGAGGCTAGCGCCTATCACATACGGTCGGTTGTATCAGAGACGGATGAAGAAAGCTTTCGACAAGAAGGTGCACCCTCGAAGCTTTCAGACAGGCGATCTTGTGTTGAAAAAGATTCTCCCACCACAATCAGATCACAGGGGCAAATGGACTCCCAACTATGAAGGTCCATATGTCGTTCGAAAGGTCTTCTACGAAGGAGCCTTGTTGTTATCCACCATGGATGGTGAGGATTTCACATCCCCTGTGAACGCAGACGCAGTTAAAAAATAATTTTCTTTAAAGAGATCCGCTGGAAAGAAAAAAAGAATGTCCAGGCAAAAATGGGGCATCCCGGCAAACCATAAAAAAGAGAATGGGTTCGGGCAAAAATTAGGGATAAAAATGAAAAGATGTAAACCCGCAAAGTCGAAAACCTGAAAAGGCGAATTTGGTAAAAATGGATATCCCGGTGAATCGAAAACCCGAAAGGGCGGTTCAGGCAAAAGTTAGGGATTGAAAAGCAAATGACTGCGGTCTATGTTGGAACTTCATTGCTTAGTGGATTGGGAAGACCTGAAGGCTGTTTATCCGAATCAATCTCTTCTGAATACGAAGCGTCGGGAAAGCATCAGGGTCAGGCGAGTCATAGAGGGATCAGCTCATGGTGTTTGTCTGTGCCACATTGCCGACATTTTTGTACACTTTTGTATATTTCTGTGCCTATCTGTATTTGTTTTTGTGCAGCTTCCTCTTTTCAGGGGTTGCATCTGTTGTAAAACTTTGCCTATTTACAGGCCATTTATCAATAAACACATACTATTCAGTATCTCGTTTGTTGTGTTTTAACTTTTACTGTTTTGTTTGTGAAAAATGCCCAATGTTTTGATAAACTTGCACATACATAAACTTGCAGGTCTTGGCCAATAATTGTTAAAACCTTGAATTAATTGAACAACGTCACGAATGATGACTGAGATAGTTCCGTTTGCGTAGGATATCTTGTCTGTTTGTTCAGTTTTGCAGGGTCGTTACCCTTGGGGCAAAGATGTGTGGATGAAATCCGTTCTATCCCCGGCCAGAGTCTCTTCCCCAGCCAACGAAGTTTACATCTCTATCCTTAGTGGAGTTTGTATGCAGTTTGAGCAAGCAGGTAGTGTGTACCCTTTCCTTCAGCAGTTGGTGCACATTCAATCCCCACGAAGTGCGTGTTCATACTCCCCAGTGAGTTATGATTGGATTTTCTTCCCATTGAGTAATCTACAGCCTGGGTAGGTTCGTCCCTCAGTGGAGAATTCCCCAGCAAGTTGGAAGGGGGTGATTTCCTCAGTAGATTTGTTCTCTTTATCTCAGCAGGGTGGAGGAATGTTGTTACCTCGGTATTTTCTTTACAGGAGGCCAGCAAGGGCCTGTCTCGCGGTATAAGTCCAATTTTTATTGGCATGAGTAGGTTGTTCCCCTAGCAGGGTGGTTTCTGTATCTCTAGCATTTATTTTGCTGATTTAGTTCCGTTGCATCTGTATGCATGCATAACATCTACCCAAATGCGTAGCATTTCAATTTCGTATGGAGCATTACGCCATTTCAAACATATGTATCTGAGGCATAAGCCAGCTTCGTTATCTTTGGTGTCGTTTGCCTTTGAGGGCTGAGGATTTTGAATTCAGGAAATCTTTGGGTTATTGGTTTCTCCTCTGCAGAGTCGTTTGTTTAAACTTCTCTTTTCCTATCGGAGCTTTCCCCGCAAGTCGTGAGTCGGTTTATTTTGTCGCTTGCCTATGTTGGATACGATATGTCAACTTTTGGTTGATAATTCCCAGCGTAGTCTATTTCGGGTACGGTTATTCCCACTTTTGGTTGGTATTGTTATCTTATTCCAACTTTTGGTTGGTGGCCAATTGGCGTTTGGGATGTTATTCCAAATTTTGGTTGGTAATCTTTGTTTTCATCAGTAAAGTTGATTATTCCAACTTTTGGTTAGTAATCGTTGTTGCAGTCAGTTCATTTTCATTCAGCGGTTCTGGGAATCCTAACTTTTGGTTAGTAGCCTTTTTTATTCCAAATTTTGGTTGGTAGTTTTCCTTTGTTGATCATTCCAACGTTTGGTTGGTAGTCTGCTTTTGTGGCCCGTTTTCCAACTTTTGGTTGGTAGTGTCGGATGATCATTCCAACTTTTGGTTGGTAGTTTTCTGTGAAGGAGTCAGCTTTGTTCAAGTATCTCTAGCGATCCTAATTTTTGGTTAGTAGCCTTGCTTCCCAACTTTTGGTTGGATTTTATCCCCTGCAGTCGTTATTCCCACTTTTGGTTGGTAGTATGTTGTTGGTTGGCGTTATTTCAACTTTTGGTTGGTAGTCCCCAGTGGGTCTGAAGTTTTGTTATCTTTATCCCAACTCTTGGTTGGTAGTTCTTCTCTGCTCATGGGTGGAGTCATTATTCCAACTTTTGGTTAGTAGTTTTCTGTTCTTGGATTTTGGTATTCCAACTTTTGGTTGGTAGTTAGTGACCTGTCAGAGTTTGTTTGATTCCAAATTTTGGTTGGTGAGATTTTGGTGATGTCATTCCAACTTTTGGTTGGTAGCTTTGTTTATTTCCAACTTTTTGGTTGGTAGTCTTTGGTTTCTCCTATGGAGTGTTATTCCAACTTTTGGTTGGTAACTTGTGATTGTCTGGCGATTTTAACTTTTGGTTGATAGTGTGGATTTGACCTTGTTCGGTATTCTGGTGATCCCAACTTTTGGTTGGTAGTTTGTGGTTAGTACTGACTTTTGGTCAGTGTACTTCCCCAGTGGATTATTCTTGTGTGTAGTTTAGTTATCTTCGGGGATTTCTGCGGTTGGTAAATTTTTAGGTTTGTTGGTATTCAACCGTATTTTACCTCGATTGTTTGAAAGTCATTCGCTTTTCACTCAGTCAGGTCCAAGTCGCTTGAATAGGGGCAGCTGTTGCACCCCAAAATTTGCCCAACCTTTTATTAACTTGGTTTATGTTTCATTTCATTTAGCAGGGGATCAAGAGGTTGTGCAAAGCAAGAGGAGGTTACTCAGAGTGTTGAGCCTAAGCAAGGGGTTTTACTCAAGCAGAAGTGGTCAAAGTTTTGTGAAAGAGTTGATGGATGTATGTGGAATATATCCTAACTTGGAAGCCAGTTGAAGATCATCAGAGGATTGTGAATTCATGATTATGGATATGGGATGTTGAGAAAGCTCATTGAAGGCTTTGGGATCCATATTGGAGGTTGTTCAAGTTGTTGTGTCATATGAAAGAAGCCACGGTCAAGAATGGTGCACCTAGGGTTTTCATCAGATCAACCCTCAGTCAAATGTGAAATTGAAGAAGATTAAGACTCAATTCCAAGTCTTTATGGTCATGGAATGTTGTGTTGATATGTCTAATATATCATTTCAAGATAAAATCAAGAAGAATCAAGAGTGTGAGAAGTTGCTAAATTAGGGTTCTCAGTGTAAAATCCCCTATTTAGTACCTAACTTCAAGACCATTTATCTCAAGATACAAGTCTCATCTCATCTTGTCCCCAACTTGAAACTTGTAGAGCATATTTCTAGCTTTCTTTTGATTACTAGAAGTATTTCATATGATTTATAAAACTCAAGTTATGATACAGACAAGTTACAGATCCTCAGATGAATGTGATTTTGGTCAACAAAAGTCAACCAACGTCCAAGCCACTTTTGACATAGAAGTATGTTTCTCCTCACTTTGACCCAAACTTGAAAGTTATTTCTCATAATCTTAGATTTCCAAAGAGTACTAGAAATCCTTCATCTGATTTATAGAACTCATGTTATGAGGCTTGCAAGGCAGAGATATTTTGGGAAAGTAAGATTATAGGTCATTTTCATTATAGGTCCATTTCACTATCTTGCACACTTCAAATGAAACATTTCTCAACATGAAACTTTCTACAAATGGGGTCATTTGCTCAAAAAAACATCAAGGAACCATTGATTTGGCTTAGATGGAAGATTGGATGAAGGAATTTCCATAGAAAAGGCCTTAAAAGGAGAAAATCAAATTAAATGCATTTTGGATCATTTTGTACCAAGTTGATACATATTTTGAGTGCTAAAATCATTCTAAGAACAATGGCATTTTTAGAATTTGAATTTGATGAGCTTTGGTATGCCATTTCCAAGTTTGCTTCATCATGAAGTAACAAATGCAAATTCAACCATAAGATCAAAACAAGGGGCAATTCTTGGCCATGTGATCAATTCACCCCATGTGCAAGTTAATGGAATCAAGTTTGAGGCATGTGCAGCTCCATATACACGGTTTTGAAAGTTCACCAACACAAGGAAAATTGAAATTTGATTTGGCTTTTAGGGGCTGCAATTGGGCTCCAAACCTTCACCAATCCATCATATATAATCTCAGCATTGTTCACAAACCATCAGAATCAATTTTGGTGAGAAATTGCTCAAGAACACACTTGGTGAAGGTGAAGAAAAAGTGAAATTCGTTTTTGGCATTTCATCAAGTTTCAAGAGGAATTAAGCTCATCTAAAGCTCCCTTGAGGTTCATCTAAAGCTCATCTAAAGCTTCATCAAAGAACAAGGCTCAGTGGAAGCTCTCCACTAGGTATTCTTTCAATCCAAATTACTCTCGGTTTATGCCATGTTTACACGCCATTTTCATGTATTTGTGACATATGAGTTGTGTAGTTGGATTCTGGTATAGTTTGGTTGCTGTTTATGATGATTGTTGGTAAATGCTCAAAACTTATTGGCTTTGATTTGGCTTTATCTTGAGTTTTTATGCTTAGATCTTGTTGGATATGAAATCTACGTGAGATGTAGATGAGTTTGGACGTAAACTTTGTTGAGTTTGGTTCGTTTTTTCTCAACCTGTGTGGTTATTACTGTTCACGGTGGTCGTTTGAACGGAGAAGACGACCGGAGGAAGCTCCGGCCGCCGTCTGGTTTTTCTGATTGGTATTTGAATTATTTTTTATTACGTGGCGTGCTGATGTGCTTACTTTCGTTTTCACGGTCCAGATAAAGACCTATGGTGCACCTGGTTTGACTCACCACACACGATCATGTGAAGTTATGCGTTTCACTTAAAACGCTGATGGATCTGGGCTTTCAGTTGTTATCTGCACCCCCTGCCTGAGCCCAATTGAGATTTACACGCTATTGGATTACTTTTCACACCATGTGTTTATTATTTTATTTTATTTTATTTTTTATTTTTGTTTTGTTTCTGTTTGGATTTAAATCAAATAAAATACTTCCAATGATCCAAAAATTCCACAAAATTAGTTTCTGGGCACTTTGAGATGTCTATTATTTTTAAGAAATTTTTATTTTATTTTTTGGATTTATTTTGAATTAAAATGGGATTGTTGGACTGGAAGTGTTTTAATTGAACTTTTTCTTGACATGTTTTAGTTCTTGATTTGTTTCTCCTCATTCCTTTTGATCCAATGACTGAAAATTCATCCTCATGTCCATGATGAGTTGATGAATTTTTTAGGACCATTTTGCCCCTGTTGGTTGACTTTTGGGTTGACCTTTGTTGCATTTCATTTGACCCTCGACAATCCTCATTCACAATGGAACACACTTGTGAATCAATTTCTTTGGTGGTGTTGTGAATTGATTTTGATTGTGATCTTTTGGCCTCTGTTTTCCAACATGTTTATGGACTTTGTGCATTTTATTTGATCATTTTTGAATCATTTTCCTAATTTTGAGGTAACTTGCAAGTCAAGTTACCCCAAAGGGAGGTTCATACATACACATTGACCTAGTTTGTCTTGGAGATGACATTTATGGATCCTTTGAGCCCTCAATGCCTTTTGACGCATGTTGCTAACATGTTAAGGATGATGCTTGCTCATTTTTAGGTCATAACATTTTGTTTTGCTTGCTCATTTGGTTGTTTTCTTTTGAGCTTTTAATTAGGGTTTCTATTTTTCTTAACTTGGTTCACCAAAAACCAGATAGCAAGGACATCTGACTATTGGATCATGCCATAATTACTTTTCTTTAGGAAAAATACATGATTCATTGTGTAATGAATCAATCTGCAGTCAGGGCGAATAGTCCCAGCAATGAAGGGGTAGAATTCCAAAAGAGGGATCAATAAGGAGAGAGTGAGAAAATGTGTCAAAGTTAAACTCATTGCCTTTAAGATTTATATGATCATATTTTTTCTCAATGAAATGTAGGTTGCAAATATTTGCAAATTCTTCTCGTGTGTGTATGTGTGTGCGTATGTGTGTGTGTGTGTGTGTGTGTGTGTGTGTGTGTGTGTGTTTGTGTGTGTGTGTGTGTGTGTGTGCGTGTATGTGTGTGTGTGTGTGTGTGTGTGTGTGTGTGAGAGAGAGAGAGAGAGAGAGAGAGAGAGAGAGAGAAGATGTTTATTAACTTCAGAATTGATAATGTCATCTTTGTATGAGAGATTTGCATAAAATATTCTTACCAACTCAGGGTACCTCTCTTGAGGTTTTACGAACATTAAGCTCTTTAATCAGGTGAAGTTAAAAGCTTCCATGAATGCAAAGTTCTTGAAGATATCTTCATCCAAGTAGTGATACATAATAGTTCTTTATTAGCATAGTACATGTTGATTTTTCTTTCTTGAGATTGAGAAGTGAATTCTTCTGAGAAGTATGAGGATGAAGGTTTAGAGGAATGTGTTCTTTTTAGGCCATTTGAGGTGATGATGAATGATTTAAGAGAGCAAGAAATTTATGTAATGCACAAATAATAATACAAGGATATGAGAAGAATGAGCAAGTTACCTTTACTTGTAGCTTTTGTCTAATCAATTGGAAGGATGTTAATTGGCAACATTCATTTTTACGAGCTAGTCGTTGCAAGTAGACGTTGCATTAATTTCTATCCTAAATAGCCATTGTGGTGAGCTTCAACTTTCATATTTTTTATTTTTGATACGATCCAATCGATTGGATGCTAGTGCCAATAAATTATTTTGGCCCATTTTTAGCATATATCACTTTGGGCTTCGTGTGTTACACCTCTGTTAAGCTTATTTATACCTCTGTTAAGCTTATTTGTACCCCTTTTCAGCATATATCACTTTTGGGTTAGAAAATAATTTATTTAGATGAACAAAATAATAAATTTATTATTTTAAGAGTTTAACCAGAGTTTTCCAACTATTTCAACCTTAAAATAATGTATACCTCTTTTATCCAGAATCCTTGATAAAAACTTCCCCTTAAGGGGAAACAACAACAAAAATATGGCGTGCCCTTCTCTACACATTGTTAGATGCGAGAGTTTAAAAGAGCCAGAAAATGAACAAGTCCCTTACAGAAATATTCATTCAACAAACCATTAAGGATCATAAACTTTGAGATATTTTCAAGAAAGATTGCTTTGATCGTTGTACTTTAATATTTTTCATCGCCATACGCTCTTGGATCATAGACTTCATATACAGTTTACTTAAAAGTATACTCTTACTTTGTACAACTCCATTGATAATTGTTAAAGCTCTAAGTTGCAAAGCATACCTGCAAAACACTAAAGTTCAATTTTGCCACCCATATCTTCTTGAGCCTATTGAATTAGTTCTAGAATATATAAGGTTAAATATTTTCAATTTATCAAAACAAAAGAGATCTAAGTGACCTATTCTTTTACAATGTGTGAATTTATAGACTGGGCAATTATTTTTCTTTTAATCTATACCTTTCTTGGAGTTTATCTCATTTTAAATCCTAATCCATTTATATTTAAGGAAGGCTTTTGACTTGATAAGATTAAGTCAAGGTTGTCATTTCATCGGGTAAACTTACCTAGGTTTCAGGGAAGTTCACATCTTCATTTCCTTTTGATTATTTGATTTGATTCTTTTTAGCTCTTCAAAGACACACTTGAGTACTTTTCTTTGTGCTTTCTTCTTGATTGGTGATACTTGACTTTTCTCGTCTTTATTCAGTTGCCAGGATCAAAAATGAAGGTGTGAGAAAAACACAAGAAAGGGGGGGGGGGGGGTTGAATTGGTTTTCAGCTCAATCAACTTTTTTGCCTCTTCACTTGTTGCTTTACGTGATACTATAAGATGCATTGCGGAAGCATAAATGATAAAGCATAATACAAGTAAAGAACACATGATATATCCTGGTTCACTTGAGTAACTCTCAAGCTAATTCAGTCCACCCTTCCAAGGTGATTTTGCCTCTCTCAATTGAGGTCTTAATCCACTATAACCAAACTGATTACAAATGCATAAGCAAACTGTTGGTGACTAACAATCAGACAATGACACGTTCA
This sequence comes from Lathyrus sativus, assembly GCA_963859935.3. NCBI lineage: Eukaryota > Viridiplantae > Streptophyta > Magnoliopsida > Fabales > Fabaceae > Lathyrus > Lathyrus sativus. The sequence continues at coordinate 18,113,945 of OZ012736.1, forward strand.
GTGATCCCTAAGGATATAACGTTCATTGAGCTAACAGAATCCGATCCTTCAAGATCTCTTGTTAGGATTTCAATCACGATGATAACGGCCACTCGTCTTCTCAAGTATTCTGATCTTCACTTGATCACTTGAGGAACCACTAACTCTAAAGTGAATTTATGTTGCCGGAGATTACATGAGTGCTTCTTATCAAGCCGATTACTCCTAATTAAAGTACATGGCAAGTATTGAGCAACAGCTCCTTGCTTCCTAATATAGAAACTATTTTAAAGATAAATCTCTATGAGATTATTAAAACGGTAGTTTCCATATTGCTTAAATGCTCACAACATGCTTAATTGCTTTATGCATGCTAACATTTGAATGAATCAAATGATCTTCTTTTATAGTGCATCCAAGAGAGTCAATGTGAGGGTAGAGATGTCCTTTCAAATTCTAACGGTCATATCCCAACGAATAGAATAAGCATAGGTGTTGGATAGTACAGTGATGTCACAATGATGTGACTTTCCTTTGACCTTTGCTTGTGACGTTAATATATCATCATCTGAGTAACATGTCTTTGTCTGGGTGAAGCTATTTCTGATACATAATCATCAACTTTAGAATCCAGTCTTCAGAGTCTTTCTGCACTTGATCTTCAGAGCCTTCAGCCTTCAGAGCTTCAAGTCATTAGAGTCTTCAGCACTTAGTTCTTCATAGGACTATATCATCAGAGTCTTCATAGTTTTGATCTTCAGAACCCTTAAGTCTTCAGAGTCTTTTTGCACTTGGTCTTCAGAGCCTTCAGCCTTCAGAGCTTCAAGTCATTATAGTCTTCAACACTTAGCTCTTCAGAGGAATGTATCTTCAGACGCGTTGTTAGCTTCAAGATCAGATGCACTTCTTAGAGCAGAATCCACAGGAGCATTGCAACCGTAATTTCCAGCATCCTTGGATATTTCTGATCGTGATCAGATACAGAGGCATACTCTCTTCTTAAACACGCTTTGTGACTTGTCACACATAGTAACTCACATATAGAATTAAATGCATATCTTGATAGAGTTTGTTTGATCTGATATATTTAATAAACGTGATCTGTACATAACAAACATTAGAACATAAAATAGTTCTTTCACAAATACTTCATTGTTATCATCAAAACATAGAGATAATCTTGCAGAGACAATTCTTGTTCTTACAATCTCCCCCTTTTTGATGATGACAAAAACATGTATTTTGATAGAACATTTTATACAGGGTAAACACCAAGCATAACATATTTAGAGTTTCAAGCAACAGCTCCCCCTGAATGTGTTACCCTAAAAAATTTATGTATGCTTGTTCAGAGACTTTCTCTGATCCCAAGACTTACAAAATAAAATTTTTGAAAGAACAATAATATATGGAAGAGAAGGAATACTTCCCTATGGTCTAAAAGAGCACAAGTCTTTAGCATTTGGACTTGTTCAGCAGAACTTCCATCTTCAGATCTTTAGAACTTGTTTTCTTTATACATCGTATCTGAGCCATATAACTTCAGAATCTTCTAAAGCATTTGCTACTGTTCATCAGAACAACTGTAGCACAGAGACAAAACAATTCTTTTCTAATAACTTAGCTATGCTATTTATCAGAAGCAGAACTAGTTTTTCAGATTAGAAACTCCTCTTGAGTTTCAGACTGGGTGAAAATCAAATATTCTGACTTGTGAACCTTTCTGGGTGAACTCCCCCTGGTTACAGTAGGTCAGATATTAAGATCTTCTGAACTTGATACAGTCTTTAGATTTTTCATTACAGGCTTGCTTTTTCAGAGTTAGACTAGAACAAAGGTCTTTATCTCATATCCTTGGTTCTATCAGAGCTCGAAGCATTAATCAGATTTGATTCTTGATCAGATGAAAGTAATTGATTTTGAGTCTGATATCAGTAAGCTTAATTCTGAATCTGATACTAATTCTTGATTCTGAGTCTGAAACCAATTCTTGCTTTTATGAAGATTTCTGATTTTTATGCTCTAATTATCATATTTATAGACATGTTACATCTTCTGAACATTATGATTCCAGATGACTTTAACTTTCAGAGATATTTCAACCTCTGAACAGTATTAGGTTCATCTGATTCTGAACATATGTTCACGAAGTGTATAACTTCGATTATATGAACAACTAGATCGTTTGAACTCAGAGTTCTTTCATTTGACTTGTTTAGAGAATGCCTAGTGAACTTGTTCAGAGTTCCTCGGTAAGACATCAAACACATGGTTAGTAGTAAACGCAGTTTATATCAGAGTTGATGTTTTGCATTCTCTTTAGGTTATATCAAAATCATATTTTATTTCTCCCCCTTTTTGACATCATCAAAAAGGTGAATTTTCATTAAATAACACAATAAAAAACAAAGAGCCTAAAACTTAGAGGTTGACATCTTTACCAGAGTTTGTTTTAGCATGCTCTGAAGAGAGTTGTTGAGAAGTTTATGTTCATCAGAGCTTTCTATGAAAACTTTTTGTTCTTCCTTCATAGCTTGTTGATCTCCTCGAATCTCACTAATGGTATGTTCTGAACGTACAACAACAGTTTCAGAAGAAGAACCAACTATAGCAGCTTGCTTAACCTTCTCAGCATCTTCAGCTTTTCATGCCAATCTGGCAATTTCTTTTCTGGAATCTTCCTCTGCTAGAATTCTCGTTTCTTTAGCATCTCTATGCAGTTATTGCTTATTAATCATGATTATTCTTTGAGATTCAAAGATCTTCACAGTGATTCTTTATCTGAGTGCTTTCCATTCTGACTTTTATCTTTCTTCATTCTGCTACAGTCTTCATATGAATCATAATGACTTCTTCAGCTTCTTTTTATCTGGATAGAAACACATCTCCTTTGATGTTTATTCATCTTGATCAATAGTTATGAATTCGATTCTTTCTTTGGTCTTCATTTTCAGATCGTCCATCTTTTGTCTTTACAAATGATCACGCCTCTTTATTTTCCAGATGACTTGTTTCCAGATGGTCGCTAGTTTCTCAGTATAAGCATAATCTTCAAAAAAGGTTATTTGTTGAGGAAACTTGTTGACTTCTTGCATCCTGAGAATTTATTCTCTGAATAGACGCAATTGTTCATCACAAGTTGTCATCAAACCAAGATGTATTTCTTGAAACGATTTGAATGACAATCTTGTTCTTATCAACTAGTATCAGTTCATCTGATGGTAACTTCTTCTTCTTCTTCTGTTAATCTGCCTTTCGTTTCTGATTCCAAGCTTGTTATCAAATCAATCATGACTTGAATTCCAGTGACAGTGCTTCAATTTTGAGTACTTGGTAGCTTTTAGACTTCCAGAATCAATATGCATCATGATAGATACTAATTGCCTTCGGTTCTGAGTAATCATTTCGACTACTGTATAGAATGCTTTCATCATTCATGAATACATACATTTCTTTCGAAGTTTGTTCTTTCTTCAGTATCTGTAATTTATTGTGAAGAGCTAGAACGTTAGATACTTCTTTCCTTTCTGATTTGTCTTCAAAAAACTTCAAAGCTTTTGATTTATCTTCTGGAGAGATTATCTACATCAGACTTTCTAACCATGACTATTAGTGTTATGTTCTTCTTGTCATCAACATTCACTCTTTTCCCAGAGGAGCTTCATCAACAGATGTTAGCTCAAATAATGACATCAAGCCCAGAAGTGTCTCTTCAGAGGGTTGGAGACTGATATAATTCAGATACTAGATTTCACTAATTTCTATAATAGATTCTTCTGACAGTGAAGTTGCAACTCTGCTTTTCTTGTATCAGATCCTCTGATGAATTTTCATTTTCTTCTAATCAGAGTAAGCTTCTTCCAGAGGAACGCTTCAGATCATAGCAGATCTTTGCTCTTCAGAAATTATTTGTTGCTGACGCTTCAGAGCCATGCGATCTGATTCTCAGAGCCTCTGCAACTGCAGCGTTGAGTTAGGTACTCTCAGAGTCTTCTGAAACTTTTCCTTATACTCTTCGCTCAGAGTCTTCTGACACTTCGCTTCTCATCAAACACTCAGAGTCTTCTGTAGTTTCGCTAAATATTTCAGAGGAATATGTAGCTTAGCTCTCTTTGTTCAGAGTCTTCTCTTCTTTTCCCAGAGTGCTAGACGGATTCATGAGAGTCTTAGCTGACTTACTTTCTGTCAGATTAAACTTCTTCAGAAGCTCCTTCACATACTTCGTCTGATGTATGTAGATGCCTTCTGGAGTCTGATTAACTTGAGTGCCCAGAAAGAGTCTTAGCTTTCCCATCATGCTCATTTCATCCTATGCCTGCATACACTTAGCAAACTCCTTTCCAAGTGAAATATTTGGTTCCAAAGAAAATATCATCAACATAAATCTGACAGATCAATATATCTTTCTTAATTGATTTATGAAAAAGAGTAGTATCAACCTTTCCTCTGATAAAATTATTTTCCAGAAGAAAATTACTCATCCTTTCATACCAAGCTCTGAGAGCTTGTTTTAGGCCATAGAGGGATTTCTTTAACAAAAAAACGTACTCTGGAAATCTTTCATTTTTAAATCCAGGAGGTTGATGAACATATACTTATTCTTCTATTAAATCATTTAAGAAAGCACTTTTAACATCCATCTAAAAACAGAGTGATGTTATTCTGTGCGGCAAAGGAATTTAGCAAGCGTATGGATTCTAACCTTGCCACAGAAGCATATGTCTATGTGAAGTCAAAAACCTTCTTGCTGACTGTAGCCTTGAAGATATAAGGAAGGATCTTGTTCTTATGAGATCTTTCTTCTTTCCAAAAAACATCTCCTCTGGAAGAGAAGATTTGATTCTGGAGGATCCTTTCAGAGTTGGTTCTCCAAAAGCAGCTAATGGAGTGGCATCTGGAGTTGCTTCTAAAAAAATCTTCAGAGCTGATCTCATATCCTTCAGTTGCATTCTGCAGTATCTTTATCAACAGATCATCCATCTGATTTCTGAGAGACATCTTCAGAGCACAAATAAACTAGTCTTCATGGTTAGAGCATCTAACTCTCATCAGGCTTCATCTTTTGATTTTGTTTGCTTGAATCAAACACATATCCAGTCTTGATACAATTATCATCAAACTTAGATGCATCAAATGACACAGTCTAAATGACAATTTTGTTCTTGCAATGCTGAGCTAACTAGAGGAGTTAGTTCATCAAGAGTTGACAGTACATCTGCTTCTGAAAAGGATGTCTACTGACTTATTCATTTTGAACATCACTAGTGACTTAAATCCCTTTTAAATCAGACTTAATGACTTCTGTCATAGTATCTTCAGAATAACTTGATTTCAGGATTCATTCATTATGAATTTCTGAGAATAATGTCTGATAACATTTGACCAATTACTGTTTGTTTAACTGAGATAAAATCTTAAGTTAACAGAACTTAAATGTCCATGCTACTTCTATTAAGACCTCAGAATTCATCTTTCATCAAATCCCTGATGAGTTAATGATCTTCCTTTCTTGAAACCTCTACAGATTTCTTTGAAGCTTTTCAAGGAAAGCAACTTTCAAATGCCTTGAATTAGAAGGATCATTTCTTTAAGATTTGAACTTTCTCTGTTCTTTCCCTTTTCTGCAGACTTCATTTTGAAGTTCTTAAGAATCAAATTCATTAGTCAATAATATTTCTTTTCTTACTTAAGATAATTCCCAATGAGCTTTTCATGAGAAAGTCAAAAGTGGACTAATCTGTTTCTTGAAAACATCTCATACTCACATAAAATTAATCTTCAGCAAAACAAGATTTCTTGCTTTCTGATGATTTGATCTTTGAGCGAATACGTTGTTTATCCACACGTATTTTAAGATAAGCATTCAACAGATATAACTTCTTATCTGATGAGTCTATCTTGTCATCTGATTCTTCAATCTTTTGAAGATTTAATGGAGGAGATTTTGTTGTTGATAACTTCAAACTTCAAACTTCAAGGAATCAGAGACTTGCTCAAGGTAACCCAATAGATACAATTTTAGTACTCATCTTCATCAATATCTGATATGAGACTGAAATTGTAAGAGAAATGAAAAATCCCCAAGAGTATTTCTTCACATAGCTTTTGGATCTTTATCTGACACTGTTAGGTGTTTGATATCCATCAATAACAGAATCAGAGCTCTGATACCAATTGAAGGTGTGAGAAAAACACAAGAAGGGGGGGTTGAATTGGGTTTTCACCTCAATAAACTTTTTTGCCTCTTCACTTGTTGCTTTACGTGATACTATAAGATGCATTGCGGAAGCATAAATGATAAAGCATAATACAAGTAAAGAACACATGATATATCCTGGTTCACTTGAGTAACTCTCAAGCTAATCCAGTCCACCCTTCTAAGGTGATTTTGCCTCTCTCAATTGAGGTCTTAATCCACTATAACCAAACTGATTACAGATGCACAAGCAAATTGCTGGTGACTAACAATCAGACAATGACACGTTCAGTGATCCCTAATGATATAACGTTCATTGAGCTAACAGAATCTGATCCCTTAAGATCTCCTGTTAGGATTTCAATCATGATGACAGCAGCCACTCGTCTTCTCATGTATTATGATCTTCACTTGATCACTTGAGGAACCACTAATTCTAAAGTGAATTTGTGTTGCCAGAGATTACATAAGTGCTTCTTATCAAGCAGATTACTCCTAATTAAAGTACATGCCAAGTATTGAGCAACAACTCCTTGCTTCCTATATAGAAACTATTTTAAAGATAAATCTCTATGAGATTATTAAAACAGTAGTTTCCATATTGCTTAAATGCTCGCAACATGCTTAATTGCTTTATGCATGCTAACATTTGAATGAATCAAATGATCTTCTTTTATAGTGCATCCAAGAGAGTTGTTGTGAGGGTAGAGATGTCCTTTCAAATTCCAACGGTCATATCCCAATGGATAGAATAAGCATAGGTGTTGGATAGTACAGTGATGTCACAATGATGTGACTTTCCTTTGACCTTTGCTTGTGACGTTAATATATCATCATCTGAGTAACACATCTTTGTTTGGGTGAAGCTATTTCTGATACATAATCATCAACTTCAGAATCCAGCCTTCAGAGTCTTTCTGCACTTGGTCTTCAAAGCCTTCAGCCTTCAGAGCTTCAAGTCATTAGAGTCTTCAGCACTTAGTTCTTCAGAGGACTATATCATCAAAGTCTTCAGAGTTTTGATCTTCAGAACCCTTAAGTCTTCAGAGTCTTTCTGCACTTGGTCTTCAGAGCCTTCAGCCTTCAGAGCTTCAAGTTATTAGAGTCTTCAGCACTTAGTTCTTCAGAGGACTGTATCTTCAGAAGCGTTATTAGCTTCAAGATCAGATGCACTTCTCAGAGCAGAATCCACAGGAGCATTGCTATCGCAATTTCCAACATCCTTGGATCTTTCTGATCGTGATCAGATACAAAGGCATACTCGCTTCTTAAACACGCTTTGTGACCTGTCACACATAGTAACTCACATATAGAATTAAATGCACATCTTGATAGAGTTTGTTTGATCTGATATATTTAATAAACATGATCTGCACATAACAAACATTAGAACATAAAATAGTTATTTCACAAATACTTCATTGTTATCATCAAAACATAGAGATAATCTTGCAGAGACAATTCTTGTTCTTACAAAAAACTTTAGAATACTTTATCATGTATAACACATTGAGCCATCATTTATGCATAAATAAATAATTAAAATGAATAAGCGGCTGATTTTAGGGTTAGTTGACGATCCTCGTGTCAAAGCGAGATCAAGTGAGCACAAACATAGTTGAGTATGTGTCTATCAAATCTTTATTCAGTTTATGAGAGTATACCATAGGCGTAAAGACTATAAACTAAGTCAAAAATATGACACAACTAAATAATTGAATTTTTTTGTAGCATTCCATGTTTATAGCCTCATTAAACGAATATGGAAAAAAATGGGAGAACAATGATATGAAAAAGTTGCATATTCATGGACGAAGCCAATAGATCATGAAAGAAACATAGGTCCATAAATGAATATGGAAAAAATAAGGTTGTATTTTTTTGTATGTGACAATGTACAAATAACATGTCGAGGAGGATTATTACGCTCATTGTGCACTTGTATAACCACTTGATCCATCCGCTCTTTACCTTTATGTAAAGGCTTGAATATGAGTTGGTTTGAGGATGAGAATTGATAGTATTCTGTTAATTTAACGGTAGGAGCGACTGATGCTGATTTTAAGAATTATCTCAGACCCAACAAGGATAAAGCCAAAAAGCAGTTGAATTTATTGAAACCTTAAGAGGGAATCTACTATGTCTCACTTGACTTTACTAGTAAAGCATTTATTGCTAGATCTAATTGAGGGTGACTTCTTCTCGTCTGCTAAAAGCGGTGGTGGGTTCCACATGCAGAAGTTTGTCCAATTCACGTAGACGTTCTACGAGATACTTGGTTTTCATCAACATTTTATGGTCAGGTAGAAGGCCTCACATCATTTATATGATTCATGAAGTCAGCGACCACGTTATCAGTTAAATCCATCATCTACTACCATAACTTAATCGGGCTCCCTTGTAATTCCAATTTGGTTGGGTAGTAGTTGACATTGAGCTATGCATGAAAATGACGTAGCCTTGTTGGTTTTGGAATGAATTCGGGGTAAATGTTTGTGACTGAAAAAAATTATTTGTGATTGGGGTGTTTGGCAGTTGTGTTCTTATGGAATAAGTTGTGTAGATGAGTGTTGGTTATAGTGGGTGGTGTCTGTGGTTGGGTGTTTGATGTTAAAGAGGTAAAAATTTGAAGGAATATTAAAAGAAACTGAGAAGGGATATGAAAAAAAAAATAAAAGAAACTGAAAAGGGATGTGAAAAAATGGATCAAATCACATCTCTATTTATACTAAATTCGTCACGTGCCAAAACAATTGGTGGACCCATTATAGGTAAATCAAAGCAACATTCAATTGTAATTGTAGTTCCACTTCTGCAATTAAATAATAAAAAATATAAAGCAACAAGTAATTGGAATTTCAAATTTGTACTTAAATAATAAAATAATATAAAGCAACCGCCAATTGCAGTTCCGACTCTGCACTTAAATAAAAATATATAAAGCAATCGCCAATTACAATATTGATTCTCTACTTAAATAATAAAAGATATACGAGCATCTTTAGTGGGAGTATCTTAAGTGGGTAAACTAATATATTTTTTGTGGGTCCAAAGTGATTTGTAGGATTTAAAAAATTTATAGTTGATTTGAGTTGTTTTTACTTTAATGATAGTTGCTTATAAAAAACTAAAATTTGACCATATATTTAATATTTTATAATTATAATCATTTTTTTATTGAAGTTATTATTAATTTAATATTTTAAATAAAATACATAAAATATTCATTGCAAAATTTTTGTGGGCCCAAATTCTATAGCATACGTTAGTTATATAACTGCCAGAAATTAAAAGTTGGTGAATTAAATGTCATGTCTTAGCCATTCCAAAACAAATTCTTTATAATCATCGTTAACTATAAAAAATTTAACTATTAAAAATTTGCATTAAAGATACTCTAAAGGAACCACCAAAATTCTGACTCTATATTTAAAAATATAAAATATAAAATATTTGTCAATTGTACTATCAGAATTTAAATAATAATAAAATATTGTCAATTGTATTTTTGATTTTGTATTTAAATAATTAAATATTAACTATTAATAAATTATTATAAATAAATTTAAATGATTTATATAATATATTAATATAAATAAATTTAAATGAGTTAACTAAGAGCAACTTTAGTGCAGGGTTGTTAAACCCAAATTTTTTATAGCTTATATTAGTAATAAAGAATTTGCATTATAGTAGAGCTAACGTGACATCTAAGTGAACTAAAATTTAGTTTCCATTATCTATATAGTTAATGTTATTATTTATTTAATTAATAAAATATTCCAACAACATTAAAGTAATGGCATGATATTTGGAAATAGTAACGGTCATATTATCATTTTTTACCTTCTATAAATTAGGTAGAAACTTTGATTTTTTTTACACACAATTTTACTTCTAAATTTTTTTCTTTCCATTTCCAATCTTATTTATTTATCAAATGGATCCCAACCAATGGAATCCTTATTATAATTATTTACAAACTCCCAATGACAGTTCTCAAAATTTTCAAATGTGTCCGCAACCATCGCTCCTTGTTGGTGACGGTTCTCAAAATCTCCAACCTTTTATGTTTCAATCACCACCATTCTCTACCGGAAACAATTCTCAATATACCCGACCGTTTATGTTTCGACCACTACCAACCATCGACGTTGTAGAGTCTCCTAACGTTGAATCAGAATCACCAATTGGGTCCACTACAGATTCTCAAGTTCCAAGAAACTCCACTCAAGATGGTCTAGAAAATATTACTTTTACGGGAGAAGTAGAACGTTCAACCCAAAAAAAACAGCGTATCAGGTTCTTAGAAGAAGAAGATAAATTGCTTATTCAGACATGGCTTAACATTTCCAAAGATTCAATAGTCGGAGTTGACCAAAAAGCAGATAGTTTTTGGGGTAGAATCAAAGATGGCTATAACAACTATCGTGGACCACTTATAGCGAGAGAGTGGTCTACACTCAAATCTCGATGGCATCTATTGAATAAACATTGTCAATGGTTTTGCGGAAACTACAAACTAGCGGTTGCTAACAAGAAAAGTGGACGGTATGAGACAGACGTCATGGAAGAGGCACGTCAAATTTTCATCCAAGTGCATCATTAACGTTTCACAATGGATCACGCGTGGAGGTTGTTGAAGGATGAACCTAAATGGAAGGGGCAAGAAATGAACAACTCTTCAAAGAGATCAAAGATATCATCTACCCGGACATATTCATCGTCATCTAATCCAGAAAATCCCATAGATTGCTCAGAATACAACAGTGCAAAAAATCCCATAGATTGCTCAAAATACAACAGTGCAACTCAGACCGACCGCCCAGCAGGACAAAAGGCGGCAAAAAGGAAGGGCAAGGGAAAAGCATCTCCATCTAAAACACCCATAGTGGATTTGACTGGCATGGAAAGGGCCTCAGAAAATAAATTAGCTATCTATGGTAAAATAGCTGAAGCAAAGTTGGCAGAGAGCATACCCGTGTTGTATGAAATTCTCATGAAGGACAAATCAGCAATGGATGATGAGCAACGCCGAGAGCATGAAGAAATTTGTCAAAGTATCAAGGAGAAGTACTTCAAGAGAAGCTAGGTGTATTATTATTATTATTATTATTATTATTATTATTATTATTATTATTATTATTATTATTATTATTATTATTATTATTATTATTGTTGTTGTTGTTGTTGTTGTTGTTGTTTAGGTTTGAATATGCAGTTCATATTATTGTAATTTTGTTTTAAATGATTGTTATTTTAATTTTGTATCTATGTTTCAAATTAGCTGTGTAAAACTAGCCGTTGTAAACTAGCCGTTGTAAAACTAGCCGTTATAAAAAAACTAGCCGTTATAAAAAAAACTAGCCGTTGTAAAACTAGCCGTTGTAAACTAGTCGTTATAAAACTAGCTGTTGTAAACTAGCCGTTATAAAACTAGCCGTTGTAAACTAGCCGTTATAAAAAAAACTAGCATATATATACCTCACATGTTTTCCCATTATATTATTTTCATCATATCTTCCATGGATCCAAATGCTGAATGGGATAAAATCTGGAATGAAGTCGTAGATGATTGCCTTAATGACAACACTGAGGAAGATGTGATAAGGTTGGTACGAGAGGCGCAACAACAAGCCAACAATACAAGTAAGCATAGAAAAAGAAGAACGATGATAGATCGAAGTCGTGAAGAAGGGCATCATCGATTGTTCAATGACTACTTCTCTGAAAATCCTGTATACATGGAGGCTCAATTCAGACGAAGGTTCCGTATGCGAAGACATGTGTTCCTTCGCATTATTGAAGCTCTTGGAAATCATGATGAGTACTTTCAAAGACGGATTGATGCAGTGGGTAGAATGGGTCTTTCACCATTGCAGAAGTGCACAACTGCTCTTTGTATTCTAGCATATGGATCACCAGCTGACAGTGTGGATGACTATGTTCGAATTGGAGAAAGCACGACATTGGAGTGCTTAGACAGGTTTGTAATAGGCGTGTGCACAATATTTGGTGCTCAATACATGAGAAGGCCAAACAATGAAGACATTGCACGCCTACTACAAATTAACGTGACACGCGACTTTCTAGGTATGTTGGGTTCAATTGATTATATGCATTGGGAATGGAAAAATTGTCCTGTCACATGGAAAGGTCAATTTTCTAGAGGTGATCATGGTAAACCCACAATCATGCTTGAAACTGTGGCATCTCAAGACTTGTGGATTTGGCATGCATATTTTGGAACTGCGGGTTCTAACAACGACATTAATGTGTTAAACACGTCTGATGTGTTTAATGATGTTTTGAATGGAAAAGCTCCTGCAGTACAATACTCGGTGAATCGAACAACATATCATATGGGGTACTACCTAGCGGATGGCATTTATCCTGAGTGGACAACATTTGTCAAGACCATCACTATGCCGCAAGGAGAAAAGAGAAAGTTATTTGCCCAACGACAAGAATCAGCACGGAAGGATGTTGAACGGGCATTTGGAGTGCTCCAAGCCCGATTCGCTATTGTACGTGGTCCAACGCGTGCTTGGCATGTGAATACAATGAAACAAATAATGTTAGCATGTATCATATTGCATAACATGATTATCGAAGATGAGCGAGACACATATGTTGGTAATTTTGATTACGACCATGTTGATAATAATTTCTCCACAACTGAAGTATCTACTGGTCCAATTCCCAACTTGACAACAATGTTTGAAAGGATAGCACATGTTCATCAAAGGCAAAATCATCGCCAACTTCAAGCAGACTTGGTGGAACATATTTGGGAGAGATTTGGTCATGAGAACAACGAAAGTTAGTTTGTCTTATTTTATATTTCTGTTAAAATATAATTTGTTACTTATTGTCATGTATTATTTTATATTCCTATGAAAATATAATTTTTTATGTATTATTGTTGTGAATTTTGTATCATTTTTAATTTTATAATAAAATATATTTAATATTATTTCTAAGTTTTTAAGATAAATTTTATTAAAAAAATTGTATGCATTTTAATTAAAATAATTAAATTAATGGTAACTTGAATAAAAAATATAAAAATGTGGGGTCAAATTTTGATTTCTTATAGACAACCATCATTAAAGTAAAAACTACTCAAATCAACTATAAAATTTTTAAATCCTACAAAATACTTTGGACCCACAAAAAATATCTTAGTTTACCCATTTAGTTTACTCCCATTAAATATGCTCTAATATATTTATAAATAAATTTTAAATAACAAAATAATAATTAAAATGAATTAAATAAATAAATAAATATTTTTTATAGTGTCATTCATTTATTAGATGATTGCTTATATATTCATATAGAGATCGCCTATTATTTCAGCTCCCCCAATCTAAAGATTTTTTTTATTTGCTTTTTAATATATATATATATATATATATATATATATATATATATATATATATATATATATATATATATATATATATATATATATATATATATATATATATATATATATATATATATTATATATATATATATATATATATATATATATATATATATATATATATATATATATATATATATATATATATATATATATATATATATATATATATATATATATATATATATATATATATATATATATATATATAAAAGAAAATATTTCTTAAAAATTAAAAAGAAAAAAAAGAGGAAAATAAATGATAACAATATGCAGGTTGAAATCTGAAATTAGAAGTGAAAGGATTGATTGATAGAGAATATAAAAACGTTATTTAATTATCTATGAAAAGAGATGAAAATGGAAGGTGGGGGGTGTCTTTGTTTGATAGCAACCAAATCAATAATAATAAGCATATGGAAAAGCCAAACTCAAAAAAGTGTCGATTGATGGAAGAGACGTATTTCTATTTATCTTCAATGGCTATCACCATTCCTTTTCCACAAAGAATAATAGTTATGATATATTCATATACTACTATAATAATAAATAATTATTTTAAATATTATTTTCCACAGTTAATTAGGCAAACGTCACTTCAAACTTGCCTCTCTTTTTCTCTTCCGTAAGTTTCTAATTATAATGTATTAAATATTGATATGTAAATACTTGTCAGAAAATGTATGGGTGTTAGATAGTTTAGCTTTATGTCCTATTCAAAAATAATAAAGAGGGTATGTAAGAAATACATGAATTTGGCCTAACTATATAGGAAGTTTTCTCTTATTTTGGTACAAAGGGAACAACTCACATTACCCTCTTAAAATGGTTTATTTTAACCACTATGTTTGAACCTGAAAATGAGTGTGCACCATTAAGGCTTTGACAAATTATAAGGACGAAATTATTATCAAAGATGAGTGGTCTCTAATGTGGTCAGGTTAGGTAGATGGTGTAGAGCTAATGGACTCATCTACTATAGTTAATTTATTTGTGTTTTTTATTTGTTTTCATGCAATTTTGCAAATTTAGCTTGAAACATTTTCAAACATGTATGACAAAAAAATATAGATGTTGTTAAATGTAATGAAAAAATGGATGTACCTACCTGGTTTATTGGATAGTATAACTGAATTATAACTAACTCAATTATCATTGAGTTTGTTCAAGTTAGTTATATGTTATTTGTTATATAAGTAACTCGATTGTGTTGTAGTGAAGAATTTTTTCTAAAATTTGTCTTTTAATTTTTTTTTAAAGTTTTTATTACTCTATTCGGAAGACATGATAATCAATTTTTTATTTTTCTAATTAAAGAAAAGTTAAATATTTTTGTTTAACCTGATCCTCTATAACCCTTCTGATTTATATATTGATAATGTCTCGCAGAACCTTGCTAGATGTTTCCATGTATTACTAGTTGTGTTCCCGTCAAATTACTTTTCTCTTAAATCTGAAAGCACATAATATTTGATGTTGAAATTTACCGGAGTTGCTGGGATGAACCCCAAAGAAATTTGTGATGCGTTGGTAGGCCTACAATAGTTTCCCATAGTTTGTGTTATTGGTTCTGTCATTGTAAGCTTTTCTACACCAGAGTTGTGCATACACAAACAGAAAATACCTCAGTAGCACCATGGTAAACAAGAAAATAAAACAAAAATAAAAAAATGTTACACAAGCATTGTCTTGTTAAATATCAACGGTTCCCGACAACAGCGTCAAAAACTTGATGACTTCTCGACAAGTGTACCGATAATTTCGTAGTAACAAATAAGATTCAATCCACATGGACTATTTTTTAACAAGACAAAATTGTGCAATGCATATAAAATAGTAAATTGGGGGGGTTCAAGTTTGCAATGCGAAAGTAAAAGAATGTGTTCAGATAGAATTAGGAAAGTGATCAGGTTGTGTATAGAATTCCCTATTTCTCTATTTTTTTTATGTTCGATGGCTTAAATGAATAATCTTATCACTATAATTCCATGACAAATTTAAAAAACTATTATAACCAATCCTTTGTGATATAGCTCACTAATCATTACTCGGAGTTTCCTATCCCTAGTCCACCATCATAGGTAGATTAGATGATACAACAGAGCGTTAATTCACTAGCCACTACTCGGTGTCTCTTATTCCTATTCAACCAGCTTAAGTACAATAACTGCCATAGGTCCGACACATAGACTAATGGTCATTATTCCATATGTGCCCAAATCAGATTAAAAGAGTATCTCACATAAAAATTATTACGAACAAGAAGCGATTGAATAGAAATATAGATCAAGTATTCATGCAAAGTTAAATCAACATGTGTCCCAACAATTTTGAAACAGGTTCATCAAACATAACCTAACCTAGAGAAGTTTAGCTACTCATAATTCAGATTACAATACGAAAAACAATTAAGAAGAATTGCATATGAGATCCCTTGAAGGATTAGCCTCCAATGACTCCAGAAAAATGTGTCATCGCACGCGTGATGATCTGCATCACGCATGCAATGCAACTGTGTTATGAATCAGATACCTTAAAACTAAGTATAAACAGTTTCTTAATGATCAAGAAACACACAAGGGTTAGGGTTAATAAAGAAGAAAACAACAAGGATTGGTTATTAAACTGCTATTCTTTCCTTTCTCTTATAACAAGATTACAAGTATACAAGAATAACAAAGTAACCTCTCTCTCTTGAAATTAGGATTTTATCTTCCTATTTTTCCTTATATCAAGATTGAGAAACTAGCATCCTATTTATAAGAAAAATAGCACACTAACCTAATGGGCTTTTTAACAATTGCCCATTACAAGATAACTTAGGGTACAAGCTAACTTAAACAATTGGGATTACAAGCAAGGCCCAATTCAACATGCTAACAACCCTAGCAATATTGACTAATGCATGTTAGAACAGACTTCGACTACAACACAAATTACTCGCGAACAGACTTCGACCACACTAGAGTTCGATCCAATATCTCACAAATCTCCACCTTGGATCTAACTCTATAACATCAAGAAACTAGTTTTCTTCATGCAGATTTATTAACTGCATATAGTGGGAAAACTTACAAATGAGCTGCGTCTTGGTGATCATATCAGCAACATTATGATTTGTCGTAACCTTCAGCACTTAGACTTCTCCATGCTCGATTACCCCTCTGATGAAATGCAGTCTCACATCAATGTGCTTAGTTCGCTCATGATAGGTTGAATTCTTCGACAAGTGTATTACACTTTGACTATCACATTTAACAGTGATAACTCGACCTTGAAGTTTTAGCTCCTTTGCAAAACCTTCAAGCCACAATGCTTCCTTCACAGCTTCAATTAGGGAAATATACTCCATTTCAGTGGTTGATAAGGCAACGACCTTCTAAAGTGTTGCTTTCCAACTGATTGTTGTCCCAAACATAGTGAAAACATATCTAGAGATAGATTTTCTAGAATCTATACAACCTGCATAATCAGAGTCGACATATCCTTCGATTACTGCTTTACTATATTCACCCAAGGCTCCACCATAAATTAGGACTCTATTCAGAGACCCATTTATGTACCTTAAAATCCACTTCAATGCTTTCCAGTGAGCCTTTCTAGGATTCGCCATGTACCTGCTTACAAGACTTACTGCATATGCTATGTCAGGTCTAGTACAGACCATAGCATACATCAAATAACCTACTATGTTAGCATATGGAATGCTATTCATATAAGTTCTTTCAACATCAGTGTTGGGACACTGATCTATACTCAGCTTGAATTGAGGGTTTGTCGGAGTCACAACAGGCTTTGAATTCGACATACCAAACTTTTTGAGAACCTTCTGTAGGTATGCCTCTTGAGATAAACATAATTTTGACTACTTTCTATCTCTTCGGATGTCAATCCCAAGAATCCTAGACGCAACTCCCAGATTCTTCATGTCGAACTCTTTATTGAGTTCAGCCTTCACCCTCATTATATCTTCGACATTGTTGCTTGCTATTAGAATATCATCCACATAGAGCAACAAAATAACAAATGAATTACCTGGTCGAAATCTGAAGTAAACACAGTGGTCGAACTGATTTCTGATGAAACTTATGCGTGCCATGAACTTGTCGAATCTTTTATTCCACTGTCGAGGAGATTGTTTCAGTCCATATAAGGATCTATTCCACTTGCACTTATAATCTTCCTTCCCTTTTCGACATACCCTTCAGATTGCCTCATCAGGATTGTTTCATCTAAGTCACCATACAAGAACGCAGTCTTTACATCCATCTATTTCAATTCAAGGTCGAACTGTGCCATTGTGACAAGCAACATTCGAATGGATATGTGCTTCACAACAGGAGAGAACACATAATTGGAGTAGATATCTTCTTTCTGAGTGAACCCCCTAGCAACCAATCTTGTCATGTATCTCTTCGATGCCACTTCTTCAATTCCTTACTTAACTTTGAAAATCCATTTACAGCTGACTAACCTGGCTCCAGCAGGTTTCTTGATCAGTTCCCAGATGTTATTATCATGAAGAGATTTTATCTCATCATCCATGGCCTTCAGCCATTCAGTCTTCTTTTGATTCCTCATAACTTCCTTATAGTCTCTAGGTTCTTTATCTAGAACCTCACTAGCAGAGATTAAGGCATAAGTTATAAGATATACACACCCAAGTCTCTGAGGTGGCTTGATGACTCTCCTCGACCTGTCTCTTGCTAGCAGGTAGTCATTATCAGTCTCCTCATCTTCGACAACATCTTCTGCGTCTTCTTCGACTTCATCTGGGGTAAGCAATTCAATATCAACATGCTCCACCTCAACAGGAATCTCTCCATGTTCCAGCTCTTCGTCAGCATCATCAGTTTTCTTGAAAGTCATCTCTGCTTCATTGAAAACTACATCTCGACTGGTGATACACCTCCTGTGACCTGGCTCTAGGCACCATAGCCTATAAGCTTTTACTCCTTCAGGGTATCCCATGAACATGCATTTCAGAGCTCTAGGTTCGACCTTGTCTTGCCTAATATGAGCATATGCCACACAACCAAATACTCTCAGTCTGTCGAGACTAGGTGGATGTCCCAACCAAACTTCTTCAGGTGTCTTCATTTCCAAGGCAGTCGAGGGACATCTATAAAACACCTTCTTCAATCCAGCAGTAACCAACATGCATCTAACCCTTTCAAGGATTGTTCGATTGAATCTCTTAGCTAAGCCATTTTGTTGAGGAGTACCTACTACAGTCTTATGCCTTGCAATCCCAGACTCAACACAGTAACTGTCGAACGCTTCGTTGCAGAATTCAAGGCCATTTTCAGTTCTCAACCTCTTAACATTTCTGCCAGCTTGAGTTTCGACCAGAATCTTCCAACTTTTGAAATTCTCAAAAGTTTCATCCTTCGTCTTCTAAATGAATACCCATAGTTTTCTGGAATAGTCATCAACGATTGATAGAAAATACCTTGCACCTGAGTGGGAAGGATTCCTTGTAGGCCCCCAAAGATCGGCATGAATGTAATCTAGGGATCCATGTGTTGTTTGCTTGCCTTTGTTAAACTTTGCTCTACAGGATTTACCAAATACACACGATTCACAAAACTCCAACTTTTCGACTTTGTCACCTCCTAGCAGGTTCTGCTTCCCCAATTCGACTAGGCCTCTTTCGCTGATATGGCTCAATCTCATGTGCCATAATTTTATCTTCGACACAGGTTTCGTGGATGCAACATTTGTCGAACCACTTACAACCTCAACCTCAAGGGTATACAAGCCTTGTTTCTTCACGCCTCTCAATACTTCCTTCGATCCTTCATGACTCTTAGGATACTTTTCTCTCCTTGAAAAACATATCCCTTTCTGTCGAATTCACCAAGAGAAATCAAATTTCTCTTCAAGTCAGGTGCATACCTAACTTCAGTCAATAACCTTATTGACTAATCATGGAGCTTGAATCTCACAGATTCAATACCTGCAATTTTGCAAGATTTGTTGTTTCCCAGCAACACAGATCCACCATCTTGATCACATAGCTCCTCGAACAATTCTCTGTTTGGAGTCATGTGCCAAGTGCAACCTGAATCCATAATCCACTCTTTTCTCGAGTCGCCACTTGAAACCACAAGAACATCAGATGAGTCAAAGTCATCTTGAACGATGGTTGCGTTGTCATTACCTCCATGATCTTTCAGGCGTTCGGGGCACACCTTTCTTATGTGACCCTCCTTCTTAAAGTGATAACATCGAATACCAGATGTTTCGCCACTATAAGACTTCTGTTGACTTTTACCTTTCTTCTTGTCGAACTTACCATCCTTTCGCAAGAATTTTCCCTTAACGGCCAAACCTTCGCCCACCGTCGAAGGTTCATACCCAACACTATTGGACTTAATGCGTGGATATTAACGGTGGACGGGCCATGATCATCTCTATAAAATCGACTTGTAAGGTGAGGGGTGTTACTCTATACAAACCACTTACAAGCTCTATCTCTTACCAATGTGGGGCTTTGAGATTTTCTTAATACTATCGGTTACTCTGGAAGCGATGACAACAAGCTCATGTTGTCTGAGGATCATCGTCCTAGGAGATATTCGTCTCATCGTTCTTAAAGGCACCAAAAAGAATATATTCACCAAACACGTCATTGACTACAAAATTCCTAAGTCTTTCAATAAGGTACCAAATCTAGAACTATGATCTGACGAGGGATTTTAATGAACTTACCGAGCACATAGACATTGTACTTAACTATCACCAGGCCAAAAGCGTGGTGAAATGGAAAATGTGTGTACTTGCACTCAAAGGAGTTGCCATGACCTGATTCAAAGTATCGGAAGACAACTCCATTAATTCTTCGAGGAAATTGTGCTAAGAGTTCACTTCATAGTTTACAATATAAAGACAATAGTCATTTTTAATTAATCAATACTACCTCCATTTTTTATTATAAATCGATTTGGAAAAAAATGTACCACAATATAAGTCATTTTATAATGCCAATGAATCATTAATGTTATTTTTCCTATTATACCCTTAAATATTTATTATTCTCTCTCTTTTCAATTATGTAAATTTGTCTTTCCAATATCATTAATAAAAGATAATTTTGTAAAACTATTCATATTTTTTCTTTTCTATACTATAATTATTACATTACTTAATATATGAAAAATAAAAAACAACTTATAATTAAAAAAAAAAAGAAATAGTTTATAATACAAAAACGCTTAAAGACAATAGTCATTCTTAATTAATCAAACCAAGAAGGAGATTATGCAAAAAAAAAAAAAAAAAAACACATCTATATATTCATCAAAGAACGACTACAATTCATTTGAAATAATATGAATCGTCTATAATTTTAAGTTTCTTAAATCCTTCAATTATCTCATTCAAATACGTTCTAAAAATTGTGTTTGGTTAAACTGAAATGAAAACAAAAAATAAAAAATTATTTTAATTTTTAATTTTGTGCTGTTTGATTTAATTATCAAGAAAGATGGAGAATTTTATGGAGAGAAAAAAAATAGAAAAAATATTATATTTCTTGTTTCTTTTGACTTTATTGTCTTTTATTTAATGGCATCTTAAAATTATAATTAAAATTATTAGATTCAACTACAATACTGTTAATTTGAAGCTTATAGGTGCTATATATATCTTATGAAAGGGGACCATCTATTTGGAGCTCCAACAATAGGTGATCTATCATGTTATAGACTATTTTCTCCAAACTAGTTATAGTAAAACCTACTTCATACATTAAAAGCTTCAATAATAATATAGTATTTTTTTTTATTGAAACTTAGGTACAGAACATGAATAAGTACTTTAGTAAGGAAATTTTCAAAACATAAAAACATCATTTTCTTTTATATAAAAAAAAAATGAACTTATGCATATTTAAGGCGAAACTATTAGAAAATGAACTTATTACATAATGAAATGTGCATAGAATTAATTTTAGAAAAAAGTTTATATATAATAAAGTCATTTACTTACAAAGTCATTTTATAAAAATAAGTTAGTTAAATTCTAATTATACTTCCAAATGTGTCTCGAATTTAATCAAGAAATTTCATTTTAATTAAGTTTAAATTTTTTACTTTAAATTTTTTTAATATTAAAATATGTGTATGAGGTGAGTAATTAGATACTAATATTAATTTCGAACCTCAAATTATTTTTAAATCCGCCTCATTTTGATAATTTGCAATTTTTTTATTTTGATAATTAAAAAATTAATTTAATGTCTTGATATTTAGTTTGTATTTTACTATTTAAAATATATCTTTTTAATTTATTATTTTTAGTGTTTGTTAGAGGTCGAGATATATTATGAGTTCGCATAAATGAATTATTTTAGTTTTTAAAAAATAATTCAGGTCAAATCCGTTTAGGATGTCAAATCCGTTTAGGGTGAGTTTTAGGTTAAATAATATATTTTTGTTTATATTTGACACGAAGAATGAGTATTTAACTAAGATTAGGGTTTGAGTATGAGGAGGTAAAACTTGCCCCTACCGTGCGTAATAGTCATGTCAATTGGTATTAGAATCTGATCGTACCTGATTAGAAGAGATCGTTGGCCTGCTACGCGTCTGAGCTGTCAGACTGTTGATTTGACAGACCGGGGGTCTTATGGTCATCCTCGTCACTGCGGACAGGGGAGCGTGAGGCCTAAGGATTGTGCCGAGGGGCTTGATTACGACCCCTCGACCTCTTGCCCGGGGCCTCAAGTCTGTTTCTTCTTGGGACCGGGGAACGCCTCTTCTTCCGGGGAGGTGATCGGTCGCGCTTCTTGGAGGCCACGGGTTAGGGCCTCTTCAGCTGTGGTTGGTGCCCCCGTTGACGGGACAGGGGCTCCGGGAGTCCTCACGTTGGTTTCTCTGCGGGGGAGAGCGAGATGAGGTATCCTGTTCCAGCATCCCAATGTGCTCGTTTTGCTGGAACAACATCAGATTGGTTTGGCTGATGACTGCGAAGAGGGCAATCATCGTCGGGTCCGCCCCTGCTGGCGTGGGGACGGACTGAAAAGCAGTCGGGCTCCTTGCTCGAGGTGCGACGTGATGTGTCGCGTCCTCGGACGAAGGTGAGGCAGTCAGACCGTCCCTCGCGTCGCCCTCACGGACGTGGGATGGCCCAGCCTGGTCATCGCCGTTGATGAAATAGGGTATTTATAGTGAGACCCCAGCGCAGGGCCAACGGTCACTTGTGTTGGGCTGGATTGCCAGACCCAACCCAAGTGACTACTAGGGCTTACGTGGCGTAGTGAAGACCAGCACGTGGTCTTCGCCCTAGTTCAACTGTCCCGTGATCTCCGGAAGGTGGGCTGACCAGCTCTTTCGGATGTGGATAGTTGTCTGATGACGTGTCCCCGCAGGGGGAGCACGTGGAGAACGTGTGGAAGACGTGTTGTTCTGATCAACGGAAAAGACGTCTTCCCGACGTATCTAGATCCGTGCCCGACATTGGGGGATTTGGGTCTTGTTGGGCCTCCCCCACACAGCGGTGGGTTGGGCATGCCCGACGGATGGGCAGGTCTGGGCCCACTCCAGAACAGAACCTATTAATCAAACTATAGGCCACCCACCATTCATATGCATGCACTCGATCTAATAGAGTGTTAGACGCGGCGTGATATAGTGTATCAATTGACAATTACTCGCCCACTATTATATAACTTACCATTTATTTGCATACATCGTATTAGAAAGATATCAAGTCTCAAATCAATTAAAGAAAATTTAAAATATTTTATATCAAAATAACATCTTCTATTTACAAAATAATTTTATAAAATTGAACTATGTCACATCATAACTCTAATATTTCGTATTCAATATCAATTTTATAAAATTAAATTAAATTCAAAATCCTAAAATCACCAACCTCTTATAAACTAATAGTTGAAAAGTATAAATACTAGCAATTTGTAACTTACTCTTTGTATGTGACTTTTGAAAGGAAAAAAATGGCTACATACACCATTAAACATTCTAGTTAAAAGAAGATACTAACTAAAACAACTTTTAGAATCCCACAAAAATTGCTTTCTTCACATGACTCCATAAAAAGAAGCACCAAAATCTAAGG
Organism: Lathyrus sativus; assembly: GCA_963859935.3. NCBI lineage: Eukaryota > Viridiplantae > Streptophyta > Magnoliopsida > Fabales > Fabaceae > Lathyrus > Lathyrus sativus. The sequence goes on from OZ012736.1 coordinate 18,137,638, forward strand.
ATTCAATTTAAGTTTAGCCAAGAAAGAACAAGATTATAGACAAGAAAATAGTTGCGTCTAAATTTAACCTAATTACATCTTTATGAAATGGTAGGTGAAAGTGTTACTCACACAATTACACCACCACTCTTTTTTTTCTATGAATGTTCCAATTTTTTTCATATAATTCTTTTCTAATTTTGATAAACATTCCAATATCTTTATAAAAAATAAATGAGTTATAGCAATGTTTTCTAAAACTGTAGACCGACAGGTAAATTAGTGGTCTATCTATGTCACTATGCAATGCCTAACATTATTAAACATCACTCTCATGTATAGCACATAATAATTAAATCTATATTTTTTTTTATCCAACCCTACATTTTCTGCTTCATCACATGCTTGGACTTTACCTTATATTAATATTGTTTTAATTATTATATGAGTTAGGTTTTTCATCAATGTATGCAAAGTTTTTATTTGAAAATTAGATGATTAATTATTAACAAGATTGGTTGTAGAATGTTGAAGTGTGTCCATGTAGATAACTAATTGTGATGCGTAGATAGTTGAAAGTCTTTTACTTTTCTAACTTTTGGATAATCTTTTTTTTTGTTCTTCCTTCTACAACCAAAGGCCGTCACGACAATTACTACTACAAATTAATTATTATTTTTGTCATTTTTTTAATGTTTAAACTTCTCTTTTGCTCCATTTGTCTAATGGTCATAGATATTTTATGTAAAATAAGAAAAGCTTATGGTTGTTAACTTTTGCTTCTTTTATTACTAATGTTAACTTTTACTCTGTCCATTAATTAATTAATTAATTATGCGAACAAGTTACTTCTTGGTTACTATTATAATTCAAGTTTTTTTTTATAGATTTATTGAATAACTGTTTATTTGATTTTTATGTAGAGCAGATATATTAATTATTGAATAAATTTGAAAAAGGAAATCTTTATTTATAATAGTGATCGAAAATAATATATCTTATATTCGAATTTTATTAGATATTACTTTTGATTTTATTTATAAAAAAAAATTATTTTTTATATTTATTTAATAATCAATGTATTTAGACTTTATAATGTATCAGATATATTGATTATTTAATAAATTTAAAAAATTAATTTTCTCTTATAAATAAGACTAAAAAATTACTATAAATTCTGATAATTGATCGGTTGATTAAAACTTATATCTCATATTCAAATTTTATTAAATACTATAAATCCTCAAGACTAACTAATTAGTTAGTTAAAACTAATATTTCATGTTCGAGTTTTGTTAGATACTATAACTTTTTAAATTGTTTGATCGATTAAAGTTTATGTCTGTTTGAATTTTGCTAGATACTATAAACTCTATATTAATAGATTGGTTAAAATTTAGTTAGTATAAAATTTTACTGATTTTGCATTAGTGAACTGTGGATTGTTTACTTCGAATTAATCTGTCTTAAGACCGAATACCGAATTAAAAAAAAAAATCAATGATGCAAATATATTATTGCTAACTTTTGGTTTGAAAGATGTGATGATGGGTTTTTTGTGGCCCAAGAGAATCCCCCTCCACTTCTTTTTCATATTGAGGCCCCCCTCAAAACCCTAATTGGAGTTTGGTTGAGGTAGCATTAAATTCTTTGTGGCCACAGGTAGAAAGTCTATTGCATGTTAAATCGAATACAAATAAAGCAAACACTCATCATCACTATCCATATTTGCAAGAAAATATAACAAGCACTCTTTTCATTTTGGTTACGCCATCCTTTCAAGAATAAAAGGAAAAAGTCATTTTGATTTTCTAACCATCAATGTTGAAATTAAGTCGTACACGAAATTTGAAATAAATTAAATGGTCCATATAGTTCATATGTTGAACTAAAGTTATTCTTCACATAAGCCTCAATTTTATATCATTTTTATTGACTTTTTTGAAGTTCATTTAATTCATCAAGTTGATGGTGTCATTTAAAATAGACCACGTTTGATTTTGATTTAATCATCCTCTATCCTTTAGGATCGGGTCGAGATCAAAAAACCGTAAATATGTTGATTTAACTTTGTTGAATTCATATATTTAGATCTATCAATTTAATTTTTTTTTTCTAAACTCAAACTCGTTCGAAGTATTTTAAAGCTAGTGTGTAGAATTCAAAATTCAAGTGTAAGTATAAGCGATTAAGTCTTAACTCATCTATAAACGAGTCAAATAGTAGATATATAAAATATGTAACATATTTATTAAATATTTTAAAATTTTATGTAAATATAAGACGTTTCTACCTTTTGTAATTTTGGAATATTTGAGTCTGATATTGTTCATAATATTTTCGATCTCTCTCGACAACTTAAAGATCGAGATCATGCTCAAGAGACAGTCTTATCCTAACTAGACAAAACTTAATTTCCCCAATATTTACCCAAAGTGGACTTGGCTCAAATCAATCACATATATTCCCTAAGAAATCCTAGATGAGACAATTAAAGGAATACTATGAAAATAGTTCAACCTTAAATAGGAGATGCACAACAAAAACAAGACATCTCAATATTAAATTTTGTTTTATTTTTCCATTTAAGAAATAAAATATTTAATTTGAAAATTTGAAGAAAAATAATGGCATTCTTGTTTTAATTTGCATGAATTTGGGGAAGAATATAAGAGCAGCAATTAGAATCAGGTTCATGTTCTATTTGAACAAAGAATGGAATTGTTTTCTACGGACATGGTTGCAAATGCAAGCACTTATTAAAAGAATAAAGTTTTGATTATGTGATCACAAGAACATATGCTACACTTAAAATTCCACATCTAGTTGTTGCAAAGAATCTTGTTTGGATTTCTATTTGCGCACTTGAATTGGCATATTCGTAGGTAACTGTTATGAAGTCTTATCTTGTGTTTAGTGAATAGTTTACACCAATCATTGCCAATTTTAAGTTATTAGGGTTTTGAGTAATAAGTATATAAATTATAATCAGGACAATAATATACTTACACCAAACACTTTTTATTGTATTTATACAGTAATTAGTATTTTTTAAATGAAATAATAATATTTATAAAAATATTTTTATTTTTAAAATTAATTTTATATCACAAATATTAAATTTGACATTAACTAATTTATTATTGTATCAACCAGAAAAATATATACAATTAATCACATATTTTACTTATGATTTATTAATCAAGTTTAATACTTTATTATCTACGTAATAAATTATATAACATTAACCAAATTCTGACATTAAAATATAAAATATAGTAATCAATCTTTAATCAATTATATTTGCTATATTTCATATATTTCGTAATTTAATATTTGGTTAATAAAAGATAAAAATTGGTTATAATAGTTTATTTTTTAATTTCAAATTTTAGTTAACATTAAATATTTTATTGATTAATGAAGTATTAAACTTGATTAATAAATTATAAGTAAAATATGTGATTAATAACATATATTTTGATTTTTGGTATAATAATAAAATTAATTAATGATAAACTTTATATTTGTGTTATAAAAATAATTTTAAAAATAAAAATAGTTTTTATAAATATCATTTTTTATTTATAAAAAATAATTTTTATCACAATGAATAGTATTTAGTGTAAATTTAGAAGTAATGTGAAAATAGCATTGCTGTTATAAAAAATATGTTAAGAATAGCAGCAGGCCCAAGAGAATAAAGAAAACTCCTATTTTATTTAAGGACTTTATCATGAAGTAGTGGTATATTTAGTAAATTCCAAGTTATATTTTAGTGGGTCAATACATTAGGCCCATTTAATATTTTGTAACCCTAACTATAAATATCTTGTATGAGATATTTGTAAGGATAAGAATGAAGTTGTTATTTTTGTTTATCTCTTTTACAATTCTGATCTTGGTAGTCTAAGTAGGTTCTATCATTGGTGCTTTCATTCCTTACTCTCATGGCTCCCCCAAAACCTCAAAACCCTAAAGATATTGTGGAAGAAGCTGTTCAAACAGCCCATCTTCATTTAGAGAATGCAATGGCTCAAACCCAACTACAAATAGATGAACGATTTGATCGCGCTACTGCTAAGCTTGAGCATCATATCGCTCAGATTCACACACGGTTTGATAATGAAAAAACTATTGTTGATTCTAGATTTGAAGCCCTTATGTCCTCCATTAACAAGCTTGCCATTCGAACAGACCCTTTCCCCATTACTACTAATTCCCCTGCTAGCTCATCTGGCTTGACACAACAACCCCCACAAACAACTTTTGCCCAAAATACCGCAACCCCTTTTCACAACATAACCCCTACCAACACGCCCTTACAAACAGCCGTTGTCTCCTCCAACCTACAGTAGCCGTCCGTCATCAATATACTAGCCAGAACCTCTTCGACCATACCCCAACCCTCTTTTCCACCATATCTTTCCTCCCCTCATACGTTCCACTCTAATCAACCCTACAACCTCCCTACTTTTTCCCAACACCCATATAACCAAATCCCCCTTGCCACAGTACCACACTCCTAAGCTGGAACTTGCCATGTTTGATGGCTCTAATCCGTTAGAATGGCTTTTTCAAGCTGACCAATTTTTTTCGTTTTATAACCTCCCACCCGAAAACAGATTAGCCCTAGTTTCTTTCTACATGAAGGGTGATGCTTTGGGTTGGTTCAAGTGGATGCATCACAGCCACTTATTAACATATTGGATCTCATTCACTAGAGCGCTGGAGTTACAATTTGGCCCTTCTACGTATGACAACCATCAAGCTGAGTTGTTCAAACTAAAACAGGAAGGAACTGTCGTGGAATATCAAACGAAATTTGAAAAACTGGGTAACCAAGTGGTTGGGTTACCACCCGAGGCAATTTTAAATTGTTTTATTTCAGGATTATCGCTTGAGATTCAAAGTGAAATGGCTATCCATCGTCCAACCTCAATTTCACAAGCTATTGGACTTGCCAAACTCATTGAATCTAAGCTCAAAGAATCCAAACCCAAACTTGTTAAAAAACCCTCACCTTACTATGCGAGAACCCCCAACCAACCCCAGTCACAAATACCTTTTTCCCCCAAAACCTCAAGCCACGTCTGCACCATCCATTTCAATACCATCTAAACTGCCCATCAAACGGCTATCCCAAACCCAATTACAAGAGAGACGGGCCTTTGGCTTGTGTTTTAATTATGATGAAAAATTCATTCCGGGCCATAAATGTGCTGCCAACAGATTTTTAATTCTACTGGCTGATGACGACCCGACTGCGGAGGAGCAAGCCACCAGCCCAAGTGAAATAGAATCTGATCCACTAGACCTAGCTGACACCTATTTTCAGCTTTCTACCCAAGCCCTGACAGGATAATTCTCCCCTCAGACATTAAAATTCAAGGGCTTAATTAATGGTTTGTCGGTTATGGTACTAGTCGACACCGGTAGCACCCATAATATCATGCAGCCCCGTATTGTCCGTCACCTTAATCTCTCAACTTCCCCAATCAACCAATTCTCCGTTATGGTAGGTAACGGATCCCACCTCCAATGTGAGGGACTTTGTCAAAATGTCCAACTTGTCCTTCAAACTAGACCATTCACCATTCTATTTTATTTGCTTCCCATTGAAGGAGCGGATGTAGTCTTAAGAATGGCTTGGCTGAGGACCTTGGGACCTATTGAAGCAGATTTCTCTATCCCTTCCATTACTTTTACTCATCAAGATAGGCCCATCACCCTAAAAGGCGATACCTCTTCCCACCCCATTCACACAACCCTTCACCAATTACGCCACCTCATTCATACAGATTATGTCTCCTGCTTTTATCTCCTGACCATGCAACCCATTGAACAAATTCCCTCAAACAACCCTGACACACTCAAACTAGCTACCTCACCCCCTTCGCTACACCCCGAACTTGCCTCACTTTTAATATCTTACCAATCCATTTTTCAAACACCTTGTGGCCTTCCGCCCCCAGACCGCATGACCACCACATACCCCTTATACCAAACACCCCAGCTATTAATGTCAAACCTTACCGCTACCCACACTCACAGAAAGATGCCATGACATCCATTATCCAAGAAATGCTGAAAGAGGGCACTATTATCCCTAGTCATAGCCCATTTTCATCACCTGTCCTTCTTATCAAAAAAAAGATGGTACATGGCGTTTTTGTGTTGGCTACAGAGCATTAAATGCAGTAACTATCAAAGATCGTTTCCCAATACCCACTATTGATGAATTATTGGATGAGCTTGACTCAACCACGATTTTTTCCAAGATAGACCTACACTCAGGCTACCATCAGATCCGTGTGGCATCAGAAGATACACATAAAACAACTTTTCGCACCTTCGACGGGAATTATGAATTTTTGGTTATGCCCTTTGGACTTACCAACGCCCCCTCAACCTTCCAGTCCGCAATGAATGATTTACTACGTCCTTACCTAAGGCGTTTTGTTTTAGTTTTTTTTAATGACATTTTGATTTACAGTTCTAATTTCAAAGACCATTTAAATCATTTGCAGGTTGTGTTCGACTTGTTGAAGTCTAATTCTTTTTATGTGAAATTGTCTAAGTGTGTTTTTGCAGCCAAACAAATTGATTATTTGGGGCATGTCATTTCTGTGGGTGGTGTTGCACCCAATCTAGATAAAGTCAAGGTCATTTTGGATTGGCCTCAAGCTCGTTCTCTCACGACTCTCCAGGGATTTTTGGGCCTCACAGGGTTCTACCGTCGGTTTGTACGGAACTACACCTCACTCGCCGCTCCCCTCACCGACCTGCTTAAATCCATTAAATTTACATGGAGTCCGGAGGCAACAGTGGCCTTTACAGAGCTAAAGAGACATATGACCGACATACCGGTCTTGGTTCTACCAGATTTTACAAAAACTTTCATTATCGAAACTGATGCTTCGGGTGTCGCCATTGGTGCTGTTTTGTCACAGGAAGGCCTTCCTATTGCGTTTTTCCAGCAAGATGATGTGCCCCAGAATGCAGGTTGCGTCCGTTTATGTCTGAGAAATGTTCGCTGTAACTGAAGCTGTAAAGAAATGGCGTCAGTACCTTATTGGTCAAACATTCCACATCTATACGGATCAAAAGAGCCTAAGAAATTTACTGTTGCAAAAAATTCAAACCCCAGAACAACAAAAATGGGCTGCAAAACTACAAGGATTTAATTTTGATATCACTTACAAGCCAGGTCGTTCCAATCTAGTTGCTGATGCCTTGAGTCTCAAATATGCTACGGAGGAATCCCACTTGTTAGCTTTGTCCTCTCCAGTTCCATGCTTGCTTACTACTCTACGCCAGTTCTATGCAAAAGACAGTGCAAGCCAACAGTTAGTTCAACAGCTCCACAACAAAGATGGTAATAACCCACTGTATCAATTCACTAATGGCCTACTTTACTACAAGGACAAGATCTTCATACCTGATGTTTCCCAACTTCGCCAAAATATTTTCAACGAGTATCATGCCACTTCATCTGCAGGCCACTCAGGTGTCAAAGCCACATTATCACGAATCCAGTTATCCTTTCGTTGGCCTGGTCTTTCCCTAGCAGTCAAGAAAATGGTCAAACATTGTGACACTTGCCAACATAACAAGTACCAAACTCAGAAAAAGAAAGGATTGTTACAACCCCTACCCATACCTCATAAAGTTTGGGAAGAACTGACGATGGACTTCATCACGCATCTGCCAAATTCGTTTGGATACACAACAATCTGGGTCATCTGTGACAGACTAACGAAATACGCCCATTTCCTCGCCTTGCCCTCCAAATTCTCTGCCAAGGACCTTGCTTCAAGATTCACTGTTGAAATTTTCTGCCTCCATGGAGCTCCTAAATCCATAGTCTCAGACCATGATCCCCTGTTTTTTAGCACCTTTTGGAAAGAATTTTTCAAGCTTCAAGGTACCACCCTGAAATACAGCACCTCTTATCACCCAGAAACAGATGGCCAAACAGAAGTTGTCAATCGGTCAATAGAAACATACCTGCGTTGTTTAGCAGGTGAACACCCGCGTCAGTGGTTCTAATATCTGCATCTTGCTGAGTTCTGGTTCAATACTTCTTTCCACACAGCGATCCAGATGACGCCGTTCAAGGCTTTGTACGGTCGCGACCCTTCGTCCATTCCCGACTATCTCGCCAGCACCGCTACAGCTTCCTCCTTGAACATGTCCATGCAAGACAGAAAAAATATCCTTGTTCAGTTAAACAACAATCTAAAGAAAAGCAGAGTTCAAATGGAAAAGCAAGCCAACAAAACAAGAATGGATTATACCTTTCACGAAGGGAATCTCGTGTTGCTGAAATTACAACCATATCGTCAAACCACGGTAGGACAACGTTCATCTCAGAAACTCTCCAAACGGTTTTTTGGACCATTCAAAGTCATCAAACGCGTCGGTAACGTCGCCTACTTGCTTGACCTTTTTTCATCATCACGCATTCATCCGGTCGTGCATGTTTCTCTTTTACGACCGTATCATGCAGCTAATTCACCGGATCTCAGTCTTCTTCCTCCAACAGACGCTTTGCGGTTCAGTTACGAAACCACCACACAAATGGATCCTCGCGAAGAACAGGGTACAACTCTCACAGAAATAGATGATCTCCACCCTCAGCTAACCTCTCCAAGTGAAAACACTCACATGCATCAAGAAACAACGCCTAAGCTTTCGTTCGAAGCTTCAACGCTCTCTCAGAAGGGTGAAGAAACAAAGCAGAGAGAGAAAGCAAACACAACTCAGTGGGGAAAGTCTCAAAAAATCTATGACCCTGTGACTTTAACCCAGTCTTTGCATGTGCCTTCCCGAAGTTTTCCCATTAAGCCTTTACACGTCCCCACCAACTCTCCGTTTCCCGAAGCCACGCGTCCCATGACTTGCCCACCTGTCCCAAATCCTTTCCCACGTGTCCCACTTCCCAATGTCTGCCCCACATTTTCCCAAAAATAATTACCCATGCCTTCTGCTTTTCACCCTTCACCACGCATACCTGTTGATTCCACTTTCCCAACTTTTCCCCACATGGGCCCACCGCTTCCAATACTTCAATTACCCACTAAGCCCAATAAACTTCCACTCTCTCCCCAGCCCATTACCTCTACTCTGAACCTTGAGGACAAGGTTCTTTTGCACCCTGAGAGTATTGTTAAGAATAGCAGCAGGCCCAAGAGAATAAAGAAAACTCCTATTTTATTTAAGGACTTTATCATGAAGTAGTGGTATATTTAGTAAATTCCAAGTTATATTTTAGTGGGTCAATACATTAGGCCCATTTAATATTTTGTAACCCTAACTATAAATATCTTGTATGAGATATTTGTAAGGATAAGAATGAAGTTGTTATTTTTGTTTATCTCTTTTGCAATTCTAATCTTGGTAGTCTAAGTAGGTTCTATCAAAATACATATATAAATAAGACAATATATTATAAAATCATACTAATTTAATTGAATAATAATATTCTTAACACTTACATCAATCACATTTCACCGTATTTATACGATAAACAATATTTTTATTTTATTTATAAATAAAATAATAATATTTTTTATTGTATAATGTTTATCATTAACCAAATTTATTATTGTATTAACCACAAAAATATAAATTATTAACCGCATATTTTATTTATAACTTATTAACGAAGTTTACTACTTCATTAACCAATAAATTTCATAACATTAACTAAGTTCTGACATTAAAATATAAAATATAATAATTAGTCTTTAAATTCTATTAACCAATCTTATTTATTTTATTTTATATATTTTATAATTTAATATCATAATTTGATTAATATGTGAAAATTAATTAATAAAGTAGTAAATTTAGTTAATAAATTATAAACAAAATATATAATTAATAATAAATATTTTTGTGATTTATGCAATAGTAAAATTAATAAATGACAAATTTTATATTTGTGTTATAAAAATATGTTCACGTATATTTAGGATAAGTATTTAATACAAGTATTGATGTAACTGATTTAATTAGTAGTTTGATATTTCTTTTTGATAATGAAAGCCAATGATTATTTTGATTCCTATCATTTCTATGTTGAATAAAGAACCTAAACATTAGGATGTACCTAAAATTAAGGCTAAGTCTATTACTATAAATTAAAGGCCATGTACCTACAATTTTGCTTTTCTTCTTTTCAAAGTCATCATAATAATCACACGTTAGTGAACACATAAATAAGGGTGGGGCTCTCCTCCAAATTTATACTACCTTATTATATGTTATCTCATATAATTCTCTTTTGTAAATATTTTTAGAAAATAATTAAAAATAAACAAAAATAAGTAACTTTCAAAAGAAACTTTAAGACATTATAGATTAAATGGATTATTCATAGATATGTTTTTGCTGACAAACTTTTAAAAAGGTTAAGTCACACAAAGAAAATAGTCGTAATATTAATAAATTATAGGTCAGATTTAAATTTTAAAATTATATCATTTTCAGATTCAGAGTCAAACTTTTAAAGTCTACCCAAATATAAATATGAAGTGCAAGTATTTTAAACATTTTAATTTAATTATATGTTAGCATTTTCATTTTGTTTAATAGTTTTTTTATTATTCTTAATCGATGTATTCTAAAGCACACTTAGTAAATGGATGTCTATAGAATCTTAAATTTTGTTTTTTTTTTTCCTCAATAGACGTTACTCAGGTGATATAAAAGAAACTTTGGTTTTGAGAATTAATAGAAAAAAAAAGACTAATTAGCAGTTTTTTTATTATGTTTTGTTTTGTTTTGATTTTCTGAATTATCTCTTTGATTGATATAATTTTATTTGAGCCACTAATAATTATTTTTTCTTCAGACTATCATGATGATAGATAAAAAAAACACATATATCTCAAGTTTAAAGTTGGGGCTTATTCACATGGAGCCCAAAACTTAGTGCATATATATCAATATATCAATGTGTGGGCTTTGCTTAAAAAGTCCATAATAAAATTAGAAAAAGGAAATTGTTTAACGCACTTTATGAATTACTTTCTCACCCTCATAAAATTTTTAAAATATTTATAAAATTTAGAAATGCATCTTCGAACACATTTTAAATACATACAACTCACTCATTTTTAAGTTACGTCCCAAATAATTGATTGAATTAAATTCAGAAATGCATCTCTGTAAATCTTACGGATATGTATTTTTGGAATATACTGAACCAGAAGAAACAAAAAGATGAAAAAAATGAAACATTGATAACATAAAAAAATAAAATATTACATAGTTAATTGTTAACATAAATCAAATATTACATTTCAATGTCCAGATGGACGTTTCAACATCATCATAATATCTTCGATTGATCTTGCAATCATCGCATCCATCTCGATCAGACATTTTGTTTTGTAACAGAAAAATATATTTCACATAACCCTTAAATTCGCAGTTGTCTTTAGCTCAAAGTTGTTGAACTGGATCTTATCATCGTTGTCAATCAAGGGTGAATGGTACTCGAACTTCACAAATTTTTTTATTGTTGAAGTATCATAGGAAATTCTCCAATATGAATTTCAAATCTACAAAAGAGATGTACTCATTGAACTTAGATTCAATTAAGATCTTTGCATCGTTGAAGTAGACATTTGTGACATGCCAATTGATATTCATTCTGGTGTAATGTGATTTGGTAAAAAATATGAGATGAGATCCTCATACTTAACCAAGTTCTAGGTTAATATTGACCTTAGAAATTATATCATGTACCAGAGAAAGTTCCAGAAATGCATTTCCAGAACCACCATATCTTATGATTATGGAAATGCACTTTTGGAACCACACAACACATAAACAATCTCAGAACGTAACCAATTTTAAAATGAAAATTGAGTAGTTTTTTCGAAACATAAACATATATAGAAATCGAAACATGCATTAATATTAATACAAGATTACATACAAAACATGTCTAACCACATGAATACATCGTTGAGTAAAAACTAAAATGAATCAAAACATGCGTAATCGTCTAAATATATATCTAAGGGTGGTCCTGTCTTTGACTTTTGTTTATTTGATTCTCTTTCAATCTCGCTTAACTTGGTGAACTCTTGCATCCTTTTCAAAAAATGATTCAGCTAAGCTACAACTTTCGTTGTTGAATGAGTTGTCTATTCCAGTGATGTCAGTGGTATAAGTCATCCTGTTTTCAAATAAAATTGAACAAATTGTTTCATTTTTAAAATCCACCAAACACGCATAATACGATCGTTTGGATTTTGAGGCGGGGTTATGCGTAGGGATGACAAAGCGGGTGGCCCGCCTCGTTTAGGTCAGCCACATTTAAGTCTGTCCAAATGCGAGGCGGGCCAACTTAGGCGTTCAAGCTTAAAAGTCAAGCCCGCCCCATTTACTAAGAAGTTGATGGGTTGGCGGGTCGGTCCGCCAATTTATTTTAAAATTTGATTTACTAAATAATTTACAAAATTATTAATCATTAACAAAGAGGCTGACAAATTTTAACAGTGCATAGTAAAACTTTAACAAGTCTTAATGTAAATGTCATATTCTTCAACATAAACAACACAACGTAACTATAATACCAAAAACTTAAAATAAACACACAAAAACCCCAAAAATCACAAATTTATTATCATAATGAGAAACAAACTCCTATGCGCAAAATTTACCTTATAACTTTAGAACCCGGATCCAATGACAACGAGTAATAGAAAATAGAAAAGAATGTATTCTCTATGTTTTGTGATAAAGACTTGTCCTACTATGAGTGGAAATAAATAACGAAGTAGAGACCAATTAATGTCTTCAAAGTGAGGTATTTATGGTTATGTGAAAAATGAATATTAGGATTTGAAGAAATGTGGGTTGTTTTAAAAGAATGTCTCCTACATACCATATTGCTTTAATTCCAAGTAAAAAATATTTTTTTAAACAAAAAGCCCATGGGCAAATCCCGACCCGCCCTCGGTCCATTTTAAAAGTGGGTTAGACGGGCGGGCCAACTTAAGACACCGAGTCGAAAACCTTGCCCCAACCTGCTAAAAATGATGGCCTAAACGGGCGGGTCCAACCCGTTTTTCCACCCCTAGTTGTGTGTAGTGGAAAAAATATTTTCAAGAAATCATATCTTGCCAGATCAATACACACTTTTCCATATGCACTTTCTATCAGATAACTCATTTCAAGGAAGCACGTCCATTTATCCTCCAGTGTCGATCCATTAATGTAAGAAACGAAAACTGAAGTTGATGGCGAACAAGTGTATAATCATTTTCTCTTTTTCTAAGCAAATCAAAAATAGCTTGAAAATCGTAATTACCGTCACTCTTAACATTGACAATTTGTTCAATGTATTTGTGCATAAAAATTGACATATCATCGATGAATTGGATTTTTGGTCAAGGCGGTGAAAGAGGTGGTTTGTTAATGTGAGCTCCTTTGAAAACTTTTTTTTATATTTTGGATTTGGAGAATTCGGAAAATTTTAGTCAACATGTTCAAAATACGAAGGAGACAACATCGTTGAATTATCGCTCAAGGTTGGTTTAACCTTCTTAGGAGCACCTTTTATCGATGATTTCTGGATAAGCAATCTTCCTCAATTTCTCGCATGTTCGATACCTAGATACATAACTGTTATCGTCTAGAAGTTTCAACAGTTGTTGCATTTCAGTTATATCCCCAATTAACACATTGTTGTTAAGAAAACAAGTATTGTAGACTTGCTTGATATTTGAGATATTTTTGGGTCTTTTACGTTTCAAAGTTGCAAGTATTTTTTGGGTTGCATCATATTCATTGTCATGTCTGAAACAATTTCCTTCTCTTCCAGCATAGGGTGACATACAATGGGATGACTAGCTAACTTGTCACACATGTCATGGTTATGTAAACCATAAATCACACTAAATATCCATTTGTTATTTGATAAACTATAAGCATCGACTTAAAGGGACACTCACATTTTCTCGAACCGGTGTTATCTCATTTAAATTTTGAAGAGGAGTTTTATACTTCCAACTTCTTTCACATTTGATTGTCATAAATGCAACTCTCCTATCTGAACCTTTACTGGGCCTTTTGATTACAACATCAAACCCCAATTTGGATGTCCCCGTGTGAATCCATTGAAGCATATGATCACGAAATTCAAACTCTTATCAATTTGTAAATTGGTTGCCAAAATCTGCCTCATTCACATCAGCGCGTTTGGCATCCATAGACACAATAGGTTTAGGGAAACATAAGGGTGCACCATATATAATACAAATAATAACAAAAAAATTCAAAACTTATTGAAATGAAAACAGACAGACTCTGAAAAATGCACTTCCGTAGAAGTTCATACAAAAACCAGAAATGCATTTTCGAATGCAACATAACTTTTTCAGCTCAAAAAAAAATATTAATGTGAGCAAAAAGGAACAAAATAAATGATCTTTACCTTGAATTTCAGCTTCTTTTGCTCATTTTAATATGGTGAAACACAAGAATAACGTTTTGGAGTGGAAATCTTGATTGATAAATGATGGATTTTTTAAGGGTTTTGTGAAAAAATGGTAAAGGTGTTTTATCATGTAGGGTTCTATTTTATTAAAAAAAATCATGTTTGATTGTTTCAGAAATGCATGTCCAAAGACACAATTCTGGAATCAGATTGGCATTTTCATATTTTTATAGAGTGTTTTTCCACCTTTTAGGGCGGGGTTTAGCAATTCCCTTAGGAAAATTATAGTATGGGCATTACTTTATCCACCCCATGGGGTAAGGATGAACACACTGAAAAACTGAATTCGCATATTCTGGAAATGCATTTTCGAACGAACCTAAAATGCACACAAAGCTTCATAAGTGAATCACCCGTGTCATATTTGTAAAAAAAATAGTTCGGAGATGCATCTACGAAATTACCCTAGAAAAATTACGAAGATGCATCTCCGGATTAATCCCTAAAAGCACTTTGTGCTTCAAAAGTGAACCATTTACCCCAAATTTGTCACACAAAAAAGGATTGTAGATGCATCTCCGTAATTTTTCCGAGGCGATTATGTAGATGCACCTCTAGAATAACCCTTGAAAGCATGTGGGAGCTTTTACGTTGACAACAAGTGTCCCAGATTGATATTTTTAGGCCATTTACACTAAGGATATATTAACTCCATGCTAATTATACTAATGTAATTCAAAGATATCATATATAAATTCAAACAATAATACAAATCCAAACATTACCATGATACATAATTTGTTCAGAAAATACAACTGTTAACAAAATAAAAACAAAAATAAACTATTGTGTATATCTAACCTCTATGTTTCTATTCTACCAGTTGTACATCAAGGCATTATGTGCCTCAAGTAAGACGACATGTACGACAACCAATCCAGAACTGCCTTTCTCATAATCTCCCTTGACTGTGACATCTCTCGCAATCATTGTAATACACTGACAAACCAGCAAAAGGTCATGGGATAGTCATCCATAGCCTTCTCCTTTTCTAATATCTTCTGATGGGCTGGTCTAGGTGGTGCTTCTGTTGCATCTGGTGTCATGTAAGGATGTGACACTCGATAGAACCATTGGATGTATCCCTTTGCAAAAGCCCATGGATTAGGAGTTGGCACACTACCTGCATCACCTAGTACCAAATGACTATATAAATTATTGAGTATGGCATCAAGATCTATACAGAGGACATTCGAAGGAGCAGACACAAAGGAAGGTCTTAGAATAATTTAAAGAAACTCGAACTAGCACACGACCCACTTAGGTAGATGTGAATATATCAAGCGCGACCCATAAGACAACCATATAAAGTATAAGGCTATGTTGTTTATGGGACGCTTCTAACGGCTGTCTTTGTACGAGCAGAAGCATATGTCATCTTCTACAATGCAACCAATAAACTAGTTTGGAGTATAGATAAACCAAATACGCTTGTGAATCTGCTCTAAGTTTATGAAGTATGTCAGGTAGACTACATTGACGTAGGTTGAAATTTTGTCAATATATATTGTCGTGCCAACCAAGTATGGAAGTATGACCTCAATGCACATTTTTTGTGGAACAAAACTTGCTTCTCATCACCTTTGGAATCCACTACCAAAACCACGTGGTATTTATACAAATCCACTAGGTATGAAAATCGATCATGAATGCCTCTCATGGCATCAAGCTCCTATTGGGCTTCACATGCGTCAGATCCCAAATAGTTGACCATCATTTCAAGTGTTTTAGATATGTTAATTTGGGAATGATTTTAAAATCTTTCCCTAATCTAAAGATGCATAAGGCATGGACATCATCAAAGGTAATGGTCATCTCACTATGGCGGATATGGAAAAATGACGTCTCCTTATGCCATATCTCCACAAAAGCCGGTAACATACCATGGTTGATGGTCTTATATCATGTTGCGCATATACCGTCTAGTCCAAAGTAACAAACTAAATTTTGAAACCATGCACCTTCATTCTATTCCAGCTTCAAAATCCTCTAGATATGGTTTACAGGTTTTATTGTTTCACGGTCTTGTAAAAAAGATATATCAACATCAATCGCAACTTAATTAGTATGAAACATATGTAACATAAAAGTAAATAAATATACCTCTCATTCCCACACATGTTCTGCATAGACAGGAAGTAATGAGACGTCATATGAGCCTCATGGAAAACTTTTAGGAATAGAAGTAGCAGCAACAACACGTGTCTCCTATTAAACTTCAGAATTAGCATGAGACACGTGCCCTCGGGAGGTAGAAGTCTGAGACATGCGACCTTGTAATGTCTAAGCCACATGAACATGTGAAGTTGAAGTTTCTACGTCAATGAACTAGCACTAACTCGTGCCCTCGAGCACACTACTTTTTCCCTTTCCCTACGAACGAACGCATGTTCAAATAAATGATTGTGCCTCAATTTGTTCTAGTTTTCAGCCATTGTTCATAAAATACAAACCATAAAATAATATCAAAATTAAGGCAAGAGAATTCTAATGATGCATCTCCATAAAACAGGAAAGGCCAAATCAGGATAGGCATCTTCGTAAAAAACACGATTGCGAAAAAACAAAAAAAAATGCAGAAAATTCCTTAAACACCAACAAATGCAAATGCAAGTCTATACAAACTACCTGTTTTTAATTTAACTACAAAATAATGCATTTTAAACAACCTATTTTACCTAAAACATACATCACAACTCAAAAAAAAGGAAAGGAAATGAGAAACTTATCGATTGAGAGTTGTTGTGTGAAAGCTTAAATGGGGTGAATATAATGTACTGGGATTGATTGAAATGAGGTTAAAGTAGTGTTGAAGCTTAAAAAATGGCACACTTAAATCTTGATAACGAGCTTTTTGAAGGGTTTGGGAAAGTGTAGCAAATGAAGAAGGAACAAGGAAGAGTCTGGGATAAGTTATTTTAATTAAAAATCGTCAGGAGATGCTTCTCTGTAAAACTCACTTAACGTAAGACACTGAATTTTGAAATGAGGGTTATTATGGAGATTCATCTCCATAAATATTTTTGGGCAAAATAGGGTGGCTCACTCACTAAAGTGTTGGAGTGTGTAATTTGGATGCGTCCGGAGATGCATCTTTGGAATCTATGGACTTCTGTGACTTTTTATCATGATGAACTAGCACTCCATGGGTAGATAAAGTAATGCCTTTATAGTGTACCCATAGAATTAGGATTTGTTTGGGATTTTAGAGGGGAGGGGAAGGGATGACTTCGGAAAACAATTTTTATAAAAAAAATATATAGAAAAATCTTTAACACTTTTTATTAAAAGATTTTGTATAGAACGATAAATGAGTGCTTATAATTTAAAAAATAAATAAATTTTAGAATACTATAACAACATAAATTATATTTGAATAATTTGTCTAAGCCCGCCAAAATGCTCAAAACCCCTAATTCAATACAATTTTTTAGTTTCCTCAAATTAGGGGAATTTTGGTTTTTGAATAAAAATAAATCCTCCAAAATCCTGCTCACCTAAATCATTATATTTTTTTTCACCCAATCCTCTCAAATTAAGGGAATTTTGGTTTTTGAATAAAAATAAATCTTCCAAAATCCTCCAATTTTAGCGTCTTACCCCTACAAACCATAAAAATATCAATTTAATGTATTTTATCATTTAACTTTTTACAACTTTATCGAATTTACCATGAATTCATCCCACAATATATTTTTAGCATTTAAAGTTTTATGGAATTAAATAAATTTTTGAAAATTTTAAGCATTGTCAAATTTGTAAAATATAAATTCTTTTTTATAGAATTTTAGTCACAATTAGCTTGTGGCTAACATGTAAATTTGCTGAGTTTCGTTATTACTTTTTCATTGTGTATCTTTTAGGATAGAAGTGTTTATGTGTGTGGATTAACTTACGAACTTGCAAGTTTAAACGAAATAACTCATTATTTAATTATGTCACAATGGCTCCATCATCTTATCATTTTACTTAGAACATCTAATCTTGTGTGCATGGTTTTGTGGCAATGTCAACTTCTGTCAGGTATGCAAATGGCTACTACCTCGTCTTTGGTGTCGTGGTACTTCATCTTGAGATGAACAATTTGAAAGCATATAGTATCATTTGGTATCTTTTACATGCTTCAAGTATCAATTGTGTTTTGATGTTTTACAAATTCGATTATTGTTTCATTGTGCATTTGTAATTTGTCGGTTATTTCAATTCATCTGTGTGATTGTAACATTCTTTCCTTTTGATTATGTAACAACACAATTTTTATCTCTCGACGAGGTCGCCCTTTTTTACATGTGAACTTTTAATTTATCCCAAGAATAGGAAAGGGGAAACAAATATGATTAAACATGTGAGTATGTGCAATGCAAAACAATGCACTAAGAGGTCGAAAATTAGGGTTGGTTATATTAATGGAAGGTACTAGCACCCTAAGTATCTATAGTATTCTATAGGAACCTCTTGTGTATATTTGTGTTACTGTTGATTGAATCATCTACTGTGTATTGAGGATTTGTTGACTGTTTTGAGTGAGTGATAAGAATGATAAATGTTTTTGGATGTTTTTGTATGGTAATTCAAAATAAACTAAGACAAAGGTGTAGGAACCTAAGGGTTTTACTTATTATTATGCTCGCTAAGATCTTTCAATCTTATGTCTACGTATCCTCAAAAGGAAATTAAGAAATCAAAGTGTTCGCAGTTCCACCTACTAATGGGTGGAATTGGGTTTGAGAGAAGAGACAAATTATCATCTTAAGAGAGATATCTCACCTATTCACCATAAACATTTTGAGGAAAGAAGATAATAAGGGAAAAAGCTTTAAAATTAGGTGTAGAAAATCCAGAGTAATGCCACATCTTCCTTTAAATGAGTCTTTGCATATTAAGAGAAGGACCTTGACTTGGATATAGAATTAACAAGTATGCCACTTATATCACTTAAATGAAAGAAATGTTTTTATGCCATAATAAGAGAAGAACTCCAACTTGGATTTTGAATCAACAAGTGTGCCATATTCATCACTTAAAATGGAAAATGTTTGAAAATGTTTGATTGAATGTTGTGGAGGAATAGAAAAGACATCTCTTTTAAAGAGATGACCCATGTCTCATCTTTGGGGGAAAAGTTTGAGTTTGAAGCCAAAGATTTGCTAGGGGTTTACTTGAAGTTTGAGTTGAAGGCACAAAGGGGGATATGGTTTGAGTTTTTTAAGGTTTGAAGTTGAAAACTTCAAGGGAAATCCCAATGTTTTATTGAAGTTGAGAACTTCAAAGGGGATCCCTAGGGTTTGAACTAGGTTGTAGTTTGAAGTGAATTCTAAAGTTTGAACTAAGTCTAAACTAAGGATGAGTATTTAAATTCAACAATTATATGAATGCAAGTGTTATGAACATAAATGCCAAGAGAAACTTAATAAGACAACATTGATTAAGCTTTTAAACAAGTGTAATCATCAAGAATGAAATGAACATGATGGTGATCAAGCATGGTATATCAACATATGAATGAGCATCAGACAAGTAGATATATTCATCATGGTGAGAGTTTATGAAGGAAATACTTGAATGTGTAAACAAAGATTTAATCAATAAGAGCAATCAAAATGGGGTTCAAGCAAGCCATATATTCAAGATGAATAAAAGATCAGATGAATATAGTAAAGGGTAAACAAAACCCTAATGGAAATTTATGAAGGAGAAACCATGGACAAGATATTCAATCATGGTTGAACCAAGGTCTTTGGGGAATTCAAACTCAAGTGGAAGCCCTAGTCAAGATGTTTTGAAAAGATTAATCAAGATAAAACCCTAAAGTTTCACCTAATTAAACATTTAATCAAAGTATTTTTCAAAGGAAAATTATTTTTTACATGGTATGAAAGACAAACAAGTTAAAGCAACATGTTATGAACAACAATCAAGGTTTAAACAAATATTTATAATCATTTAGGTTAGGGAAATAACCAAAATAAAGTCATTTAACAGGTATAAAACACTTTAAAATGGACTACTTTTCCACCTAATAAAAATGACCAAAATAAATATTATTTTTGGGATTTTTTGTGGATTAGTAAAATAGGGAATATAAATGAGAAGTGTGCAAAAAATTGGCTCAAAATAATTAATTTTTCTTGGTGAAATAATTGGATGAAGTGTTTTGAGGTGGTGGCTGCAGCAGGTGGGGGGTCCTTGCTCACTCAAATGTTACTTATCACATCTCATTGCTAACTAGTTTTTGAGGGCTAAACTCCTTGCAAGCAAGCAAGGCCTGCTGAACCAAAACCATCATATGTTTTATGAGATTTTTCACCAAAGACACCACGTTGAATGCAAAAATCCAAATATGCCCCAACACCTCTGATGGCCTATAAATAGAACCTTCATCCCACTCTATCCAACACACCAGAGCTATCCAAAACACCATAAACACATAGCTCTCCTTCTTTCCCTCTTTACTTGAAAGTGAAGAAACTTCACAAAATCACCAAAAAGTGTCATTTTGCATTTTTCACACCAATCCATTTTCCAAGCATTCCACCACTTCAAAAACCATATACAAAAACTTAAAATTACCATTTGAAGCTATTCCAATAGTTAGTTTCATCAAAAAAGCCTTGAATCAAAAAGTCAACTTTCACACCACTAAAGTTTGACTTTTATGCACATTTCATGCTAAATCACTACCCAAACCATTTTTCATCATTGTGACACTTTGAACACACTCTATTTTGGTCATACTAAATGTCCATAACCTCAAACATCAACTGGAACCTCATTTGCTAGATCTGTCCTAAGAAATCACTTGTTGCTTCAAAAGGAAAAAAACTCAAAGCTTGCTCAAAGGAAGGAAGAATCGCTGGTTTTCTTGATTGCTAGCTTACTTTTGGAGATCTACAAGAGGTAAGTGACCTCTAACTCTTATATTTTCTCATGTGTGGATCATCCAAAAAATTGTTGATCATGATTGGCATGTATTTGTTCTTGTCATTATAACTTGTGGTTTGATCTTTAGGAATTGATATTGTTATGTCAAGATATGCTTGTTGATGTTTCATACTTGTTTATGTTATTAGAAGGTTATAACCTGTTATGTGACACATATTTGAATGCTTGATGGCATTATAATGTTCAAATCAATTATGGTTTCCAAAGGTTGTTGTAAGGCTTAAATTGTCAACCCATGTACAAATGTTGTTTGGCTATCTGGGAGTTTTTGGTTTAGTTGTTGCTAAGGTAGGTTTCACAACTAGGAGTTGGTTTCCATCTAAGAGGATTTGATTGGAACTAGGGTGGATAACCATTTTCCTACTGTCATGAAGGAGTATTTACATTGATCTTTTGACTGATATCTATTTTAGGTAGTTGGATTTATGAGACTTAGTTGTTACTCTAGAATTGACTATTGAAACCTTGAGGTATGAAGTCATTAATCATAATGATATACATGGGATCATGTGCATCTTCCTGACTTGGCCTTGCAATGTGTTGTTGCATTTGTTTTAATCTTAATTGGTACCCTTCTTGATTGGTGAATTGCAATTTCATGTGAGTGTTGAGCAGTTTATGAAAAATTGGGCACTGTCATAAGTTGAAGCCTTGTTGTTGAACTGTGTTAAGTTTAAAACTGTCCAATTAGTGTCTCTTCATTTTGAGGTTCTAACTGTCCTTGATGCAATATACTAACTGGTGTTTATGTTGTGATGCCAACTTTGCTTGATTCTGTTTCAAACCAAAACTGTTTTCATTTTGTGAGAAGGATTGTTGATTGTGGCTTGGCACTTCAACTTGTAAGTTATAATCTCAATCAATTTGAGAGCCTTACCTGCATTGTGTCCTTCTTGTAAAAGTTTGGTTGTGAGATTTCTACTTTTGTTTTGCCTGCTGTCCAGGTTTGTTAGATTGATCAATTGGGCTTCCCATCAGAACTTTGTTAAGTTTCTATACCTTGACTGATGCTTGATGTTAGGGAACATTATAATTGAACCTGTTTAGTGCTGACCTCTGTGGTTGTGTATAGGTCCAACATCTGGTAATTTATAATTTTCTCTCAAACACCAAGTGTCTTATACCACTAGTTATGAACATGTAATTTAATTGATGTTTGTCAAACTGTTTGGAGCATAACAAAGCAGTGTGCATACCTTCCCTTGCTGCTGAACTAATTCATCATGGTTTGAGTTTTGTCTTGCTTGCTGTCCAGATTTTTGTGTTGAAATTCTCAGCCCTTGATTCTTATCAGAATTTCAGTGTTACTCTTAGGATCTTTTTTGTTTTGTTTTGTTCATGTTATATTTGTTTGAATTGTGAAAACTTATGGTGCATTATTGAGTGGTTAACTCTTCTTTTTTAGTCTGCATCTCTTTTAAGACTTAGCATTGTTTTGTCATTTTTATGGTTCTATTTAGGTCTAGTTTAATGTCTTTACTGTTTTAGTGAGGTGGTAATCTCATGTTGTGTTGATTTGGCTTTTCTCAAGTTAAAACTTCATTAACCTATGACTGTTCCTAAAGGTTGAGTTTGTCAACTCATGCCTGTGGCGACAAGTTTGGTCCTTGCTTCTATTTCAAGCAAGACTGCTTGACTCTTGCTGTTGAACTTTGGTACATTGAGGGTCTTGTTTTTCTTTGCTATTTAGGCTTCATTGCTATCTCATCTTCTCTTCTTGGTTTGTTCAAATAACTGCCATTTGGAATTAGCATTGGAGACTGTCAGGGAGTTATTTTGGTTTAGGGGTTGTTACTCCAAGTCGTTTGCATTCCTGATATTTTGAATCTCAGTTTTCATTGACACATTATTTTAATGCTTTGTGGACTATCTACCACCTATTGTGAGTTCAAGCCTAGCATTTCCATAATTCATTCTTGGCATTTTAAGGTTTGTTTGGACTAAGTGCATTGGTTGTTGGTATTTTTTTTAGAATTGGGATTTGGATGTTGCCCTTGTGCATTGGGTTAAACAAAATTAGTACTGCACCATTAATTCACAAGGTTGGCAGTTGGTTGATCACTTGATGATCCACTGTTTTTGAGCTTGTTTAGTTACTGTCTTTTGAAGGACCTAAACTAGTTTGGTTTGGTTTTGGACCTTATTATGTCCAAAGTTTAGGTTGGGACAGTTTCTGCATCTATACAACCAGTTGCAAGCAGGTCTTGGTGATTAGCATTTGTTTTGGAGCACACAAGTGTGTTGTATTGCTCTGATCAGGTCTGTCTTGATTGTTGTGAAAATCATGTTTGGATCCTGCCATGAAACACCTTGTTAGCATGATAAGGTCTCAAATGTTTAAATGTTCACATATGTGGTTGGTATGTGTGACCAGTTGTAGTTTGGATTATGAAACATTGTGCTAACATTGAATCATGGTTTCAACATTGTTTAGACATAAGGTTGGTTCTGACAAGCACCGTTTCACTAACTTGCAACTCATATGCCAATTTCTCATTCTTAGTGTTTTTGATCAAATTTCCCATTGAAATTCATCCCATATCACATTTGGAATTTGCTCAAGCCATTACATGACTTTAAAAACATCTATTCTGATCTTTGAATATCAAAACACATTTCCAAAACTTCATTATGCATGTTCCATCGTGTTTTTAGGTTGAGGAATTATTTTAAAACACAGCTAATACCATTGTAATCCTCATGAAAAAACAATCAGTTTAGACTCAAATTTCATCAAAATTGGTGGAGAATTGAAAGAGTTGGATTGAAACCGTTTTTGAGCTTTCACTTGGTTTTGCCTTGAAGCTTGTCCAGAAACCACGCCCTTTTTGGTATATTTGCAACTAGGGTGGCTTGATACAATGGATGTATCGCCACCCCGTGGTTATTTCCTTGCCTTTAAGTATGTTGACGTGCCCTGTGACACGAGCTCGACCCTCAGCGAGGGCGCTTTTTGTGTATTTTTGTGATTTTTCATGTTTTCACTATTTGTTCTTCCTTTTCCATTATGAGTCACACGCTTGAAATGGTTGAGTTGGTATTGTTTTAAGCCTTATTCCTTTCTATTCTAAAAATATCCCCTAAGTCATGACTCAAAAATTGTCTTATGACTCATAAATCCTAGAAATAATTTTTTTAAAGAACTATTCCAAAAACAAATGATCGATCGCTTTTATTACTCTCGTTACCAGCGGATCCCCAGACATACTACTCTGCTTTTATCAAATAAGATTCTTTTTTAATCTTGTTCGTGAAATAAAAAAAAAAATAGTTTTCTATATTATTCGAATTTGTATGTCTAGAAAACTACTTGAAGATTTGGGTTCAAGCCTTGGGTGAGCCATTTATTTACTTTTTAGCATTTGATTTATTTAATTTTATTTAATTTCATTTAAATTTCAATTTTCCATAACTTCTCCATTTTTAATCATTTTTAAATGATTCTTTTTGCATAAATCTTATTCTATTGCATACTTTCATAAAATGTTTAAAGAATTCTAAAATATCATTTTTAGAAACACTTTACATTAAAGAAAGTTGTAATTCATTTTAGGATTTTCACCCTCCTATCTCTCATTTCCTTCATTTCAAAACTTTGACTTTATTTCTCTTTGAGTTTTAATTTGAAATCATGAACATGGATTGTTAGCTTTCTTGTGCGCTTAAGTTTGAATTTTAACTTTGCTTGTACACATTTAAATGGTTCACCTTTAAAACTTTTGATTATCCCCATGAGGTATTAAACTTCTTGCTTACGTTATTGTGACATTGGTGGGTTATGTGTGATATGTTTTACCTTTGCCCCTTTTATCCTAGCCTTAGGATCTGAGTCTCCGTACTCATGTTTAGCGTCCCGCTGTGGAAATTCTCTACCATAACAATCTCAACGTAGATTCAGGAGTCACCACACTCCATGTAAGTACTTCCCTATGAATGCTTACATCCCTTTGGAACATTGACTACAATCAAGAGCTCCTCACCCCTGTTAAAGGAAACTACGAACACTCTGATTTCTCAAGTCCCTCTTAAGGATACGTAGGCACAAGATGCGATGTCTTGGTGAGCTCACTAATAGCTAACTTCCTGTTTACCTTTGCAACTTAGGCTTGGAGTCGTCGTGCTCTATTTAGTCGTCCCGCCATGGACATTCTCTTCTTTGCTAACTTAAACTTGGTTTAGAATCGCCACACTATATGTAGGTGTATCGCCACAGACATTTACTTGCCCCCTGGAACCTTGACCACAGTCAAGAGTTCCTCACCTCTAGTTAGGGGAACTACAGTTGCTCTGATTCCATTCCCGTCAGGATACGTAGGCACGAGATGCAATTTCTTGGCGAGCATACTTTGTATATACTTTAGATCTTTACCCTATAACTTTCCCTTTAGCAAGTAACTTTAGCATAACACAAATATTAACAAGTGGTTTCTGTAGAGTACTACAAATGTTTAGGATGTGAAATACCTACCCTAGGCATAACCAACCCCCGAACCTTCCGAATCTCTTAGCTGCGTTGTTGCGTAGTGCAAAAGGTTTTTCTTTCTCTAAACCTTTCCTTTGGATAAATTAAAGTCCGGTTGTGAATTTAATGAATTAAGATTCAAGTTAATCAATAACTTGGTATCAGGATTCTCACCGCAACAACTATCACTACCATATGTGAACATATTGGATGAAGAAATATGTAGTGAAGGGCTTGATATGGTTAATAATGAGGATGGGACCACAGTGGCTGAGGATGTGGTTGGTGAAGTATATGAAGGGGGGGTAATGAATGTGGGACCACACTGGGAGAAGATGTGGTGGAAGAAGGGACAAGAGTTGATGAAGTTGAGGAGAATGTTGGAATTGAAGATAATGTTGGAATTGAGGAAAATGTGGGTGATGTGGGGACCAACTTTGAAACTGAGATGAATGTTGGTCAGGAGGAGACAAATTGTAACAATATGGATGATATAGGGACCGCCTATGAAATGGAGGAGAATGTGGATGTAGGGATGAATGTTGGAGGGGATGAAATAAATGAAGGACTGAACTGTAACCAAGAACAAGATGAGGTAGTCAACTGTAACCAAGAACCAAATGAGGTAGTCAACTGTAACCAAGAAGATGGAAGTGATGACAGTGCTTTGAATGTAAATTTTGAAGACTCAGATAATGACATAGGTATTGATGGAGAGATAGAAATTGATGAGGATGAAGTGAATGCAACAAGTAAGTTGAAGGGAAAAGGCAATGGAAAAATCAATGGGAAAGGTAAGGGGAAAGGGAAGGGGAAAGGAAAGGAAAAGGTCATTGTTAGGGATGTAGGTGAAGATAATGATGATGAGGTAAATCTGGACAACTTGAGAGGTTTAGGTGACATAGAGGAGTATGACAGTGATAAAATTCCTACTGAGTATGACAGTGAGAATGATGAGGTTATAAAGAATGATTTTGTAACCTTTAAGCTTCCAAGAAGAATGGGAGACTACAAATGGGAACTTGGTACATTTTTTTTCTACAAAGGGGGTGTTTCAAGAGGCAATAAGAACATATGCCATTCATTCAGGAAGGAACTTGAAGTTTACCAAAAATGATAAGGCAAGAATGAGAGTTAAATGTAAGGCAAGTTGCCCATGGGAGGCTTACTGTGCAAATATTAAAGGTCAGGAGACTTGGAAATTGAGGACAAGCATACTTTTAGTAGGGATTATAAGATTAGGTTCCTCAATTCAAAATGGTTGGGCAAGAAGATTCAAACAAGTGTTATAGAGAATCCAACTTTGAAGTTACCTGATATTATAGAGAAGACACGTGAAAAGTGGAATGTTGGGATTAACAATACATTGGCATATAGAGCGAAAACACTAGCTATTGATATTGTGGATGGTTCTTTTAGAGAGCAGTATAGAAGAATTCATGATTATGGCCATGAACTATTGCGGGCAAACCCAGGATCAACTGTGAAGATTACAAGTCAGCCACCAGTTCAAGGGGAAAGCAGTGAAAACTCTACTCAATTGAATCCTCACTTTCAAAGGATGTATGTTTGTCTCAAAGATTGCACGGTCAATTTTTTCAAATGCAGACCTATTATAGGATTAGATGGTTGCTTCTTAAAGGAATACTATGAAGGACAAATACTAGCTGCTATTGGTAGGGACCCAAATGACCAAATGCTTCCAATTACATATGTTGTTGTTGAGGGTGAAACTAAAGACTCATGGAGCTGGTTTCTAGAGTTATTGATACCAGATTTGGGAGGAGGCAGGTTGTGTAGAACATATACCTTCATTAGTGATCAACAAAATGTTAGATTTTAAACTCTCACCTTAAAATGTAATTGTTAGCCAATTGTTTTATAGCCTTGTTTTATTTTCACCATCATTCTTACTTATTTATGGATGAAGGGTTTGCTGCCAGCTCTTGATGAATTACTTGGCAATGTTGACCAGAGATTTTTTTTGTTAGGTAATGTTTACTCTCACCTTTTTAACTTACATATTGAATATGACATACTTGGTAATGTTTACACTTACTTTATATTGCAGACATTTGTATAGTAACTTCAGGAAAAAGTTCCCTGACCTGAAATTAAAGGAGTTGATGTGGAGGGCTGCATGTGCAACTTATGTTAATGCTTGGGAGAAAATAATGCTTGAAATCAAAGAAGTTAATGAAGAGGCCTTCAAGCACCTCATCAAAATTCCACTAAGATTCTGGAGCAAATCAAGGTTCCAGCCAAGTTCAGGTTATGACACTTTGGTTAACAATATGTCAGAGGCATTTAATTCTACATTTGTGGCTGCTAGATCCAAGCCCATTGTGACAATGCTGGAAGAAATTAGAGTATACATAATGCAGAGATGGGAATCCAATAGACAAAAGATCAAAAAATATGATGGCATCATACTACCTAACATCAAGAAGAAGATGGAAAGGGAGTCACAAAAAACCAATTATTGGATTGTGAGGTAACAAATATGATGGCACCATACTACCTAACATTCAAATGGCTAACTATTTACATTTACTATCATTGTTAATGGTCACTTGTTTACAGGCTTACAGGTGAATATGACTATGAGGTAAGACATACTTCACTCAATGGAGAAAAATATCTTATCAACCTTTACAAGAAAGAATGCTCATGTAGATTATGGATGCTGACTAGATTCCTTTCTATCGTGTAATGTCTTGCATGAAAGATCAACATTTGGAGATTGATGACTTTGTACCTGACTGTTACAAGAAGGAACAATATGTTGCTTGCTATGCACATGTGATATATCCACTTAATGGGGAGCCTTGTGGGCAAAGACTAGTGTTGTTGATCTTTAGCCACCACCAATAAAGAGGCAACCTGGAAGTCCAAAGAAAAAAAGAAATAGGGAAGCTGGAGAGATGGTGAGGGATGAGACACACATGAAGAGGGCAAAACATGGTATAAAGTGTAGTCGGTGCCACAAGGATGGTCACAACAAGGCCACTTGTAAACTACCACAACCACAAGCTAGTTCAAGTCATGTACAAGATGCAACAAGTCAGCAACCATCACAAGCTAATACAAGTCAATCACCACCTATTGTAACAAGTCAACCACCATTATAAGCTGATACAAGTCAACCACCACCACCAGTTGCAACAAGTCAGCAACCACCACAATTTGTTACAAGTCAACCACCACCACCTGTTGCAACAAGTCAGACACCACCATAATCTGTTACAAGTCAACCACCACTACCTGTTGTTACAAGTCAGCCACCACCCAAAACTAAGAAAAAACTTCATAAGGGTGGCAAACCTGTTTCAATCCAACCATGATCAATATTATTATGTTTACTAAGACTTTATAATTCCAATTAATGGCCTGACTCTTTTGTTTTTTTTAATGGCCTTATAATGGAATTTTGGTGTTGAACCTGTTATGTAATGCCTTACAAAGGCCTTTTGGCATATGAACCTGTTATGTACTACCTTTTAATGGCCTTTTGGTTTTGATGTTTCTTCAACCCATTTGGTGAAATAATCAATGGCCACAAGGATGAAATAATGTCCATTTGAAGCTTTGAGTTCAATCATGGCAATCATGTCAGTTCCTCACATAGAGAAAGGCCATGGAGAGAAAAGAATATTGAGAAGAGTCGGCGGTACATGAATTTTATCGGCATAAATATGACATTTGTGACACTTCTTCGCGTATTTGTAGTTATCAGATTTTATTGACAGCCAATAGCATCATGCTCTTAATACTTTCTTTGTCGTTGCATGCCTGTTGGCATGAGTACCAAAAGAGCCTTCATAAATTTCTTCCATCAACATGTTTGCTTCGTGTCTATTCACGCATCTGAGCAAGACCATGTTGAAGTTTCTTTTATATAGCACATCATCATTCAGGAAGAAGTTTCCTGCCAGTCTTTTGAGAGTCTTCCTATCTTTCTTTGACACTCCAAGTTGGTATTCTTGTTTTTGAAGGAAGCCTTTGATATCATGGTACCATGTTTTATCATCAGCAATCTTTTCCATGGTAAACACGTAAGCAGGAATATCAAGGCGTATGACATCGATTTTAGGTATATCGTTCCATTAATTCACAATAATCATGGAGGATAATGTAGCTAGTGCATCAACCATGTTATTTTCTTCACGAGGAATATGATAAAACTCAACTTTATTGAATAAAGGTAGCAACCTTCTTGCATAGTCTTTGTAAAGAATCAATCCGAGTTGACTTGTTTCCCATTCCCCTTTGATATGATTTATGACCAAAGTCGAGTTTCCATACACGTCCAGAATTTTGATCCTTATATAAACGGCTTCTTCAAGTCCTGTGATACAGGCTTCATATTCAACTTCATTATTTGTGCATTTGAATGCTAACCTTGTAGTAAAAGGAATATGGGTACCTTGAGGTGTAACAATGGTTTCCCTAATTCCGTTTCCATAAGCGTTGACAACCCCATCAAATATTAATCCCCGTCGGGATCCTGGTTCTGGCCCTTCACTTGGCAAAGGTTCATCATAGTCTTTCATCTTTAGATACATTACATCTTCATTTGGGAAGTCAAATTTAATAGATTCATAGTCATTAATTGGTTGGTGAGCTAAATGATTAGCTAGAATGTTCCCTTTGACGACTTTTTAAGCATGGTATTCAATATCATACTCTGACAACAACATCTACCATCGAGCAATCCTTCCGGTTAAAGCAGGTTTTTCAAAGATATACTTGATCGGGTCCATTTTAGAGATCAACTAAGTAGTATGACAAATCTTGTATTGATGGAGACACTTAGCAGCCCAAGCCAAGGCACAATAAGTTTTTTCAAGCACAGTGTAACGAGATTCACGGTCTTTGAATTTCTTACTTAAGTAATAAATAGCGTGCTCTTTTCTTTTAGTTTCATCTTGTTGGCCAAGCATGCAGCCCATGGAATCTTCCAATACTGTTAAGTAGATGATCAAAGGTCTTCCTTCCACTAGAGGGATCAGTATAGAAGGCTCAAACAAATATTCTTTGATGTTGTCAAAGGCCTTATAGAAATCTTCTATCCATATATAACTCTGATCTTTTCGAAGCAGTTTAAATATCGGCCCACAAGTAGAGGACATATGAGAGATAAATCTGAAGATGTAGTTTAAACGGCCCAAAAATCCTCTTACTTGTTTCTCAGTTTTGGGTGCTGGCATTTTCTAAATGACTTTGAATTTATCAGGATCAACTTCAATTCCCTTTTGGCTGACAATGAAGCCCAACAGTTTCCCTGAACGAACACCAAAGATACATTTGTTAGAATTCAAGCGGAGTTTGTATTTCCTCAAACGCTGGAATAAATTCAACAAATACTCTACGTGTTCTTCTTCAGTTCTAGATTTAGCTATCATGTCATCGACATATACTTCAATTTCTTTATGCATCATGTCATGGAAAAGAGTTGTCATGGCTCTTTGGTAGGCTGCACCTGCATTTTTCAGACCAAAACGCATCACATTGTAGCAAAATGTTCCCCACGGTGTAATAAATGATTTTTTTTCATGTCTTCAGGTTCCATTCTGATTTGATTATATCCAGAGAAACTGTCCATGAAAGAGAATACTTTGAATTTGGCGGTTTTGTCGACCAACATGTCAATATGTGGTAATGGAAAGTCATCTTTCGGACTAGCTTTATTTAAATCTCAGCAGTCCATACACATTCTGACTTTTCCGTCCTTTTCGAAACAAGCACTATGTTAACCACTAAGGGTATTCGGACGTGGCAAGGAATCATGCGTCAATTTGTTTCTGCACTTCTTCTTTAATTTTGAAGGCCATATCTGGGCGAGTTCTTCTCATTTTCAGCTTGATTGACGGACATTCCGGTTTCAATGGCAAATGGTGTTCCATAATATCGGTGTCCAATCCTGGAATATCTTGGTAAGACCAAGCAAACACATCTGGGAATTCTTTGAGAAGTTCTACCATTTTTATTTTAGCGGCTGGACTAAGCAGTGCCCCAATCTTGACCTCTTTTCTATCTTCTTCATAATCGAGGTTGATTACTTCTATCGACTCTTTGTACGGCTGAATGGAGGCTTCTTTTTGCTTAAGTAGTTGGGAAATTTCATCAGGAATTTCTTCCTCCTCTTCATCTTCGGATTCGAATACTAGGAAATCAAAGTTGGGAGAGGGCATATGGTCATGTTTTTCAATGGGGTTTTTGATGTTTAATCTGCACATATGATTGATTACTGGATTTTAGAAAAATAGATAAATGCAGAGTGGTGCAGACATTGAAAGTGTTTATTATTATTATTATTATTATTATTATTATTATTATTATTATTATTATTATTATTATTATTATTATTATTATTATTATTATTATTATTATTATTATTATTTTATTTTTTTTAGGTTGCCATTTTCCGAAAAACAAAAAGTAAAAAACAATATCATGGAATGGAAAATGAAATATTTATTATTGATCGATTATTTCTTGATACAAAAGCCCGATAAACAAATCCTTTGCCTTGGGCAGAGCAAAGAGGAAATGTTTTTTTAAAAGGTGGCCCTATAAAACATCTCTCGCCTTGGGCAGAGCGAGAGGACAAAATATTACTTAGAGATGTGGATAACGGTTGGAACATCAACAACTATCCAATATTGAGAGACCCTTCCATGTGTTACAAAGCCTTAATCCCTCTCAGGATTGTCTTCAACAATGGCGCTGACTTCTGACAGAGTCGGGTCAGTAGAATCTTTAATCTTTGTGGATATATAAAAAAGAAGGACTTCAGCTTCCTTTTCAACGGATCACGGGGTGTGCAATGATACATATGCATACTCCGGTGACAGGTATCTAGAATCTTCCAAATAAGGTTCCCATTTTTATATTTTTGGCATACGAAATGCAGCTTTGTTCTCAGAAAATCTCTTCACCTCCTTGGGCTTTTCTCTAGCCGGTGGATCAGCAAGAAGTGTAGTAGCTCCTATAAACTTGTGAGGCATGCCCTAAGGATAACTAGACAACTTTTTTAGAACTTAAAAAGGTGCCATGTAAGTGGATAGATCCTTTTTAGAATCATCTTCAGTTGTGACATTCACTTCTCGTATAGTAGAATGAAAAAATATTTGTTTAACCGCCTTCTCGATGGGTGTTAGATACCCAATTGTGCTTATTTGAGCTATCAAATGTGGGCATCTTTCGCTCCTTTTTGTCTAATTTCGGTTCAAAACCGCCTTGCTTTTGTTGATATGCAATATGATGTGAAATGCTCTTGGTCCTTTTAATTTGTGTTATTGTGCAGTATTTGAGCATGAAAAGAGTAAAATTTGCAGACACAAGAAAGTGGACAAAGGAATCAAGAAAGAACAAGAGCAAAAGCATGTTCGCTAGGCGAACATCTGGCGAGTGATGCAGCGAGTTGTTCGCTAGGCGAGCCCACAGCGAGCTGCTAGCCAATACTCCCAGACTTGGGCAGAATCAAAATGGCATCATTCGCTGGCAACGAGGCAGGTGGCGAAGAACTCGCTAGGCGAGCACCTAGTGAGCAAGTAGTGAAGCATTCCAGAATCTTTTCCTCAACCCTCGCTAGCATGTTTGCTAGGCGAGGCTGTAGCGAACGCTCGCTGTTAGCTCGCTAGGCGAACGAGGTCGCGAGCGTGACAGGACAACAACTTTTTCTATAAGTAGCCCTATGTACTTTTTGAACATATACCATATTTTTCATTAGTTTTGTTGCATAAGATATTTTTGTGACCTAGAAACCCTTTATCTCTTATTTCCTTCATTTCTAAACATAATTCTACAAAAAGAAGGTGGATTCTCATCCAAGTTGGATTCTTCGACTCGGATGTTCATCAACCTTCTTCCGAAACTTCTTTCGCAAGCTACTATGAAAATGAGTAGCTAAGTTCTTCATTTTGTCAAGGTTAGATATAGGTGATCATTAAGATTTGTATGTATATGGGTGATCTTCATTTGTAAACTCTTGGATGATAAATATATGGTGAAAACCTTGCTTTATCTATAACTCTTTGTGTTGGTTTATGATTGAAAGATATTTTCCAACTCTTGACCTAGGTTTTCATCCTTCTATTTTCTTAAGCTAGAAATAGTTTTGAATGTGGTTGTTCATGAAAAATGTTAAACCTAAATGTTGTCATTTTGATAGATTGTGTGAGAAATCAACAATGGATCAAAATGGGAAAAACCACAATGTGAGTTAGAAATAATCACATTGGGAGGATGTTGTGAATGTGTTTATCATCTAAAGGAGTTTATGTGTATTGTTGATCGGACATATACAAGCAAAGTGATTACTGAACCCTAACTTTGACAATCTTTATTAAATCATAAAATCAATCTTTTACCGCAATTCATTACCTTTTATGCAAGATACCGTTACTAAAAACCAAACCCCTTTTGTTACTAAAAAGTTAAGAACTCGATAACTGTCGAACGGCGGCAATATCTCAAATTCCCTGTGGAGACGATAACAAAAACCCGACACTTTACCACTGTCCTAACAAAACGGCGCCGTTGCCGGGGAATTTGAATTGATATTGCGAGCATCGCAATAGTTATTGAATTGTTAATTCTTGAATATTTTGACTTGTGCTTGTTAATTTGTTTGGTTTAGTGTGCAGGTTTCGTTTTATGCGAGGGCAGATTCCCGAGGACCAACTTCTTTTTGATCCCGAGATCGAGAGAACCGCAAGGAGACTGAATAGCAGAACAAGACGGAGGAGGCAACTTGCTCGACAACGACAAGAACAAGGAGAAGGTTCTTCTACACCACCACCACCTCATTTCATACCTATCATGGATCCACCACCACCACCGCCCGTTTCCACCCCGTGTATCAACAGTCCAAGAAACACTACTCAGTTTGCCAACCACACGAGAAGGCAAGCCGAGATGAAGACGGGAACTCTCAACTTGTTATACGGAAGTCCATTCACCGGAATGGACCATGAAGACCCTTTTGCTTTTCTCACCAAATTTTATGAGATAGCATTGGCGGCGGGAGCTGATCAAGCTCAAGAGCTACCGTTGTTCAAAAGACTTTTTCCACATGCTTTGCTCGGCAAAGCCAAAGATTGGTACTTGGATCAAACACCGGCGATCATGACAGATTGGAATGTGTTGGAAGAGAAATTCATTGAAAGATTTTTCTCTCACAACTGGTTCATGGAATCCAAAACAGCAATTTTCGTGTTTTCTCAAGGAGCCAACGAATCATTGAACGAGGCATGGGAAAGATTTAAATCCATGCTTCGAAAGTGCAAAGGTCATGGCTTTGATGAATTGACGCAAATCCATATTTTCAAAAACGGCCTTCAACCAAATTGTAAGACTTTGTTGGATGCCACTGCGGGTGGTTCTTTGTTGTCTAAAAGTAACGATGAAGCTACGGATATCATCAACCGTATGGCTCTAAATGACCTTCAAAGCCAAAGTAGAGGAAACACTTTGAAGAAACCGAGAGTGCTTGAACTTGGGACAAATGATGCTATCCTTGCACAAAATAAACTCATTTTACAACAAGTGGAACTCTTAACTCAACAAATCAAAGAGATGAAAGAGCCCTCAAAAGCTAAATAAATAGCTTTTTGTGAGCTTTGCAAAGGTGAACATGATACCAGATTTTGTCCACCTCCCAGGTTTGAAGAGGTAAACTATATGGCGAATCAACGAGACTACCAACCGAGGCAACAACTACAACAACCACCGTATCAACAACATTCTCAAAATCAACCACAACAACACTATCAATCAAATCAAGGGTACCAACCAAGGAGTAACTATCACCATAACCAAGGTTATGGGGGTGGTAATTCTAGCCGTCAAAATCCTTATTAACCTCAACAACCGTCGATCGTAACTTCAAAGTTGGAAGATACATTGATGCAATTCATGCAATTGTCAATGGCTAATCAAAAGAGCAACGATGCGGCAATCAAAAGTCTTGAAACTCAAGTCGAACAACTTGCTAAGCAACTAGCGGAACAACAATCCGAACCTTCTTTTTCGGCGAACACGCAAACAAATCCAAAGGAGCATTGTAAAGCAATCACGACGAGAAGTGGAAGGGAGTTGGTTAGTGAGAGTAAAAAAAGATATGAGAGTGAAAAAAGAGAGGATGAAAGAAAAGATGACGAGAAAAAAATTGATGATAGAATTGATGGTGAAGTTGAGGAGGAAAGTGAGGAAGAAGTTGAAAAGAATGAAAAAAAAAGGTTGAGGTTGAAAATAAAGAAAGTGTAGAAGTAGAAAATGATAAAAGTGAAAAAGTGAAGGTGGAGGAAGTGAAGAAGAAAAAAGAGCGGAATTCTAGAGCGTCTAGAGGAAAGGAGGTAGTGAGCACTACTCCAGTCCAAAACCTACCATATCCACATGCTGCACCTAGGAGGGAAAATGAACGGCATTACGCCCAGTTCATGGATATTTTTAAACAAGTTCGAATAAACATTCTGTTTGCCGAAGCTTTGGAGCAAATGCCTAAGTATGCCAAGTTCATGAAAGACATACTAACTAAAAAGCGGAGGTATACGGAACCGAAAACAATTGTTCTTGATGCTAGTTGTAGTGCCATCATCCAAAGGACTCTTCCGAGAAAAGTGGTTAATCCGGGAAGAGTTACTTTACCGGTTACTATCGGTGATGAATATGTCGGGAAAGGGCTAATTGATTTGGGGTCAAGCATTAATTTAATACCTTTGTCTATTGTGAAAAGGCTTGGCAACATTGAAATGAAAGCCATACGGATGACGTTGCAATTGGCTGATAAGTCGACTACCCATCCTCATGGGTTAGCTCAAGACGTATTGGTTAAAGTTGACAAATTCTTCTTTCCGGTTGATTTCATTGTGATTGACATGGAAGAGGATGATGATGCTCCACTAATCCTAGGCCGACCTTTCATGAAAACCGCTCGAATGATGATTGATGTTGATGACAATTTGATGAAAGTGCGAGTCCAAAATGAAGAAGTCACTTTTGATCTTTTTGAAGCTATGAAGCATTCAAAAGATAATCGTGATAGTTTCCGAATTGATGTGGTTGAAGAAGCAACGTTGGAAGTATCTAAGCATATTCATGTGACATCTCCTGTGGAATTAGCTCTTGATGATTCTTTTGAAGTTTTTACAAGTGAAGAAGAGCAATCTCTTGAGGAATGTTTAAGGGAACTTGATAATCTTAAAGAGTTGCAACCATGGGAAGTCGAAGAGGAAGTGTTGAAAAAGGAGGTCCATGAAGAAAAACCACCCATTGAATTGAAAATGCTACCTTCTAACTTGAAGTATGCATTCCTTGATGAAACTGAAGAGAAGCCGGTTATCATAAGCAACCTTTTGTCTAAAAATGAAGAATCCTGTTTAATTGATGTGTTGAAAAAGAATAAAGAAGCAATGAGATGGACTCTTTCCGATCTCAAAGGAATTAGTCCTTCTTATTGTATGCACAAGATTTTAATGGAAGAGGATTTTAAGTCGGTAGCTCAACCTTAACTCCGCTTAAATCCTACTATGAAGGAGGTTGTTAGGAAAGAAGTTGTTAAGCTTTTGGATGCGGGAATGATCTACCCAATTTCGGATAGCCCTTGGGTGAGTCCCGTGCATGTGGTTCCGAAAAAGGGTGGAATGACCGTCATTCGAAATGAAAAAGATGAATTGATCCCGACGAAGGTGGCAACGAGGTGGAGAATGTGTATTCATTATAGGCGGTTGAATACCGCAACTCGAAAAGACCATTTTCCACTTCCGTTCATGGACCAAATGTTGGAAAGACTTTTGAGCCAAAAATACTATTGTTTCCTTGATGGCTATTCCGGGTACAACCAAATTGCGGTTGACCCGGCCGATCACGAGAAGACGGCTTTCACATGTCCGTTTGGAATTTTTGCATACAGAAAAATGCCCTTTGGGTTATGCAACGCACCGACGACTTTCTAAAGATGTGTGCAAGCCATTTTTGCCGACTTGATCGAGAAAACGATGGAAGTCTTCATGGACGACTTCTCCGTGTTTGGAAGTTCTTTTAGTTTATGCTTGGATAATCTGGAAACGGTGCTTGAAAGGTGTGTGAAAAAAAATCTCGTGCTTAATTGGGAGAAATGCCACTTCATGGTAACTGAGGGGATAGTGCTCAGACACAAAGTTTCTTCAAAAGGGCTTGAAGTGGATCGAGCAAAAGTTGACGTGATTGCAAAGTTGCCTCCTCCGGTTAATATGAAGGGAATCCGAAGCTTCCTTGGGCATGCCGGTTTTTACCGACGATTTATCAAAGACTTCTCAAAGGTAGCTAGGCTTTTGAGTAATTTGCTCGCCAAGGACCAGGTATTTCTCTTAACTGAATATTGTTTACATGCTTTTAAAATTTTGAAGGAAAAACTTGTTACCGTTCCAATTATAGTCGCTCCGAATTGGAAATTGAATTTTAAGCTAATGTGTGATGCAAGCGACTATGCTATTGGAGCGGTATTGGGACAAAGGAAAGAAAAAAAATTTCATGCTATACACTACGCAAGTAAAGTTCTAAATGAGGTGCAAATTAATTATGCTACCACCGAAAAAGAACTACTTGCGATAGCGTATGCGCTAGAAAAATTTCGGTCTTATCTTATTGGTTCTAAAGTGATTGTGTATACCAACCATGCGGCGATTAAATATCTGCTCACAAAACCGGATTCGAAGCAAAGGCTCATCTGTTGGATCCTCTTGTTACAAGAATTTGATATTGAAATTAAGGACAAGAAAGGATCGGAAAATTTGGTGGCGGATCATTTATCTCGCCTTGTGAATGTGGAGGTTACATCTTCTGAAAAGGAAATCCGAGAAGAATTTCCTGATAAAAAACTTTTTAAAGTTCAAGTTAGGTCGTGGTTTGCAGACTTTGCAAACCACAAGGCGAGTGGTTTTGTGCCTCCCGACCTAACTCCGAACCGAAAAAGGAAATGCATCTCGGATTGTAAGTATTATGTGTGGGATGACCCGTACTTGTTTAAGTTAGGTGGTGATAACATTTTGAGAAGGTGTGTTACCGGCGATGAAGCGCAAAGTATTCTATGGCATTGTCACAACTCGCCTTACGACGGACATTTCAATGGGGCAAGAACGGCCAATAAAGTCCCTCAATTAGGATTTTATTGGCCTTCTATTTTTAAAGACGCAAATGCCCATGCGCAAAGTTGTGACAGTTGCCAACGAAGTGGTGGGATAGGTAAGAGAGACGAGATGCCTCTCCAAAACATCCAAGAGGTTGAATTATTTGATTGTTGGGGTATCGATTTTGTCGGATCATTCCCACCCTCTTTTGAAAATGAATACTTGCTGGTCGCAGTTGACTACGTGTCGAAGTGGGTTGAGACAATTTCCTCACCTCGGGCGGATTCTAAAACGGTCATAAAATTTCTAAAGAAAAACATCTTTTCCCGTTTCGGAACCCCCGTGTGTTGATCAGTGACAGAGGGTCACACTTTTGTAATGCACCGTTGGAAAAAGTTTTGCAACATTACGGTGTAACACATAGAGTGGCAACTCTGTATCACCCCCAGGCCAATGGTCAAGCTGAGGTCTCTAATCGGGAGATTAAGAGAATACTTGAAAAAACCGTGTCTAACTCTAGAAAAGATTGGTCGCAAAAATTGGATGAAGCTTTATGGGCATACCGCACTGCTTATAAAGCTCCAATTGGGCTAACTCCATTTCAACTGGTTTTTGGTAAAACTTGCCATTTGCCGGTCGAAATGGAGCACAAAGCCTTGTGGGCTTTAAAATTTTTGAACTTTGATAATGAGTTGGCCGGTGAAAAAAGAAAGGTACAACTACTTGAGTTGGAGGAGATGCGCAATGCCGCATATCACTCAAGTTGGTTGTACAAAGAAAAAGTTAAAGAATATCATGACAAGAAGCTTCAGAAAAAGGAATTTGTGCCCGGGCAATTGGTATTATTATTTAATTCCAGGTTGAGGCTTTTTCCCGGAAAATTGAAGTCAAAATGGTTCGGGCCATTTCGTGTGAAAGAGGTCAAAACTTTTGGGGCTGTTGTGATTGAAGACTTGGAAAAGAAGGACAATTGGACGGTAAATGGCCAACGTTTAAAGGTATATCTTGGCGGCCTAGTTGATCGAGAAAGTTGTGCCTTCCTTCTGGATGTTCTGGTGTGAGCATCTTGGACCGTCGAGCTTATCCGACGTTAAACAAGCGCTTGTTGAGAGGCACCTCAATGTTGTAAGTATTTGTTGTTTATTGGTTGTGTTTTGTTGGTGTCTACATGAGGAAGCATGCTGAAACTGACCTTTGGTTGCTGTCCTGATTTTTTGAAATTCTGTCATGCTCGCTAGCATGTTCGCAAGGCGAGCATGTAGCGAGCCTTCGCTATCTGTTCGCTAAGCGAATGTACGCGTATCTGGCATTTTAAGTTGTTAGTGGGCCACTCTTATAGGCCCAAAATCCGTTTTTCTTTTGTAACTTAGTCTTTCTCACTCACTCTCACTCTCACACTTCCAAACTGCAAAACACAAGCACCAAGAACTCTCCTCTCTATTCTCTTGCAAGCCCTAATTTATGTATATCAATCTCTCTGCTGCAGTAAGGTTTGATCTTTCTCCTCTCTTTTTGTTCTTCATTGTTTTAATTGTAGAAACATTAGGGTTTAGGTTAAATTTTGCAAGTTAGGGAATTGAGAAACTTTAGGTTTGCATGTGTACCAAGAATAATGCCTTTCATGTTTAATCAAGTAGTTCTGGAATTGTATTCAACAAATTTGGGATTCTGGATGTTTGGGGTCCAAAACAGTGGCTGTTTTTAAAACTTTCGCAGCGCTCGCTAACTTGTTCGCTAGGCGAGTCAGTAGCGAGCATTCGCTATGGACTCGCTAGGCGAGCAAGCCAGCGAGCATGACAGAACTTGGTTTTTATTTATGATGACTGATAATCTTGTGCTGCTGTTTGTGGTGTTTTCTGTGTTTTTTTTGCAAATGGCCTCAGGTAGTCATAGTAAGAAGAGAAAGGTTGTCAGTGCCTCTCGTACGGTCCCGATCCAATTTGATACAGAAAAGTTCATAGGGGCAAAGCAAGTTGTCCGCTTTGTGGCGCTGCAAAAAAGGAAGATCCTCCCTGAAAAGAGGTTCATCATAGACCCACAAGGCGAGTACCGAACTTTTGCTGGGCTGATCAACAGTAAAAGGTGGGCCAGGATGGTTTCTCCTCTCGAAAACTACAACATCGATATTATGCACGAGTTCTATGCGAACACGCTGCCCAATGACGACGAACCCTTCACATGGTCTACAAGAGTGATGGGCCGTCAGGTCACTTTCGATTGGGATTCCATTAACCAAGTGCTAGGAGAACCACTCTATCTGGGAGCAAATGAATTGGACAGATACACCAGAGACCTGAGGTTGCAGAGAGATACATATGCCATTTCTGCTGCCCTGTTGCTAGAGGGTAAATTGGTTGAGCTAAACCAATCTAAACATCCTATGAGATATCATAGGGAGGACATGATTCCTATAGCTCAGCTGATTTTACTTATGGTTCTGACAAACATTGTGCCGAAATCTCACACATCGACCGTACCAATCCTAGTGGCAGACCTTGTCCATTGCATACTCACTAATGTCCAGATTGATGTGGCTAGGATTATTTCTAATAAGCTGAAGTCCATTGTTGAGAGCGGTCTATAGTCGGGGTCGCGAGTTAACTTCCCCCTTGCTCTTCCCTGCCTCATTATGGCCTTATGCTCCCAGTCATGGATGAAGCTTCCATCCCGCAGTTTGGTGAAGATTTCGACCCTCATTAATGACAAATATGTGGATAAGTACTGTAGGTCTAAGAACTACAGGGGTGGTGCAGCTGCTAGTACCAGGACTACTGATGGTTCTGGCGCTTCTTCTCAAGGGTTCGACCCTTTTCAGCAGGCAGTGTGCAACTATAACTGGGATTGGATGGCGGCATCGCAGCGAGCTATGATGGATATTCACGACTCTATGCAGGTATTGCAGCTTCAGATCCGAGACCCCTCCATTGAGCGTTCTATGATGATGCGTGAGCAGTTTTTGCAGCACGCAAACTGGCCTGTGGACAAGCCTGTTTTTGGAGAGGGGGCGGGTGCTAGTGGTCCTGCTAATGATGATGCTGATGACGATGATGATAGTTCTGATGATGTTGAGGGAGAGGATGATTTTGATGACGATGGTTCTGAGGAGGAAGAGTCTAAGTCCGAAGAGGACTAAGTTGTTATCTTTTTCAGTTTTAATATTTTGTTTTATTTTTGGATATTCTGTTTTGATTTCAGTATTTTGGGTTGTACTTTTTGTGGTGTTTAGTCCCCCACGCACACTATTTTTATTTTAATGGTTAATGTTTTGTTTTAAATTATTGTGTTTGTTTTAAATTATTCTGTTAATAATTTTTGTGGTTGTTAGGTGTCAAAACCTTCTAGATTGGTTGCTCTCTGAAAGAAGTATCCAATGAAGGTGCATCCGAGCTTGGATGGTAATGATAAAAATAAACAAGCGAATACGGCTAAGGTACATGGTTACCTTCGGTTAGAACTCTAGAATGCATGAAGAACTTTATTCTTGTTGTAATTGAATATTGTTCTTTTTGCAACATGATTGAATGAATGATTCACGTAGGACTTAAGACCACAAATTGTGAGGAAACCTCCATTGTACAAATAAATGTTGGATTCTAATGAATTGTGTTGATTCTTTTAATTCATGCTTTGTCTTTTATTATTATGAATTTGTGGAAGCAATTAGAAATGATCAAGGCACTTATTTCTTTCGAGCACAACCAGTTCCAAATACAAACTACCCGTGAGTATAGAGTATTTGTTAACCCCTTTGAGCTTAAACAGTTGAATCTCAACTTGAAAAATTTTTAGCAGAGACTTCAAAAATATTTTTCTTAAAAACCTGAAATTTTTTTATTATTATTCTTTTGCCGTCAAAAGTAAAGAGCATTCACTTAAGAAGGAAGTAGAAGATAGTTGGGGAGAACGAAATTGTAAGTTGGTAGTTTGCCACAACTCTTGAAAAACCAAGCAAGCATTGAAAAGAAACTAGAAAAAAGAGAAACACTTGTTTTGTGAATACGGTGTGAAAAAAAATGATCAAAAGAAAAGAATGAAAATGAATGCTTGCTTGGAATAAAAATATTGAAAAAAAATTTGAGTTGTGAAGGTTTCAAATGAGAAATAAGTTAAATGAAGTTGAGATGTGTGAATAATTGTACAGTGAATGTCTCTTTTGCGTCGGCAACTTCGTTTTCAATGGCTTTAGATATGTCCCCTGTTTGTTAACCTGGCCAAGCTACAACCGAAAAAGACCTTAGTGATCTTCGTGCTTTCGCATTTTCATTTATAATTGTTAGACATTCTATGAATTGAATTGAGTTTGACATTGTTTGTTGGAGAGTGAGATTGCACCCGCGGTTGTAAACGCGTGATCTCTTCAATCCTTATTCGAAGAGGAGTGATAGGGTGCTTCATTCAGGATATCATTATTGTTGATTGATACATGTTTTGCATTGCTATAAGATTTTAGTTTTTGTGTATTGTGTTGTTCTAACCATTGGGAACGCATGTCTGGTTAAGTTGCTTGTTTTTGAGCCATTTGATCCAATTTCGGAAAAACCTTTTTCTTTAAGCAAATCCTCTTGTTCTTCGAGAGGCATACTTTGCTTGAGGGCAAGCAAGATTCTAGTTGGAGAGAGTTGTTAGATGTCCAATTGTGCTTATTTGAGCTATCAAATGTGGGCATCTTTCGCTCCTTTTTGTCTAATTTCGGTTCAAAACCGCCTTGCTTTTATTGATATGCAATATGATGTGAAATGCTCTTGGTCCTTTTAATTTGTATGTTATTGTGCAGTATTTGAGCATGAAAAGAGTAGAATTTGCAGACACAAGAAAGTGGACAAAGGAATCAAGAAAGAACAAGAGCAAAAGCATGTTCGCTAGGC
Source organism: Lathyrus sativus (assembly GCA_963859935.3). Lineage (NCBI taxonomy): Eukaryota > Viridiplantae > Streptophyta > Magnoliopsida > Fabales > Fabaceae > Lathyrus > Lathyrus sativus. The sequence goes on from OZ012736.1 coordinate 18,181,519, forward strand.
GAACATCTGGCGAGTGATGTAGCGAGTTGTTCGCTAGGCGAGCCCATAGCGAGCTGCTAGCGAAAACTCCCAGACTTGGGCAGAATCAAAATGGCATCATTTGCTAGCAGCAAGGCAGGTGGCGAAGAACTCTCTAGGCGAGCACCTAGCGAGCAAGTAGCGAAGCATTCAAGAATCTTTTCCTCAACCCTCGCTAGCATGTTCGCTAGGCGAGGCTGTAGCGAACGCTCGCTGTTAGCTCGCTAGGCGAACGAGGTGGCGAGCGTGACAGGACAACAACTTTTTCTATAAGTAGCCCTATGTACTTTTTGAACATATACCATATTTTTCATTAGTTTTGCTGCATAAGAGATTTTTGTGACCTAGAAACCCTTTATCTCTTATTTCCTTCATTTCTAAACATTATTCTACAAAAAGAAGGTGGATTCTCATCCAAGTTGGATTCTTCGACTCGGATGTTCATCAACCTTCTTACGAAACTTCTTTTGCAAGCTACCATGAAAATGAGTAGCTAAGTTCTTCATTTTGTCAAGGTTAGATGTAGGTGATCATTAAGCTTTGTATGTATATGGATGATCTTCATTTGTAAACTCTTGGATGATGAATATATGGTGAAAACCTTGCTTTATCTATAACTCTTTGTGTTGGTTTATGATTGAAAGATATTTTCCAACTCTTGACCTAGGTTTTCATCCTTCTATTTTCTTAAGCTAGAAATAGTTTTGAATGTGGTTGTTCATGAAAAATGTTAAACCTAAATGTTATCATTTTGATAGATTGTGTGAGAAATCAACAATGGATCAAAATGGGAAAAACCACAATGTGAGTTAGAAATAATCACATTGGGAGGATGTTGTGAATGTGTTTATGATCTAAAGGAGTTTATGCGTATTGTTGATCGGACATATACAAGCAAAGTGATTACTGAACCCTAACTTTGACAATCTTTATTAAATCGTAAAATCAATATTTTACCGTAATTCCTTACCTTTTATGCAAGATACCGTTACTAAAAACCAAACCCCTTTTGTTACTAAAAAGTTAAGAACTCGATAACTGTCGAACGGCGGCAATATCTCAAATTCCCTGTGAAGACGATAACAAAAACCCGACACTTTACCACTATCCTAACAAAATGGCGCTGTTGTCGGGGAATTTGAATTGATATTGTGAGCATCACAATAGTTGTTGAATTGTTAACTCTTGAATTAGTGTGCAGCTTTCGTTTTATGCGAGGGTGGATTCCTGAGGACCAACTTCTTTTTGATCCCGAGATCGAGAGAACCGCAAGGAGACTGAATAGCAGAACAAGACGAAGGAGGCAACTTGCTCGACAACAACAAGAACAAGGAGAAGGTTCTTCTACAACACCATCACCTCATTTCATACCTATCATGGATCCACCACCACCGCCGCCCGTTTCCACCCCGTGTATCAACGGTTCAAGAAACACTGCTCAGTTTACCAACCACACGGGAAGGCAAGCCGAGATGAAGACGGGAACTCTCAACTTGTTATACGGAAGTCCATTTACCAGAATGGACCATGAAGACCCTTTTGCTTTTCTCACTAAATTTTATAAGATAGCATTGGCGGCGGAGTTGATCAAGCTCAAGAGCTACCGTTGTTCAAAAGGCTTTTTCCACATGCTTTGCTTGGCAAAGCCAAAGATTGGTATTTGGATCAAACACTGGCGGTCATGACGGATTGGAACGTGTTGGAAGAGAAATTCATTGAAAGATTTTTCTCTCACAACCGGTTCATGGAATCCAAAACAGCAATTTCCATGTTTTCTCAAGGAGCCAACGAATCATTCAACGAGGCATGGGAAAGATTTAAATCCATGCTTCGAAAGTGCAAAGGTCATGGCTTTGATGAATTGACGCAAATCCATATTTTCAAAAATGGCCTTCAACCAAATTGTAAGACTTTGTTGGATGCCACTGCGGGTGGTTCTTTGTTGTCTAAAAGCGCTGATGAAGCTACAAATATCATCAACCGTATGGCTCTAAATGACCTTCAAAGCCAAAGTAGAGGAAACACTTTGATGAAACCGAGAGTGCTTGAACTTGGGACAAATGATGCTATCCTTGCACAAAATAAACTCATTTCACAACAAGCGGAACTCTTAACTCAACAAATCAAAGAGATGAAAGAGCCCTCAAAAGCTAAATAAATAGCTTTTTGTAAGCTTTGCAAAGGTGAACATGATACCGGATTTTGTCCACCTCCCGGGTTTGAAGAGGTAAACTATATGGCGAATCAACGAGACTACCAACCGAGGCAACAACAACAACAACCACCGTATCAACAACATTCTCAAAATCAACCACAACAACACTATCAACCAAATCAAGGGTACCAACCAAGGAGTAACTATCACCATAACCAAGGTTATGGGGGTGGTAATTCTAACCGTCAAAATCCTTATCAACCTCAACAACTGTCGGTCGTAACTTCAAAGTTGGAAGATACATTGATGCAATTCCTGCAATTGTCAATGGCTAATCAAAAGAGCAATGATGCGGCAATCAAAAATCTTGAAACTCAAGTCGGACAACTTACTAAGCAACTAGCGGAACAACAATCTGGACCTTCTTTTTCGGCGTACACACAAACAAATCCAAAGGAGCATTGTAAAGCAATCACGACGAGAAGTGGAAGGGAGTTGGTTAGTGAGAGTAAAATAAGAGATGAGAGTGAAAAAAGAGAGGATGAGAGAAAAGATGACAAGAAAAAAATTGATGATAGAATTGATGGTGAAGTTGAGGAGGAAAGTGAGGAAGAAGTTGAAAAGAATGAAAAAAGGTTGAAGTTGAAAATAAAGAAAGTGTAGAAGTAGAAAATAATAAAAGTGAAAAAGTGATTTGGAGAATCTTGAGAAGATTTGGAGTGTGATTTGATTTGATTTGATCAAATTTGTTTTGGTTCTATTTCTATGATGTTAATTATGAAAAGATTTGAAGAATTATCTGATTTGATTTTATCAAATCAGAGGTATTTTTTTCTAAAGCTCAAGCCCGTTCAAAGTGTTACTATATAAAGACTTTACAATCCTATTTTGAAGATTAGAGAAGCTAGAGTTGTGAGTGTGCATTACTTAAGGAATAAGGTTTTTACCTTCTTGTGTTTTTTGTTAATTGTGAGCCATTCACTCATCACCTTGATGTGTGAATTAGACTGAGTCTTTGAGTTGTAAGTTGTCCACTATAAGCTTTTAAGCAAGAGTGCATTGTTCTTGATTGAATATTTTAAGCAAGATCAAGTTTTATCCTTGAAGAGTGTCTTCTACGTTTTACTAATCTGTTTTTATCACTTATGTGATTGAGGGGGAGTGAGAGGTGTCTCTTATCTAAGAGTGTCTTAGATAGAAATTTCAAGGCTAGAGATTAGGTGCGAAGATTGTAAACTAGAGAAAGTTTGTTATGAATCTTCAAACTAATTCTATTAAGTGAATTTCCTTCCTGGCTTGGTAGCCCTCAGACGTAGGTGTGTTTGCACTGAACTGGGTTAACAATTGCTTGTATCTCTTTTCTATTGTTAACTGCTTTTTACCTTGTTCATATATTGGTAACTATTCAGATATTAGCGTCATGACATCTCTTTCGACATCTCATATCTGATACCAAAATTTCAATTGGTATCAGAGCAGGCATCCTGCTCTGGTTCTGCGTGAGATCTAGGGACGATACTTTCTGGTACTATGGACAAAGAAGGAGGATTTGTGAACAGACCACCTATTTTGGATGGGAATAATTATGATTATTGGAAACCTCACATGGTGGCCTTCTTAAAATTATTGGATAGTAAGGCTTAAAAAGATGTCATAAAAGGATGGGAACACCCTGTGACTGTTGGGACAGATGGAAAAGCTACATCTGGCCTGAAGCCTGAGGAAGAATGGACTAAGGAGGATGATGAATTGGCTCTTGGAAATTCTAAAGCCTTGAATGCCTTGTTCTATGGAATTGATAGAAATATATTTATATTGGTAAACAATTATGAAGTTGCTAAAGATCTTTGGGAGATACTCAAAACTACTCATGAAGGCACTTCTAAGGTAAAGATGTCAAGACTTCAATTGCTAACTACAAAATTTGAAAACCTAAGGACGAAAGATGATGAAAGCATACATGATTTTCATATGAGTATCCTTGACATAGCCAATGCTTCAAGTGCCCTAGGTGAGAAGATGTCAGAAGAAAAGCTTGTAAAAAAGATTCTTAGGTCTCTTCCCAAAAGATATGATATGAAAGTAACTGCCATAAAAGAAGCTCAAGATATCTGCAAGATGAGGGTGGATGAACTTATTGGATCTCTTTTAACCTTTGAAGTGGGGATAAGTGACAAATATGATAAGAAAAAGAGCATAGCCTTTGTGTCTAATGCTGAAAATGGAGAGGATGAATCTGATGGAGATACTGAGGAAAGCTTATCTAATGCTATAGTGCTCCTTGGAAGACAGTTTAACAAGGTAATGAAGAGGATGGATATGAAGTCAAGACCAAATGTCAAGAACAACTCATATGACATCAACAGGTCTAATGATGCTGGTAGAAGAACAAGGTCTGAAGAAAAATCCACTCAAAGCAAAGGGGTTCAATGCCATGGATGTGAAGGATTTAGTCACAACTTGTCCCCACCCTTTAGTGGTACCACTTTCCACCAATCGAACTGTGTCTTTGTAATAGGAAATGGATGCCCTTTTTCTCTTACTATCTTCATCACTTACGAAAAGCGCCTGGAACTGAGTTCTAATGATCTCTTCGGGTTCCAAGTAAGAAAATGATGACAAATTGCTTACAATCAAAGCTCATTCACCATAAACGGTAACCAACTTGTCATTTTTCACAAACGTCAGCCTTTGATGTAGCATTGAAGTGACTACTCCTGCTTCATGGATCCAAGGATGACCCAACAAGCAACTGTATGCGGCTTGGATATCCATCACTTGGAAGGTGACTTGAAATGTATGGGGGCTAATAGTTATGGGGATATCAACTTTTTCAATAACTGTCTTCTTGGATCCATCAAAAGCTTTGACGACAATTCCACTATCCCTCATAGGAGCGCCTTGAAAAGATAACCTTGTAAGAGTTGATTTTGGCATGACATTTAGTGATGAACCAGTGTCCACCAATACAATTGACAAGGCATCATTCATGCAATTGATCGAGATGTTTAACGCTATATTATGATTTCTCCCTTCTTCTGGGAGATCTTCATCACAAAAGCTCAAGTTATTGCAAGTGGTAATGTTAGTAACAATATTGCCGAATTGACCCATTGTTACATCATGGTTAACAAAAGCTTGCTCCAAGACTTTCTGTAGAGCTTCCATGTGAGCCTCAGAATTCATTAAAAGGGATATTATGGATATTTTGGAAGGCATGTTTAACAACTGATCCACAATGTTGTACTCACTTTTTCTGATCAGTTTTAAAACTTCATCATTATCTTTATCTGATTGGTGTCACTTAACTAACCCATTTGTTCAAAAGGATTTTCAACTTGCTTCTTCTTTCTTACAATCACATCCTCAGCTTCTTTGTTGAACACACGACCATTTCTGGTGACTCAGCTCACATAAGCAATGTTGACAATTGATGGTAGGGGCACCTCCTTCCCATTTTCAACCATGGTGGCACCATACTTGTAAGGTATGGCTTTCTCAGATTTATACGAAATTGGACCTGGTAAATAAATGACCAAAGGAGTCACGATGGTCTCCCGACTATCATATGTGATCTCTATTAGTTCAAGCTTAAGAACATTAGGAATCCTTCTACTGTCAAAAGGAACTTCCACGTTGTTTAGGTTCATTAAACTGAGGAATTGTGGTATAAACACCCTCATCAGCTCCGTAATTAATGGGTTCTCTTTCATGGAGGATTGTGATGGTTCTTCGGTCTAGAAGTCCTTGGATGTCATTTCGGAAAAGAGGACAACCTTGCCGGCTTCTGCAGCATTTTCTAAAAGCTACATGATCATGGCGATTGGGACCAAAGTAATTAAGTTCGCACAAACATTTGTGAAATTTGACTAGTGACTCCCTGATATGTCTGATGTCATAAACTACGTTCTCTCCCAGACAACCTTGAACCATAATGATTGGTTGGTATGGCCTCATTCTGCATTCCTGGATCCAACCTTGGTTCATATGTTCTTATAGAGCTGCTTGTACAAAGTAGCATCCTTGATTGTTTACAAAACAAACTCTACAAGCTGCATAATCATGTGGATTTACAAGACCCCACCTAATATGTCCTTCATGCATTATTACCAAGTTCCTACTTAATAAGCGGACATCATAGATCTTATATTTGCCTGGGAGTCTATAGACATGTTGGCAGAAGCTCCTCCATGTTAAGGTAGTGGGTTCATTTGAACATTTGGATTACTATCTTTGAAAGATAAAATTTCATTCTTGATAAGTCTTTTAACATCGGCCTTGAAGCTAAATAATTCTCAATACCATGACCGGGTGCTCCCTGATGATATGGGTAAAAGTAGTCAGCTTTGAACTAATAAGAAATGTATTTCGGGAGAACAGGAGACTTTGTTTGAATATGGCATTTTTCCAACAATGCTGGAAACAACTCTATGTATGTCATTAGTATAGGATCGAACCCAGGTGACCTTTGAACATGATTATTGTTGTTGTTTATTGCGGGTGAGCCTGTTGTAGAGGTTGTTGTTGCATTTGCTGATACTATGGTTGTTGTTGCAAATTTTGATGCTAATTTTGATGATTTTGATTATGAGAATTTTACAGCTGGTAAGCCAGGGCTGGTGCTGAGTTAATAATAGAAGACACAGTTGCTACCTGTCGTGGTTGATATCTTCATCTCGATTGGCTTTGTAACACAGTGATGACGTCTTGTTCCTTTTTCTTTTGGAACCCACTTCCATGTTTTTAAGACGATTCTAACTCCTTGGTCAACTGTCCTTTTCAGACTACTTCCTCCAACCGTACTCTCGTGTTTACCATCTCGGTAAAGTCATTAGGCGCACTGGAGATCATATGATCATAGTAAACGGGACTTAGAGTTTTCAAGTAAATCTTTGTCATTTCCTTGTCTTCTATAGGAGGAAAAATTCGGGCGGCGACTTCATGCCATCTCTAAGCATATTCTTTGAAAGTTTCTTTTTCCCTTTGAGACATAACCCTAAGTTGATCTCTGTCCGGAGCCATATCTAGGTTGTATTTGTATTGTTTTATGAAGGATTCGCCAAAATCACTGAAAGTTTGGATTTTCATACTGTCTAATCCCATATACCATTTGAGTGCGGCACCGGTCAAACTATCCTGAAAGTAATGGATCAACAGCTGTTGATTGTCCATCTGCATAGACATCTTTCGTGCATACATAACCAAGTGAATTCGAGGGCAAGAGTTTCCTTTGTATTTTTCAAAGTCAGGCACCTTGAATTTGATTAGTATGACATTTGGAACCAAACATAGGTCAGCTGTGTTCTTTCCAAAAAAGTCTTGTCCTCTGAGAGCTTTAATCTCTTTCTGCATATTTAAGAATGGGTCTTATAATTCATACCATATTTCATCTACTCCCATAGTTTCACTTAGAAGAGCATGAAAGACTTGTTCTTTAATGTATGGAGTAGTATGTACCACAGGAGGTGATATTGACATGATTGTTATGACTTTTGAAGCTTCAGGAGCAGGAGGTTTGTAACCCTTCGGTATAAAGTTGAAAGGCATGCCCCAAGGATAGCCGGGAGGCATGGTATACTGTGGAATGGTGATAGATGTGACCGGGATGGGTGCAGAGATAATTTCCGAGATGACAGTCCTTTGAATCAGAGTTGACGGCTAATTCTGAGCAGTCGTCAATGCTTTTACCAAGTTGTTGAGCCTTTCTATATTGTCTTTTAGATAAGTGAACTCATATCTAAGTTCCTTGTTTTCCTGCTCAAGTTTGTCCATCTTCTTATGACGGTTGGCCCGAGTATTATACGAATGAGAGAGTTTGGCATGCAAAGTGAGAACATGTGTAAGTTTCTTGTAATGCAAAATATTTGAATGATGTATGATGTGCAAAAATGAAAATGACTTTTTTGCAAGGAACTTTAACAATTAATGTCGCAAATATCATAAAAGTGATAACACTTTGGATAATTGAAAAGATCTTATTTTATTTAATGTACTTAAAAGATTACAACAATGAAAGTACAACTTCAAAAGATCTAAAACAAAGATGACAAAGTTAAGCACACGGGTCCTGAGGAAATCTTGTTGATGAAGATCCAACCCCATGTTGTTGCTTCTTCTTCTGCCTCTTTAGTCGGGTATTTTCCATTGTAAGCTGATCGACAATCTTCTTCCAAGCGCCAGAGGTATGAGGAATATGACAAGAGAAAATTAAATTCTCTTATTTTTTTTATCTTTCCACAACATGTTGCTCCAAGATTTCTATCAAGCCGTCTTTTTCTTTCAGTTGTCTTTTTAACTCTCTTCTCTCAACCCTTGCAATGTGAAACTTATCTTCCCAAGTGACTCTTTCCAGCTTCATCCTGATCAAGAGTCCTTGATATTCCTCCTTATTCTCAATAGGGATTATAGAGGATAAATCAATGAAAGGTTGTGAAGGTCTCTCAAAAGGATAAGGCATCTTGAGTTCACAAGCTCTGGTATTGACCCGCTGAGTATAAGGTTTAAAAGAAACACAATTTTTATTTTCCATCTGATCTTTGCTCTTTTTATGAATGGTGTGCCAAGCCTTTATGTCTACCTTTTTCAAATATGGATTTCCACCCTCATTAAGGTAGAAGAAACCTGACACCAAGAGACTGCTAAGTCTGTCTTTCATAGGGTACCCAAACTGATATTTTGCAAGAGCGGGGTTGTAGTTAATCTCTCCACGTATACCAAGAAGGGGTACATTAGGGAATTCTCCACAGTTGTCAATGATAACTCCTTTTTCATAAGCTAGGTAATACCAATTCATATTAGTATGAGTAAGAGACATAAGCCTCTAAGACCATCTGAGTTTCTCTGGATTTTCAACAAAAGTCTGGTTCTCGGCAAGTGTGACTTAAACCATTTGTATAACAAAGGTGCACAACACATGATTGTTCCACTATCCTTCATAGTCATGTGATGAATTGAATGGTAAGTGTCCCCAAGTAAAGTAGGTACTAGGTTACCACTCAAAAATATTTGGATGGCATTAAGATCAACATAGTGGTTGATATTTACGAATAGTACAAAACCATAGGTGAGTAGTGCAAATATAACTTCAAAGTCACTCATAATATTGGCTTTAGCCAACTCTGTAGCTTTCTCTATAAGGAGTTTGGAAGTTAACCCTCTGATTCCTCCTTTGGAAGTGAAGTTGTCTTTCACATCTGAAGTTTCCAAATGAAGGGCTTTTACAATAACTGAGTACTTAGGAATTTATTTTGAGCCATTGAAAGGGATCTTGTTTAGTACTGGCAAACCAACCCAGTATGAATACTTCTCCAAATTGGGTGTAAGTTGATAATCTAGAAATGTGAAATAGTGGTAGACGGGATCATAAAATTGCACGAGGGTGTCAAGAATTCCTTTTTTAACATTGGTCTTTAGAATACCTAAGAACCATCCATAACTTCTTCTAAAATCCTATGGACAAGAGATCAGACGGCCTAACTTTCTTAATTTTGTTGTATCAAGATCCTTGAAGTTGTACTTCTTGGTATTTATTTTCCCAAAATTCATGTTTAAAACCTATGACATTTTCCATAAAGGTTTTAAGTTCTTTGGAAAAAAATTGTTAAAAAGGATGTTTCAATGAATGTATGAATGTATACATGTACAAAATAACAAACATTGGTTCAAGGGTTCAACGTCACGAACATGGATTCATGGGTCTAACCAAACCAAGAGAATATGTACTATGGGTTCATTGTACATGTAAAACATGTTCTAACATGGTTCCCAGACTCATAGGTCCATCTTTTGGATATTATCGACACACCGACTACTCAGGAATCAATAATATTCTCAAGAGAAACTCGTCTGAGTGTAATATCTGTTATAAAGTATTTTGCGGTAGTGTTTTATCGTATCTGCAGGGATTGATGAGAATATAGATGTTTGTCGTTCAACAGTTTAATGATTTAAGAACGGGTTTTTTAAAATGGTTTCTATTTTCGTAACAAGAGTTTGCAAGAAATAAAACGGAATAAAATTCGGTCTAAGTTTGATAAAAGCATGTCAAGATTAGGGTTCGCTAATCCTTCCTAAACGTATCCAACCGATCGAATATGTGAACAAAGTTTTAACCAACATAACCGCGTATCCTCGCAAAAACGTTCATTTCTAAAGCGATTTCGTGAATGTTATTGTTTTGACCGTTAAATAATCTCTCTAAATAACACTCGAAACAATAATCATTAAGATCAATACAAAGCGGGTATCAACTTTCAAACCTATGTTTAGAATTTGTATAGTTGATAGATGAAGAAATTAGGTCAAGACTTGGAAAGTTCATGGCTAAAGCAATCCAAACCATAAATGTATAAAGGGTAGCAAATAACTTCATCTATATTGATCACAACATTGTTCACATACAAAAGATCAAGAAGAATACATAAAATCTGAACTAACCACCTCTAACCTTGACAAGAGAGGGATTTAGCCACCCATTTCCATGATAGCTTAAGCAACAAGTTTCAGAAGAAGGTTGATCAACATCTGAGTCGAGTAATCGAGATTGGACAGGAATCCACCTTCTTTTTGTAAAATATTGCTAAGAGATGATGAGAAATGGAGAGACAAGCTTTGTATGTTTGAAAATCCTCTCAAAAGAAAGTAAAAAATAAAAGATATTTTTCTCAAAAAGTAGCCCAAACTACTTATAGAAGGGCTGCTGAGCTGTCATGTTCGCAGTGCGAACAACCAAAATGGCACCTGAAATGACTATGTCCTGAGAAAACTCCCCAGACATATTTCCACATGTTCGTTGTGCGAAGCCTTCGCTGAAAACTTCGCACAGCGAATTCTTATCCAAATACCTACATCCTCAAGTCTGGGAGTGTTCGCTAACCCTTCGCTACCACTTTGCTCCAGTGAGTTGTTCGCTGCCTCCTTCACACAGCAAACTTAGGGCCCTTTTCTGTCTGTCTTGGGTTTTATGGCCTTCGCTACAAAGTTCACTATGCAAACTTTATGAAGTTTTCCGGCAAGCTTCGCCAAAAAGTTCACACAGCAAACTTGCTGTTGTTTGCATGCTGACTTGGTTTCTTTGTTATCTTTCTTATGTCTTACTCTTCAATTTTTCATGCCTAATTCCTGCACAATAACACACAAATCAAAGGAACCAAGATATTTTCACATAACGGTGCAAATCAACCAAAACAAGAGTTATTCTAACACTTTTTTTTACAAAAAGGAGTGAAAGATGCCCACATTTGATAGATCAAATAAGCAAAGTTTGGCATCTAACAACTCTCCCTAACTAGATATTTGCTTTCCCTCAAGCAAAGCATAAAGAGGATTTGCTCAAGAAAAAGATTTCTCCGAAAATGGATTAAATGGCTCAAACACAAGGAAAGCAACCAGACACAGGTTCCCAATGGTGAGAATCAAACAATGCACAAGAACTAAAGTCTTAAAGCAATGCAAAACATATATCAATTAACAACTATGTCATCTTAAATGAATCATCCTATCTCTTATCTTCAAATAAGGATTGAAGAAATTACGCGTTTGCGACCGCGAGGACAATTTCACTCACCCTACAAATAATGCCAATATCAATCTAATTCATACAATATCTAACAATCATAAATGAAAAAATGGAAGCAAGAAGATCACTAAGGTCTTTTACGGTTGTAGCTTAGTCGGGTTTACAAACAAGGGACATTTCTAAGGCCATTGAAACGAAATTGCTGATGCAAAAGAGACATTCATTGTACAAGTTATTTACACATCCCAACTTCATTCCACTTTTTTCTCAATTAAAAACCTTCCCAACTATTATTTCACAACTTATTCTTTCACTATTTGTCTTTTCCAAGCAAACATTCTTTTTTCTCTTTTTTTTACATTCATATTCACATAACAATTTTTTCAATGCTTGCTTGATTTTTTTCAAAAGTTATAGCAACCTACCATACTTCTTTTTCATTCTCCCCAGCTTAACTTTTACTCAACCCTCAAGTGAATGCTCTTGACTTTTTAAGGCAAAGAGGACAATTAACACAAAATTCAAGGGTTCAAGAATTTTTTTTTAGAATCTCGCATAATTTCAGACTGAGATTCACACTGTTTAGACTTAAGGGGTTAACGAATACTCCCTGTTCACGGGTAAGTTGCATTTGGAACTGGTTGTGCTCAATAAAAAACAATTACCTTGATCATTTCTAATTGCTTCCACAAATTCACAATAATACAAGACAAAATATGAATCAAATGAATCAATAAAGTCTATTAGAAATCCAACATTTAGTGTACAATGGAGGTTTCCTCACAATTTGTGGTTCTAAGTCCTAAGTGAAGCATTCATTCAACAATGTTGCTAAAAGAACAATATCCATTTACAACAAGATTTAAGTTCTAAAGCATTCTAAAATTCTAACCAAAGGTAACCATGTACCTTGACATTATTTGCTTGCTTAATATTATCATTACCATCCAAACTCAGATGCATCTTCATTGGATACTTCTTTCCAGAGAGCAACCAATTTAGAAGTTTAGTAGAACTCAACAGCCAGAAGATATTAACAACCACTTGAAAACAGAAACAAAATATTTTAAACATAAAACTTAACATTAACTAAACTTAATAAATTGCGCATGGGTGAAAAAACACCCCAAAATAGTACAAGAACCAATATCTGAAACAAAAATACAATAAAACTAGCAAAAGCAATTATTCAAGCACAAAAATACTTCACTTTGAAGACCAAAGGAAGTTGCTCGAAATCATGCGCACAAAATCAAAATAACACAAAATCAGTCCTCCTCTGACTCTATTTCCTCCATACTCTCTAAACCTAAACCGAACTCTCCATCAGCATCCTCATCATCACCATCATCCTCTACCTCAGTGATGTCACCATTAGGACCAGAGGCACCCGCCCCTTCTCCAAAAGTAGGCCTGACCTCAGGACAACTCGCGTGCTCAAGGAACTGCTCACGAGTCATCATGCTACACTCTAAAGAGGGGTCATGGCACTGCAACTAAAGTACATGCATAGAGTCATGTATATCAATCATGGCGCGCTCAGTAGCTGCTATCCAATCCCAGTTATAATTGCAGACAGCCTGTTGAAATGGATCAAAACCGTGTGAGAAAGCAACACCAGGGCCATCAGTAGCCCCGATATCTGCAGCAACTGAACTCCCTTTGAAACCTTTGGGTCGGCAGTATTTGTCCACATATCTGTCATCAATAGCGGCCGAAATTGTCACCTGTCGATGCGAAGGTAGTCTCACCCTCGCCTGAACACACAATGCCATGATGAGACACAAAAAAGCGAGGGGACAATTAACTCTCGCCCCTGCTTTCAATCCACTCTCCACCATGGATCACATCTCATCGGCAATGATCCGAGCCACATCAATCTAGACATTAGTAAGAATAGAGTGGACCAAATGTGCCACTGGGATCGGCATAGTCGACGTGTGTGATTTTGGCTTAATGTTCGTCAAAATCAACAACAACACTAACTGAGGTAAAGGCTTCATGTCTTCTCTATAGTACCGCCTTGGAACCCCATATGGGTTCAATTCTACAGTTTTACCCTCCATCAATAGCGCATTGGAAATCAGATCTGTATTTCTATGAAGTCTCAGTCTCGATGGTAATCATCAATTTCCTCTTCACCCAAGCTAAGCGGTCTTCCAAGTACCCTATTGATGGAATCTTTGTCAAAGCTCACTGGTCTTCCTGATACCCTTGTGGTCCAGGTGAATGGCTCATTGTCGTTTGGAAGTGCGTTGGCATAAAACTCCCGCACCATCTCTATGTTATAGTTGTTTGTTGGCGTCACCAATACGTCCCATTTATTGCTGTTTATGAGTCCTGCGAAAGTTCTGTATGATCCTTCCGGATGAATTAGGAACCTTTTCTCTGGAAGAATCTTTCACTTTTCCAAATCCACGTATTGAGCGGCTTGCTTAGGGCCCACAAATCTCTCAGTATCATACTGGATTGGTTGGGGTCGTGAGGTGCTACCGACCTTTCACTTTTTAGACGCTATTGACCTGGACGCTATTTATAAAAAAAACATAGGAGAAGAACAAAAACATCCACATAACAGATCAATCCAGCAATCAGAACAAAAAAACAAAATGATGTCACGTTCGCTGCAAACTTCGCTGTGCGAAGACCTGGCGAATACTCGCCCCAGGTTCGCACTGCGAAGGTGCTAGTGAAGGTTGCGGGTTTTTGAAATTCCACATTGTTTTTAACCCATAAGCAAGACAATTCAATTTTAACAAAAACAATTCATGAACATCAACATTGGTCATGCTAGGGAGAGTTCTAAACACACATGCAACCACAAATTTAACAATTCTGTCTTACCCTAGTTCAACCCATCAGGTATGTTCTACTTCAAACTAAAATAACCTAATCACAGAAGAATTAAGAAAGAGAAACATACCTAGTTGAGGAGCTTGATTGAGGTTGTGAGACAAAATTAGGTTTTGCAAGAGAGGGGAACAATTGTGATATGAGAGTGGAGTGTGAAAAATGTGAGAGTGAAGTGGAGTGACACCTAAAATCTGCAGAACTACAAAAAGGTTTGGGCCCAATTGGGTGGCCCACTAAAATATAAAATAACACAACCTGATTCGCTCTGTTCGCACTGCGAATGTTCTAGCGAACATGTTTGCTGAGCTCTTCGCACAACGAAGGTGCTAGCGAACATGACATATTTTGGTTTTTTCACTTATCATTTTAGATCATTTTTCAGCAAAGGTCCACCACATCAAGCACAACAATTACACAATAAAAAGCAGTAAATACTTACAATATTGGGGTGCCTCCTAACAAGCGCTTTGTTTAACATCGTTGGAGCTCGACGGTCCGATGTGATCACGGATCGCAGAAAGGCACAGAGGTGGTGTCCCACTCGAAATCACCACCTAGGTAAATCTTTAACCTTTGGCCGTTGACTGTCCAATTCTCTTTGATCTTTATGTCTTCAATAGTAATTGCCCCATACCTCAAAATGTTGCGAATCCGAAACGGACCCAACCACTTGGACTTTAACTTTCCGGGAAACAATCTCAACCTAGAATTGAATAGTAACACCATTTGCCTTACCTCAAACTTCTTGGTTACAATCTTCTTGTCATGATTCCCTTTCACTTGGTCTTTGTAGATTTTGTTCGATTCATAAGCTTGGAGGCGTATTTCTTCCAACTCATGCAGTTGGCTTTTTCTTTTGTCGCTACTTAAGTTCTGATCAAAATTTAGCAACTTCAATGCCCAAAAGGCTTTTTGCTCTAATTCAACAGGAAGGTGACAATTTTTATCGTAGACCATTTTGAAAGGTGTGAGACCAATCAGAGCCTTGAAAGTTGTTCAATAGGCCCACAAGGCATCGTCAAGCTTGCTTGACCAATCCTTCCTCGAGGTAGACACAGTTTTTTCTAAAATCTTTTTAATTTATCGGTTTGATACCTCCGCCTGTCCGTTAGCTTGCGGATGGTACGGTGTTGCAACTTTGTGCCGCACACCATACTGTTCCAAAGCTTTTACTAACTGAGTGTTACAAAAGTGCGATCCTCCGTCACTTATTAACACTCTCGGAGTACCAAAGCGAGAAAATATATTTTTTTTCAAAAAATTTATTACGGTTTTCCCGTCTTCCTTAGCGCTAGCTATGGATTCCACCCATTTTGAGACGTAGTTAACCGCAAGAAGAATGTACTCATTTCCAAACGATGGTAGGAATGGACCAAAAAAATCAATGCCCCAACAATCGAAAACCTCGACTTCTATCATTCTTTGAAGTGGCATTTCATTTTGTTGCGATATTCCACCAATCCTCTGACATTTGTCACTACTTTTTGTATGCGCATGCACATCTTTGAACAAGGACGACCAATAAAATCCCGATTGGAGGACTTTAGCGGTCGTTCTTGTGTTGTTAAAATGGCCTCCATACGAAGAGTTGTGACAATGCCACAGGATGTCTTTGGCTTCATCCTCAGATACACATCTCCTTAAAATATTGTCGACACCAAATTTGAAAAGATGAGGCTCATCCCACACAAAGTACTTGGCGTCAGAATTTTTTTTCTCTAGTGACTAGTTAGACCTTCCGGAATTAATCTGGTGGCTTTGTGGTTAGCCATGTCAGCGAACCAAGGTCTAACCTTCACCATATACAAATTTTCATCAGGGAACTCTTCCCTCACCTCCTCTCATGTTTTGTGACTTCATCATTCACAAGTCGGGACAAGTGATCCGCTACCAAATTCTCAGATCCTTTTTTATCATGAATTTCAAGATCAAATTCTTGTAATAATATGATCCAATGAATTAGCCGTTGCTTGGACTCTGGATTGGTAAGAAGATACTTGATCGCCTCATGATTGGTGTACACCACAACTTTGGATCCGATCAAATAAGACCTAAATTTTTCTAATGCATACACTATTGCAAGCAATTCCTTTTCAGTTGTTGCATAATTAATTTGAGCATCGTTAAGAACCTTGCTCGCATAGTGTATCGCATGGAAAATTTTGGTTTTTCTTTGGCCTAACACTGTGCCAACCGCATAATCGCTCGCATCGCACATGAGTTCAAAATCATTTTTCCAGTTCAGTGCGATGATTATGGGTGCAGTTATTAGGCTTTGTCTTAAAGAATCAAAAGCTGTCATACAAGAATTATAAAAAAGAAAAGACTTATCTTTATTGAGCAGGTTGCTCAATGGTTTCGCTATCTTCGCAAAGTCTTTGATGAATCTTCGGTAGAATCCTGCATGACCCAGAAAACTTCTAATTCCCTTCACATTCAGAGGTGGCGGCAACTTTTCAATCACTTCCACTTTAGCCTTATCAACTTCAAGTCCCTTTGAAGAAACCTTGTGCCCAAGCACAATGACTTTCGTAACCATGAAGTTTCATTTCTCCCAATTAAGCGCCAAATTAGTATCCACACACCTCCCCAAAACAACATCAAGATTTTTCAGACAAAGATCAAATGACGGTCCAAAAACTGAGAAATCATCCATAAACACCTTGATCGTCTTCTCAATCAAGTCCGAGAATATAGCTTGCATACACCTTTGAAAATTCGTCGGTGCATTAGACAAACCAAATGACATCCTTCTACAAGCAAAGATTCCGAAAAGGACAAGTGAAAGTTGTTTTTTCATGATCCTCCGGGTTGACAATGATTTGATTATACCCTGAGTATCCATCCAAAAAGCATAATATTCTTGACCAGAAAGTCTCTCGATCATTTGATCCATGAAAGAAAGAGGGAAGTGGTCTTTTCTTGTAGCTTGATTGAGCCTACGGTAATCGATACACATCCTCCATCCCGTTACAGTTTTTGTTGGAATCAACTCATTCTTCTCATTACAGACAACCGTCATTCCACCTTTCTTCGGTACCACTTGAATTGGACTAACCCACAAACTATCGGAAATAGGATAAATCATGCCGACATCCAACATTTTGACAACTTCTTTCCTCACCACTTATTTCATAGTAGGATTCAATCTTCTTTGTGGTTGAGCTACTAGCTTGAAATCTTCCTCCATGAATATTCGATGCATACAATAGGAAGGACTTATACCTTTCAAGTCAGAAAGAGTCCAACACATTGCCTCTTGATTTTTCTTCAAAACAACAATTAATTTCTTTTCTTCCTCCATGGTTAGATCCGAACTTATGATCACCGACTTGTTTTTCTCATCATTAAGGAAAACATACTTAAGATGAGATGGTAACAACTTCAACTCAAGTTTGACTTCCTCATTGTTCTCTTTTTTCAAAATTTCCACCCTTTCTTTCAAAGGTGGAATTTCCTCTAATTATTCAAGCTCCCGCAAACACTTTTCAATCTCTCTTTCTTCTTCTTCATTGACTTTTGAAAGAGCATTGGTAAGAACTTGTTGTGATGGTGTGGGAACGTGCAACAACTCCTTGACTTCTTTGATCGCCACTTCCGTTGCATCAATTCTAAAACAATCGATTTTGTCCTTTGAAAGCTTTATGGCTTCAAAAAGATTAAAACAAATCTCCTCATCTAGAACTCTAACCTTCATTAGACCATCACCCATATCAATCACCATGCGCGCGGTCTTCATAAAAGGTCTACCAAGAATCAAGGGAGAGTATTCATCTTCTTCCATATCAATTACCACAAAGTCAATTGGGAACAAAAATTTGTCAACCTTTACCAACACATCTTCGGCTACACCATGAGGACGAGTGGTAGATTTGTCGGCAAGTTGCAATGTCATTTGAGTAGACTTCAACTCCATGTATCCCAACTGCTTCACAATAGATAAGGGTATCAAATTGATACTAGAGCCCAAATCGATCAACCCCTTGCCAATGTAAGTATTTCTAATTGTGATGGCCAAAGTGACTTGTCCCGGATCACTTTCTTTTCTCGGGAGAGTATGTTGAATGATTGTGCTACAACTAGCATCCACCATGATAGTTTCTTGATTTGTATACCTCTTCTTCTTCGTAAGGATATCCTTCATTATTTTGCATACTTAAGCATTTGTTCCAATGCTTCAAAAAATGGAATATTGATTTGCAATTGCTTGAATATATCCATAAACCGAGCATAATGTCTTGCATTAACTTTTCGTGACGGAGCATGTGGATAAGGAAAATTTTGAATCGGGATAGTGCTCACTTGCTCTTTTCCTTTCCTATACTTTTTTACTCTTTCTTCTCTCTTATTTTTCTCTTCTTCCTCACTCTTTTTCACTCTCTCATTTTCAACTAAATCTCCCTCAACATTTTTTTTCTACTTCTTTCTCAACATTTTCTTTTTCTTTTTCAACTGCAACTTCTTCCGCCACTATCTCCTCACCTACGCCCATGTCAATTTCTCTACCACTTCTTGTGAGAATTGTCTTGCAATGCTTCTGAGGATTTGGAAGAGTGGTAGCCGTGAAAGACCCTTTTTGTTTATCGGCCAATTTTTTTGATAATTGGCCCACTTGTGTCTCCAAATTCTTTATAGCCGCATTGGTGTTCTTTTGATTTGACATTGACATTTGCATAAATTGAGTAAGAGTTTTATCCATCTTTGATGGTGCACTTTGAGTTTGTGGAGGTTGAGTGTAATTTTGATATTGTTGACGATTTAAAGTTTCGGCTTCTTGCGGCCTCCAAGGTTGTTGGTACCCTTGATTTGGTCTTTGATAACCTTGATTTGCTTGTTGATAAGGTGGTCTTTGTTGGTATCCCTAATTTTGATTTCCGGCATAGTTGACTTCTTCTAATACCGGAGGACAATACCCGGTAGGATGGTCACCTTTACACAATTCACAACTTGCCACTTGAGCTTTGGTAGGAACTTCTTACATTTCTTTGATTTATTATGGAAGTTTTGACATTTGTTGCGTTAAAAGCTCCACTTATTATGAAAGAAGTTTGTTTTGAGCAAGAATAACATCATTAGTACCTAACTCTAGCATGCCTGATTTTTGTTGAGCCACTCCACGATTATGATTTCCTTGGTGATCATTAAGTGCCATCTTGTCAATAATTGCTATTTCATCTTCGGCACTTTTAGACATCAAAGAACCCTCCGCCGTAGCATCCAACAAGGTTTTGTGAACCGAGAGGAGACCATTGTGAAAATGTGAACTTGCGTAAGTTCATCAAAACCGTGTCATTTGCCTTTCCTCAACATAGACTTGAATCTCTCCCAAGCTTCCTTGAGGGATTCATTTCCTCCTTGTGAAAACACAACTATCGCAGTTTTTGCTTCCATGAAATGATTATGTGGGAAGAACCGTTCAAGAAACTTCTCTTCTAATAAATCCCAATTCGTCATAACTGTCATAGACTGATCAAAATACCATTCCTTCACTTTCCCAATCAAAGAATGAGGAAATAGCCTCCTGAACAATGACTCTTCATCAGCTTCTGTTGCTCCCGTTGCACCCACAATCTCATAGAATTTGGTAAAATGTATAAACGGATCCTCATGATCTAACCCCGTGAAAGGATTTTAATAAGTGAGTGCAAGGATTCCCGTTTTCATCTCGGCTTGTCTTCCATTTTGGAGATTATGCGCAAACTGATCGGTGTGCCTTGGACTGTTTGTACATGGAACTGAAACTGGAGGTGGAGGTGGTGGTGCTTCCATAATTGGTGAATTAGGTGGAGTGGATGAAGAAGGTTCTTCGTGCTCTTGTCTTTCAATAGCTTGTTGTCGTCTTCGCCTTGTGAGACTATTGGTACGGCGAGCAGTTCTCTTAATCTCAGGATCGAAAAGAAAGTCTTTAGGCCGAACATGTCCTCGCATAAACGAATTCTGCACATGAACTAAACAGATTAAAAAGCACAAAGAATTACAAATATAAGAGATTCACAATACAAAGATCAAGAAGAATACATAAAATCTGAACTAACTACCTCTAACCTTGACAAGAAAGGGATTTAGCCACCCATTTCCATGATAGCTTAAGCAACAAGTTTCGGAAGAAGGCTGATCAACATCCGAGTCAAATAATCGAGATTGGATGGGAATCCACCTTCTTTTTGTGAAATATTTGTAAGAGATGATGAGAAATGGAGAGACAAGCTTTTTAGGTCTAAAAATCCTCTCAAAAGAAAGTACAAAATAAAATATATTTTTCTCAAAAACTAGCCCAAACTACTTATAGAAGGGCTGCTGAGCTGTCATGTTCGCAGTGCGAACAACCAAAATGGCACTTGAAGTGCCTATGTCCTGAGAAAACTCCCCAGATAGATTTCCACATGTTCGCTGTGTGAAGAATTCTTCGCAGTGTGAAGCCTTCGCTGAAAACTTCGCACAACGAATTCTTATCCAAATACCTACTGCCTCAAGTCTGGGAGTGTTCGCTAGCCCTTCGCTACCTCTTCTCTCCAGCGAGTTGTTCGTTGCCTCCTTTGCACAACGAACTTAGGGCCCTTTTCTTTCAGTTTTGGGTTTCCTGGCCTTCACTACAAAGTTCGCACAAGTGAACTTTATGAAGTTTTCTGGCAAGCTTCGCTAGCAAGTTCGTTGTTGTTTGCATGCTGACTTGGTTTCTTTGTTATCTTTCTTGTGTCTTACTCTTCAATTTTTCATTCCTAATTCTTGCACAATAACACACAATCAAAGGAACCAAGATATTTTCACATAATGGTGCAAATCAACCAAAGCAAGAGTGATTCTAACACTTTCTTTACAAAAAAGAGTGAAAGATGCCCATATTTGATAGATCAAATAAGCAAAGTTGGGCATCTAACGTTATCACGTATCAACTACCTCAGGTCTACACCTGGATAATCACCGCACTACATCCTAAAAAGGCCAAGTGGGGTAAAGGGATACTAAAGGTCCTCAACTTTTTAGGCTCCCGGGTTGGAAAAAGTAATGGCATTACGACTACTCACAATGGCATCAGTAATTCCAAAGGGGCCTCCACTGAGTGTGATTATATCATATGTCACTCATGTGTTGAATTACTCCAGACATGTAACTTTTGATTATATGAACATCCTATCTTATTTATGTACTCTCAAATTCGGGTTAGGATTTGTCTCACTCATAGAGATCAACCAGAAAACCCAAACATGATGAATACAATAGTAAGCAAATAATATTAATAGTAAAAGTCACAAATACATGCAAGATAGGTTTAACCCTTTTAAGGGGGATGAAATCCCTAATTCCCTAATGAATTCACCATTTTTCTGTAACAACACGATTTTTCTCTCTCGACGAGGTCGCCCTTTTTTTACATGTGAACTTTTAGTTTATCCCAAGAGGATGGAATGGAAAAAAAATCTGAATAAACCTGTGAGCATGTGCAATGCAAAATAATGCACTAAGAGATCGGGAATCGGGGTTGGTTATACTAAAGGAAGGTACTAGCACCCTAAGTATCTATAGTATTCTATAGGAACCTCTTGTATATATTTGTGTTACTGTTGATTGAATCATTTGTTGTGTATTGGGGATTTGTTGACTGTTTTAAGTGAGTGATAAGATTGGGAAATGTTTTTGGATGTTTTTGTAGGTTAAGTTGAGATAAACTAAGAAAAAGGTGTTGAAACCTAAAGGTATTACTTATTATTATGCTCACTAAGATCTCACAATCTTATGCCTACGTATTCTCAAAAGAAAATTGAGAAATCAGAGCGTTCGTAGTTCCACCTAATAATGGGTGGAATTGGGTTTGAGAGAAGAGACAAATTGTCATCTTATGGTAGATATCTTACCTATTCACCACAAAAATTTTGAATAAAGAAGATAATAAGGGAAGAAGCTTTAAACTTGGATGTAGAAAATCTAGAGTAATGTCACATCTTCCTTTAAACGTGTCTTTGCATATTAAGAGAAGGACCTTGACTTGGATATAGAATCAACAAGTGTGCCACTTATATCACTTAAATGAAAGAAGTGTTTCTATGCCATAATAAGAGAAGGATTGCAGCTTGGATTTTGAGTCAACAAGTGTGCCACTTACATCACTTAAAATGGAAAAAGTTTAAAAATATTTGATTGAATGTTGTGAAGGAATAGAAAAGACATCTCTTTTATAGAGATGATCCATGTCTCATCTCTAGGGGAAACGTTTGAGTTTGAAGCTAAAGGTTGGCTAGGGTTTGACTTGAAGTTTGAGTTGAAGCCATAAAAGGGGCTATGGTTTGTGTTTTTAAAGGTTTAAAGTTGAAAACTTCAAGGGGAATCCCAATGTTCTATTGAAGTTGAGAAATTTAAAAGGGAACCTTAGGGTTTGAACTAGGTTGTAGTTTGAAGTGAGTCCTAAAGTTTGAACTAAATCTAAATTAAG